>OY560188.1:12794094-13994094 GCA_961405105.1 Perizoma affinitatum
AACCTAAACAATAACGTCTCTATTCCTCATATAGACAACTTCATTGTAATCCACAAAGCGGTATAAAAGTGTTGTTGTCCGCGACTGAGAGTGAATTGTGACTGTTTTGCGAACTGTGGTGTTATTATCTAGTCTCAATAGGGTTGTCACTATAGACGTCGCACGTGTCATTACTGAATAGTGATTTTTCCCTTTCAATAGCAGCTTATAACCATGGCCGTTATTTTTCTATATTCTTTACTGGACACACAAAATAACACTTACTAAAGACAGAATATTCTGTTTGGCATGTACAAAAGCGATCGTAACTCTTATAGGGTTCACTTCTAGCAAACCTTGAAATTTTTTTTATTAGTAGTAAGGGAGAATCAATCTGTATTTTAAACAGGTCGTATTGTCAAGTCGAGCAATTTTTCGGTAACAATGCATAATGACGGATTTTTTTATTCGCGGCGAGAATTTTTGTGTTTTGAGACGCAAAATGTCGCGGGTTCGATTCCCGCTGTGGGACAAAATAAATGTTTGTACGATTAGCTAATGTTTGTCTAGGATCTGGGTGTTTTCTATGTATATATTTACAAAAAAAAAGTACAAAGGTATAGGTCATGTAGTTCCCATAATACAAGTTCTGCTTAGTTTGGGGCTAGATGATGTCAAAAACTTCCAGCATTATTTTTTTTTCTGCTAACATTTATCTCGGAAACGGTATATATGGTAACAATTAGTATGTCATTAAAGCAGGTTCTTATATAGGTTTCCACATGGCACTACACTACACTGGAATACAAGTCTGGTGTTTTAAATCATACAAAACTTGTTAGTGACTTTAAAATCGAAAAAAAACAGCGCAAAAACAGCGTCCTTACTCCAAAATATATCAAACGCGCGGAGAACTAGGGGTTTGACGTAAGCAAAGTGGGTCACTTGTAAAAGTGGGTGTCGGACATGAAGAAATCATAAGGATTCCGTTTTGTTCATTTGGCTTCGAGACCCTAAAAGGGTCTGAGACTCAATGCATTAAACTAGCTGTGGACTTTAAGCAGGCATCAGAGACTCAATGCATGAAACTCTACAACACTAGCTGTAGACTTTAAGCACTATTCGTTCTACTTAGCTTCACGCCCAAGTTCAGTAACTAAGCGCCTTACTAATGAGCAGTGGACTGTGGAGTTGGATCATGTGTCGTTTCTCTCAGGATGTGGGTGTGTGGGGAAATGGGTGAAAGCAACATTAGAATTGTAGCAATTCGAGAGTTGCCATTACATACAGTTGCCACTCTTCGAACGCGTTTGGCTTAATCTCGCACACTAAGATTATATGTTAGCTCTTGAAGAGTGCTTCAGGGGAAGTACTATCGCCGAATCTATTTCTGCATGTCAGTTGTATATTGCTATGTTCTTCGACTTTGCATTAGGGTAGGCGACAATGGTGGACCGCCGAATCTATTCTAAGAAGTTACGAGTATGAGTATTGTGTTCCAGTTTGATGGGAGCTGGTAAAATTATAGACATATGAGACTCTGCCACAGGTTTTTACTGATATACCGTGATTTGTGAGTTTGGATGTTTCCCTCACAAATCATGGTAAATATCCCGTTTTAAAGTTAACATTTTGTTCATAGCCATGATTGTTTTATCTGCCCCTGGTGTTTCAGAGAAAGCAACAAGCCCCTGGTGTTTTCCAAGCAGTGTCAGTTCAATCCCTAAATCTAACACTAATTGCATTTTATGGCGTCAGTTTCCAATTTCACAGTAAATTTTTAAAAAGTATTTTTATTGAATTCCACAGCACCAACATTTAAAACGAGTTCCAACTATCACACAAATCTCTAAACGAACTTATTCTTATGAGTTGCGTGTAAATGGTGATTCAGGAGGCTTAATACAATTGCTAGCTTTTGCTGTCTCCGCTCGTTTCTTGGATAAGATGTTTTAAAGACGTATACTTAAGTTGGTACAAATTTTCTAATTGGAGTTTCAGATTTTATACAAATCTGTTAGCCATAAGAAACGAATTTTTACTCAAGGTATTTTGATAAAAATTTAAATTACGAAACTTAAAAATAAATTGGTCACTAACATAATTTATAAAAAAATAGCTAATTGTCGCCTTTAGAATCATGCTTTTATGCATATAATTCAAAAGAACGTCTACTATCTTAAATAGAATTGTTATCCTCTAACAACTAAAAGGCGTATATAAATAAATAATGCTGGACATTTTTCAGACAGTATCATCTAGCCCCAAACTAAGCAGAACTTGTATTATTGGAACTACATGTGTTAAAGACGTGTGGAATGCCTAGGTATACTGAATGCCTGAGCAATGTTTGAAATAAATGCCTAAATTATACACATTGCCCTTCATATAACATGCACGTATCGGCTGCAGGAAAATCCGATCGTGTATATTTGGCATGAGTCACTGTTGTTGTGCATTGTGAGTAGGGATGGGAAAATATGCAAATATCAGTCTCATTTTAGAATATAATTATGACTATACCACGTACTTTACAGGAGAATACTCCTGCTGACGTTTCGTTGACCGTTTAGAGGTCCTTCCTCATGAGCACCGTCCGCGTTCCCGTCTCACGACAGTCGAGCGTGGTCGCGGACGGTTCTTATGAGGAAGGACCTGTAAACGGTCAACGAAACGTCAGCAGGAGAGTAGTTAAGTACGTGGTATAGTCGTAATTATATTCTAAAATGATACCAAACTACGGTAATTTTAATTCCATAATATCAGTCTCATAATAATATACATGAGAGGGTTCTGTTCTGCTTAATGCGGACGGACATATAGACAAAGCGTTTTCACACATCGTCGCTCGTAAACTTATCTCCGGTAACAATAAAATGGAGAGTAAATCTAATTTAATTGTCTGTGAATAATTTTAAGAACATAAGAATTTTCAATTGAGTACAAACATCAATAATATACTCGTCGTGTGAGGAATAAATGGACTCTAAACTTGGAAAATCAGGGCTCAGCACATCCCTTATTTCTATTTAGTCTGTACTCTCTTCGGATCACCTTTGTTATGATTCGAAACATCCCCGACTCTTATTTATTATTCCTTTTGAATGCGTTGGGAATTATTATGATTTATAATTCCACTTAAAATCCATTTATGAATTTTAATAATGTAAATTGTTGAAGGTATGTAAAATATGTGAAAATCACGATAGGTCGATAACCTAGCTGCTTTAAAATCCACAATAGTCGATGCGACGATTAAGACATGTTTTATATACAGAAAAGCTGTTTTTTGTTGAAATTATTTGATCTGATTCTGAATCTATTGCGTGACACATTTCCATAGAAGTCTTGTCAAATATATTAGAATAGAAAAAAGTATTTATTGCCTGAAATTATGGTCATATTTAAGGTTACATAATTAAGTAGGTACTTATACATAATAAAACTAACTATATCTACCTAAGAAAATGCCATGACTATATTCAGGCAAAAGGAGCACACTCAGCAAAATGCTGGCAGACAGGCGCAGCGCTGATTTTCAGTGTAGGTACCCCTATGCACGACAGGTGTTAGTCGGCCGAAAAATAGTTTTTCTTTTTTTTGGCTTCTATTATGTTTACATTACAAGTTACACTACAAGTTCCAGTTATATTCCTATAGTTTAATGGCGTTGTTACTAATTTATATATGTGTGGGGGTGGGGTATTATGCTTGCGTTGATGCTGAAGTCAATTTCTTTTTGAGATTTTTTCTAGAATAGAAGCAATTTCACCGTTATTGGATATACCAATAACGGTGAAATTGCTTCTATTCTAGTTCAACAGAACGTGAAATAGACTTATTTTGGTTGTGTATATTACCAAATAGTATAAATTAAAACTGGTAATATTCAATCCATTGTCTTGCCTTTTCCAATGAATATCGCCGTAACAGACAGACTGATACATTCGCTGACAGAAATCAATAAGTTTCTACCAAGTTGTTCTCAAAATAGCCTTAATGACACAGTTTAGTATTGAACAATAGAATCGATGTTCAGTAGTATCGAATAATTTATGTTGATACGAATATATTATGTTGATATATATTAGGTTGGGGAAAAAGTCTTTTCGCATTATTGTATGTATGAACTTGTAATAAAATATCTTTGGCTATACTATTTGTATCTGGCTGGTTTTGGTATCATTAAAAGTTTAAATTTTAAAGAAGATAATTCCAAATTCAAATTAGGAAAATGTGTGATTTTTATTTGTTTTTCGTACTGTTAAGATGAGTGAATCTAATGAAGAAATTCGATACATTTTAAAATTTTACTACAAAAAAGGTAAAAATGCAACGCAAGCCGCGAAAAAAATTTGCGATGTTTATGGACCTAGTGCAGTGTCTGTGAGAGTAGCACAAATTTGGTTTAAGCGTTTTCAATCCGGAAATTTTGATGTCAAAGATGCACGTCGCTCTGGTCGCCCTATTACGGATAAAATGGATGCCATTTTTGAAAAAGTGGAGCAAGATCGGCATATCAGTAGTTACGACGTAGCTGAAGAACTGGGAATTGACCACAAAACAGTTTTGGCGCATTTGAAAAAAACTGGGTACACAAAAAAGCTCGATATTTGGGTACCTCACGAGCTCACTGAAAGAAACCTAATGAACCGTGTTCTCATTTGTGATTCTTTATTACGACGTAATGAAACCGAACCATTTTTGAAGAAATTTTTGACCATTTTTGACCTCACACATCTTTAGCCACTCAGCAAAAATTAAGAGAGTTTGGCTGGGATGTGTTAATGCATCCGCCGTATAGTCCTGACCTTGCACCTTCAGATTTCCACCTGTTTCGGTCTCTTCAGAATTCTTTAGGCAGTGTCAGGTTAACATCACGAGAGGACTGCCAAAACCACTTGTCGCGGTATTTTGAACAGAAGCCCCAAAGTTTTTATAGCAATGGGATCATGTCCCTGCCTACAAAATGGCAAAAAGTTATCGAACAAAATGGTACCTACATACTTTAGTTAAATGTAAATAAACTATATTAAAAAATGTTTTGAATTTTCTTAAAAAATGCGAAGAAACTTTTTCCCCAACCTATTATACTAGTGATGGCAGCCTTGCCCACATTATTTCATGTTTTTGCAATCTGGTAGACGCCCCAAGCTTTTTATCAGATTTGAAGTGGATTGAAATTCTCAACGGTATACCCAGCTAGACCGTTCTTGTCTCGAAAAATAAATAACAAATCTTGTGACCATCAAGAATATTAAAGGCCGCCTACGTATATCACAGGAGGAAAGTATTATTATTTTTTATTTTTTCTTCTATATTTTTTTGTAAATACATTTATTCACACAAGTACATACAAAAAATACAGATGAAACAGCTAGCTATCGAAAGACCGTTGCAAACGATCTATAGATAGCTCAACTGATCCAGATCACTTTTATTATATTATAGGAGTATAGTATTATTATATTTAAGAATGCCTGTTACGCAAAACAATGACGGGTACATAGTATATAGTTTTTTGTAAAGTAGGTATGCCTATAAGTACCTTAGCTAGATCTAAATAGGCGTATAGGGTGAAAGCCCGCCTGAGACAGAAAGTCGATTCCCGCCGCGGGACAAATGTTTGTATGATCTGCAAATATTTGCCTCGGGTCTGGGTGTTTTCTATGTATAATATGTATGTATTTAGTTTTAGTACATTTATTCATACAACTATGTACAAGTAGGTATATACAAAAAATACAGATGAAACAGCTAGCTATCTAAAGACCATTGCAAACGATCTATAGATAGCTCAACTGATCCAGATCACATAAAGATATTAAATAGATTACATTAAATAAATATTAGATTTTAAAGTAAATAATAGCAATAAATAAATAGCAATAACGGATTTACTGTTCGAATGGGCCGAAGTCTATAAAAATGATCTAAGTATCCACCAATTCAAATAAAAACAGACATCCTCTGACACATACTCAGCTCGTTGATCTTTGAGGGTATTATTTAAGGGGTAGCTGGAGGCACGTTCATACATTGTGTTTGGCACATACCCGCGTTTCGCATCTTGTTAGCATTCCACGTGACAGGTTGCACGCTTAATGTACAGTAGCGAACAGTGGCACATAATGTCCCGATCGATCGGGCCGAGGTCGTATACGATAACACTTAATAATGTTGTACAACGTGATAAGCCGTTTGTAAATAATGTACACAATTGCCTAGTTTACCAAGTACCATGAGCTATAGAATTATGACATTAATAATGTATATAATAAGCGGCGATGGGCTTGCAACCTGTCACGTGGAATGCTTACTACTTGCAAAACGCGGGCATGTACCAAATGTAATGTTTGGACGTGCCTCTGACTACCCCCTACTTGGTATCCTCAAAGATTTACTCACTGAGTATGTATCTGAGGATGTCCACCATGAGGAAGACAGTCGTGAGCGTGTTTGTTTATAATGTATAACTTTTGAAACTATTATAGTAATGAACATTTTTTTTTACTAAAAAATGGGATACATACCAGTTATTAGGAAAATATCCCGTTATTTAGGTAAAAAATATAGATATTATATGACAAAAAATCGACTTCAAATAATAGGAAGTTGATAAAAAATTAAGAATATTATTAAGATATATACTTTACTTTTCTCCAGCCCGCTTAGCATGAGCGTCCAAGAAAACTTTTTGTATACGAAAGAGAAGACAAAAACTATTTCTGTCGCCTATTCTGTCATTTTTTTTTTTTTTTTTTCTCAATTGTTTTTTTTAATCTTCTCGGCCGTAAACAAAACCTTTGTCTTGGGGTCTTAATTTGGCAGAATTGTGACAAATGTCTAGTTGCAAAAGCCATAATCAAGAAGTGAAGTGGGTTCTTAATGAGAGCTGACGTTTCGAGTCCCCCGTTTCTGTCGCCTATTCTGCCAATTTTTTTTTTTTTTTTTTTTTTCCTCAATTGTTTTTTTTATCTTCTCGGCCGTAAACAAAACCTTTGTCTTGGGGTCTTTATTTGGCAGAATTGTGACAAATGTCTAGTTGCAAAAGCCATAATCAAGAAGTGAAGTGGTGTCTTAATGACAGCTGACGTTTCGAGTCCCCGTCTCACGGCCGTGGTCGCGGACGGTGCTCATGATGAAGGACCTCTAAACGGTCAATGAAACGTCAGCAGGAGTATAGTCGTAATAAAATTCCAAAAAAATAGCAAACCACGATGATTTCAGTTGATAAAAAGTCCAATATGAAATTTCATCACCCATTTTTTCACATTTAGTGGTGAGATTTTTTCATAAAATATTAATGGAACTCGATATGTACCCTATTTATTTTTTTGTATTCTGGCACAAACAGTCGCGCAAAAGATACATTGCTTTAATATTAATAGTTGCATTCACAAATGGCGAAGTTATGAAGTTGAAAAACAAACTTAAAACCAAATATTTCTCAACATTGAAATCTTACAAAAACAAAGTCAAGAACTCCTTGTTAAAGAGATTTTCGGCGGAAGTACTATAACCATACTTATTTCTGCTGACAAGCAGTAACGCTCGCATTGCTGTGTTCCGTTTTAAAGGGTGCCTGTGAAATTGCAGGCACATTTGACTTTTCACGCGTTATGTCTCAGGGTCGGTAATATTCGAGCAATACCTATGGTGTTGCAAGCGTCCATAGGTAACGGTAACCCCTTACCAGCTGGGCCGTATGCTTGTTTTTCACGCTAGTTGTATTACACACGTGTAAGGTATTTAACATTCAGACAGACACCTCGTGGCGGGCGCGAAGTCACGTGCCAAGCAAGAGGTGCTGGTTCGATTCCTGCTGCGGGACAAATGTTTGCATATTCTGCCGATATGTTCCGGGTCTGTGTGCTGTTGTACCACGGCACTCATTGTTCCTGATGCCCACGATAAAGGGAATCCTAGTGTAAGGTCAGGGTGGCTAGACAAATACCTCACGGTTAGTTTTCCTTTCGCGCTAACGCAAATTCGTCAAAGTAAAACTTGACAGCAGTCACGTGACACACAGCTAATGTAATTTCATATAATTCAATATTTCCGCAAGCGCAAGAAGAAAGTGGTATTTGTCTAGAGACATATACTATGTATGTTTTTTAATATCTTTTTTATTACCAAAAATAAGGGCCCGATCAAACTGACGCGGTGGCTGTGGCGATCAAAGGAAAATCGTTGACAGTGGTTGTCGAAATTCGCATGAATGTACTGGGTGTCCAGACAAATACCACTTTCTGATGGCGTTAACGCCTGCGGAGAGATATAATTGTATGGAAATAACATTCCCTGGAGAAACGTCACGTGACTGCTGCCAAGTTTTACCTTGACAAATTTGCGTTAGCGTGAAATTAAAACTAAGCGTGAGGTATTTGTCAAGACCACCTGATCGCCGTTAGCTTAAAATGTCTAGATTTAGGTAATTCTACGGATCTCCTGTACCTTACACAAGTTAAAGCGATAATATAACATTATGTTTCTTTTCCCAGGACACAAGAACTCACGTCGTGGTTGAAATGTACGAGACAGAGAAGTCGTATGTGGAAGCATTGGAGATATTAGTCAAGGTAAGACGAGCCACGTAAATATGCGGTTGTAAACGTGGCTGGTAAATGTATTAGTCAAACCATTAAACATGTAAACGAAAAAAACTAAACACGCTCACGACTGTCTTCCCCATGGTGGACATCCTCAGATACATACTCAGTGAGTAGATCTTTGAGGATACCAAGTAGGGGGTAGTCAGAGGCACGCCAAACATTACATTTGGTACATGACCGCGTTTTGCAAGCAGGCCACGTGACAGGTTGCAAGCTATCGCCGCTTATTGGAACACAAACTGTTGGCATATGCCTTCGAATTTTTAGTTCTAGGGCATTCCGGTTTCCTTCAACGTTTTGAGCACGTGTTAATACGCACATAATTTTTTCGAGTGGATAAAATATTAGTGCACGACCGGGTTCAAACCCACGACCTCCGGATCAGAAGTCGGGGTATCGCCCACTAGACCAACACTGCCATTAAACATGTATAGATAAATTATTAATATGACACATACTTCAACAGTACAGACAAGAACAAAACAAAAGTCAGTTGATGGGTAAGCCCTTAATTCTAGGTTTTAGATAGGTGTTTATATAAAAGCGCTCTCAAAAGTAGACTTATGTAGGTACAGTTATGCACGTATTTATATAACATATTATAGACAGAGAATACTAATATATTATATAGAGTTGGATTTTGTAATGCGGTGATAGATAGATAGAAAATGCTTTATTTTGCATAAGATAAAACAAGTACATAGGCAGACGTAATGCTAATTAGCATTTTCTTTCAGCTAACCTTTGTGTAGTGATTGTCGCTGATTACGGAGTTTTCTGTATCTGAAGATTCTACCTGTATGGTTAGGTTACACATATTTGTAGGGCTGACAGTCAATGCAACAAAACTAAGAGACTCAGATTTCTTTGTGCCATTTGCGGGTAGGGTATTGGTGCACTGTGAAAGATTTTCTGGGATTCAACAGATAGACAGACAGACGGACAACGAAGTGATCTTATAAGGGTTCAGTTTTTTTCTTTTAAGGTCAGGAACCCTAAAACATGTTTAACGAAACCAATTCTTTATAAGGGTATTTTGAAATTGTTAATGGGACGACAACGCGCGTGTTTGGTCTCTGGTGTTACAAGCGTCCTTAGGTTACGGTAACGCTTACTATTAAGGAGGCCATTATGTTTACCATCTTGGTGGTATGGTGGTAGTGCAGTGGACGACTTTACTGCACTTTGGGGTGCGTACAGAAGTTATACTTTTTTTTTACTGATTTCACTAACGCCATGACGTAGGTACCAAATTGTGCCTCAATACATTTAAAACTAGTAATAAATCAGGGTATGATACTCGGACGGACAGACATGTCAATACATACATATGAGTATAATAAAACTGGAAAGGGTTCTGTGTTCGCTATTTAGCTTCGGAATTCCCAACGCGGCCAAGGTCGCAGCCGTCCACTAGTATTTTAATAAGCAGATTATGTACTCTGCTTGAGATACTTACGGTAACCATATCATTTTATTTCACCGGTTCCATTACTCTTTGAGTAGGGTTTCTCAACTGTCAAAGTTCGAGATGTTTCCCGTCGAGGACAGCGGTTTTTGTGGGCGGGCGGAGCGATTTACAAGTTATGAATGACTATCTTAGGAAAGTTTGCAAAATTCGGGAGCTTTGATATGATTTTATGAGCAAAATTAAGTCACGATATCAGTGTGCTGGTGTGACTCACCCGCTCTAGTAATTATTATAACACGATTTTTTGTTAAAAAATGACTGTACATCAGTGACCAGAACGAAGTTCTATTAAGCTTTGTATAGATAATTTTCATCAGGCTTAGATAGCTCAATTGTTTCATTTGTATATTTTCTATATACTTACCTGAGCAGTTGTATTATTCTTTTAGTATTTTATTAAATACCTCCAAATTGTTTATTCCTATAGTTTTTGCACCGCTAATATTGACGTGTGGCAACAAACGTATCTTAGAGCCTTCATTGCAGCCATACAAACAAAACTGAGGAGGTTGCACGAAAACTGATGACAGACACAAGCAAACGAATATAAATAATGAATCACATAATGTAACGGCTCCTTGTATCGCGGTTATAAATAAATAATGTATAAAAAACGTCTGGGTACAAGAAGTCAACTGCCGGACAAAAGGAACCTAGAACGAGGAGACGGCGTCTTTCTAGTGACGTTCCTTTTTCGTTCACAGATAATATATATAAAAAATATTTATATATATTATCTGTGAATAGTGCGTACTCCCTACAATAGGATTTTTTTGTGGGAAATAACGTGTAGCGTTTCCAACTTATTATATTGGTTGATTTTACATATCTCAAGCATACGTTGATTATGCCTCGTGATATATCAAAGCTGAATCTCCCAAGAACTTCAAAAGACGTCTCGAAGTTATTGGATCAATCGCGTCTCCTCCTAATGTAATCACATCCTCACCCACCCCAGTCTCGAGGCACTTCGAACTTTGTCATTTGACGAAGAGTTACTAGAGTAAGATTTTTGCCGGTATTCTGGTAAAAATACCTCTTGGTGCTTAAATATTTTAAAAGTTATGTTTTATACAATGTTACTGCAAATATTTTTCAAATTCCTGACAATATTAAATTATTTATTTTGGGAGTAATATCACTATATTTCATGCTCTCATCGATTATACAAAAATGTTACAAGTTATGTATATCTTAGAAACATCGTTATCTTTTAAGTATTTATAGTTTGTACTATTAAAATGTTTTGATAGTTTTAAGGTTTTAAAAATCCGAAAGAAGGAATATAATGAACATCCGTAATAGATATAATGTCCAGCTATACATTTACGAGATGTCCTTAAGTATATAACTACATCATCCACAGCCATATCTGCCTTTTTAAATTAATAAAAACTACTTCATACTACACTAGTAGAAGATGGAGCTTTGCTCAGACCACACCCCTAAAACAGTATTCTAGGCAGAACTGGTGGCTCACTTTCCCCCGTTTGGGTTCCTAGGTCTCAGATATTCCCGAATGGTTTTCTTAGACAATGGCCAGACATTCAGTGGCTATTATATGCTCGGACACTTTAGTGGTCAAGGAATAATAAGCCCACTGATCTGATTAACCCTGTTCCACCTTTGCAATGACAACTCGTCACTACAAGCCTTAAGATTTTTCCCCATTGAGGGTTTCCCTAGGACTTAGATTTTCCCGAAATGTTTTCTTAGACAATAGTCAAGCATTCAGTGGATATGATATACACGGATATTTTAGTAGTCAAGGAATAAGGGGATAGACCTCTGTTCTGATAAACCCCGTTCCACCTTTGCAGAAGTACCTCCACCCGCTCAAGAGTCCAGAGAACGCTGGTCTTCTCGACACGTTCGTGGTTGATGAGATATTCTACCAAGTACCAAGCATACTGAACGTGCACCAAGTGTTTCTAGAGCAGCTGAGACGAAGACTGGAACAATGGGACCTCCAGCAGAAAGTTGGAGACGTGTTTCTGGATGTGGTAAGTGCTGGATGGATTGACAAGTGACGTGGTACCGCAGAATTGACTAGCTGGTGTTGGTCATAATATATTGTCCTAGTTTTCCTTGATCTGCGAGGATAACAAGTAATGAGGGTAACAAGAGCAACAAAATTCTTTATGACATACAGAGTTTATGGGTAACAAGAGCAACGAAATTATTTATGACATATAGAGTTTATGGCATACAGAGTTTATGACATAAGTCTAGGTACTCCCGAAAACTGAAAGCACAAACTTCACCCATTAAAGACAAAATATCTTTATTCCGACGCATGTTCAAACCCATGAACGTTTTTGTGTGACTTTTCTGTCTTGAAATATCGTATTTGCATAAACCCCGGGCACTTGGGATAGCTAGGAGTTTTGAACGAGTAAACGTTGGCCTCAAATGAATTCAAAATACAATCGAAATGTCGAAACTTTTATTCTAAAATCGGGATTTTAAATACATAAAAAAGTGATTTTTTTTTTGAAGTTAAATAAATTATATTTTTTCGGTTCGTGTGTAGTCTAATAATTAAAACCCAGGTCCGTTTGCACTAAACTTTGACAGCTCCTAAGTTGCTGAACAGTGACAAGTCTCAACAGAACATCTGTCGATTAGACATGTCTAAGCCATTCGTAAGAGTTACCTTGCTGCAGATAGGCACCAGTATTATAAAAGGGGAAATAGTCGTTTCGACATTACCACCAGATTGTAAAAAAAACTACGAGCAACCTTTGTATTCCAGTTTACAAAACCCACCGTAATGGATACCTACATGTCCTTCATAAACAACCTGAAGAAAGCGAAGGAGACCATAAAGACTGCTGCAGCTTCACGACCCGCCTTCGCTAAGTTCCTAGACGCTATGGCAAGGGACCACAAAGGGAAGCTATCATTGGACAATCTACTGATAAAACCGGTACAGAAGTTCCCAAGCTATAAGCTGTTGATACAGAGGCTAATAAAACACACAGGTAAGCACTACTTTACCAGCGTTTTCTAACCTCAAAGGTTGGCAGAAAGTTCTTGTTAGGGTTTGGTTCGTCTGTGTACATGACCTAATTATGTAAGACTAGCATCTGCTCTTGGCTTCGCCCGCGTGTTACCCGGATGAAATGTAGCCTATGTGTTATTCTGATGTATAAGCTGTAAAGTTTTGGGTTCAAAACCGGTCGTGCCAATGGATTTTCCATTCGGATTTATGTGAGCATCGACACTCATTTAAAAGGGTAGCGGAAAATATAGCGAGGAAGTCGGCATTCGAAGGTGTGTACCATAGATTAGTGATCCAATAAAAGGCGACGAGCTTGCAGGCTGTCACGTGACATTCTAACTACTATGCAAAAAGTGGGCATGTGGCAAATAATGTTTTTATTGAAGTAGCTAGGGACTGTAAAAGCAATCTATACAAGTTAATAAAGATGAAGTTTTTACTCTACGTCGCCCCGTATTTCGGTGTCACGAAACACATTGTGTTATAATATAGTCATAGTCACATAATTTATTCACCTTCGGAACGCAGGAAGCACTTGGTTTTGTTTCTTCATACATAAATTCTTTAGCGGCCTGTACATAGGCCTTGTCAGATTGTTTATAATTGTAAAAAAATAACATATAATTTTATAAGACAAAACAAATAGTAGCAATCTGTCAAATTACGATCAAACAATGTTGCCATGTCATATACTAATTTTCTACTAAAATCTTAAGTCAATTTAGTTAGCGGCTAAAAAGAGGCCTTGTCAAACAAAGGAAACTAAATTAAATAAAACCGTAATAAATATAATAAATAAATAAATAATGCTGGATATTTTTCACACAGCATCATCTAGCCCCAAAGTAAGCAGAGCTTGTTTTATGGGAACTACATGACATACTTATATACTTTTTTTGTAAATACATACATATTATACATTTAAAACACCCAGATCCTGAGACAAATATTTGCAGATGCAAACATTTATCCCGCGGCGGGAATCGAGCCCGCAACCTTCTGCGTCTCAGGCGGGCCTTCGGCCACTGCGCCACAGAGGTCGTCTGAGGAGAGGAGTAATGTCAGCATCTTATTTGATTTTTGTGTTTTTCCAGCGCAGTGACAGACAAAGTCCAAATATTTTTATCGCATAGGTAGTCACTACACTTATAATAAGCACTTGTTAAAACAGTCTTGATACATCTTTTAAATCGTCTTTCACTTAAATCTAGTATATATTTAGGTATTTTATTGTAAAACTGTAATCAAAACTCAACCGCAATGCAACTCAAATGCTACGCGAAAGCAACTAGCAATCAACATTCATCATAACGAATGTTGAATGTTATGTTCCACAACAAAAATTAAAATGCTATGAAAGTTGAATAATTAGATTATATTTTAAGATATTCTATTACCTAATTTGAGATTGGTCGATGGATTAACGATGGCTGTCGCTTTACTCGCTAGAAACCCAATAACGTTTCCATTCCCGTTAAGTTTATTAGTTCGGTGGGTTGAGCTACGTGGGATTGCAATTTATTACGGACGGAATTGCATCTTGTGGGCTTCACTGCTGTAAATATTCTCGACTGCATTATTTTCAGCGTTTAATACCTTAATTTTCCATGTCATTCGAAATACCACGAACAAACACACGGGTAACATTTGTTTAACTGTGAAATTAACTGCCTTCTGTGTGCTGCTGAAATATAACATATATTTTTTAACATATAAAGAAAGAAGATATTGTTTCTTTAATTTTTAGTATTAAGAATTTTTAATCTGTCAGAGCAGGCAACGAGTCAGAAATGCCAAGAGATGCAGATGTCAATAAGACATCTAACCGATTTCCATTAGGTCCGCTTAACATCATACATCCTCATTTTGGCCCTTGCAGTCAATTATCATTCACTTGCACTAATCGATATAGAACCCAATAGTGAAAAAAACATGTGCCGATGATAGTGAACCAAAGCTGATGATATAATGTAAAACATTTTTTTTAGACCAATCACACCCCGACCACAAGCTTCTATTAGAAGCCCAAAAGGAAATCCACGAGCTTCTAGAACTGATAAACTGCACTGAACGCGAAAGCTTGGAGCTGGAGCAACAGCAGCAGACTCTTAGAGAACTGGAACAGATGATTGAAGGTCTATCTAACCTGGCCACTACAGATAGAATGTTCCTACGGCATGAGACAGTGTCAATGCCGTCGGCGCAAGGGGCTGTTAAAGATAGAGCTCTATTCCTGTTCAATGATACTCTTCTCATCACCAGCGTGAAGAGACGGACAGGGACGATAAAGAAGCCTACTCCGTAAGTACTGTCATGAATAGAGGTAGTTAAGTGTTAAAGATTGGAATAGGTATCTAATTCCTTTGTTAGAACACAGAACTAGAAACTGGAACTGGATGAGATCGCTTCTAAGCGATAAGACCGCCCATTGTATCTTCTTAATAAGATATTGTTTACTATGTTATTTGTTTAAGATGTACAATAAAGTATTTTCATTCATTCATTCATTCAGAATAGTTGTGTGAATGGGAATGCCTTTTGTTCTTGGAAGCCCCTATATCCTCATGAGCGGTTTTTTGTCAAAATGATTATGTTAAAACAAATGTTGCATATATTATCTATGATTCTTGACCTTGACCCACATTACGTGGGGTCGGCATAACATGATATCGATTCTCTATCAATCATAATCTCGGTGCTCACTGATTTCACAACAAAGGCATCCTTCACAGAA
Organism: Perizoma affinitatum; assembly: GCA_961405105.1. Taxonomy (NCBI): domain Eukaryota; kingdom Metazoa; phylum Arthropoda; class Insecta; order Lepidoptera; family Geometridae; genus Perizoma; species Perizoma affinitatum. The sequence goes on from OY560188.1 coordinate 12,809,898, forward strand.
TCCATCCATGTTTTCTTTGGCCTACTAGATCGATCTACTTCAAAACAAATATTGCAACAGCACAAAAATGGGAGCAGAAATTTGAAAGGCTTTAAAAGTTGAGAGACTTTAAGCTGGTATTTCGTTATAATCAGCTTTAATAAGTAACTATTCTGTATTTCGCAGTGTTCCAATGTTGTGTTAGTTTATACAAAGTGAGATTGCAAATTCTCGGAATAGTAACTTCGATGAGATTGTACGTGGAGAACGAACTGTTGGAAAATTTAATAGAAGTTAGTTGTGAATGTAGCCTCCACCAGTTTAATTGAAAATGTCTAGTTTATTGCAGGTTTCTAGAATTCTAAATAGGTCACAGTAAACCTGATATTCAGTTCCGATTCTGCGAAGCTTTTATAGTTAAACTCAATAAAATTGTACATTGCAGTTTTACCTTTAGATAAATCAATGGAATTCTCTAAACCGTAGTTTGTTGTTTGTAAGCTTTGACATTTGAAACTCTGCTCTCGGAAGCTTTTTTTTTTTTTTTTTGCAAAAACATTTGTTTTCTAGTTTTTCAAATATTTGTATTTCCTGTGAGTAATGCATGATTATTACAACTATGTACAAGTAGGTATATACAAGACAGATGAAACAGCTAGCTATCTAAAGGCCGTTGCAAACGATCTATAGATAGCTCAACTGATCCAGATCACAACCAGACGGAAGGGTTCCCAAAATACTGGCCGCATTGCCACGCTGAATTGAAATGCTAATGCGTTGACCAAGATACGAGCCAGCTCTATTGTCACGCGTAAAATAATTAATTACAATTTCGTATCAAATTTTGAAAACATATTTTTTCTTTTTTAGTACCTACCAAACGAGCATAGCGAGTCAGATGGAAGGAAACAAGTATAAACTCCTAATGAGGATATCGCTGGCAGATCTCGATATTATTAAAGGTGAGTTTTCTGTTATCAAGCGTAAGGTATCCCGTTATTGCAAAAAAATTCCTACTACTCGTATTATAAAAGATTGGTTTATGAAATTGAATTTTATCGAAATTTCATAACGAATTTAATGATTTTAACTGTTTTACGTTTATATTTTTCCCGCTGCTCGTATTTGTGATATAGAACGTAAGTACCTATATAACACCCGCCTATCAATATATCGTACAACAGGTTCTTTCTTGGTCACTCTGGTGATGGGTATTTTTACATAACTTGTACCACTTATCATAGTTATTTTAACGAGGAACAACAAAACTCACATATTCATGAGAAGTTTTTAGTGGAAATAGAATCTTTTTAGTGGAAATAAATAAGATAGATGCATACTTTTGGCTTTAGAACTAAGGATAAAAATAAACACTAGAGATACTTTATAGAGATAATTTATATAGATTAGGTTTACCAGATACAGGGGGTCTAGACAAATACCTTACGCTTACTTTTAATTTCACGCTAACGCAAATTTTACATTATAAAACTTGACAGCTGTCACGTGACATTACCACAGCTAATGTCATAACCATACAATGCAATCTTTCCGCAGGCATTAACGTCAACATAATGTAGTATTTGTCTACCTCCATGTAAAAAAAAAACAAATAACTCTTATGTAATTTCGCTGTTGCTTTTTCTATTACATAGTTGGTAATGCTCTGTATGTAAATAATAAATGGCTGCTTTAAGGGTATTTACGACCAATACCACAAGATACATGTGACTGAAATAACCAGTACGATATAATATTAAATTCTAGAGTAAATTCAAACCTTCATGTTAAATAAACTGAGTGGAAACTACCTACAGCCCTGAGAGAGTTCATCATAATATCTCATAACGCTCCGTGCAGTCCTGACCTAGTTTAAAACGAAGTTACACAGAAAACTAGTTAGGATGTCTCGGTACGAACGCTAGTTTATTTATTTTGCGAGATACGTAGTTCGGAGAGGTATATCAGGGAATGTAATTAATTAGGGATAAAATATCGAATTAGTTACTTTACTCAGGTTGCTGCTTTAGTGTCGATATCAAAATAAAAGTATTTTGATACATTCTTAGTATAAGAAGGTATACTTTTGCCCCTAAATGTATTAGAGCTTTGAAGAATTTTGTTTTGAATTTTAGTTTTCTTCGGTAAAATTAACACGTCCAAGTCTGTGTTCCTTATGATGGGTATCTTTAGATATATACTCAGCGCGTTGATTTTTGAGTATACAAAGAAGAAGCAGATATAGGCATGTCTAAATTCTACATTTGCCTGCTTTTAGCAAGAAGTTGGCAATCTTCGTAAAAATAGGTTACAAGCTTCATATAATGTTCTAAAGTACGGAAATTGGTAACGGGTCCGTATCAGTTGATAAATATTTATCAATTATTAACCAGAGTTTCTCTAATTTTAAAAATAGTTTTTTGTACAAACGACAATCGCTTGGAAATGATGGTTCTTGAAGCGCGTCCATGATTTTGTTAAGATAAGTAATCTGGACAGAATTCAGATGACATCTTCAAATACGTTGGATGGACCACCTCCTCTTCTAAAAAGTACTATGACCAAAGTTCATCCATCAATAATTTTCGTCATAGTACATTTTAGGAGAGGCTTCTGCCTAGCAGTGAACTTCTATATGCTAGATGATAATGATGATAAAGAAGAACAAATAAACTAATCAAACGTTTCACATATTCACAGCCAAAGACGAGAACCTCAGGCGGATAATGCACGAAGTGGAAACGCTCACAGAAGACGTCAACACGCTCACTCAGATCTCAGAACACGTGGCCGCATTGCACACTCAGCACTCACAGCTCGAAGAAATAGTGAGGGAGATGCTACACTCACTAAACAAGCAGTTATCAGAGAGACAGAATAGTGATTCACAACTGTGCTACATGGAGATCGCTTTGAACACTTCGTAAGTATCAATTAATACTCGTTAAAACACTACGTTCTATTCATCAACGATTAGCTTGCTTCGCTCACCCGTTATAGAAAACCCTTATATGTAAAAGGGTATGTATCTGTTGGATGTATATTTATTTATTTTGTGTAGAGGAAAAGAGCTGAGATAACTATTATACGATAACAGAATAGAAAGGGAAAGATTAGTCAACTTATACGACATGACAGCATCAACAGGAAGAATAAAAGGAATATATTTAAAATGAGGGAAACAACCTCTGTGACGCAGTGGACGTAAGCCTGTCTGAGACACAGAAGGATGTTAGTTCGATTCTCTGTCTGCAAATATTTGTCTCTGGTCTGGGTGTTTTCTTTGTATAATATGTAGTATATCGGTCAGGTAGTTCCAATAATACAACCTCTGCTTAGTTTGGGGCTAGACGATGCTGTGTGAAAAATGACAAACATGTAAAAAAAATAATGAGCCAGCTATACGAGCAATCAATTTACATGTCGTATGATGTTAAAAGAGACCGCCCTGAAAAGAAATAAATATCTAATATTGATGATGTTACAAATAGCGGCTTGCTTTGCTCGCCAATATTGCTGCGTCCATGGCCTAATTATCATTTCTGTAGATTTTTTTATAGATAATTCAGATACGACTTATATAATAATAATAATAATAATAATAATAATAAAACCCTTTCCCAAAAAACTACGAACCGCGCTTCGTCAACCACAACGACCACAAATAATAATGAGATGAACACTAATGTGTTAGACCCTGCCGAACTGCGTCAGTTCTGGGCTCATATATGGGAAAATCCCGCTGAGCTTAAAGAAGAAGCTGAATGGATCCAGAATGAATGCGCAAGATACTCCGACTTAACACCTATGGAGTTTGAGCATATTCCTATAGATGTATTCCATTTAGTCCTAAGAACAACACACAATTGGAAAACACCTGGGTCTGACCACATACATAGTTACTGGTACAAAAAACTAACATACATCCATCCTTTTCTATACAACCATATAAATTACTTTATTCAAAATCCTAACTCACTTCCTAGTTACATTACAGCCGGAACCACCTATATGATACCAAAAGACATCAACGACACTTCAAACCCAGCAAAGTATAGGCCAATAACTTGCTTACAAACGATCTATAAAATCCTTACAGCGTGCTTATCTCAACTTATTTATAGGCACGTAGACACTAATAAGATACTGGCTGAACAGCAAAAAGGTTGCAGGAAATTCAGTCAAGGTTGTAAGGAACAACTTATCATTGACTCGGTCGTCCTACAGCAAACGCAAAAAACAAAAGCGGATCTCTATAGCATCTACATCGATTATAAAAAAGCCTTTGATTCAGTTCCACACACATGGCTAGTTAAGATCTTGGAAATTTACAAAGTTCATCCGCAACTCATCTCATTCTTAGGTAGCTCTATGGCCAAGTGGACGACCCAACTTCATGCACAGACTTTCAGTAAGACTATTGAAACAACACCAATTAGCATCAAGCGCGGCATATTTCAGGGAGATGCACTCAGCCCATTATGGTTCTGTCTTGCCTTGAACCCACTATCTAACAGCCTGAATTCGATCAACCTAGGCTATTATCTTGGAAATACAACTGATAGACAGACGGAACATCGAGAATGCACACTAAACCACCTCTTGTATATGGACGATATCAAAATATATGCTTCTACTAAAGGTGATCTAGAACGGCTAATTCAAGCTACGGAACAGTTCTCAAACGATATTGCGATGGATTTTGGGATCGATAAATGCAAAATAAATTCAATAAAATCAGGACAAAATTATCCACATACTTTTCAAATGCAATCTGGCGAAACAATTGATCCCTTAAGTGAAAACGAAGCTTACAAGTATTTAGGATATCATCAATCAAAACAGATTCATTATAAAGAAATTAAAACTAAGCTTACCAATAATTTCAAACACAGATTAAATTCCATATTAAAATCTCAACTATATTCAAGAAACACAACTAAAGCCATAAACTCCTACGCCATCCCGGTTTTGACCTATTCTTTTGGAATTATTAACTGGACGAAAACAGAGTTAAAGAACCTGCAACGCATTATAAATGTCACAATGACGAAACACCGAAAACACCACCCGCGAGCTTGCATTCAAAGGCAAACTTTACCGCGAGTAGAAGGAGGTAGGGGTATAATAAACATACGTAATTTACACAACCGGCAAATAACGACACTACGAACATACTTTCACGACAAAACCGAAACATCTACTCTCCACAAGGCAGTAGTTGAATTGGATCAAAAACTTACACCACTTAACCTTCAGGACCGTAACAAGCAGAAAAATGAAGAACTAACTGACAGACAGACTTTAATTTCCGAGTGGACCCTTAAGTCTCTCCACGGGAGACATCGCAACGATTTGAGCCAACCCACCGTCGACATGCAGGCGTCGAACGAATGGCTTCATCGAGGCGAACTCTTCCCTGAGACTGAGGGGTTTATGATCGCTATTCAGGATCAGGTAATCGAAACTAGGAACTACCAAAAGCATATCATGAAGAATCAAAATATAACTACTGACATGTGTAGGCGCTGCAATAGTTCATCAGAGACTATCCAGCACATCACGGGGGCCTGTAAATCGATCGCTCAAACCGACTATAAATTCAGGCACGACCAGGTGGCCAATATAATACACCAAAGACTAGCGACCAAATACAATTTAATAGAAACACTTCCAAGACCAACTCCGTATTATAAATACTCCCCCGAAACTGTGCTGGAAAACTCTACTTATAAACTGTATTTTGATAGAGCCATCCTAACAGACAAGACCACACACTATAATAGACCGGACCTAACACTCATTGACAAAACAAATAAAACAGCACTCCTTATAGATATAGCCATTCCCAACACAAATAATTTGCAAAACACAATAGCGGAAAAACTTTCAAAGTATGTTGACCTGAAAAACGAAATAACTAGAATGTGGAGGTTAGAGAAGGTAACCATCATCCCAATAGTGATTTCTTCAACAGGTGTTATTCCAAAACAACTATTCCAGTCACTTGCCCTTCTCGATTTGCCCAAACACACATTTGCCCTTTTACAAAAAGCAGTAGTACTGAACACTTGCAGGATCGTGCGAAAATTCTTACAAACTGAACTTCCCATAATTATGCAGACATCAAGTTCTGATATCATGATTTCATTAACCAGGCCCACTGATGTGCACTTGGCTTAGGCCCGTGCACATCAGTTATTTCCAGCTTTACGTGAGCTGAGCTGATAAAAATCTACACCATAATAATAATAATAATAATGCTGGACATTTTTCACACAGCATCATCTAGCCCCAAAGTAAGCAGAGCTTGTATTATGGGAACTACATGACTGATATACTACTTACATACTTTTGTAAATACATATTTTTCTTGAAAATACATACATATTATACATAAAAAACACTCAGATCCCGAGACAAATATTTGCAGATGCAAACATTTGTCCCGCGGCGGGAATCGAACCCGCAACCTTCTGCAATCATTGCTGAAGATAGTGTTTTCTTTCATTTCAGAAGTGGGCCTGAAAATCTCACCATAATATTCCCAAAGACAGACAAGCGAAACAATTGGGAGGAGTTGATCAACGAAACTAAACAAAAATTATGTAAGTAACCTTTATTCATACAATTTAATGGAGTAATTTAGGGTATTTCCGAAAGTCAATTTCTGAAGTAAATCTTTAAAATTAAATGTTTCACTCAGATTCCGAGTCAGCGGTAATCGAATCAGCAGTTTTTTGCAGTTTAAAAACAAAATTATTGTACCTATGCAAGGTATGTTTGTAAGTTATAAGTACATTAATACCCTTTTTTATGGCTTCGTTGTCTCGTTTCAGGTGTATACGGTCAAGAAAGACCCGCTCCAGAGTTCCTATCACCTGTACCGATCAGGAAGACGCGAGCTGGTCTACAGTTCACGTGCGCTGCGCCCACCCTTCCGCCTAAAGGGCAGTCGCCAGATGTTTGGGTAAGGGCTGCCTTCACTATTTCCACGCATAATGGACGTTTCAGTCCGAATGCAGAAAATTATAGTAATAAAAATGTTTTATTCATGACAAATAAAAAAAGGGGGTGGGGGGGGGATTTTTTTTAATCTTTGCCAAAGGACATAAATATTTTATTGGCTCGAAGCAGATCTGCTTATTTTTCGAAAATGTTCGTCACACCAACTTTTACTTACCTTAATAACTAAAACCTAAGTTCTGTACCGTTATATTAAGCTAGTAGCTTTATTTTTAACTTAACTTTCTTTACATTTACCTAAGAAAGACATTTAGACGACATTCTGTTTACTTTACTTATGCATACCTGTCAATTCAAAAGGGTAAATTGTCAATTCAAAAGGGAGTCCATTTACATTACATTACATGTCTTCACTGCCTTTCCGTGCTTCAGAAGGCACATTAAGCTTTCGGTTATTCCCTTAAGTCGTAAAGCCATGTCGACAGCCTTTGGGCCATAGATTCTGATCACAACCTCCGTTAGCAATAATATAAGAAATCTATTTATTTTTAAGAATAACTTTCACAATATTGTTTCAAGTTGTAATTGTTTCATCTTCATGGTAGCTTTAATCCAGTGGTAGGATGGGAGGATGATCAGTGTTTCGTGTTGGCACTCTTTAGGGAAGGCCTATTGTCTAGCATTCGACTTTTACAAGATGTTTCGTGATGATGATGATAAAAGTATTTTTCCCGAACTACTATTTTCATCAACATTTATCAAAATGTGTTATTTTTATCATAGTTCATCATAAAGGTTCAATCAGGGTACGCCATTAGGCCGCTTACTATTGTTTTACCATAGCGTTCATCGTAAGCCGATTTAACCGTTTATGTTTATTGAGATCCACAGTTTTTTAATGTGTATTAAGGTAATTTATCTCTTATTTCAGGTATGCAACAGCGATGGATATGTAGGCCAAGTCTGCGTACTAACACTGACACCGAAGCCGCAAGTCACATCTTGCAATGGAGTCTGCAACGCACGAATACTATGCGTGGCATGCGTGCCCCCAGCACCGGCCCTCATCAGACAACATACTGTGGATATTCCGTAAGTCCACCAAAGTGTGCATAGTAAGATGGAATAAATCCTCTAACAATTACTGTGAGTTATATTGTCTGTGCATCTGACCATAATACTCGTAGATTGAGAGCTTTGTCATACCAATTATAGATTTTGTTAGTGGTAGCTGTGACGTCAGCAGCTACATCAGTAGGCGGGGCTGAAATACAGCGTGGCTGAGTCCTTGACCTTTTCATTTACATACAGACATACCTTCTCACTATACCTGCTATATTATTATATTTAACTTAGACTAGGTATGTTTGTTTAAGTGTAAGTAAAAAATGCACTTTTATTTTACTTTATTACAGATTTTTTTTAAATTAAATTAAAGATACAATGGGCGGTCTTGTTATGATAATGTTAGTTCATTTTATGTTATGTGAATAGGAGGAGATCTCTCGCGTCTAAATTTAAAAGTATTATTCAGTAGAGCGAGTAATCAAAGAATTGATTCGTCAAATATTTATGTGCAAAGTACTTTTATGTAGAGTTTTCTTTTTCATAATAAATTTGCGGCATTTAATTAATTTACTTTTATAATCTGTGACGCCATTTCACTACATCATAGGTAGTATGATTTGAAAAGTGATGGCGCTTTATGCATTAATTTTTTGATTATGCTATAAAGGTTGTCTGGTAAAGATCACTATTTAGCGATAAGTTCACACATTATACAAGTCAAAGTTTGTAATACTTAAACTAGGTTGTGTACAAATTACACAGCAATAAAGTAAACGCGGGCATGTACCAAATGTTTGCACGTGCCTCTGACTACCCCTACTTGGTATCCTCAAAGATCTACTCACTGGGTATGTATCTGAGGATGTCCACCATGAGGAAGACAGTCGTGAGCGTGTTTGTTTGTTTTTTAAAGTATTTTCTATGTATCTATATATCTATCTATCTAATTTTCTAATCGTCCTTTAGTCATAATATAGTTTACCGTTTCAGTATTAAACGATAAGCTATAATTTATAGTTTTTGCTTTTATTCCTCACTGCCAATATGTTTGTTTATCTTTGTAGATGTACATCGACTTCGATGAGCAGTGCATGCTCAGTGAAGCCTGGAATCAGCGTCTCAGATCCTGACGACAGCTGCAAGAACATACGCCTTGACAGGTAATCTTTATAAAAAAATAATTAATTCCTTAATTCAGACAATAATACAGATCCTTTTTTGTTAGTTCGACTAAAAACTATTAGTTTTGTAGATATTTGATGGGTAAGTAGGTTATATATTTATATGTTAAAGATATATTGTATTAGGTATGTAATTATTGGTCATTACTGAACACGCCAAACCATCGTTTTGCACGGCCAGGCTGACTGGTAGAGAATGTTTTAGCATTAAGTCCTCCTAGCACTACATTGTTTGTGCGAAAGTATAAATAAATAAATACAATCATTCATCCTCTCCATCCAAAGGTTGTCTGGAAGATATCGCTTTTAAGCGATAAGACCGCTGATTGTACCTTTTCTTAATGTGTTATTGTTTATATCGTAAGGTGTACCATAAAGTATTTTCATTCATTCATTCATTCATTCATATCCCAGTCAAGAGTCTGCTCTATAAGACTAATCGACTAGGACCCTAAAGAAAGCTTTCATTACATGCAGGTCATATCTATCAGGTATTATTGGATCATTTCGTTAAATTTTCATCTCCACGAATTCCAGTTCATCATCAAGCGACGAGGAAGACGACGGATCATCAACCAGCGAGAACCAGGACGCGCAATCCGAACGCAGCCAGGAATCTGCGACCATCCGTCTCCACAGCTCTCTCACCGCTTCACTCAACAGTAGAAGCACTCTGACTCCCACACACAATAAAAGCTTGAGTACGCCACACACCGGCCAGAATATACAAGTGCATCCTGTGATGAAAAGCAGTTCTAATCCAGCTGTCGATAAACAAGCTATGGGCATCAATTCTGGTGAGTATTCTGCCCAAAAAAACTTGCATTATATATCCTACTAATATTATAAACGCAAGTTTGTGAGGATGGATGTTTGTTGACTCATTCACTCAAAAACTACTGCACGGATTTTGATGAAACTGTATAGTAATATAGCTTATACATCAGAATAACACATCGGTTACTTTTTATCTTGGAATCACGCGGGCGAAGCCGTGAGCAGAAGCTAATAACAAATAAATCAATAATGCTGGACGTTTTTCACACAGCATCATCTAGCCCCAAACCAAGCAGAGCTTTAATTATCTATACCAGTGGGTGAAGGCCTGCCTGCGCAGAAAGTTCCGGGTTCGATTCCCGCCGCAGGACAAGTATTTTTTTCTCGGGTCTGGGTGTTTTCTATTTATTATATGTATGTATTTACAAACAAAAAATATATAAGAAGTTTTTCAGTCATTTAGTTCCCATAACACAAGCTCTTAGTTTGAGGCTAGATGATGCTGTCCGAAAATATCCAGCATTATTATTATTTATCATTGTTTGTTGAAAGTAGTTTGTTTTATTTTAAAATAGTTTTGTGTAACATTGACTCGATTGAATACACTTTATTTCATATTAAGATTTCTTCTTAGTTATTTGCTAATTGTCCGTAAATACCAGTTCGTTTTTATTTAACCCTCCTCGGTATGTACTATCTATTTCTTCTATTGTATTTAGATATTTCTAACCTTGTCTTTTCTTTTACTGCAACATTTAGTTACTGGACGTGCTATGTTGGGTAAATGTTCATTCATTATTGCATGTTATTTATATTTCAATATTTTATTTAATTTAAGGTATGATTCTGAAACGACTACCTGTGACAGTATTTAATTAGATAAAGATAAAAAAAAACACATGTTTTCAAAAAATGCCTTAATCAACAAATCTCCTGCGAAGGGGATTTCTGGACTTATTATCTAGAAATCGCCTTCCGATACTCAAAGAGGCTATTATTAATTATTTTATTTCAAATCATAATCCATATAACATTATTGAAAACACAAATTATTCACAACACAACATAATGTATTCATAGTAAATGAAACAAATTAACTTATACTTAAGTACTTCAGATACCCAAAAAGTAGCATTGAAAAATAATAATAATAAAAATGTCAAATTGGAATAATAAAAAAAAATTAGAAGATCCCTATCATGATTTTAATTATTATATATATTTTTAAATCAACGTTATGTTAAAGAAGCACTTTGTGCCACAAACGCTGGTCTTTCGCGACACCGATGTCTTTGCGGGGCAGAAATTGCGATACTATAACACACATATACTCATGGCTAAGCGGTGGCGGAAAATTCAAGCACTTGGTAACGGTTCCCTTTGATCGCCACCGCCTCCGCCACCGCTTCAGTTTGACCGGGCCTTAACTTTCTATAGAATTGACATTCTGTAACTGACTTGTCGCTGCCGTCTGCTGTCGTGTTTCGAATCATATCTTGACCATTTTTAATTTATTAACATTAGAAAGAAATAAATAAATTAAGTACCTTTATTTACCTACCTTTATTTACATTACAACATCAATAGGTATAAATTTACAACACAGTAGGTGGTAGCTATGTACAACCTAACCATTGTGCCATTCTGCCAAAAAGTTATTCAGGAAATAATAAAAACCGACTTTAAATAACGGAAAGTTGATGAAAAGTCCAATATGAAATTATATTTGTGATTTTTTCATACAATTAACGTATACCCATAAAAAGAGAAAAATCAAAATCTGTTCACAATTGCCGGAGATATCGCGTAAAATACACATAGAAACAGAAAATACATACATACGAATTCAGAAACTCCTTTTTTGAAGTCGGTTTAAAAAGGTCCGTGCCCAGCATAATGCTATCTACAGTAAACTGTAGACACTGTAACTGTAGACGCTTTTCAGCACGGACCTTATAAAACGCACGGACACAAAAACATTATACCTATACAGGGTGTAACATATACCTATACAGGATGTAATTTCTAAGATAATATTTATTTTACTATTGTATGGAATTTTAAAATACCTTTGCACACGTCAAAGTATTCACGTGCTTGGTCGAAACGATTCCACTTCATCTTTAAAATGTCATTTTGTAACACGTTGTATTCCTAACATCTGCATTGACACAAACTAGTTTTAAGATTCTTTGTAGCGTTAGTTTTTTAATCCTGGTCTATGCAAGAAAGAGTTATCTATCTATCTATCTATATTCCTAACATCTGCATTGAATCCTGCCTACTAACAAGCTTGGTGTTCAATTGTAAAATGTCTTACAACAGGCACTTTGTCGTCACCAGCCAGTCGCCAATCCTCAGAAGACAGTGGAACCTCTGCTAACCAGCCTACCATGTGGCTTGGCACTGAAGATGGGTACATCCATGTCTACAATTGTCTCGATAACATACGGATCAAGAAGAATAAGGTCAAGCTGCAACACAATTCTGGAGTCCATTCTATTGTGTAAGTACCACGCATTTTTTTTTCTGGACATTTTTGACACAGCATCGTCTAGTCCCAAAATAAGCAGAGCTTGTGTTAGTGGAACTATGTAAATGCATACTTATTAAACATAAAAAAACACCTAGACTCGAGACAAATATTTTCATATCATACAAACATTTGTCCCGCGGCATCTCAGGCGGGTCTTTGCCCACTGCGCTACAGAGGTTGTCTAGCTGTGCCTCGACCCTCCGTGTCTTGTGTGTAGTCGGGGACTTCCGATACGAAGTTCGGGGGTTTGAACCCGTTCGCGCACCAATCAGTTTTCAATTTGTGTGCTCAAAACAGTGAAGGAAAGCATCGTGAAGAAACCAGCATGGCCACGAACCAAAAATTCGAAGGCATGTAATTGTTCCAATAAGCGGCAAAAGGATTGCAAGTATTGCAACACTCTAGGGCTTTGCTATTCAAGAGAGAATTGAATATGTTTGCGTTTATGATTTAATTTGTGTTGTATTAAATACTGCGAAAATATGTGATAATCTTGTTTATTTCAGTTACATGGAGGGAAAAGTGTTTGTGGCGCTTGGGAACGGCGATCTCGTTGTGTACTGTCGAGACATAGGTAAATAAATCAAGTATAATATACAAGATATGACAATATTATTTAGCACCATAATCTAATACAAATACAAATAATAAAAAAAAATATAAAAAACAGGGCAAAACACAAAATATAAAATAAAACAAAAAGCATTAAAGATAAAACTGAGGGGGTCTTGCAAATAACAGATATTAGATGTTATGGGCTTTACACGCTTTCGTATGAATTTTGTGGATTTCGTAGGAAATATTATATTCAGCTATTTTCTGTTGCTCTGAAAATAGCCCCATGTAACGGAAGATTGTGGTGAAAGAATTCAGTGTGCTTTGCAACACCCAGGTCACTCTCGATAAAATGTATGAAACAATCGCGTCCGTAATCACTATTTGCAAGGTTTGTGTACGTGAACGGTGTTGAGTGAATTAGAAATGCTGAAAGTTGGCAGAGCGTGATGGCATGTATTACAAATATGTACCATGTGGATGTTTAGATGACAACACCGCATTAACCGATTCGCAACGGATTAACCGATTTGACTGAAAGAAACACGTTATACTCGTAGTTTGAGGCCTAGCATAACACTCAGGGTAATCTATGTCTATATAGGTCCTGCGCCAGCAAAGCCGTAGGCGGAAGCTAGTTAAAAAGTACCGTGGTAGCAGCTTCATTCGGAATTCATTTAACAACTTTCCTGCTCAGCTTTTAAATGTTTTTCAGACGGCTCATGGACAGAAAAGTCGACGATCCCAGTCGGCACAGGCAGTTCTCCCGTGGGGAGCATGCTGCTTTCCGGAGGCAGGCTTTGGTGTGCTACTAGTGCCTCCATCAAAATCATCAACCCGCATACTTTGCAGGTACAACCACAAAAGTTGTGAATAATAATGGTCCCAACGAACACCCTTGTGGCACTCAACCAAAATCTTATTGAATTATGTCGATGAAATATTCATCGTGGTTCTTATGTAATGCTTGCTATAGGTTCAACTTATCTAACATAATAAGATAACTTTTATACTCGAATGACTTGTAGACATTCTTACATAAGTGTGTAATTTAAATGAAAAGTGTCTAGAATACTAAATCAAACGCTTTTGCAAAAAATGAAAAGTGTTATTTTAGTAAAGTATTTTAGAAATGAGTCAAAATTATTACGATGACGTGTTTCAACAACTCTGATCAAGATTTACTTTTAAAATGTGTATTCAGGATTAGAATTTAGTCTACTAAGAGTTTTACCACATTGTTGCAGGTGGACGAAACATTCCAAATAAGTTCGGAGACGAAGCCAATAAGCCACATGGCTGTTGCTGGAGGAGCAATATGGCTGTCTCTACACAACGCAGCTCAACTGCGTTGCTACAACGCGAGCACCCGCGAGCAACTGGCTGAGATAAATATCACGCCGCAAGTCACAAAAATGCTGCACGGTGAGTTGCAATAAGTGACTCAAATCATTATTCTACAAAAATCTCCTGTAGGGATTCAGTGCTGTGAGCATGCAACGAGTTTCTAGTTGCCGTATTTTCCCGTATATATCCAGAACAGGTATATTAGGTATTTAGTATATTTACCCGAAAGGGATGATACGTATTACAGGTTTCTAGAAACAAAATACTAATTTGGTTTATTTTTTCAGTAATTTGATATTGTTCGGAACATTCTTTTTCATAAGCTGTTTTTTGGACTTTGTGCCTGTCCCAATTCTGATTTTTAACATCGGATTATGCACAGCTTTTTTTGCCGAAAATACCAGATTTTTACCACCATTTTCAAAAACGAAAATAAACTTATTTCATAGAGTATATACAATTTATATCTTTGGATCTTAAACTACCTCGCTATTTATATTCCAGGTTGCGATGATATTATTCGCCAGCACAAGGCAGCCTGCCTTCGGGTCACCGCATTGCTCGCTCATCTAGATACGCTGTGGGTGGGGACAAGTGCAGGAGTGCTGTTGACTGCACCCTTATATAATTCGCCTAACCCTAGGACAGGGGCTTTCACAGTACCCATTCTAACAGGTAAGTCATTATGATCATCAACTACGCTATTCTCATCACCAACCTCATTCTAAGCATCTACTTGATACTTATAATCCCTAAGCTCATTCTCAGCATCTACATGATACTAATAATCACCAACCTCATTCTCAGCATCTACTTGATACTAATAATCACTAACCTCATTCCCATCATCTTCTTGATACTTATCATCAGTATGTGTTTAATATTGCTGATGCTTAGGCTCAACTGCTATTGCTTTCGTTTGACTAGCAAAAAATATAGCATCTAAGGGTGGGAGACATTATCCCACCCACTGGACAATGCACAATGGACATTTAATTATGGATGTTTTTCACCTGTAATGTTGGTAAGTTTTCCATTATACTTTCATTTTTAAGTAATAAATATATCAGGGGAAGCCATTGCCGAAAAAGTTGAGTAGTTATATATAATAGGTTAGCGTAGACATGAAGAGGGACGTAGACTGTTTAATATTAATATAGATAGGGAAGTCATCCTTCCCATCATTTTTAATCATAAAATTGTGATGGATAAATAACTATTATAATAATGGTGGACATTTTTCACACGGCATCATCTAGCCCCAAACTAAGCAGAGCTTGTATTATGGAAACTAAATGACTGATATACTACTTATATTTTTTTTTGTAAATACATACATATTATACTTACATAGAAAACACTTAGTATACAGTCTTATAATCTAAATGGCGATTATCCAATGGCGAGATGACGGTTAAGACAGAAGATTAGAAGAAGAAACACATGAGTTGCGCTGACTCCGCGTAATGTGGGATTAGGGTAAGAAGATGATTTGACGACTTGGTGGTGAGACGGGCGAGTAGCCGGCTGAGACGCAAGAGTGCGGGTTCTAATCCCATTGCGGGACAAATATTTGTATGATCTGCTGATATTAGTTACGAGTCTGGGTGTGTTGGTATTACGGTACTTATAGTTCCGGATACCCACGATACAGGGAAACCTAGTGGGATGTCTGACTGATGACCAGGGCAATGTCTGTGACTGTTGGGTGTTTATACATACATACAAAAAGTCAAGCCTGTTTCCCGGAGGGGTAGGCAGAGACCACGGATTTCCACTTGCTACATTCATCCTCATCACAATGGTCTTGTAAACTTGTTTTGTTAGTTTCTCTCAAAGTTACAACACACATACTTCTCAAATCTCTCATCTCCCCTGCATTAATTTATTCTTTAATGTTTTTTTCTGCCATACCCAACCTTCACTACCACACTAGTATTTGGGTATTTTATTATATTTTATACGTTACAGGCATAACCTACGGACACACCGGCCACGTACGATTTCTAACAATCGTGGAGAATCTCGCGGCGCCGAAACCACCTACCAAAGCAACACATACATCACTCAAAACCAAGGCTCTGAGCCGACGGTCGGCCAACGCCGAGAAACTCCAGAAACAAGCAGAAACTGCCCAGAGTAGTAAGGAAACTCTGGTCATATCCGGAGGCGACGGTTTCGAGGATTTCCGGAGCTCGTCCATGACAGAAGACGCTGGCCGCGAGGACTCGACGAATCATTTACTGCTCTGGCGGGTATGAAGTCAAGCTCCCCCCTAACAGGGACTTTGTGATAATGCGAAAGCATTCGAGAGGATTGAAGTTCAGTGTTGCAAACTTTACTAGAACCGAGACGGACTAGTTTTTTTGAATGTTAGTATTATATATTACCAGCTTCGTTTATTGATGTACGCTAAATTTGTATTTATTTCGCGTTCAGTGATCGAGATTATTAAACTAGGGCATAAAATGTCGTTGCAAGTTGTTGCAGCATCCTCTTCGGCAGTATTAGAAAATTATTGGACCGTTTTGGCCTATGTTTTTGTAACTGTAGAGCACTTCGATGAGATGTTTATACCGTCGTTTTGTAAGCAGAGATGTTTTAGAAACGTTTACATGTTTCATACCCATATCAGAAGTACCTATGTGTTATTTATCAATAGTAATTAAATGTTGTAGCGTTGAGATTAATAATAATTTGTGTACCTAAGGGATTAGGTCTTTGAAATTGTTTAAATTGTCGTAGTTGCAACAAGTTTTGCACTAATGCTAACTTTTTCAATGCTATTTAGTACTTCTAGGTGCGAAAAGCATTATATTTGTACCTGTTAGCGGTCTCGCTTCTATACAGTTTATCGAAACTATAGAACTAGTTATATAGAAATGGATCAAAGATTATCTTTGATCTGAATGTTTCCACTATCACGTTTGAAAACACTTATTGAACTAGAAATTGATATTGTCACATAACTTAATTGAGCAAGTAAGCATAGCTACATCAGATTTCCTATGAAACGTACATAACTGTTATTCTTCAATTATTGATGTCTAGATTTAAAAGATGATAAGAGTTTAATCGAGTCGATGTTAGTAAATGTATCCCATCCAACGAAATTGTTTTTGTATTTTGTGATTGCTCAATAAATATTTGTTACCTGCGATGAAATGAGCAAAATGATTCAAGAATGTTTGGATATTATCCTATATTTATAATATTGAAGTGTAATAAAGGGAGTCGCACTAATTCGAGCTCGTTTGATTAAACAATTGGCAACTAGAATTTTCAAATCCATGACTAGATAATGATTAATCCAGTCAAAGTATATCACGACTGCTAACAATTCATTAAGCTATGTTAGCTATCTAGTTCTTAGTTCTTTTCTAGTTCTTTCTTGGTAATTTTTTTATAAAACTGTAGTGGCAAATAAGTACCACCTACGTCCTACCTGTTGGTAAGCGGTTGCCGTAACCTATGGACGCTTGCAACACCAGAGGTATCACGACTGCTAAACAATTGATTTCATTCGTATTTATAGTCTTGGTATTTTTTTATACAACTGAAGTGTCAAACAAGTATACGTCCCACCTGTTTTCAAGCAGTTACCGTAACCTATGGACGCTTCCAGAGGTATCACACTTCTAATCACGCTAACGCAAATTTGTCAAGTTAAAATTTGGCCGCAGTCACGTGACTTTTCCACAGCTAATGTCATTTCCATACAATTCAATCTTACCGCAGGCTTAATTAAGTCTTCTATATACATATCTATGCATAAAAAAAGTTGAAGAATTTGTTTGTGTTTTGTTAAAACGAGCTAATCTCTAGAACTATCAGTAATAATAGCCCTTTTCTTGAGGAAGTTTATAGGTAATTTAACATCACACCCCTTAGTAAAACTACCCCTAAAATAAGTAATAGCGCTGAAGGCTGAGGGCGGCTGTGGCATAGTTAGTTCAAGAATAAATGTCAATCGCAATAAGACTTGGTGGTTAAGTCCCTGGTCTGGTTGAGGTGTAACGATTCAGTTAAGTCCCTGGTCTGGTTGAGGTGTAACGATTCAGTTAAGTCCCTAGTCTGGTTGAGGTGTAACGATTCAGTGTGCGTAGAGGCTATGCACAGTTACTTTTAACAAGCTAAGATAACATTCGAATTAAAATATCAGAAACAATTGAAATTCCGTCTGAAAGGAACCTCTGTGAGGCGCAATGAATCAAATGAATCAACACATTAGTTATTCAATACCCTTCACTAATTTATTTTCAGTTCCACCTTGTCACTGACCAAACGCAAGGTGACCAAGAAAAAGCCGGTGACACGACGAATTAATAAATCTTCTGGGCTACAACCTATTACGTGGAATACTAACCCCTTGCAAAAGGCGGACATTTGCCAAATATAATATTTGATCGTGCCTCTGACTACCACCTACTTGGTAGCCTCAAAGGTCTACGCAATAACACAGATATATTAGTAGCAATAAGTATGTATCTGATTGTGTCCATAACAGGGAATACAGTCGTGAGCGGGTTTGTTATTTTAAAAATATGATGAATAATATGCGTTTCAAGAAATTACACTTGATTTAATCAGTTCCCTGATAATGTTTACAATTGCTCAAAATTTATTTCCAACATTTAAAATACTACGTAACATTATTTATTTTACTGATATGTTTTTAAATCGCACTACAAATTTAATAGCATTTTTCAGCAATTTCAGTGATAAATTCTCGTAAATACTCTTCGTTATTACTAGCACTGTCGTTTTTCTTGCCTCTGCTTACGAAATACGGGTCATTTTGTAATTGCGCTGTTAATTTCTTAAGAATGGTTCTTCTGTCTCTATCAGCATCGATCTCTCTCTTCACCTTACCGTTTCCTTTTTGTAAATTTGACAAATCCACAGCGGAACATATAAGCTCCTTTACCTTCGCAAGCTCTCCATTTGTAGTAGAATTACCAATATTATCTTTTTTACCCCTTGCGATGTAATAAGGATCGTTACGAACAGATTTTACTATTTCTTCCAAAGCGCCCCTTCTGTCTCTTGCAGCTTTGAACAGTTTATAGTTCAGATAGTATTTCTTCCCTCTAGTAATGATGAAAGGATCATCAGCTTCACCAGACGATCGACTGCTTCTCTCAACCAAAATATAGTTCGGTTCTTCAGCGTAGATTCTGCTATCAGACATCGTACCCGGATCGGTGTTTTTGAAATTCGTATCAAAACGCCGGTTTTCTTGTTGTGAATCAATCTTGTTTCTATATCTACTGAACAAGGATTTTAACTTGCTATCTCGACCTCTGTTAGACCAAAATGAACCTTCACTCTTTTTTAGCCGAGAAAGGTACTCCATATCTCTTTCTACGTCATGGATTGAACGCAAAATTGTTTCTTTTAAATCTGTCTTTCGTCTGCCGCGAGCACCCCAGAACACGTCTTCTTCTTTTCGACTTCCACTGCTACCCGAAAAAATATCATTATCTCTTCGCCCTCTGTTACCCCAAAAAGGTTCAGAATCTTGTCTTCGCCCACGATTACCCCAGAATGGTTCATTGTCATCTCGCCTGCCTCTGCTGCCCCAAAATGGCTCGTCGTCACGTCTGCCACGAGCACCCCAAAATGGATCATCTTTCCGTCGCCCTCTCATTCCCCAGAAAGGATCGTCCTCTTGCCTTCTGCCTCTGTTACCCCAAAAAGGATCGGAAGGATCTTCGATCTCATTAGAATCTCTTCTACCACGGACACCCCAAAAGGGATCTACGTTGCCATCTCTCGTATTTTTCAAATGATGATCTCCTTTGCTATATCTGTGCACTGTTCCATAGCACGTTTTACAGTTTGAATTATCATAGGAAGTCATTTTAGGATATTCTTTTTCTATATCATTTTCAACAGAAGAACTGTCACGACGACCTCGTGTACCCCAAAATGGTTCGTCCTCTATTATATCGCTCTCTCTCAATATTTTTGAGATCTTCTCATAGTCGTAATCATTTCGATGATTGTTATTACGATTGTCATCAATTTGTTTCTTCCCTCGGTTGGCCCAAAATGGTTTTTCATCTTCGTCATCTAAGGATCGCTTCAAACGCTCAATGTGAGTTTTGTCTTTGAAATGGTTATGGCTTTTATTTGTTTTAGTTTTGCTTGTTTTTTTTCCGAAAACGATCTGTGACGATACAATTAGGATGAACAATATTACGGTGCATAGTTTTTTACGCATCGTGGGAGGATCTGCAATAAAAGTGAAGTGGCTTTAGTAAAGGTCCTAAGGGTATGGGCGACGGTGGAATTACAAGCAGATGGAACTTTTCAATTTCGTCTGCATCTTTCTCTGGCATGCCCTTGTTGCAGATGTCAGGTGAAAAACGTGGACGGTATGTCTATTTGTCTTCCAATAACATTAATCTCATCATAGAGAGAATTATATAATTAACACAGATGTTTTTAAAACAGCATTGTTGAAAATTATGTAATTAAACCCTGAACGTAGAAGTGTCTTACCTTATTCTCCGAACGAAGGCTATCCAACATAACTTCTTCAAGTGTCCAGGGTTGGCAAAGCACTGAAGGCCGTTGTACCGCGGTGCAGCTTTTATAAGGAAAATCCGAGTAAGCAACTCCCCAGGGGTGTCACGTTAAATTATACTGTTTTCTTTTTTTCCACTGAGGATGCGACCGTTATTAAATCAAACATTGCTAGTTGTATTGCTTTGGACTCTAGCTGCGGCTTGTCAAGTTAAGGGGTGGCTTTACTTTGGCTTTTAGTTTTTTACTGGAAGAGATATCATATACTTAGGTTTTCTTGAAGTTATTAAATATAATGATGAATGAAAAGGAATCTATATGTTATGTAGCATTATGTACGAGTATTATGGTACAACAACACCTTGGTCCGGAAAAAATAAGTATATGCAGAAAATAAAAACACTTATCCCAGCGGGAATCGAAGCCCCACTTTGCCATCCGCGCACACTGAGGTCATCAAATAAAAATACTTAATAGAAGGTAGGTTTTAAATTTTGTCTTGGGCCTTATAATATTGAATTTGTCGAATTATTTTTCCTCTGCTTAGACAATGACTAGCCTTATCTAGGTATTTCCTAAAGCAGATCGAGCGGAGAGAATTTTAAAGGATTTTCTACTTAGAATACTTTTTTTCGCAACCCTTAATTATCAAAGGTTTCATTAGCAAAAGTTGAATCTTTCATTAATTATCAAGCTGGATTTTTTATTTCCGCTGCTTGGCCAATGAGTACCTAACCTAGATAGAAATCCTAATGAAAATCTTTAATCATTATCAGAGCGGGAAGAATTTCGAAGGGATTTCTAGAATACTGTTATTGGTAACCCTCAAATATCGAAAGGTCGAATCTTCCACTAAAAATCAAGCTCAAAGGATTCAATGAATACGATATTTTGTTCTGATTCTCATGTAGATTTGTGGAGTATGGTAAAGACGACCTATACATTGACCGCAAAGAAAAGGATTCTTAGTCTCTCCTAGTCTTCAAGTTATTCTCCTACAGATCCTAGTGTCATTACTGGTAGTATTAGGAACATTGAGTATTACCAATAGCTTTATCTCCTACTATCTAATACAAAGTATTCATAACTATCTGGTAGGTAACCAACTACCTTAAATAACTATACCTTTAAATTCTTTTTTTATCATTTTTGTGCTTGTAACAAATCAACGGCGAGCCGAAGAGGTAAATATGTCTTAGGGGTTTGATATTTAGAAGACAGGTAGGTAGGTGGAAGGTATCCTAACTTACATTGAAGGTGAAGGTTGAAGGCATAGAGAAAGCTATTTCCGATATTAAACCAATAAAGCAGCTGAAAACACGTCGACAAAGTCGCGGGCGTCCGACTAGTGACGACAAAGTAAAGAAGACAGCTGAAAACACGAAGTCGACAAAGTCGCGGGTGTCCCACTTGTGACGACCAAGTAAAGGAAGCAGCTGAAAACACGAAGTCGACAAAGTTGCAGGCGTCCGACTAGTGACGACAAAGTAAAGAAGGCAGTTGAAAAACACGTAGTCGACAAAGTCGCGGGCGACTTAGTTAGTAGTTTGGTCCTATTTCGTGTTAGAACAGAAAAAATAAGTTGGTATCATTATATCCAATTTCATTAGGTTACCTGACTGTATTATTTTCAAAAATCGTACGGAAATATTTAGAAGAAAACTGCTGCCTCTTAACACATGTTGACCTGAAGTCACACCATGTTTGTCGTGTGCTGTGATTACAACTGAGCAGCTGGGCAGGGGAGAGTGGGCAATAAAAACAGTGGAATCATTTTAAAAGGCTAGTTTTTCGCATCGCTTAGAAACACATATGGAACTAAGCGTTATATTGTACATCAATAGCTGTCTGATATTATTTTAGTAGTTTCTAGCCTCAATACTAAACTAGATCCAGATAACTAGAATAACTATATAGATTGATACTATAGGTACAATAGTCAATAGTAATCAAATGGATTTCAGTGATGAACTAACGATCTAGGTTTGATATCCTCACTTTTTCCTTACCCCCCTTGAAGAAAAAAGTGAGGAACCGCAAGAAAATCTGAGAAATAAATGTTTTAGTTTCAGTAAAATATAAAAAATGTAATAACTAGGTACTTTTGTCGCCTTGATTTATGTACTTTTTTTTTGATTCCACAACCAACCCAAATCTACAGTTTGTTCAGTTTGTACAGTTCTACACCAAGCCTTTGACAAACGGTATACCAACCAAATCTTAGCGCTAAACAGAAACAACCTTCGCACTATGGTAAGAGCCTTGACTGGACACTGTCGCCTCAACAAGCACATGTTCAAACTAAGGCTGAGTGACACGCAAACCTGCAGACTCTGTAATGAGGCAGACGAATCGCCCCTTCATCTGTTAGGAGAGTGTGGACCACTGATACATAAGCGTAGCCTTCATCTGGGAAAACACATTCTTAGCCCAGATGAACTAAAACTCATAACACCCAAAAAGATCCTGCAGTTTCTAACAGCGGCAGGGCTGAGAGGTGAATTATGAACGCCCCAGTGGGGAAAATAAACAAGTGGCGATCACAATAGGCCTAACGGCCGCAGCGATACCAAAGCCACTAAAAACCAATAAAAAAAAAAAAAAAAAACCCAAATCTATTATTGTACTTTTATGACCCTAAATTAGTGCGGCTCGATTTTTTCTGACCCTAAACATTAAATAAAGTTAATGATTAACTAAATTTGGTAGATGGCCACGTAATGAATCACAGCAGTAAAAAAAAATCGCTTCACAAATTATTCCAAGGAAAACTATGCTAAGCTATTTTTTTATCATGTCCATATTACCCTTATCTCCCCATCCACCATTCCTACGTGTTTTACGGTAATAAGATTGTTGTTGCCTATTATTTGCTACTGTAGGAATAGTATAAAAACCTTGTGTTTGTACTAAAAAAGTTATTTTATTCGACACAGCCTCAGAAGAAACACTTATTATTGGTTCGAGAGCTTTCGGGTTGGTTATTAAATAAATTTTAATCGTTATATATTTAAAACATAAGTTTTCAGTGGGTACCAACTTATTTATTTATTTTTAATTTCTTGAGATATTGAGGTATTAAACTGCATCAACTTGCTAAATTATGTTCAACATAATTTAATGTACGGGTAATTTATTATAATGTTTTTTATATGGGTCTTTATTATTTTTACGACTGTGGCAACGCGTAAAGGACCCGCATAAATCTTAATAATATCATCATCATTATAAACGGGAGGCGGAGGACTCCCAGCCTCTAATTGCGGTCAACTAGAGGCTCACAGCTGGGAGACCTCCGCCTCCTTTGATTGCCACGACCAACGATCTCCGGGCCCTTTCTTCACAGGAACTAGGTATTCTATCGTAACTGATGAATTTATGACTTTTTCAGGTTTTTCCGTCATCGTAAACAGACGTAACACATGGATAAAGCTTTCAACCTAGGAAGTGGTATTCCATCGTATCTAAGTCTGCCGCCAAGCAGTAATGGTCGCATTGCTGTATTCCGGTTTTTTAATGGGTGCGCGTGAAAAAGAGCCGTATTGGCCTAGTGGGCGATACCCCGACTTCTGATCCGGAGGTCGTGGGTTCGAACCCGGTCTTGCACCAATGGATTTTTCTACTCGAAAAAAATATGTGCGCATTAACACGTGCTAAAAACGGTGAAGGAAAACATCGTGAGGAAACCGGCATGCCCTAGAACCAAAAAAATCGAAGGCATGTGCTAACAGTTAGTGTTCCAATAAGCGGCGATGGGCTTGCAACCTGTCACGTGGAATGCTTACTACTTGCAAAACGCGGGCATGTACCAAATGTAATGTTTGGACGTGACTCTGACTACCCTCTACTTGGTATCCTCAAAGATTTACACACTGAGTATATACCTGAGGATGTCCACCATGGGGAAGACAGTCGTGAGCGTGTTTGTTTGTTTGTTTTTGCGTGAAAACAGGCACATGAGACTTTTCATCATTATCAATTAGGGCAAGCAATTAATCAACAATGTCCCTGTGGTAACATATATTTATATATATATATATGGTATCTTGGTGGAAAGAATACCAGTAAAAATAAATTAAAAAAAAAAAACAAAAACGCTCACGACTGTTAAACCCCAAGATGGAAGCCAGTACCCTGATCAGTGAGGGTAACACTGACCAAAGTACTGAGGATATAAGAGACACGTCCAAACATTATATTTTGACAAAGTTTTGCATAGTAGTTGTTATTCGAGCACTGGCCGACGGTACGTGCATTCGAAGTTTTGGTTTTTGGGCATGCAGTTTCTTCACGTTTTCCTTCACTGTTTTAAGCACGTTTTGAAATACATTCGAATTACATTAAAACAGGGAAATTACAAGCACACAAGACTTTTCACAATTTCACTTAAGGAAAGTCTTAGAGTCGACAAATAGCGAATAATACCTCTGCTGTTGCAAACGTCCATATAATGGAATTCCCTATTTACCAACAAGTGAGTCGTATGTAGCATAGTAAAATTTGTACTTAAATAACTAAAAAACACGTTTTAATCACGCACTAAAAATTAAAAATTATAATTCCATAACCACCTCCTGGCTCCATCATCAGACCCTCGTAACCAAGCCCAATGTATTGGACTCGTCAAAACGAATCATATGAGCCCAAACTCGAGGGGTTTACTAGTAGCCACTGAAGAGTTCCACTATCCACCTCCTGGCTCCATCATCAGATCAGCTCCGAGATACCAGATTATAGTGATGTCATCCGAACTACATAATAAAACAAAGTTTCATTTCGATACGACAATTAGAAGTATGCTAAAATTTACTTCCTAGTTAGTTATGAAGTTTATTATGTAAGCGTGTTAAAAAACGATATGGATTTTTTTACGGTACATTATCTAGGGACCCATAAACTCAAATACTTAGTTATTATGCTAGCTAGTAGAGTCTGTCATAAAATCCTCCCACTGCATAATACCAATGTTTTGAACTTCAGCTTAAAATTCCTAAGCAATTGATCTACTTTTACTATTTCGTTTATTGCATTTGCCTATTCTCTCTCTAGACACGAGGTTATCGAAAACGTGAAACTATAAAGTAAAGCGCTTGTAAATATATAGCAATGGGAAGCGATTGTTAAAGGGCTGTCAAGAAGTATTGTTTTGTCTATCGTCACAGATATTATAATGCCTATCGTTAAAACAACGTAGAAAATTCTAGAGATTATTTTTATAATAATAATAAATAATAAATGCGGGACGTTTATCACACATCATCATCTAGCCCCAAACTAAGCAGAACTTGTATTATGGGAACACTTAACTGATATACCACTTATATACCTATTTTTTTGTAAATTTATATACATAGAAAATAACCAGACCCGAGACAAATATTTGCAGTTCATGCAAACATTTGTCCCGCGGCTGGAATCGAATCCATAAAATTTTGCGTCTCAGGCGGACCTTCGCCCACTGCGCCACAGAGGTCGTTTATCTGGGATACATTGAATTTTAGGATATAAAGTTGGACTTTTACATATTTGTCCAAAATTATTGAGCGATCTGTCCTTGCAGTATACAATTTGTCTCATTTTATGAAAATAAAATTAAAAAAGAAAACCACGCTTCTATCACGCGCTTAAAATTATAAAAATGAATTCCAGTAGCCGCCTCCTGGCTTCATCATCAGACCCTCGTTGCTAAGCTCAATCTACTAGACTCAAAACGAAACCCCTCAAGTTTGGGATCATATCCCAAACTTGAGGGGTTTAGTTTACTAGTAGCCACTGAAGAGTTTCACTTTCCACCTGGCTCCATCAACGGATCAGCTAGGAGAGGCCATGCCATATTGTCATCCAAACTACTAGGTTAAAATTGACTTTCAAGATTTAATTACATTTTTGTTTTTAGTTCTTTAGTGATGCTAATATAAGCGTGTTGAAAAAGAGAGCTTTAGTGGTTATTCCATATTGCATACTAAGGTTATTTTTTGTTATGTGCATTGGATTGCCAATTGTCTAGTGAGCACTAGTGAGGGCTGAAGTGCACTTATGTAACTAAAAGTATCAAAAAGATTTACAAGTGTTCGGAGTTTAAAAATAAAATCAGCCTTCAACCGAAATATTATACTGGATTTATTTATTCTGTTCCCATGTTAGATTATTTATGACATGTGCGATGAAAATGTGTATTTTTGAACATTGGGCTCTTAGTAAAATAATATTTATAAAGCGCTGTAAAATTTCCAAATCAACTTAGACGTATGGGCATTTATGCTTGGTTTACACGAAGTCAGACAGACAGCTGGTAAGTTGCAAGATCTACTTGTCTACTTACACTAGCAGCTATAGATTTATTCGACCGGTAACCATTGTTATAATACCTACTTGCTGAATGAGGATAGTCTAGTATTTAGCGACAAGAAAACGGTGTACACGAAGCCAGACAGAAATTCTTCGGCTCGTTATGGGACTTATTAGGCTGTGCGGTAAGTAAGATCTACCAACATAGGTATAAGGATAAGGAACCTCCAAGGTTTTAGGTGTTAGCAATACCATTCCGTCAATGAAAGCTATCATGTAAGAACGCATGATGGAAAAGTTATCCAAAATAAGATAACTGAGCTTCGATAGCAAAGTTCAGGGTCATCAAATGATATCACGTTCCTACTGAAATATCGACATTGTGTATTGCCTACGCCACCTACACAAAAACAACGTAAACATTAATATTGTAAAGAAACTACACATCAAACAAACATACATTAGATATTAATTTTGTATAAACTTTGCAGATTCTTTAGTGTCCGAATATTGCTATGATATAATACCATTACCATTGCGCTTTTCCGACCGCAGATACTCGTGAAAACGCAATCGTCTCGTTCTTTCACGTTGGAAAATTATGTCTGTCTCTGTCTAGCGCTGAAGCGGGAAAATTTTAAGGCAATGCGGCCAGACCTGTAGATTCCCGCGCGTAGGGAGGACGGATTTCGCATGGCTTTCGCGAAAATGAACGCGTACAAACTTTTCAGTGCAAAATTTTTAGAAGGGGTGTGTTTGTGAAATGAAGTGATTTAAGCAACTGTTTTTTTAAGTGTTAGTTTTAAGGTTGAAAGACGTAAAGTGAGGTTTGTGCATATTAATATTATTTAATTATGTACATTTTATAGTGCATGAAAAATCACTTGTTTCATCACTAATCATTATAGACGCGTTGCGACTTCCCCAAAACTTAGCTAAGTCGGTAGCTGGAGGTGGTTTAAGACCGTTCGGCATAGCACTCTTTGGGGGCGGCCTATGTCCGGAAATGGACTTCCACTAGCTATACATTAAACAGGTCACTTACCTTTTTAAGTCAAATATTTTTTATTCATTGATGTCACAAAGAACATTATTAAATCGTCCTCTTATAAAATGTCATGCCTACGATATCTAACAAGTATTCAACCATTAAGTAGGATAAAAGTATTCCTAGAAAGATGGATGGAATATGTGAAAGATGACATGTTTTTAACTAGGGAGTGAGTAGGTACTAAGGTGACGGCTGATAGAGGAGAGTGGTAGAAGAAAACATATTGTGCCGACTACAAGGAAATTGTAAAAAAACATTCCAAAAAAACATAAAAGAAAACGAATTCATATTAGGATTGGATTTGGATGTTACATTGAAATGAACCACAGGTGGCGCAGATAGCAGCTGCTTCCAACCATACTCATATCGTTAAGAAGATAGACCTTTCACCTTTCATCAAAATCATTAAGAAATAAAATCAAAATCAAACCTTTGTCTCGTTCAAGTTGTTAATGACATCACGATGCAGGCCCTGTCAGAAAATCAGCGCTACACCTTTCCTAGGTTTGGTGCAGCATTATGCTGAGACAGGAACCTTTTACCCCATACAACACATCTTTTTATCTATATCATTTTAATTTTATATTTATTTTATTTTTGTAAAGTTTGAATGTAGGTATTTTGTCAACTGTTGTGTTGTGTTGTGGTAAATAAATGTATTTCCTTTCTTTTTCTTCTCATATTTTACATTGACACCACATTGAAGCTGGATGAAGAATCATAAAAAAAGCCAAGACCAGTTTGTAGGAATCAACGTTTAAATTTATTTAGTTCATCAGTCGTCGATTCTTACGGATCTCTGTGATTTCAATGATTAAATTACTTAATTCTCAGAATTAGCAAATTGAAATGGAAATGGGCAGATAGTTAAGTTCACAGAACCGATAACCGCTGTATATGGCGAATTGTCTTATGATAATAAAATATGTAAAATATTTTACTGTCAATTAGTTGTATAAATTTCAAACGCTGTATTTCATAAGTTAAAAATAATATTGCTGTTAATTTTTCACACATCATCATCTAGACCCAACAAATTAAGCAGAGCTTGAGTTATGGGAACTACATGACTGACATATTATCAATACTTACATATTATACATAAAAAATACTCAGACCAGAGACAAATATTTGCATATCATAAAAACATTCATCCCGCGGAGGTAATAAAACCCCCAACCTTCTTCGTCTCAGGCGGGACTTTGCTCACTGCGCCAAAGAGGTCGTCAAAGTTACCCAGCTGTTTTCATTTTCATGTCCCGATTCAGGAACGAAGCCTGACCTTTTGATACCATTATTAACCTTTTCCTCAACCTCGACTCACCTGAGTGTGATTCCTTTCTAAGGGCATTATCTTACGAAAAGATCAGCTTTGATAATTAAATTCTGATTAGATCTAACAGCGAGTGGTTAGAGATTTTATTTGACTGCCGAATCCAGACTCTTAAGGCTGGGTATCATTACCGTGGTTGAATGCTTATTGGTGTTTTGGTAGTTTAAAAAAAAAATACTGGACATTTTTCACACAGCATCATATTTTAGCTCCAAACTAAAGCAGAGCTTGTATTATGGATGACTGATATACCTACTTGTATACCTTTTTTGTAAATACATACATAATGCATAGAAAACACCCAGACCCGAGATAAACATTTTGTCCCGCTACGCGAATTGAACCCGCAACTTTCTGCGTCTCAGGCAGGCCTTCAACCACTGTGACACAAAGGTCGAGTGTGTTACATTCCTTCGCCGTTCAAACTGCAAACAGCTCATTATAAAGGCAGTATATTATTAAAATAACAGGATTTTTTCAAGTTAACAGACAAACAAAGTACCTCTTACCTCAAATACATGTACTTGTATATATCAGGACCCTTGCGTCACAATCATGATAAACCAAATCAGTAAAAAACTGTCAATTATCAAAAAAATTCGTAAATTTCGAAGAAAGCATACATTATTCATATTTTAAACCCGTGGCTACTAGTATAGTATTATATTATCTGTGCCGTGGCTAACCTACTGATTTTAAATGAGAATCGAATGTTTATTTTTTTAATTCAAATAAAAAAACCATTATAAATCTGTTCATAAATTATTGGCCGTGACTGTACACGAATAATTTGCGAAAACCGTGATTCTCGGTGCGGATTTCCAACAAAATGTAATTGAGAATTTTTATGAGTCAAATTTGAAAAGAACATAATTTGTTCATGGTTCATGAGTTAAATAAAGCTTGTATTTATGTTAATATAATGTTTTGCTTTGATCCTGTTATTTTATTTTTATAAATACTTTTACTCTCTTAGTAGAAACCTATTGACCTAACATATTTATTTTCAATAATTACTGGTATATACGTTGGAAAACGTTATTATTAATAGAAAGGGCCCGTTTTCATCTTGAATAAAGTATTCAAGTAAGTTTTATAGATTCAATTCTACGTGAATTGATTCAAATTAATCTGTAAATTTGGATGTGTGTTATTTGTTTTCTGTAACTATGTATTACTCCAAGGGCTGAACCGATTTGAATGAAATTTTAAACACATACAGTCCGTGACACATTGATTATATTTACACTGGCATCATGTGGGCAAATTCGTGGGCAGAGGCTTGCCACCTAGTACCTATAGGTAGTATTATTATATCTGTGACTATACTAATTTTAAATTTCGTTTCAAACCGTTATACATACCTATTACGGAGAAATCAAATAATATCCATACTTTGCACCATTCTAATATGGCTGAATTGAGTAGGATATTTTCGACACAATTTCTGCCTACAAGTTATTCAAGTTACCTGACAACTTTTATGTTTTGTTTCAGATAATTAAGGAAATCGTAGTGATTGGAAACAAACTGATCCCGCTACTATAATCACATAAGATATAATTTGTAAACAGTAAAATAAAAATATAATCTTTAATCTAAATAGTCTACGTAACTACTTACTTATCTAATAATAATAAGTCAAATTTAAAATGAAATCTGTATTCGAAAATCGATCCACCATCAAATGGAAATTCAAGTAAAAATTTATTCGGTACCAAAAAGGATTTATGTAATTAGAATTTTTACTTGTCGCAATAAAAATAAACCGATTCAATAATACTGGCCGAAATAAAATTAATTAACAAATATTATAGTTTGAATTTGGAAAACACAAGTTGGAAAAACAAAATGGAGGCGTCATCTGAAGCAAAAGCTCCTTCGTCATCGCCACCACCCGAGCGCTCTCAAGGCCACGGCCCCAGTAAAATGGAGCGAAGAATGTCCCACTTTAAAGAATACAAGTTCTTCCGTTCCTTCAGCGCCAAGGTCGAGAACTGGCCTATGAGGAAAGCGGAGCAGCTCTGGAGAAAAATGAGGGAACGAAAAATAGCAGGTGAGTGCAAAAAGAGACCGCCCAACGTGGGGCTCGAACCCACGACCCTGAGATTAAGAGTCTCATGCTCTACCGACTGAGCTAGCCGGGCTTGTATTATAAGTGTTGAAATTAGTGTTCTATATCCGCAACTGGTCACGTCACCAAACAAGTTCAAGAATATAAGATAGATTATTCTCCGATCGCATGAGATCAAAGTTACATGACGAAATTTTCATGATTATATTATTTTTTGAATATTTTGTTTTTATCTTTTTTTTTTTTTCTTGGCTTATAGTTGGTTTATGCATTGTTACGGTCTAGAATCTAGATCTATGAGCCCACTCGCAAAAGGCCTCTTCCAATCCTTTCCACAATGGCCTTCATTGCTAGTATTTTGATAACATCTGTTGGTTCATTTTGGTCACCCTAATTTTCACCTTTAATGTGACTGATGTCCTGCAACGTTCCTAATCGTGGTCAAACCAGAAAGGCATACTAGTATGACTATGAGGAAACACCTATTAACGGCTTACGTTATTCTAAACTCTGAATTTAATTAAAATTGCTAAACTAAATAATTATATTCAGGCCTACATCAATTCATTTGCTCCCATTCAAGTTGTCTCGACTTTAATCAGTTTTCTTTGTTAAGGGCTTTACAGAGCTTGTGTAAAACCAGCTTTTCATCTGAGATAAACCTCTTTGTCTAAGTTTTTCATTTTGGAAAAGAGAAAGGTTTTTTCGTTTATACACGGTGTAACTGGAAGGGTGGATCATCGATGGCAGGGCGATGGGTGACCTCAATGCCTATCGATTTAACCCCCATG
Source organism: Perizoma affinitatum (assembly GCA_961405105.1). Classification (NCBI taxonomy): domain Eukaryota; kingdom Metazoa; phylum Arthropoda; class Insecta; order Lepidoptera; family Geometridae; genus Perizoma; species Perizoma affinitatum. Next base: position 12,842,375 of record OY560188.1, read on the forward strand.
TATGTTCCGCGATTTTCAGTCGTTCAAAAGTTATTCAGATTTTTATGAAATTTTGGTCAAAATCCGATTTTAGGCTTCATGTCCCAAGTGTAGCCAAAATGTTAGGTCTACGACCGTAATTTTTTTCTAGGTTGTAGCTCAATTGTAGATCTTTCGTCCTACGATATCGTATTGAGTCGTTATTTGATTTAATTCCAAATAAAAAATAATCTTTACAAAAAAAACCGCAAGCTTAATTTTTCAACAAACTTTGAAGGCTCCCAGAGAAAAAAAATATTTAATTTTTTTTTCTACAACCTACCTTAAAAACTACTACCATTCATGGAGAAGTAACCCTGAAATTTTCATTTGGCTAGTATCATGGCATCATGTTTAAAAGTGGAGTTGAAAATTGTGCAAGTGCTAAAATCGTCATTTTTTCTGTCCATCAAAGGTAGGGATTGTGTCAATTAAAAAAATACATGAAAGTAATTTATTTATTTTTTATAGTAAATGTTCAAATTGGGCTCCATTATTGGCTATGCATACACCTTTTAATAAAATTCCTTTTGAGCCTGCGAAACGAATTTTCCTTTTCTCTGATCTTCATTTGGGCCTGGTTTAGTTTTGCCTCAATTGTTCTATGGAGGAACTCTTTGTAATAGCCCCAGATAAAAAAATCTACGGGATTTAGATCTGGGGACCTTGGAGGCCAGGCTATGGGCCTTCCACGGCCAATCCATCGGCGTGGAAAAACTTCATTCAAATACTCCTTTACATTTCTCGCGAAGTGGCATGGCGCTCCATCACACTGAAAATACATTTTTCTGCGTACTGCAAAGTTGACGTCCTCCAACATTTCATGCAAGTTATTTTGCAGAAAACTCAAATAAGCCTCTCCGTTTACTCTAGTTGGCAACTCGAATGGTCCAATCAGCTGTCTATTAAAAACTCCTGTCCACAAATTGACGCTAAACTGATGTTAAAAGCTGTGCCGGCGAACAGCATGTGGGTTTTACAAACTCCACGAGTTTTGAAAACCCACATGCACAACCAAAAATTACGGTCGTAAACCTAAGATTTTGGCTACACTTGGGACATGAAGCCTAAAATCGGATTTTGACCAAAATTTCATAAAAAACTGAATAACTTTTGAACGACTGAAAATCGCGGAACATACAGAGGGGTTAAATCGGTAGGCATTGAGGTCACCTATTGCCCTGCCACCGATGATCCACCCTTCCAGTTACACCGTGTATATTCAGTAACAAGCTTTTCCCTCAGCTTCGACCATGTGTTGGTTATAGTATGTATTGTAAACAATTTGACGTTCCAAGCACTTATTAAAAATGTTATCTTGATTCAATTGCAATTAATATCTATTTTCAGATTTTGGTTGAGAAACTCCTCTTTTTAATCACTACACAAAGGTTAGCTGAAAGGTAATCTACTCTTAGTACAGTTCTTTTTAATTTCGAACCATAATTAATGTTTAAAGGTATAGAAAATTTATTCAAAAACGAGTAAAACTCCCCAAACTTAAAGTCCCTTTTGACTAAAATAAAGTAAAATTACTTACTAAAATAAAGTTGTAGAATTACAGTAAATCATTTTATATTTATCAAGCTTCGCCCGCGTGGTACCTGGATAAAACGTAGCCTATGTGTTATTCTAATGTATAAGCTATATTACTGTAAAGTTTCATCAAAATCCGTTCATTAGTTTCTGAGTGAAAGAGTAACAAACATCCATCCTCACAAACTTTCGCGTTTATAATAGTAGTAGGATGTTTTTGAAAATAAAACTCACATTTCTGTGTACCTACAATGGACATCCTCAGATCCATAGTACACAGATCCACGAGGAACCCAAGTAGAGGGTGGTCAAGGCAAATCCAAACTTGTTATTTGGCACAAACTCACGTTTTGCGTAGGTACAAGCCCGTCACTTTATTAAACCTATCGATGGTACATGTCGTCGAACTTTTGACTTTGAAATAATAACTTTTGAATGCAGTTCACGCGTTTTCTAAAAGCACTCGTGACCTATAAAAGGTCCTAGTAACGTTTATACTCTCGTAACAGTTTAAATTTGATATCCTTTTCCACCACATCCTCTTTTGTTAGGGTTCTACTGCCTCTTTTTCATTGACTTACCACAAGTCTATCGTCCACTAAAGTCTATGGTTTGACTTAAGGTTTTGGCGGTTTCGAAGCTAAATGGCGAAAACGGAATACGGATAGTTTTGTCATGTATGTTAGTCTGTATATCTGTCTGTCCATCCGTCTTTCACAACCTGATTTCTCGATCCGTTAAAAGCGTTAAAGATAAAAGGTATGCTATGAAAAAAAAGGTATGCATACATGTTATATGTTTTCATTACTCAAAAACGATTTTTTTGTGATTGAATTGTGCTTGTAACTTTCAAATAACAAAATAAATGAACCATCATCCATAGTCCTGACCCCACACTAGAATTCGCTGTAGTATAAAGAACTAGGAAACTACCATGAAACTACCATGTTTCTTCCGTGTTTGGATGGACCGGTAGGTGTTTTAGGTAGAAAACGGAAGAAACATCTTACAGAACATGTAATCATTTGTCCCGCATCCGTTCCCGCGAATCGAACCCGTCTTTTGTCTCAGCTGGCTACTCACCCACCATGGCATCGAGGTTATCAATGACGGTCAATCGAGGGAGGAGCCTTCAACGCTGCGTCATCCGTTTCGTAAAATATAGTAACTTACACTAGATCTAAAATTTCTGAAAGTTCCGTCGAAAGTTTTCGCTCTAAATCTGTAATTCTAACTAAAGTTCTATTCTGGTTCAAAGGACAGGAAAGTCGTAAACCTCTCGGAATAACGGCATCGGCAGAAAATTTGTTTGGACGAAAAATTTTAAGTGCTTTTCGGTAGGATAATGAAGCTACCTGTCTCACTCTTTCTTTGCAATAAAATACAATCTTTTATGGAGAATGTGGTTTCCAAAGTCATCTTCAAGCCTCGGCAGCCCATTTAATATTAATATCGGTATAGTGTTAACAATTATTGCTTTGTAAAAGGATAATCCTACTACTATTATAAACGCGAAAGTATGTGAGGATAGATGTTTTTTAATCTTTTACGAAAAAACTACTGTATGGATTATGATGAAACTTAACATTAATATAGCTTATACATCAGAATAAAGCATATGATACTTTTTATCCGGGTACCACGCGGGCGAAGCCGTGGGCAGAAGCTAGTTAAAAATAATAACCAGCTTTGTTTTCTTGCCTTTCTTTCCTGTCTTTGTCGCGGAGGAACAGACAATAGATAAAACCGACGTTTCAAAGTGATCCCTGTGATTTTAATGAATAGATTATATTTGACTTTGTCTGCAGTCAGTTGTTGCATGCACCATAGACCATCGTCTAGCAGACCTGCTCGGAAAATATTATGAATGTAGCTATACACTGGTGAGCTCTAAAATAAAATAGTTGTAACAAACAACGTCTAGAAAGAAGACGCTAACATAGCCATGGGTAGGAGCTAGATCTTTGTGTGACCACCTTGAGTTGTCCTTGAGTTTGAAAAACTGTATTATATAACAATTGACAAAAGTCAAAGTCAATAGAATTGAAATAAACGTGGTTTTGTTTTATTTTTGAATATTATTACGATTGTACCACATGAGGAAATACCTCTAAACGGTCAACGAAACGTCAGCAAGAGAATAGTAAAGTACGTGGTAAAGTCGTAATAATATTCTAAAAGGTTTTCATAAATTGAAATCTCAAGGATCAGATAGAAACGTCAGATTTAAAACTACGAGAATTGAATTCACACCGATTCCTCGAAATAAAATGTTGTCTTCGAATGAAGACAACATTTTATTAAATTGACGACAGATGTCACAGCAACTGTATTAATTAATTTGAATAAATGGTAATGTGTTTTACTGTCTAAATAAATAATATTCTATTCGATTCTTTTCTATTCGAATAACAAACAACTAAAGAGCTATCAGAAAATTAAAGCTAACCCAACACATTTAGCCCTATCTCTTCAACGTTGTGGCATTTGAAAGCCCTCAGTCAAGGACCTCATAGGGTTCATCGCAGGTTTTATGTGTTTTGCTTAAATTGACTAGATTAGATCGGAAGGGCCACTATAAACGCGATCGTAAAGTTCTAGTGGACTAGGGACGTCCAGAATTTGATAGTTCGTAGCTTTTCTATGCCGCTTAACTTCAAAGCTAGAAGCTTTACTTTAATAATAAAATTGCAATGACGTATATAAATTGTAAATAAATTGAAGAAGAAACGTAGATTTGTAGAAAACCGTGTTCTGCTCGGGGATTGGGATGTACTTACCTACATAAATAAACAAATAAATACGATCATGACTGTAATACCCATGGTGGAGATTCTGATTACGCAGATCTGTGAGGACACCATGTAGGTGGTAGTCAGAGATACGTCCAAATAATAAACTAGTCAAATGTCCGACTTTTGCATAGTAGTTAGCATTCCACGTGACAGGTTGCAAGCTCATCGCCGGATATTGCACTTACCGATGGCACGTGCCTTCGAATTGTTGGTTAATGAACACGATGTTTTCTTTACCGTTGTGAGCACAACCGAACCTGACTTCCGATCCGAAGCTACGACCTTCGGAAGTCACGTTCAGTCGATATGGGCCATCATGTTTACCTAGACTCCTCCCTAATCATCTTGCAATAACTATACTGGATTTTCTATTCTCGTCCAGCTTACGTAGATAGCATGCCGAGCTGACGGCTCGGCTAGAAGTCGTAGTATCTATAACAAAGAGATATTTTTCCCCTCATGACGTGCACAAATGTGGGCTACGTAAGTTGAAGGACGAAGTAAAAGGTGTGGACAAAATAGGGGCCATTGGATGGTCTGGGAATCGTTGGTGAGACGACCGAGATGCTTTTCAGAAAGGCAGGTGAGAAATGGCGCGTGACCGTACGGTATGGTATGATTTAAATGAGACTTTTGTCCAATAGTTATCACTGTAAATGTTGGGTTTTCCCTGCTGTGAGATATTTCCAAGCTAAGCTAAGCTATTCAAACTCGTAACCTGTTTACAATCGTTCTGGAAGAGTGTTGTTTAAAATAATAAAATCAAAACTATCGAATTGATGGAAAGATTTTATTTTCTTACTATTAAACAAGTGAATTGGGTTTTCTGTAACAAAACTTGCTATTTACCTTTATGTAATTACAGACTTAGACTAGAACTAGTTTTACCTATTATTTTTCTATCCCATCTCTGTGGTAATAAAATAGATGTAATATAAGATGAGCGGATTGTTAAAGTGTTAATTTGTAATAAGGATCTTCGTTAATATTAGATTTACTATCATCACTTACCTAAATATGTTGTATCTTTTTTAGTAGTTATCTTAAGAACCCAATACCTACTCGTCTGAAGCGAATTTTCGTATCTAAAATGGCTCGGATGATCATGAAAAAGTATGAATATTTTTGTATAAGCCTATAAAGATGAACATTTTTCACACTACTCAAGATTTACCTCTCTGACAGGAGCTATTTTAACGCTACTAACTCTACATTTTATATTCATATTCATTTATTTAATGTACACCAGCTTAGGTCTTACATTAAAGTATAGCTGTAAGGAAGACATGCGACCCTGTAAGGGCGCTGCAAGTGTCAGACAAATAGTTATTTAAAATGTCAAAAAGACAAATAATACACACATGGCTTCCATATTTCTTTATTTAAATATCAGCAATATTATTATTTATTATTATAGCTTGAAGTTTCCTACTGCAGGGCAAATGCCGCCTCTCTACTAGTCTCTATCTGAGATATTTCATATTGACAGCAACATTATAATATGAAAAAATAACAATGAATTTTATAACTTCGACTTTTTTGGATTCTACTAAAAATAATAGGTGATTGATGGGTGTTCCTTTTAGTGGACACTAAGGGACGTAGAATATACGGGATTAAACTTATATTTACAACTAACTTATAATTTTCTGTGGTAAAGGTGTAATAAAAGATGAATTTAAAGTTAATTTTTAATTCCAACAAAGCGGTGAAATATTTGAACTAAGAAGCTTCTTATAGACCTTTGAAACTATACCACTAGACCAGTTAGACAATTAAAATTGACAAATAATTTTATTATATCAAAAAATGCATCACATTGTTTACTGAAAAATAATTTCCTGACATATGAAACCCAGCCCGCTTAAGTAGTGTTTGATTTTTTTTAAATTTTTGGTTAGTTTTTGAAGAGACGTTATTTCCAGGAACTGAGAAGGGGGGACGGAGGGGCTGGAGGAGCTGGAGGGTGAAACATTGTTGAGGGATCTTTCTAATAGGTTACACTGTGTTATAAAAATATTTGTGATTTTTTGACTAGACTCTGTTCATCCCCTGACAGGTGTGGGTTGAATATTTTACGGAAAACCCTTACGCAAACAAAGTCGTAGCTGCCACCTTTTATAAAAACATGGAACATTTTAGATTTTTAGACAGATTTCGTTTTTTATTAGTACTGTATTCGAATATGTCGGATGAGTAAACTCAAACGAGTAAACAAACGTAACTTCAAACCACAGTTTAAATTAAACTGAAGAGCGTTATCATCGGTGGAAATCGAGTGGAAACATTGGGCATTTGCCAAATCCCCTTTAGATACCTAAAGATGTTTTTACAGTTGAGTGGCCCAGTGAGTTGGTAAATAGGTATTTTGATAAATATTACAGCTATTTATTTGGAATGAACGCAATTACCACAATGGTTTTTATAATATGAAGTGAAGAGAACACACTTCTCTTTCCATTCCTTACTCTTATGAAGTGACAGTCGTCTTCTGAAGAGAATACACTTCTCTTTCCTTTCCTTACTCTCTTCTTTTTCCTTCTATAAAAAATTTAACATGCTCTTCGAACAAATAAACCGGACAAATATTTTTTATCTTTTCTTCCGTCGACAAAACCGTGTTCAGAGTATTTCACTTTACGCTAATCGTCGTTAGAATCTCTAAGTCTAGTGCGCATCACATCTGCTTTCGTTCGTACAGATGTTCCATTTCATGAAATTCGCTCAGCTGTGGTTTGCGTTTTACTTTGCGTTTAGTTGCCATGCTAGTGGCACTTGCAGTCAACAAGCGAGCTTGAAAACTCTTTGGAATAGTAGGTACGTTAGCAATCCAAGACCTCTTGTATCCAACCTACTCGGAGTTTGGCAGAATGACATTGGCATGTGTTGATATGCTCGCGAGGATCTGTGGTAATACTATTATATGTATATACCTACGCATGGCGGGAATCTATTCAAGATTAAATATATATATCGGCGCAAAGGCGTTATTCTGCTTCTACAATGAGTCATCGGCGCAGAACCACGAGTTATTTAACGAATCATCACTTAGATTGTCATATTACAGTGTAAAATCATTAGTTAATAGCTAGTTATCATTTGATTGTTGTAATCAAATGACAATTAGGTAATTACGTAATCAAGTTGTTATTTTAACCATGTTTACCTTCAAAACCATTTGTAAACTTAAATGATTAATGCTTGCAGGCAGTTTTAGCTTGTTCGCACAAGTTGCTTGCCCTTATCTTTGTTTTTGCATAAATACGGGCAACGGACCGAGTACGATTCACTCTCGCTCGAGCCGTCGGACCGAACAGACCTCGAAAGTCTCTGTACAACCAAGAATAAATCAGAAGAACATCTCCTGGAGTTTTCTTTCATCATGAACTATGAGCGACCAGCATGCTGGTGATGATAGACGTTAGCATTGCTGACGTCACCCTTTTTAAAGACCACCTTGGAAAAATATATGACGGAGCAGAAGCTCCGTCATATATTTTTATATCTGAATTCTGAAAAGCGTATGAACACGCAAATGGTAGTTTTGAATATTTGTATATTCAAAACTACCATTTGCGTGTTCAAATCTACGTGCTATTTTACTCAACATTTAAAATTTCTTACGGACACTAATGATTTTAGATTTTCTTTTAGAAAGTAAGTTCATTAACGCCGTGCCGATTTTTATTTTACGACAGACGAAGGTAACAAATTCCGCTGGATTTCATTAGCACTCGAGTCGAGGAAAGTTTTGGGATTGAGTTTAACTTCTCATACGCAGTTAACGTTTGGATGCTCTTGTTATTCGATTTTGATGAAATGTAGAATAGGTATGGTTCGTCATAATAACTGATAGGTCCAGAACCACCTAGGTCAAACCGTTAGCAGAAGTTTGTTAAGTATAGATCCTAAACGATTATTATTCACGACACATAGAGACGAGATCGACTTGTTATGAAGGCGTGCATACTAGCAAATGCAGCGATGCGATTCCCTATTGCTGCTATTTGACGACCTCTGTGGCACAATGGGCGAAGGCCCGCTTTAGACGCAGAAGGTTGCGAGTTCGATTCCCGGCTCGAGACAAATGTTTGATATGCAAATATTTGTCTCGGATCTGGGTGTTTTCTATGTATTATCACAGACCAGTTAAAGTTAATTTTAAACTAAGTTTAAGCCTACTTTAACTGGTTTGTGGAATTATTATGTATGTAATTACAAAAAAATTATCTAAGTAGTATATCAGTCATGTGGTTCCAATAACACAAGCTCTGCTTACTTTCGGGCTAGATGATGCTGGGTGACAAAAAAATATTTATTACTCCTAAGAAGGAAATATTCATGGCTGCTTACACCTACTTTACAGGACGAGCTCGCGAAAGGCGTAATCTTCATAATCATAAAGAAGCACACTAGTCCAGTGGATAAGTAACTTTACTACCTACTAAACTGATTCAAGCTCGAATCAATAAACTCAGCGCCTGATAGTAATTAAATTTACTATCAGTAGTGTGCTCTTTCAAATTGATCAGGCGCTTGTGATTTCAATGGAGCTTTTTACGGAGATATACTTTTTTCTCTCGGTGATTTGAACGACTTCAAAGCTCAAGCTTTTTAAGCAAATATGAATATTTTATTTCAATAACTCAGTAGTTTTAATACATAGCTATAATACTACTGATTGGAAGTGGTTTTAAGAGCATTGCATGAACGCTGTCTGTATAATCAAAAGCTTTTTCATAAAACTCCATGTTTTTCACATGATTAAAAGTAAATCAATACATAACTATATCTAAGAATTTATATGGTTTCTAAACGAGGACTATTACTAGGTTGGGCTCCTATTCCCTCATCACATTGATCAGTAAATATTTTCAAAGAATTTATTTTTGTAGCAGACTCTACTCTAATTATGTCGATATTTAAAAATAAACAATCTCACAACTGTAATCCACATGATGAAGATCCTCAGATCTACACTCGGTACGCAGATATGTGAGGATACCAAGTGAGGGGTAGTCAGAGACACGTCCAAACATTGTATTTAGAACGTTTTGCAACGTAGTTCATTAGTTAGAGTTGAAATTCATTAACAAGTTATTTTTTTCACTCTTCAATATTCTCCTAAATATTTTTTTATATTTCTATAAATATCTGTTTTATGAGATAGGTATATCTCTTTATAATTTATATTTTTATATTTTTGCACAGCAAAGAAAAGTACCTACAAACCGAAAATGCATAGTATTAGGTTATACTTAGGTTATGCTTCACCTATATACCTACAACAAGATATAACTTATATACCTTTTTGTAGGTATATAGGTGAAGCATTTTAATTTTATTATTATTATTATTTACACGTACTTATATAATGCTGGACAGTTTTCACACAGCATCATCTAGCCCCAAAGTAAGCAGAGCTTGTATTATGGGAACTACATGACTGATAATAATACTACAAATATACTTTTGAAAAAAAAATTTTTTTTTTTGAGTCGCCAACCCCAGGAATGCCCAGAAGAATGCTAAGTTTGTTTAGAAACAAACTTATCATGCATAGATACTGACCACTTGTGAGGGCTGGCCTGGTGGTCTGACGGATGTGAGATTTTAGATATCTACAGGACTTGGTTTTTTAAATTCAGATTACATGATAGGTTAAAAAAATAAAATAACAAGTAATAATAAATAATATTGGCTGCTATACAGAGGCATTGTCAAAGTAATTAAATAGAATAATACCATACCTATATAATGTCAGATATTTTATCATAATGTTGCCAGAAAAAAAATATAATCTAAAAAAATAAAAATAAAATTAGAATTCCTGAAATTCACTGTAATAGTTTATGGAGTCATCATTGAGTGCTTCTAACAAATTGTAGTAGCTCTGTTTGATCAATATTGATTTCAGTTTACTTTTATATATGTCCACATTCATTACTCTTAAGGCTTTTTCTAATTTATTATACAAATTGACTCCATTACAGAGAAAACTTTCACATTTTCGCTAACCTACGAATCGGTCGTCGGATGTTGCCACCCTGCCTTGTTTGGTAGGAATGGGTAGAATTTAAGGTGGGAAAATCTTTTATATTATTATTTTACGTATATGAGGCATTGGTGGACACACTAGTGAGGGCTGAGATGCCGTTATGGAGTCGCGAGCGCAAGTGGTACAGAATAATAGACTACAGTGTTTGCTTGTGAGAAGACCTACCTGCTTAACCCCACAGCAGCTAAAACAATAGACACATAGTTTCGTTGATTAGTGGCAGGACTGGAAGACAGGCAGGGCAGGGTATGTGAACTGACAGATGGATAAACATAGGGCGGGGTGAGCGACCGACGCATCGCACTTTGTTGTGGGCTGTTGTCGCCATGCGTTATGATTTTTTAAAGAGCGGAGGCACAAAACTTTAAGAATGTGTAAACTGACGTGGAATAACAAGGTGACGATTAACTTTGAACCCTTGAGTAAACATTGCCTGGTATATACCACTGTTACCTTACTAAGTAAATTTGCATGAACTTCTATATACTTTTTCCGTACGGTCCACCAACAGAGCCATTTTGACAGGAAGTCTACGAAAAAAAGGTCAAGGTAAAAAAATATGACGTCAGCAACATACATAACTATGTTTAATAAACATAGTTTATTGACCAGGTAGGTGTATTATTAATGATAGACATTTATTTCAGGCAACAACATGAACAACAATTAAAAAGATGGCAATAGGCTCATAACACCTTAGATACTAACATACAAAGGTATAAGGTAAGGTATATATTGTAAAAAAGGGATTTTTCACGTACCGCACTATCGGTTAAGGCACCGACTAAGTTTCGACTCATTCCGAGAGTCTTCATCAGGGTGAGGGAGAGCGTCGCGATCACTCACCCTGATGAACAATCAAATTCACGATAGTTTTTTGGAATACAATACATAGGTATTATAATACTATCACTACTTGTATTGGGCAGTGCCATATATCGAGCCTGTGGTTTTTATTTCTGCAGATCTTACTGTCCCATGATGTAGCTACCTATAATATTTAAACTTACTTGCTAGTCTTACCAAGGTTGGACATCTGACTCTTAAGCTTACACGAATATTGTGATTTTTCGGCTTTTTGTAAAAGAAATTGAATATTAACGCCTCTTTTTTTAAGTCTGCCAACAAGCATACGGTCCTGTTAGTGAGCGATTATCGTAACCCGTGGTCGCTTGCAACACTAGAGGTAGTCGCGTTGGCGTCGCTGAGACATAACGGAATAGACATGAAAAGTCTCTTATCCTGTAATTTCATCGCCACTCTTCAAACCAGAACACAGCAATGTGAGAATTACTGCTTGACAGCAGAAATATGTACCTATGATAGTACTACTTCCCAGGACGAGCTCTTCCATAAGGAGCTCTTTACCACCCACGCATTACTAGGACCTAATTCTCTTTGACGACCTCTGTGACGCAGTGGGCGAAAGCCCTTTAAACCGATACACAGTAGGTAATGCGAACAATATTGCTTGGCCGCAGAAATAGTTATAGATCCCTACAAAATCATGGTCACCCGCCAATCCCGTCCAATGCACATGCGCACGCGTTCATTGTATGTTAATCGCTGCGGGGTTAACCAATTGTCTCTGCAAAGCATTTCACTTATACTGTGTCTGCGAGGAAGTAACGTATGATGCGCAGCTGATCCCTTGAATAACGCATAAGTTTTGAGAAAAGCTTTAAACTGAGTTTTAAAGGTGTTATAGTGTAATGGTAAGCCGTTTTTGCCTAACAGTACCCCGACTTCCAACCCGAAGGTCGTGTTTTAAAACTCGGTAGCGAATCTAGGGATTTCTATTGCGCTCAAAACGGTGAATAAAAACTACCATGCGAAAACTGGCATGCCCTAGAACCAACAATTTTAAGGCATCTGCCAACAGTTAGTATTCGATAAGTGGCGATAGCCTTGCAACCTGTGAAATGGAACGCTAAATACGTGCAAAACGCGAATATGTGTCAAATGTTAGAACGTGCTTCTGATTATCCCTTACTTCATATCCTCAAAGATCTACTCACGGAGTATGTATTTGAGGATGTCCAACGTGGGGGTCGTGAGCGTGTCTTTTTTATGATGTTATGTTTTTGAGGCAAAGTCTCTGCTCACCACAATGCAATTACACACTTAGAGCTGGTGGTGTGTAGACCCTGACTTACAATCCGAAAGGAGTAGGCTTTGCTCTGTCTCAAACAAAAGGGTTTTATCAGTCTAGAAGTGTATGCTCGCAATATTGCTGTGCCCATACGTTTATAGTTTATACTGATACGTTTTAGAGGAAATCGCCATGCTCTGAATTAAAAACAATTGTAGAAAAGGAGCCACCAGAAGGCGCACCGAATCCTGTCATTAAGGCTAGGCTTTTCGTTGCCTGCTGCCTAATTAAGTACTCTAGGGAAATAGCTATAGAAACGAGTCAACGACATTCATTTCTAATAAACAAACACGCTCACGACTGTCTTCCCCATGGTGGACATCCTCAAATACATACTCAGTGAGTAGATCTTTGAGGGTACCAAGTAGGGGGTAGTCAGAGGTACGTCCAAACATTACATGTGGTACATGCCCGCGTTTTGCAAGTTAGCATTCCACGTAACAGGTTGCAAGCCCATCGCCTCTTATTGGAACACTAACTGTTGGCACATGCCTTTTTGGTTCTAGGGCATGCCGGTTTCCTCACGATGTATTTCCTTCACCGTTTTGAGCACGTGTTATTCATTTTGCTCGGCTTACAAATGAACAAAAGTACTGTTTTTGTTATATTATTAAGGGACAAACAGGAATACGGTCCATTTGATGGAAAGCGGTTACCGTCGCCTATCGAAATCTGCAATGTTAGTGTTATGAAGGAAATATTTAATATTAAAAAAACAAATACAAACTGGAACACGGCAATGCGAGCATTACTGCTTGGTGACAAGAAAACCGTAATGGTGGTGTTGCCAGGACGAATTATTTTACAGTTTGTCATTCTAACAATGTCATTTTATATTGGGTGTTTTCTATGTATAATATATGTAAGGTATGTATTTACATTAAAAAAAAATAGTATATCAGTTATATAGTTCCCATAACAAACTCTGATTACTTTGGGGCTAGATGATGCTGTGTGAAAAATGTCCAGCATTATTGTTTAATATTTTATTATAATAATTATATTTTAGAACTTTTACTATCTCACCAATCAATTAGTATTTTATGAACACCATTGTTTGAAAGAGTATACCTACAAATAGGGAGGGATAAAAATTAGTATTTTTTTCTGACATAACAAACATACGCGCTGGCGTTGGTGTTGACGCTTTCAACACCAACGCCAGCGCGTATGTTTGTACAATCAATACATTCAAACGAACTTTGACATCTATTTCCATTTGTTCATCACCGTCACCGAAACCGCCATCGCGTTTGTTTGACGGGACTCCCGGGAGACGTACTATTACGTACTGCTCAGAAGTAAGCTGATAATAAGATTGCTATGATCTTTGCTATGTTCGTAGCGCAATATCACTTAGCCTATTACGTATCGTGATAGGTCTAAGATAATATTGCCATGATGAAATCATAATTTACCCATTTCACATCAGATAATATCAGTGAACCTAAACTAAAGGCTGGCTCTCATTTACTAGGCAGACGAAAAATTTAATACTTACCGTGTTTTTTGAATGCGACATATGTATGTATTTACAAAAAACATATATATACATGTATCAGTCATGTAGTTCCAATAATACAAGCTCTGCATAGTTTGGGGCTAGATGATGATGTGTATTTACTTATTATTTAGTATTCAAATTGTAAGGTGGTACCAAAACCAGTGCTCGAGAATAACACGTATTTGGCCAGTTTTATAAATTCAACGAAAGACTCTTATTAAATATATTACGTTATTAAATAGATTTAGGCAATAGATTGTTGTTTTAATTAAAAAAACCTATTTAAAATTTATTACTTGCTTGTAAAATGTCCACTTTCCAATGTTATCTAACACCAGAAGAAACAATTTTATAAGGCTGTGACGTATTAAGGACCCCAAAAAGGGGCAATTAATCGTTTTTTTTTTATCCGATACGTACTTCACCTCAACCAGTAGGACTATCATAATCATCGGCAACATGTAAACCATTGCATTGGTATAAGAATCTTGTATCAAACGCCACTCCAGTCGGTTCTGGGCCTTTTGCTTTAAACTTTCCTTATACAGCAACAATGTCATATACATACATTTAGCTGTTGGTCTGTAAAGTCTGTCAGCTAGTTCTTAATTCATCCATTCAGCTGTTCTGGTCTAGCTTGTAAAGTCTGTCAGCTAGTTCTTAATTGTTCTGCTTGTTTCGGCCCTGTAGGTTAAGTGGTGTAAGTTTTTGGAGCAGATGTTTCCGTTTTATGGTTTAGTGTGTATTCTTGAAGGTCCGTCTGCCTGTCAGTTGTATTTCCAAGATAAAAGCTTAGGTTGATCGAATTCAGGCTATTAGAAAGTGAGTTCAAGGCTAGACAGAACAATAATGGGCTGAGTGCATCCCCCTGAAATATGCCGCGCTTGATGCTTATTGGTGTTGTTTCAATCGTCTTTCTGAAAGTCTATGCATGAAGTCCACTTGGCCATAGAGCTACCTAAGAATAAGACGAGTTGCGGATGAACTTTGTAAATTTCCAAGATAAATAACTAGCCATGTGTGTGGAACTGAATCAAAGGCTTTTTTACAATCTATGTAGATGCGATAGAGATCCGCTTTTATTAGTATCATTATCCTACGGACTACATCAAAACAATCTATTAAAAGCCACAACAAGCTGCCCCGATTTTAAAACCCTACGTACGTCCCTGCCATCACGCCCCTTAAAACAAAATTAATTACCATTAGGAAATGCCAAAACACATAAATAACAATTTAATTCCATACGGTCAATAATTTAGCAACAACTTTCTACATAATCACCGCTGACCGATGACCACCTAGCCTAAGTGACATTTAATTAATAAAACCAGCTTAAATTAATTTTGCTATCAATTTAAACTAATGAGTACTTACTGTTTCGGTAATAATTCAGACTGAAGGTATTGGGTATACATAAAACAGACTGCAAGCATGCACTAGAATCTTTTCACCACACGGGTTATCTCTTCAACCAGTCTCTTAGAACCACATACCAGATCAGACCAAGGAAGAACTATATAAAATGTAGGTTTTGAAAAGCCTTGAAAAACCTTATTTATTTCTTTTTAAATGTACGTTACGTCTGATTACTGTCAAACCAAGCTAACAGTGGTAGAACTGAAACTCGTTTTTTTTACAATTAAATGTTAACCAGGAAATTCCAAAATCACTTGTTCTAGTTAAATCTAATTAAATTTTGGAGCAAATTGCAAAACATAATAAAGTAGAGTCGCAAGAAAATAAATCGAATTCATCGCATAAAATTATGCAAATGAGAACATAATTAATTTCCTGTATAAATCTACAATCTTCTAGATTATCCATACGATTTGTCTCTGCCAAATTATTTATAATTAAATGATTAAGGCGTGTAATCGTATGATATATTATTCAACCAGAGATCAGGTCAAAACATTAATTTATTTAATGAATAGGAGTGGACATGGCCGATCTTAGTTAGCTAGTTCACTCTATATTTAAATGTTTATGTTTTTCATTTAAATACTTGAAAAACAAAAAGATAGATAAATCATATATTAGCAACTACTTATTAATAAGGTATTTATCTAAGATGGTTACACTGCTGATGAGGTAAGTAGCTACAAATTAGGGTAGGACTCAGCATAAAGCGCCGCAGACCTGGTGTAGGTAAGTAGCGCGCTGTTCTTCCGTCCTCTCCCAATATCATGAAAAATATTTATTAAATCCTAAATTTAAATTGACAGTTTTTAAAACGTTATGTTATGCCGAAAAGTCATTCGAATTCTGCAGTTATATAAAATAAATATCCATCTATAGATCTATAAAATGAAATATATCGTGGTACTAATTCCTTGAAGTAAACAAGCTTTCCTGTTTTTGCTGTGAAACTAGTAAAATGAGAATATGTAAAGTATCATCATACTCGTGACGACGACCTCTGTGACGCAGTGGGCGAAGGCCCGCCTGAGACGCAGAAGGTTGCGGGTTCGATTCCCGCCGCGGGAGAAATGTTGTGATCTGCAAATATTTGTCTCGGGTATTTTCTGTGTATAATTATGTATGTATTTACAAAAAGAAAGTATAATACTATATATCAGTGTGAAAAATGACCAGCATTTTTTTTTAATTATTTGGCCGATTAGATTTTACCGTGTCCGTGTCCGTGTCTGCATCTCATATCCGACATCTAAAGACAGTTTATAGTTAAGTTTGTATCATCATCATCATTTTCAGCCCATATTAGTCCACTGATTGAAATAGGCCTATCCCCATCCGCGCCAGTACCCAGGTTTTCGGCTCTTCTCATGCACTCTCTGCCGCCGCCTTTCTTAAGTCATCGCTCCACCTAGCCGGGGGGCGCCCCACACTACGTTGAGACGCGGTCGTCTCCCAACAACTCGTTTAACCCAACGGTAGTAGGTTCATCAGCATTTATGACAGCAACTTAAGCTTGCTAATCCACTGAACTATGTCGATGACTTTCATACTCTGTCGGATAACCTCGTTACGAATTTTATCCATCAGAGATACCCCGATCATGACCCTTTCCATGCGTTTGTACATTTATAATTCTGCCATTCCTTTTTCGGTTTATGAATTCCTATATTTTTACTTTTTCTATGAAGTAGCCGATAAAAGCAATAAATTCTCAGAATTAATTCAGCATTCTTTGGGATGTGTTTATTGGAAATAAGTTCTTGCTGTTGCAGTCTTGTTTTTAAAGTCTTTGGAGTACCGAAGCCAATATCCGGCTTTGGTACTCCAAAGTGTGCCATTTCAAACGATTTTGGGCCACCATCTTCCCCCATCCGCTACACTGGGGTTCCATCTGCGTCGTCTGGTTCGTGGTTAACTTATTCCTAGGGGTTGTCGTTTCTGCTCATCGCCACTTCAATGTTGGTTACAATTCTTTTTTTGGCCTGGACGAGATGAGTCTAGTTCAAGGTGGTATCGATCTGCAACGTTGGTCAGGGTTATATTATATCTCCACTTTCATTGAGTCTATACTCACTCGAACTCTGTGAAATGTTTAAGTTTAATTGAAGCGTGGCGGAGCTAACCAAAATAAAATGGGTGTCAAGTGATTGTCAAAGTTCGTGTGAGTATACGCCACTTCGTCAGTGTGTCCGGGCCTTAAATGAATCATTGGTTTCCTGCATATATAGATATACCTATATATTTAGGGAGACAAATTTCAAATATGTGCACAGTTTTAAAAACATGTTTTGGTAGAGAAAGTTAGCTAGTTCATAATTTGATGCTCGAAGTCTAAAGCTTGGTACAAATAAGTATAGCCAAGATATTAAAAAAAATTAGGAAAAAGTAGGTACCTAGCTCTGAATGATGAAATACCATTTGGCGCGATATAAAACCGTCCAGATAGATGGATCACCAAGGTGCGTGGGGCATGTCTGTTAGAGTTTTACAAAATTAGGTTGCGGGTTCGATTCCCGCCGCGGGACAAATGTTTGTATAATCTGCAAATATTTGTCTCGGGTCTGGGTGTTTTCTATGTATAATATGTATGTATTTACAAATAAAAAGTATATAAGTAGTATATCAGTCATGTAGTTCCCATAACACAAGCTCTGCTTAGTTTGGGGGTAGATGACGTTGTGTGAAAAAATGACCAGCATTATTTATTTATTTATTTACTTATAACTAGACTGATATTTGTTGTATTTTTTCTTATCAATATCTGTTTCACAACTCCCGCCATCATATAGGTACATTCGTCCGAAACTCTACTACTAGAGTTCTCTACTCTACCAAGTTTCCAGAATAGGGCTCCTAATGTCATTGATCCTTGCAAAGCATAAATAAAAGCACCTTTATTTTCAAAATGAGTCACGCAGCAAGCATTGGCGAAGGTCGACTACTTTTGTTTTATTTTAAACTTATTTACCCTGGTAATTAGATACAAAGACCCTTGTTCTCAACAGGGAAAAACGTGGACTGGCTTTTTTAATTGTTTTGTTTTACTGTGACTGGGAAACTCAAACGATTATGCTCTGACCTTGGCCTTTCAACAAATGAAAAAGGTAAGTTAACCATTTATTTTTATGTATGGAATGCTAGTGCCCTTTTTGAAAAATAAAAATGATAAGAAAATAAGGCAGGGTATTTGGATTTTAATGGCTTTTCCACGCAGTTAATTACGAGATTTTATTTAAAAAACTTACTCTTAAAATGCAATCTCGACGGGACTCAAACCGGCTTCAACCCAAAACAATCCGAAAATTTCGATCAGACATAAAAACGCAAATATAAGTACCTACTTATTAATATTACATACCTATAATATTAATAAGTAGGTATATTTGCGTTTAGCCGTGCTGGCCTAGTGGGCTGTACCCCTACTTCCGGTCTTGAGATCGTGATCGAGCATGAATATATTATTTTTTTAATCGAAAAAAATATGTGCGCATTAACATAATGCTCAAATCGGTGAAGGAAAACATCGTAAGGAAAACGGCATGCCCGAGAACAAACAATTCGAAAGCATATGCCATTGGTTAGTGTTCCAATAACCGGCGATTGGCTAGCAACTTGTCACGTAGAATGCTTACTACATACAATGCCGCGTGTACCAAATATAATGTTCGGACGTGTTTTTGACTACCCCCTATTTGGTACAATCGTTATATAGCGTGTTTGATTTTGGTTTGTGTATTATTCGCATAAATTAGAATCGTCTGAATGCTATGATACATTTATAAGTTTCTAGACACACCTCGAAACGTCAGCAAATATCACGAAAAATCTGTCTTATTAAAATCCTAAAGTTACCAAATTTAACTTATTTTTTCAGGAAATATCATCCACTTGTATAGGCAGCCTCAATCTGGCGTTTGTATGAACATTTGTTTGTCCGACGATAACTGCCGAACCGTTTATTAAAATTAATTAAACTTGATAGGTAGCTAATTATATAAAATGTTGTAATACACACTGTAGGTATAATTTCAATAATTTGTCATCAGGCATCTCCACAGTTTCTAAGTCTTCCTCAACTTCCCACCTCAGCACCTATCAGATATCAGCACAAACATAATACGAAGTCGTATGTAGACCAGCTGACGCCGATTATTCACCCTCGGCTGTGTTGACGTAAATAGAAATTCAGGTGAAATTAATTTCAAAACGCCATGGTTCACCTTCATGTTTAGGGTTCCGTATGCCCAAGCGGTGGTAACCGGACCCTATTACGAAGCCTTCGCCGGTGGTATGCGATTGTCTGTTACAGGGATGTTTTTAACCGCAGTATCTTAGAATATAGATTATCCAGAAACAGCTACAATACAAACTGAGTTGAAGTGAAGTTGAAAACACACCATAATTCCCACGCCGCGCCACTATACTTCTCACCTGACAAATCTTGTTACAGTTTCTAAATTTTTGGTGTAATTTGTAATAGTTAAAATTAAATAATTAGCTGAGGGTTTAGGTAGCAGAAATTAGCTGATAAATGTTTGCATGTTCTGCAGATATTTGTTTCGAGTCTGGGTGTTATGGTACCACGGTACTTGTAGTTCCTAATACTTACGACACAGGGAATCCTAGTGTGGAGTCAGTATATATCTGTTGGATGTGTCTGTTGGATGTTGGCTGTATAAAGTATATGGATAGAATACATACATACACCATTCATACATAGACTGACTAATATTAAGGTGTACAAATCGATCTCCATTCCGTGGCACGTGCGATGCGCTTTTTGGTTGATCTAAAGATTACCGCGTGAGCTAGTTTTTTTTCATGATAATTATTAATTCCTTCGTGGTGAGAGTTCCGACCGAACACCTGTCGAACTTCATGACGGAAGATAAGTGGCATAAAGGATTCGTCTATCGACGTTTCCGGAGTCGGTTATCGAACCCAGCCGCGCCGACGTCGCAATACGTGCTAGATAATTGTTGTTTTATATAATTTTATATATTTTCGTTTTGAGATATCTATCATATGGGCCATATGGAACATGAACTTTAGCATGTTGCCTGAAATAAATGAATTATTATTAGGTACTTAAACAATTATAAATTTAACAAGTTAAATAAAAAGTATGAAAAAGTAAATTATCTTGTAATTTACCAAATTATTCGTTTACATATTGCAGTACGGAACCGTTAACGTGCGAGTCTAACCCGCGATTGACCGGTTTCCTTGTATTTTTTTCAACTCGCTTTTTGTGAGTTCATTTGCGTATAATGAGGCTCTGAAAATATTATTTGCTGATTTTCCTCCCACACCGTTGTGTGGTAAAGAAAAATCAGGGTTTCTTTTTAAAAACATAGGTAAGTAATTAGGTATATTCTAGTTACGGGACAAATTTTCTGCAGATATACAGGCTGTAACAGAATATTCCGAAAGGGGTATTCCACACGTCATGGCGAACAATTTATTCAACGACTTAGAAAACTCTCAACGACTTTTTTTTTCTTTCATTAAATGCCCTATATTTTCATCCAAAATAGACACTAACTCCATTTTAGTTTATTTACAGATGTCTAACTAAGGTAGTCAAAAATATTTGCGTTATTTATGATTAAGTGAGATTTTCACGTCGTCAGTTACTCGTTCATTGTAATAAGCTTTATCGGTTTTACAACATTTTTGTTCGGTTAAGATGTCTGCTATGTATCCAAACGCAGAATACTATGGACATGGTGTTATGTCCTGAAATCATCCGGAACTTCGTGGCTCGCAGCGCATTCATTCGTGTTCTTCGTGATGAAAGGCACATTGAGTCTTTCCTTTGAAGTGTGTTTCCTTCCTTTCCATAATGGATATTGTAATCAACTGTGATAAAATTATGTTAAAATTCAGTTGTTAATAACCAGTGATACTTACGTAGCCGATAAATAATGTTAAAATAAATTTTGTGACTATGAATAGCTAACCAATAATATCTTGTCAAGGATTTGCCGTGTTTACTCTTAGCTACTGTCAACCGAGGAGAAATGAAAAAGATAATTTACCTAGGTACCAAAACTAAATCATAAACCATTATTTATATTCAGAGATTTTTTATGTGTTTTTTGGGTGTTCGCTTTTATTTCGATTTTTTACTACTAAAGCAGGTAGGCTAAATAATTTGGACTAGTAAAAATGACCTATTCAGAACTTGTTGAGTGACAGCTTAGCAAAATAACTTAGCTACCTAACTTACCTTAGTTGTCCTGTGTCATAAACTAACATGCAGGTAGCTAGCGGCTTTCTCTGAGGAACCCTGGCACCCGCCGGCGTCCGTTTCCCGTCGTAATTATATCCGGTGCAGCATCGATCACACGGTAAAACAAAACAGCTCGTTCAATACGGCCCGAGTTCACCAATACAATAACGCGGGGTTAGGTCCTAACCAAAGCTTTTTGACAGATGTTTTCATAGGAATCTGTCATTATAATCAATGGTTATACATGATAGTCCGTTTATTTTGTTGGTGAACTCGGGCTTAAACCATCTACGTTCAATGAAAGAGAGATAATCAGAGATAATTATGTTTGTTAGATTTTCTTACGGAAAGCCCCATAGGGCCTGAAGCGAAGTTCAATAGTTTTAATTGTTAACGCTTAAAAAATACATCCAAGTGATTTTTGAACTTTAAAATATTTACTGGATTTTTTTTACAAACTAATCATTTTTATCAGAATATTTTTAACAATATACTATAGTTACTATTATAGTATATTAGTTAATCCACTTTACTGATTTCAGATTAAATGAATACTTATAAATTATAATATATCAAAGTTAAATTAAAAAGTATTAATTGCACTCACGATAATCATTAACTATCAAAAAGATAAGGCAATTATATATATTATGTCTTTGTTTGATTGCAGTTGAAATAACAGTTTTAGAAACTTACCAAATGACTTAGGAGCTGACAAGATTGGGCTTTTTCCTACGAATAAAAGTATTATCACGACTTATGTACTATAAAAGAATCGCCGTCCAATGGATCAGCTATGTTTTTGTAAGCTGCGTAAAGGCAAAAAAAATGGACTAATAGATAGACAGTCGGGCAATGCATAAAGCATAACTAGCTATACCCGTTAAGCTTTGCATCGCTCGTGTCATTAGGTGGTGTAAAGCGCTGAAAGCGCTTGATTAAGTTTATGCTTTAAAAGTACATACTTATTTTGTTTGAAACGTACCATTGTATTTCTGATCGACTAAAAAAAGGAGGAGGTTCTGAATTAGTTTTTTGTAAGTTTCTTACTTGATATCTTCGCCAATTGTTAACCGACTTTGATAATTATTTTTTGTTGTATAGACTCGCCATAGAGTTTGTTGATGACCTCTGTGACGCAGTGGGCGAAGTTCCGCCTGAGACGCAGAAGGTTGCGGGTTAGATTCCCGCCGCGGGATAATTGTTTGTATGATCTGCATACATTTGTCTGGGTGTTTTCTATGTATGGATTTACAATATATATAGTATATATATTGATTTACAATATATATAGTATATATATTGAAATATATAGTCATGTAGGTTCCATAACACAAGCTCTGCTTAGTTTGGGGCTATAAGTTAATGTGAAAGATGACCAGCATTATTTATTTACTCTATACGATTATATACCGATTACTCCAAATTTGGATCGCCTTTGCTCAATTAAACAAGCTCATGTTTCGCATTAATTACCTTTTGTACTTTATAGTTATGTTTAAGTTTCTAAATTGTGTAATTAATAAAAAACAATACCTAATTTTTTTTTTATAGTGTACCTTTGAAATTTCCTTATTTCGTTGGTGTAAGTACCTTGAACATAAAAAGTTTGCGGAACACTGATATACAAAAATGATCTCGAAGTGGTCTAAAAATAATAAGATATAAAAGTTTCATTCCTGAGGGGTACTACTTTTCCCATAAAACTCAAGAAACACTTATTGCATCACGACTAGCCGAAACATTTTTTGTGGGCTATCTTACTTTTGTTTTTATTCGAATTGTGTCATCCCGAGTGAGAAAAATTACGTAAGCACGTCAGGAAGTCGGTTTTTATTTACATTTATTCCTATCCTACTACTAATATAAAGTGAAAGTTTGTGAGTATAGATATTTGTTACTCTTTCACGCAAAAACTACTGAACGGATTTTGATGAAACTTTACAGTAATATAGCTTATACATCATAGGCTGCTTTTTATCCGGGCAGAAGCTAGTAGGTTTCTGACGCGGAACGTCTTCACGAAACGTAAAACTAACTCGTCAATGTTGCAATTCTTTGATGGACAATTTGGCACAAGCTCGCGTTTTGCAGCGTTATGCGACAAGTGCAAGGATTAGAATCTCTGGAATGGGGTCACCTTTTCACATCAGTGGGACACTTAACCATTATGAAACATGTTTCGTCGTGTTTTTGACTGTGTTTGCACTTTAGTTTAACATTTTATATTTTATTTTAAGGATCTCTATCATGAGGATTTCAGTCTCTCCGCAGGATATGCACGGAACCAACTCTTTCACACTTTTGGCTGTCCAAACACAAAGCAGCTGCATTTGTTTTAATTAACATAAACTTACATCCGATCCCACTTAGGAAAGGCATCCCGCATTCAAAATAAATTAATCTTCAGAAATTTCTTTCAGATAGAAAGATCTTTTGAAGATGTTATGAATAGTTGTTAGATAGGTACTATGTCTGAAACTGTGATGTTTGAAGAAAGATGTATCCCGGACTTGGTTACTTTTTTTTAAATTCACTTCGTTCTTTTTTTTATACTATCTTCTGCGCAAGGCTTCGTCCACATGGTAGCCAAATAAAAAGTAGCCTATGTGTTATTCTGATGTATAAGCTATATTACTGTTAAGTTACACCAAAATCCGTTCAGTAGTTTTTGCGTGAAAAAGTAGGTAACAAACAACCATCCTCACAAACTTCCGCGTTTATAATAGTAGTAGGATAGAATAGGATGTTACAAAAACTACTATAAAGACAGAATAAATAATAATAAACTTTTTAAACAATATTAAAATAGGAAAAGAAGTATTTGGTTACTTAAATAATGCTAGACAGTTTCACACATCATCATATAGTCCTAAACTAAGTAGGACTAGACTGCTGACACTGCTCCCCAAAATAATGTTATGAGAAATGGTCTTGCAATCTTTAAGATTTAACAACTGCTATGGCCGGCTGTCCACCTTCATCTACAAATTTCGCGAATTGTTTAAGATCTTACAACCCCTATAAATAATTGCATGTTCCGTAGATATTTATTCCAGGTCTGAGTGTTGTGGTATCTCTGAGTGTTGTGGTATCACGGTACTCGTAGTTCCTGATACCTACGATACAGGGAATCCTAGTGCGGGGTCAGGACTATGTATGTGTTAAATTTTTATATATTTATTTCCATCCATTGAGTGTTTGGCCTTCCTTCACTCCATCGACCGATTCGTAGTTGCCATTTACCTAATATTTTTTTCCCCAGTGGTGGTCGGTTCTGTGAGCGATATGGCGTACTTATTGCCATTTAAATTGCTATCTTATACTGAGAGTTATCGGAGCAAATCGGAGCATAGATTTAGAATTAGAATTATTAATTTCAGAAAATAGTAAGCTTACAGTATACACCAAAATGCTAACTATTATAGGTTAAAACTTAAATATAATCTTAGGGAATTAAATATAATTAATATCCTGAAAAGGACCTTAAACATTTTTGATTCATTTCAGGGATGTAAATCTGCTTTCTCACTCACTAGTCGTGTAGTGAAATCTTGCAAACATCAGTCGTTTGCAAGATTTCACTTCGTTCAATTTGTGATTCAACGTTTATTCAAACAATAAGTTCAATTGTTTCACACAATTCAATAAGTATTTTAATCCCATCAAAGAGTAATCCAGATTTGTTTCTTTAAACTTACCGCTGAATGAAATTCCCTGCTCAAAGATGCATCGCACTCGTAACAACAGATATACATCCAAATAAAGAAGTGTTGAGCTGCGCCCACGCTCTATCTATTATTGTGGTTCGTTACGTGTTACAGTTGTTATCAAGTTCGTTACGGGTGTAATCAGGTTGTGAGGAGACGAGCTGTAAGCTTGGGTGGGACAATCTTGTGAAGATAAATGTATCACAGATTTTAGTTCTTTTGTATGTCCGAAAGAAGCGCCTATGTCTGAAAAGTTGAGGGTTAAATAGTAACGTAGTTTGGATATTATGGATTTATGTATAAGTAAGTTAGTTTTGATTGAATAATTGCGTATTTTTATTATGTGTAATAGTTTTCTCTTTGTCTCTCTATATGGACAATATTATTATTATGGTTGTGTTTGATATCGTGTAATAATCTGAGATTTAAAAATTGAATTTAATCGATATATACATTATGACTTCGCTTTATCCTAAAAGTTAAGATTTAATCATAAACGTAGTTTTTTTTTTTTTTTCAAAATCTGTAATAATTTCTTTGTATTTCCGTTGTAGTGTGTCCTGTCCATTTCACACTCTTTATTTAGCTATATTCTATATCTAAACGTTTTAATTGGCCTTCTGTGTTATATTATTGTATCTATCTTGACTTGTGCTTAAATAAATTAATGAAAGTACTATTTTCCTCCTCGCAACACGTATACCTATATCGGCCTAACGTTGCACACATCAGACATAAAAAAAGAGTGAAAACACTAAACATTTCCATCTTTATTATGAGAACGGCGAATGAAAGGAAAACACTACTATCGTCTTTCTTTCCTAAAAAATATAGGTTTTTTCAATGTAAAAGTGAATAGGTCTTAGACCTTCAAGCTACATCATCGGCCATTATCATAATGTGAGATTATAGTAAAATGAGGTATATTCATGAATAAGTATATTAAATACATAGGAACTGAGGTAAACCGAAAAAAAAAATGAGTGAGAACTGAGTTGAAATTAGTATGTCTATTTATTTCAAGTTAAAGTTATTCAATAAACATGTAGGATAACAGATTACTTATAACTAAGCCGCTACATCTTTTATATAAAAAAATATATATTATTCTTACATTGTACACATTTATAGTAATTGATATCAATATTTTTCACAACTAAATTAACATAAAAACAATAGTAATCGCATTTGTAGAGCAAATAACATAAACAGAAAATGTAATATAAGTAATATAACACATGGGGACATACCAAAAAAGATACCTTCGACGGCTATAATGTGTTTGTGGCACCACACAATAGCTGATCATAAAAAAAACAAGAAAAGTTTGTTGCCTAATTCTTTATTATGGTCCTAGTGATTTCAATAAATAAAAACCTATTGACTTTGACTTTTGTAAGTGGAAACATGGCAGTGGATTTAGAACTGTAGAGTCGTTTTTGTAACCAATGCGTATGTACATATTTAAATGGTTTATTTTAGAATATAATTACGACCTATACCACGTTTACTATTCTCCTGCTGACGTTTCGTTGACCGATTAGAGGTCCTTCCTAGTAAAGTACGTGGTATAGTCGTAATTATATTCTAAAATGATAGCAAACCACGATAATTTTAATTCCATAAATAGTTTATTGTCACATGTCAATAGATGGCGCTGTTGAAAAAAATTAGTGTGTGGATTTTTTTAATTCTGCTTTTCCTAACTATGCTTAGTTACGTTTTTTTATACTTTTTCACGGAAACATTGTAATTTTTGCGTTCTATTCCCAGACCGCAGAATCATAATTGCCGTGAAGATATACATGTAATAGTCTCGTAACAGCCAATTATTTGCACGGAAGTGTATAATTACAAGAGGAATACACTCGGTTTTAACTTAATATTGCTAGTTTTGATGGCGTTGTTCGAGTTTTTTAACTGTTACGTTTTATTAATCTAGACTAATGATTATTGTGAAAAAGAAGAAGCGCAACTTTTGGATTTACTTACGTAAAGAATTTAACGACCTCTGATGTGGTGCTTTGAGCAAAGGCCGCAAAAGGTCGCGGATACGATTCCCACCGTGGGACAAATGTTTGTATGAACTTTATTAGTCTAAGGTATGGGTGTATTTTATGTAATATTATGTATATATACACGACAAAAAAATTAGTTCCTATATCACAAGCTAGCAGAGCTTGTGTTAGGCTAGATGATGCTGTATGAAAACATCCAGCATTATTTATTTTATTTATTTATAATTACGGAATCTAAATGTTTAATTTGACGACTGTGGCGCGGTGGGCGAAGGCCCGCCTGTGACGCAGAAGGTTGCAGGTTCGATTCCCGCTGCGGGACAAATGTTTGTACGATTAGCCAATGTTTGTCTCTGGGTGTTTTCTATGTATAATATGTATGTATTTACAAAAAGTATATAAGTAGTCTATCAGTCATGTAGTTCCCATAATACAAGCTCTGCTTAGTTTGGGGCTAGGTAGGTGGTGCTGTGTTATTAATAAACAAAAAAAAAAGTTTTTATAATCGAAAAGTCTCACGAGCCTGTAATATCACCAGCATCAATACCTACCCTTCAAACCGGAACACAGCAATACGAGCATTGCTGCTTGGCGACAGAAAAAGATATGGTGGTAGTCCTCCCTCAACGAGCTCTTTCACTTTTGCAAGTAGTTCGCATCACACAGACAGATTGATAAACCCATTTATCCGAAGGCCCTCTTTTTTATCAAATATTCTTTCTTTTCAAGGCTTTTATCCGAAGGCCTACTCCTTACTTAACTATAATTCTAAACAATCTCATAAATACCTACCTTATTATGACGTAATCCTGCATATGACCAACCTAATTTAGTGGCATCATACCCAACATTATCTCAGAACAGATAGCGTTATTTAAATACTTTTAGATAATACCTACTCACGCTATATTTAAGTTTACAATGTACTAGTTTTTTTACGAGACTCAATGCTTGAATAATAACCAGAAAACTATTCAAATCTTTTTTTTTTATAGTTCTCTGAATCAGATGAACTACCTATAGAGCTCATCAAATCAATTTGGATCATTGACATTGATACTGAAGAAAAATTTTCGATTTTGTTAAATCCTGATTCAGTCGAAAAAAATACTAATCGATCGTTTATTGAAATAGTCCTGATTCGTCCAAATGATGGAAATCATCACCATTCTAAGTTTCCACGACATACGAACAGACAAACATCTATAATTTCCATGTTATGTTTCTTCTAAGTGATAAGTTATCTGACGGTTAAATTGAAGCCGGAACTACGGGCCATTAATTTGATAAACTTACGGGGTTTTACAGTTAATTTTGAACTGATAATGTTCAGTTTCACACAGTATGTCTGGTTTAGGTTTTTAGATACAGTTACCGGCTGTGAAACGGAATTCTTGATTCGTTTTTATATAGCTTATAATTATTATAATTAAGAATTGAATTAGATTTATGATAGGTATCTGCACAGTTGTAGGTATTTGGTGTAAGATGAAATTTTAAGTTTGAATGAAGCTGAAATAGGCTATCTTAGTTAGGAAAGGCAAGTGACAATCCACATCATACAGGATTCTACCTAAGGTCATTATTTTAATCAACGATGATCAAAATCTTCGATAAATTTAATATTATCTAAACTTAGGTACAGTTTCACACCTTCCCTAAAAATTAATGAACCCACAAAACCACGAAACAGTTTAAAATTTAACGTGGAACATTAAACTTATACAATTTAATTTACCTTGCATTTACGACCTTCAAATTTCACGCAAGGTAGCCGATATTAGTGATGTGATTTGTCGATAATCGCGTGGAAGGTTATCGATAACGTGCCGTTTTTAGGACGTGTCTTGGCCCCCCGCTGGTTACGGCCGAGCCGGCTGGCCTGGTGTTTACGCGACCAGCCAGTTTGCCTCGCTCACGCGCAGCGCATGCCCGTCCCGTGCCTGTGCGCACGTGCATTCCAAATATTCACGATCGAAAATCAGCTGTCAAACTTTGACGTTTCGTAGCAATTCACAAACTAATTCATAGGTGATTGCGTGCAGATTGTCATTGCAGTTTGGTTTTGACGCGAAAAGTGGTATAACAAAGGTGTTTTTGCTTGTGTTTTACCGTAGCATGAAGCCGGAATGCTTTTTTTGAATAAATAATTCAAGTCGCATAGTGTGTTTTGACGCGAGTGTTCTAGTGATGTGTTTGCCTGGATATCGATCTATTTTGTGTTTGTGACGTTTTGTGATGCTGTTAGTATGTCGCATTGATGTCTATCGACGCTGATATGTCCACTTTACTGAGTGACCTGCGATGGGTGTACGACGAAGATTTGTTTACGTTGTCTTTGCAAAACGGTAAGTGCTTTACACTAGCCATGCCTGTAGCCTCACGGACTATGCCATTATGACGAGTGCCTACTTACCCGCCTCCAATGTTGACTTAGATCTACAGAGGGAATGCTAACTTGAAAAAGCCGCTTAATATCACTGAAGGGTTTTCGTTAAGTATAATCGCTCCAAAAACCAGAGAAACTTCCCTTCCTATTTTTTTAAATCAGCTAAAGAATATTCTAATAAGAACTACACTTGTAAAATATCTACACAACATAAAGTGTGCCCTTTAATTTACAAAAGAGAAAACACCCTACTTACCTTTTGAAAGACGCAGTAATAAGCTGGATTTATTTGTTTACAAGTTCAATAATCATCGCTTGACTGACGCTAACAAGTCTCTTCCTTCGTATTACTTCGTGTCGTAGATTTCAGCAAATAGGACCACTTCCGAATTTTTTACTAGTGATGGTACTTAGGTGTGAAGTGGTTAAAAATATTATTATCGATTTATTTTAAAAAAGTCACAAGCTGTCAACTGTGGTATGGGATTTGGGGTTGGGAAGGCCATAACTCAAATATATACAGAAAGTTGGGCAAATCTAGTCCCCAGTGGATGCTAAATAAAGGATGATGTCGCTGCGACGCGACCAAGAAAGTACATAATGTTGAAAAATAAATAAAAAACACAAAACACATAATATACATTATTTCCCTGATCCGACTCCCTGACTATCCTGACTAGGATTCCCTGTGTTGTGGGTATCAGGAACTATGGGTATCATGGTACCACATCTAGACCCCGATTAAATATCTATAGATAAACTATGCATTTGAAGCTCACTGGTCAGAGCTGACAATGGATCGCGAGAGATCGAAAAAAGACTTTACAGAGAGGTAGGAAAGTGAGGGCAAAAAAAAAAATGTTTTAAAAGTTTTTTTAATCATTTTTTAATCATTTTAAGTTTTTAATCATTAAATTTAGTAACTTTCATAGTTACACAAACATAATACAGCTTGGGTACAGAAATTATAAAACTATTTTAGGCATGTAATTATAGCGTAAATATACAAATATGATATTATACAAGTGTCATGTTAGTGTCAGTGGATAAGTAGATACAAATTCATAATTATATTATTGACACGCCTAAATAAATGAATAAATAATACAAGACGACATTCTTCGATATATTTCGCATTCCGAAAACCCGTTTTCTCAAGGCCCTAAGAAAATAGCAAAAAATATTTGTTCAATGGCTTTAAATATATTGGATTTTAAAGTGCAAAGTGTTTTACAATTGTTTGCCGTAAAAATGAAAATAAAACTTGTTTCACAGGTTTTATAGTCAATCAATCAAACAGTTTGTCAAGTACAAATGTTGTTACTGCATTTAAACACTTAAATAGTTTGGTATTGGTCATAATAAATAAATAAATAAAAGCATATCTTATTCATCGATTTGACAACCTCTGTGTCGCAGTGGATGAAGACCTGTCTGGGACGCAGAAGTTTGAGGGTGCGATTCCCGCCGTGGGACAAATGTTAGTATGATCTGCAAAACGGGTCTAGGTGTCTTCTATGTATAATATGTATGTGTTTACAAAAAAAAGTATATAAGTAGTATCAGTCATGTATTTCCCTTAATACAAGCTCCGCTTAGTTTGGGGCTAGATGATGCTGTGTGAAAAAGGTCCAACATTATTATTCAGCGAAAAATACTTTACAAATCGATAAAAAAAATTCTTCTACAAAGATGTCAATTAACTCTACAATGTTTGACAAAAGTATAGATGTTATCATTCAAAGAGTAGCAGGATATGTTTGTAAAATGGCAGCTCATTTATTTTTTAAATATCAAAATTATACAGTAAGTACCAGTGGTAAGCAATGGACAAGTAGGAAATAAAGGCGTTCAAGGTGAGCCTGTTAGTACTATACCTACCTACTGCATATTCTGTGTATGATAGACTCACACAACACAGAAAACTTATATCCAACTCAAAACATATGACTACCGGTACTTTGCAGAGACGTAGACACGTAAAGTTATAATGTAATAAAGATATTTACTGAAGTTACAGGCAAAAAGTTACACATACCAAAAAAAAAAAAATACTTACCAAGACCGCTTGAGTCAAGCAAAAGGGTTACTTATTTCTTCTTAGAACTGTACATTTAACAAAAATTTTAATATGGTCTCAAAACTATCGTGAATTTCATTATTCATATTGTAGAAACGTTTTTACAATATGAATGCTATTTTATATCTACTTAAAACTGCGTAATTACGTTGTTTTTTTAACATGGTGTCGTAGAATTATATTTATACAACTGCTAATGGAAGTATGATCGACGGATTTCCTATCGCAACTGCGGGCCCCTAACAAAGTATGTCTCTACATGTATTACGTTGTTTTAGTTTGAAGTATTCCCGCAACGATTGGCCAATATCGATCTATTTATGAATATATATTTGCCAATAGCAAGAGATTCGTCCTAGAGCCTGGGTGGTGGCCACGAGCACTATGGGATATGGAATTATTTCCCTGCTGAGGTTTTGAGTGACTATAGTATGTAAAAAGGGTGTTTTACCTCTAGTGTTGCAAGCGACTATAGGTTTCGGTTACTGATTACTAAAAGGTGGGGCATATGCTAGTCTGCCTCCTTGGTAGACTCAAACATCTCAGCTCGCTTCCATTGGTACCTTTGCGTAAGTCTGTGAAGTCGGGTTTTTCATTACTAACCGTTATGACAGGTCGAATAAAACGGTGAATTTTATGGTTTTTTGTGAAAAACTGTATAGCGCGTACCTATCTAGTGACTTGGATCTGGGTGTCTAGTGGCTATGCAAATATTATGTAGTATTTTTAATTAGCTGTTACCTGAGGATTTGCACGAAGAAGTCGAGTGTTTTTTGAACTGATAAGTGACTTGGATCTGGGTATCTAGTGGCTATGCAAATATTATGTAGTATTTTTAATTAGCTGTTACCTGAGGATTTGAACGAAGAATACGAGTTTTTTTTAAACTGATACTCGCATACAACCTTTCACTCCCTAAAACTCCCCCTTAAAATCCATAAACCCTTAAACACGTCCTTTTTTATTTATGATGGCTAGTTCCTACCTTTAAAAAGACGATACTCTCACACAAAAGTGGTGCGGGCTCGATTCCTGTTGCTGGACAAATGTTTGTATGTTCTGCAGATATAAGGTTCTGGGTCTGGGGGGTTGCAGTACCATGGGTACTCGTTCATGATACCCACGATACAGGATATCCTAGTGTGGGGTCTGGACTATGTAGCTATGTATTTGTTGAGTGTGTATTTATGTATTTTCCTAAGTTAGCTCATTCTGTGTAATAGGTCAAAACACACCAATAAATGGTTCAGTCATTATCATTACCGAGCACATTAAGTTATAGATGTTCTAACTTGTATTTAACTTAAGTGTTACATCCGCTTGTAAATTGATATTTTAAATGCCTCTAATTACAGTATATAGATTTCATCAGTTATGATGATGCGAGCCGACTTTACTGACGGCTTGCCAATTCTTTAATTAGAAGTTAGTTTATACTGCTTAGGCTCAGCAGATTATTTGCGCTAAGTAGCTTAACTGACACATTTCATCTCTGTTCAGTTCTATTCATAAGTGTTTTTATTTTTTCGGTTTAACTCTCCCCAAATCTTTTTTCTATTTATAGAGTGGATAACCAAATTCGTTTGTTTTCGTTTTTATGTATATTGTCGTATTTTGTTTTGTCTTCACAAGTCCTTATTTATCAATATTAATAGGTAAATAGTTATTTGAAAATAATAATAATGTATTCTATTTCTAAGGTAGATAGGATACACGGTTTGTAGGTAGATAGTTGAAAGGAAGAGATTTTCGCTTTTTCCGATATGGCTGCCAGTTTTTTTTTTGGTTTTTGGGTATCTTAAAACTATCAAAGATCTTCTCACTGAGTATGCTGTACTGAGGAATCCCTCAGTCGTGAGTGTGTTTATTTGTGTCTTGTTTTTTTGTATAGTTTCATTATTTTTTTGGTGCTACGTGTATGTACAGTATAAAGTTTCCATCTATCTATTCACCATTTTTTCCTACAATGATATCATACTTGAATAATTACACGCACACACGTGCGCATACGTGTAGGTACCTAATGGCGACCACAGATATAATATTTAAAAAGTAATACTAAAACTTTTTTGGTGCTGACTATACTTTGCGATTGGTTATGTTGAAATTTGAACAGTAGGCGTGGGCTGTCCCTTATAGGAATGAACAAAATATTAATTTTGAAAGTGTCTCCAGGGCCCCGCAGTCAATTTTCTTCGCAGCCAATTTACCGGTGGTCGAAAGTTTAAGGGTTTAAAAAATTAAGGGTTTTTGAATACTAGCCCTCACACTAGGATTCCCTGTGTCGTGTGTGGCTTATATATAAGAATAAAACATAGGCTACTTTTTATCCAGTAACCACGCGGGCGAAGCCGTGGGCAGAAGCTAGTATTTTATAATATAGTGTTGAAATTTTATATTTTGTTAAAAATTAAACACTGGTAACAATTTATTTTTTAAACAATATTGACCTCGATGTCAATACGAAACAGGACTAAATCAAGGCAGCGATGCAAGAGGTACGGGTTATGAACAAAGGTTTGCACGTTCTGCAAATATTCGTTTCGGGTCTAGGTGTTATGTTACCACGGTAATCGTTCCTGATACCCACGAT
This sequence comes from Perizoma affinitatum, assembly GCA_961405105.1. NCBI lineage: Eukaryota > Metazoa > Arthropoda > Insecta > Lepidoptera > Geometridae > Perizoma > Perizoma affinitatum. Next base: position 12,876,885 of record OY560188.1, read on the forward strand.
ACAGGGAGTCCTAGTGTTCAGTACAATGTATGTGCCAGTTGGATGTTTATATAGGGCCAATCATCCAACTTACAACCTTTTAATTAAATAAATAAATAAATAATTCTGGTCATTTTTCACACAGCATCATCTAGCCCCAAGCTAAGCAGAGCTTGTGTTATGGGAACTACATGACTGATATACTTCTTATATACTGTTTTTTTTGTAAATACGTACATATTATACATACAAAACACCCAGACCCGAGACAGACATTACAAACATTTGTTCCGCAGCAATTGATGCAGTGATAATATAGTCCAAGCAGTCCAAGGGTGGTTTGTAAAATAAAAAAAAAACTTAGATAAAAAAAATATTCTGTAGTATTGTAATAAACATTCAAACAAGAAAAAATACAATATTCATGTAAATAAGCCCGTAAACATTATTGCAATTTCAAAAACAGACTAACGATTTAAGTACATAGGTACTTGACTAGGCAATCATAAATATCTTTGAGAAGAGCCACAAGTAAATAATTAATGTACCGTAGCACAACTTGTGTACCGACTTATATATTTTTATAGAAAAAAAATGTCTTACCCGTTGCATACTCAAAATTCGCTTCATTTCCATATTTGATACTTTAAGTAGCCATAGTACAAACCATGCAATATTGAACAAGGGGATATAATTTTTAAAGACTCCGTAAGCTAGATTAGAACAGCAGAAAGTAGCAACACAAATTTCTAACGCAACATCATTGGAGTAAAGTTTATAACAGTAAGGCAAGACCGCGGCACTTATGACGTCCGCGCTCACAAAAACGTGAGAAAAACTCACTTTTCCGCAATTAATCTGTCAAAACATATTTAATGATTATAGGTTATATCTTTCCGGACATTTTATTGCAATAAATATTCCAAGCGTCGCGCCGTATTTCGTTAGCAGTTGCGAAGTTTCTTTAAAAAAGATAATATCGATGTTTTTTAATGTTATAGTGAAAAGTTTAATGTCAATAAATTATATTATAATTGTTTTGAACATATATTTTTATTGACTCTACTGGATGAACCCATCCATAAATGACCATCACGTCATCTGCCCCAAATTAAATACGTACATGAGGCTATTTTTTTATTATTACAGACACCCATATCAAACTAGTCAACAATCCATCAATTTACAAACATTAGACTGTCGACTCCCGTGCGCAGTCCAAATGTCATCCAAATGTACTGACATTCAACGTCCAGGAAATACTTATTAGTGTTTTTCTGACTGTATGCGTGGAACAGTCAAGAATGGATAGTTGAAGAAAGATTACTGCCATCAGTGCACTGTTTCTCAGTTTATGGCAGATCTTAATAGCCCAGAACTGGACTAGGTAATTAAGCATACCTGTAGGCAAATAGGAGAAATGGACTGTAATAAAATTGTGATGAGTGCGTCATTACTTCGGCTGATGATGCTGGGTTTGTTTTATCACAGGAAAATTATTACATCTTATTCTGTACTTTGTCGGTTTTAAATTGATTTGGCCAAGTACGAGGATGATTCGCGCTCTAAAGCTTCGACGATTTTAACAAACTTTACCACTTTACCCGTAAAGATAATTATCTTAATTTAGAAACAAATCAACCAATGGATAGATAAACTTAAAATATAAATAAATGCGATATCTACTAGACTAGCATAATTTTATACTGAATAGGGCAGATATACATATTACACAATGAAATTATTTTGAGAATAAAATTAATGAAAATACTTTATTGTACACCTTATGATAAAGGTACAATGGGAGGTCGTATCGCTTAAAAGCGATCTCTTCCAGATAACCTTTATTCATACTTGCGCAATCCAAATATAAACCGGAGCCACACATTTTGAAGACGCTCAAGTTTATTCAGCTGGTCCTCTGTGAGGTCAGGATTGCTGGCGACAGCATAGTCAAGGACAGGGAGAAGGAAATATTGGGCAAGTGCAAATTTAGTGGCAGTAGGTAGACAATTACGTAGCCTCCTAAGCGAGCCTGCAGAAGCAAACAGTTTCCGGCTCATGGCATCCAGCTGTGGACCCCATGACATGCGACCAATAACTACTTGTTTCTTTAAAATTGACAACCTGCAATTAGTATCGTGATATATTACTTACCACGGCTTAGCCCGCTTGGTACCCGGATAAAAAGTAGTCTATGTGTTATTCTGTTGTATATGCTATATTACTGTAAAGTTTCATCAAAATACGTTCAGTAGTTTTTGCGTGAAAGAGTAACAAACATCCATCCTCACAAACTTTCGCGCATACTAATATACTTTTAACTTTGTATGTATATGTCTTTGTACTAACGATTCTCTCTCCCGCCATCATCTCTTTTGTGGGGTTAACAATATGTACGTAGTTTAGTTTTACTGCGATCAGCAAATTTCGTGGGACAATATTAGATAGATATGACCAAGGGTCCATATTCTTTGATAATAAATACACAGGGTAATTAACATTCTTCTGATCACACTCCTTCATGTCATGGTACTTTTCACCATTTCCGAGTGAGTGAATCCGTGGGCTTATATTGTATAAAATGGCGATTGCTTAATACCTACAAAGTCACTGGCGTCATGCAAATACTGGAATGCCTAGCCGATGATGACATCACTTCCTCAAGTGGTTCCGTATAAAATTCACGAATTGGCAAGGTTAATGAATGGTATCAATAAAATAATATGACCGTTATAATAGTTTAGTAGTCAATTTACTTCACGAAGCTTGATAAGTCTGACCTAACGCTGATGATTGAGAGCCCAAGGTCTTTTAGACAATCTAAGATTCATCTCTGATAGTCAAAATATATAAAAATAATTCGTGTCTTACTGACTGACTGATAATCAGAATTATTCCCATCTGTCACCCTGCTCTGACCCCCTAGGGTGACAGTTGGGAAAAAAAATATTTATGAATTTATTTGCAAGAAAAAATAGTTAAGTAGTGACGGTGACCTATGGCTTGATATTATATGTAATTTTGCGATTGTAATACCTAAACAGACTGAATGTATACGGCTTTATGTGTGCATTGTGTACCTATTAAATGATTTTGTTTTATTGGAGGACAGGTAGGAATAAATAGTTTTGTCTGTCCCCCTGTTAATGACGAGGGATCAGATAGAACATTTTCAATTAAAAAAAGTTCGATCTATCCCCCTTTTTGCAACAGGGGGACAGATCGAACTTTTTTTCCCAACTGTCACCCTAGGGGGACAGAGCAGGGTGACAGATGGGAATAATTCGACAATCAACGCACAGCCTAAGTCATAAAGATCTGAGATTGGCGGATTATGTTGCTCTTGGTTCAGGATTTTCCGAAGATGTAGAACAATCTAAGCTAGTGGCGGGTAGTTCCACTAGTTAGTATAAAAAACTTAGTAACGGGAGTCTTAATAAATACATACTATGCATTATTTGTCATGTGCTAAATAATATTTGGACACTTGACCCCAATTCAATTCAATTCATATATTTGCGAAACATGGGTACAAGCAGTAGATAGTACAGTAATAGTAAGTCCAGCCATGATCTGCTTTACAGCATGCAAAATTTGATATAAAAATTAAGTAGGTATAAATCTAAATCTAAAGAGTCATGTATTCGATTATATAATCAGGCTAGCTAATGTTACAATATTGTATGTAATAAGAAAAAAAAATGTATTATGAAATGTCAAATTCTTAAAATTATCTAAAATTTGTCTAAAAGATATTCATTTACACTGTAGTACGCCTTTAGTAATAAAAGTTTCTTAAGTTACAATTTGAATAAGCTTAATGTATTAATTTCGAAAATGTCAGTAGGCAAATGATTAAAAATACCTACTCCTATCCTTATTCTTAAAATTTTGTACGAAGTATGGATCAGAGGATGTCCATAATGGGAATTTAAAGTCATAAGCCCGTACATACAGAGAGACCTTACTTTTATAATTTAAGCTCTCTCTGTATGTATTTCGCTTAAGTAACTTGACGGATTTGGATACGACTTATTGAATTGTATTTAACGAGGAAATTGTTGTTTAATAAAACCTGGTGCAACTTCCATATAGGTGTGTATTATCCACAGAGGTTTTTCCACGTCAGTGGATACACAGGCCACTCTTCATTACACAAAGGTTAGGTAGAAGAAATTGCTAATTAGCATTAAGTTCGCCTATGTACTTGTTTTATCTTGTCCAATAAAGCATTTTCTATCTATCTATCTATAGCAGTGTTTTGGACAGCATAAGGCAACGCTCTTATAAAAAATGTTTAAGCTTATGGAATGATTTCATCAGACGGTCAAACATTTAGACAAAACGTCTGCCTTTTTGTCTGTTTTTTCTTGGTTTCAGATTCATGTAGATTCTATTTTGTTTGCTAGATTTTGTTATATCAATTTTTTGTTTTTATCTTTACTTTTTTATGCTAAGCCGCTACGGGATACCTTTGACATCCTTCTCCAATTATTGACTCTGTATAATTATAATACTAAATTCTGTACGTACACCAAATTTAATAAATTTCCCTAGCTGTGTAAAACTTACCAGTGTCTTAATCACTCTAAAACTAGTGTTTATAATTACTTCTTCGCATTCTGCCCATAAAAATCTTCATAAATTTAAGTGTCATCACAACTAGCATTCCTTTTAGTGACAATACGGTCGTTGAGACTCAATAAACGTACAATACGACTGTGACCTACTCTATCTCCGATCTGATAGTTATGATCAGGGTCAGGGATCAAATGGACCGTCAGGCGGTCAAACATTCTTTTTTATAGCTTTCGTTCAAATCATAGAGGAATGCTAAGGTATAGAGTCGACATTTTAGAGATGTGTTGGGTCAGTAACTATATAGGTTGAGAGGTAGACTACTTATAGTAATCGATGCCGAAAAATTCAACGTGGTTAACTAATAATTATTCCAAGTAGGAGGCTTTTAATATACTCGCTTGGATTTTTGAAAGAAATACGATATTAAGTGTCTGTGAAGAATCTACCTTCTTGATGGTAATTATAAGATTGTAATTTGAAGAAAAATCTGTTTTACACAAAGCGAAGGGTTTCTTGCTTAACTATGAAACTACGTTTTAATTTTGTCTTCCACTAAAAATCTCTTTTGTAATAGATTGTGTTTTTTGTCCGCTAGTACAATTCCTTTTCGAGAACTATATGTATCTTTGTTTTATTTGGAGTGCTCTCTATAATATTATTATTTTGAAGCCCATAGCTATTAGTTTGGTATCTACCTACTTCGGTATTCTTTGCGCAATCATTGCTTGCTAAATTATATGTTAGGCAGATCTGACTCAACAGTTACACTAAATAATGCTGATGTAACGTTAATGTTACCTATAAATAATGATTTTGATTTGTCCGTAATTTTATCTATAGTTTTGCAACTGATGTCAATGATATTATGATAAATGATTGTTTCGTTTGAAATCTCATGTCGAATTTATAGATTGGTATTACTAAATAGATAGACAAGTAGAGTAAAATGTTATATCACAAGTGTTGGGTAAAATGCAATTTAAAAAAAATGCTCTATTTTCGTTTCTACGCCAATTTAATACAGTAAATATCCATAACCATTACGGTATTAAAAAAATATAAAAATACCTTCTCAAAAATAACAAGTTTTTAACAATGAATGAGTTCTGGTCAGCACAATCATAAGACAATAAAATATATGAATTAATTGTATCAACGAACAAAATATGTGACAGCTTTATCGCTTCACAGAACACCATTTTCAATCCTTTCGCTTTAAATACAAAGTTTAGATTCCGTCAGTGGAGGTATGTATCTACGTTATAATGTACTGTATACTTAGTTGTTACATAAGTGTTATCAATCAAGCTGCGAGCTGGAATGTACTGATAAGAGATGCATCTGCTTGCTCTATTTAAAGTTCATGTCGCCACTTGGTAACAAGATTGTACATCAAATCAAATTCAAAATATATATTTTTTTTTTGCGACGCGTGACAAGAGATCTGGCTCTTATCTTGTTCAACGCATAAGTATAGCCATTTAGCGTGGCAATGCTGCCAGTATTTTGGGAACGCTTCCGCCTGGTAAAAGATCTCAAGTGATCTGGATCAGTTGAGCTATCTATAGATCGTTTGCAACGGTCTTTAGATAGCTAGCTGTTTCATCTGTATTTTTTGTATATACCTACTTGTACATAGTTGTATGAATAAATGTTATTAAACGATATATTTTTTGTGGAACATGAACGTGGTATATGAGTACAATTAATTTAAAAAAAAAATTGTCTGAAATAGCTAACTACTTATAAAAATCCTGTCGACAAAGAGTCGACGCCATTGATTTATTTTAAAGCCCGATGATTTAGTTACCAGTTAAATCAGCTTCGCCGTTTAATGATATGTGTTTCAACGTCCACGGATTTTATCTGTATTTAATTTATCTAACGAAAGATTACTCTATTGCTATTCTCTATATTCTCAATGAAAGTCACAATGTATTTCGTTATTTTATTGTTATATAATAAGTCCCTTTAAGAATCTCGATCGCCTTTGATGTCTTATATTCTCGGTTTGCTCTTATTTATGTATGTCAAGATGGGAATTATGTAGGTACTTGTATTTAATTACAATCTTCCTCCAATCCTCCACTTAGTTCTTCTAGTGTAATGTTAAGTGGAACTTTTAAAATTCTTGGCTAAGAATGAACATCCTTTGAAAAGTTCGTTAAAGTAAATAAAACTATCCAAGACGTGGTAAGCCGTGCTATTAGATTGCAAAACTGCATAAATGTTAAGATTTTTAGTAAGTATAATATATTCATTCCCAGCAAGTACATGCAATGCCACTCCAAGAAATAATTTATTTGTTTTTTTTAACTTCGCAATTTTCACCAAAGAAAAAAAAAAATTTATAAAACATATATTTTCTTGAGCGAACAAGCAAAAAAAAAACATACTATAAACAACTTTATAGTATGCTGATATAACAATGTATCCGATATCACTTTTGAAACTAATATGGTTATGAAATTTTTTTTTACTTAAAATAATGTATCCGATGGCAATTCCTTTCTGGTTTTAGGTTATGAGAACTTACCTAACATTTCTATAACATAAAACGCGTTGTTAAAACTGACAAACAGACGTCCTATAACGAAATGGAGCGTACGTTTTTACCATTTGCTTTGGAACCCTAAAAGTAAGTAAATTTTACAGCTCAGGAGTTTAATACGGGTAAAAAGACGCTTCTTTTTTTATTCAAGAACTCGATGGAAATAAAACTTTGTTTTAATGGCACTAAGTAGAAAAGTAGATCAAAAGCCAGTTGTTTACTTATTGATGTAATTATCGCTTACAATTTAACGAGTGTTATTCATTTATCTAATTATAAAGAGGACATTGAACTGAATAATTGGTACGCTTTATATAAGGTTAAGATAAAATTTGTAAAACAAAAAGTACAGATAACAATAAAAAAAGAATGAATTAATATATTTTACTGAACAAAATAAAAAACAAACACGCTCACGACTGTCTTCCCCATGGTGGACATACTCAGTGAGTAGATCTTTGAGTATACCAAGTAGGGGGTAGTCAGAGGCACGTCCAAATAATACATTTGGTACATGCCCGCGTTTTGGAAGTAGTTAGCATTCCACGTGACAGGTTGCAAGCACATCGCCGCTTATTGAAACACTAACTGTTGCTGGTTACTGGACATCTTATGAAAATAGCAAAATAAAGAAAAAACTACAAAACTAAACACAGATGTCAGAAGAACCTTAGATTTATATTTATAAAAAAAATATGTAAGTACAGTACAGGTACATAGAAATATAATTTTCAAAAATGCCAATTCGTAATTTTGTAAAAACAATAAACAAATACTCTTTCCTCAATTAATTGAATTTTAGTGTCTGCATTAGAACTTATCTTCAACTAAACTGAGTGATTAACTGAGTTATTTAAAACATTAGGGTTTTTCTTGAATTTACAAGTAACACATTAGAATCTATTTGATGGGTTTTAGATTTATCATCTTTGTTATTTGAATGTCTTTTGTTGTCTCGTCTAAATTCTAAGAAAAAAAAACGCGTCTTCCTTGACGGGTTAGATATGTTGTTTTTGTTTGATATATTATTATCTACGTATTCTCATATTTCTCGTTTATTGTCCGGATTCAGATATTCAATATTTACTACATATTTAAATTATTAATAACTAATCGCCTCAGTTTATTGTTTTCTGAAAACGAAAGCTTCTGTATTTTCTTCTTAAAATATTATAGCATTGTGTTGCATATACAAACTTACCATAAATACATGATTTTCTAAACCCAACAACTATTTCTCCAGTCCTTTTAAGAAACACATTCAACGGTCAAAGGGACTGCCATAACTGTACTGCTTTTAAGGCAACCACCTTAGTTTGGTAAACGATTGTTTACTGAAGCCCCCTAGATAGGCGTGGTTGAGTCAGAGCCACCAATATCGTCTATTTATACGTCTGGATTAAGATTTAAGGATAAAACAGACCGTATTATTTAATATTTATTTGTTACAATGCCACTTTTCCGTTTGTTTAAAAAAAGTTGCATTAATTTGCAAGATTTGGATTAGACTCGAATATTTAATGAAGGCTTATCTCATCTCTATCTGCTTTTATTTCGTTTTGCCATAGAATGTATCCAATATTTAATTTAAACTAGCGTAGGTATCTTAAACATTGTCATCATCAGTCTTTGAAAGTTTGCTAGACAAAAGCCTTTCTTAAAGAATAAGCCATCTCCACTAAAACGACCTTCATCGCTTCACTATTCAGCTAAGTAAGACAACCTACCAGTGAATCAAATTGATAAGTATGTCCTAGTTTTCTTTATATATGTCATCTAATGATGAATATTACATTATTCTATCAATCGATAGAATAATTACGTGTTTTGCATGAAAACAATATTTCAGGGCCATTATTAACACAGGGTGAAAGACCAGTTTACCCTGAAGGTTCGAAAACAAAATTAGTGAGATTTTTGAAATCGAATGCGTAGTTTCAGAGATTAGATACCTCTTACATCCAAACGTACAAACTTTGCCTCTTTTTAATATGTTTGTTTGCTGGACATTTTTCACACAGCATCATCTAGCCCCAAACTAAGCAGAGTTTGTATTATGGGAACTACATTAATGATATATTCTACTTATATACTTTTTTAACATAATTAAAAACCCAGACCCTAAACAAATGTTTGCAGATCATACAAACATTTAACCAGTGGATGGATTTTCTGCACCTCAGGCGAGCCTTCGCCCACTATAAGTGTAGATTATGAAGATTTCTTTATAGATCTTTAAACTGAAATCAACTATTGTTCTGAAAAGAGCCATTGTAAGGCTTTTATTAAAAAAAAAATAACAACTGTGACAATATTGAAACAGGTCTCGGCACGTTTAGGTATTTTGCTGACTTTGTCAAAGGTCGAGAAACAACATTCTCTAAAACAGGTTCCGCCGTCCACGCTTTTGAATTTATAAACAGCGAATAATTATTATAAAGTGTACTTTTATTTACATTGTGTACTGGCACAAATTAAATTATTATTCTTATTCTTAATTTTTAACATTCGTTCCTACTTCATTTATTTTTAAATAACTAGCTTCTGCCCGCGTGGTACCCGGATAAAAAGTAGCCTATGTGTTATTCTGATGTATAAGCTAAGCTATGTTACTCTAAGGTTTCATCAAAATCTGTCCAGTAGTTTTTGCGTGAAAGAGTAACAAACATCCATCCTCACAAACTTTCGCGTTTATAATAGTAGTAGGATAGGATGATCTTTTTTTATAAAATTAGTTAATGTTTTTTGTTTTGTCGTCTACCTTAAAACTGTTTTATTATCTTGTCTAGCTGTAAGTTTTCCCAAAATTTTTAAAATAAAATATAATATTTTAATTTGTTTTGTGGTATCTCTGGCATAAATGAAAAACATACACTGACGCACACCCAACATACAGATACATAATCCTGTTCTCACACTAGGATTCCCTGTGTCGTGGCTATCAGGAACTACGAACACCATCGTATCTGTAGAACATAACATCGAACCTGGTCTAGGTTCGATGTTATGTTCTACAGATTGCATCTCGCCTGTCGCGCTATTGAGGTCGTCAATTTTGTTTTTATTATTGGACAAGTATTTTCTATATGAATGAGTTATTCTATCGTTGTTTTGTTTTAAATGATACCAGCCTCAAACAACATAGCATCGTTTAATTATACAAATGTGATAAAACCTCTTAGATCGCAATATGGGCAGCATTTCAAATGTAGTAGAACGTTTAGGCTGAATGGCGAAAACGGTTTGTTACTACGAAAACTGTTACTATCATATACTATACTGGGCGTAACTATCGTATTAAATCTCCATAATAAGGTTTTCGGAGCGAAAGTTGTAAGTAGTTTTCAGTGTTGAAAATATCGATCTGATGTTGGTAGTATTCCATTTAATTCTTCTCTTTGAACACGAAATATCGGTAGCGTCAACTGATTTAAGTACATTATTCATTCTACGTCAAGAATTCGTGTGTTCTCAGAGACGTCACTGAAATATAATGGCATTTAGAGTGTTATCATATTTTATTTCTTATTTTCGCACTAACTAGATGTGTTTTTTAAATAGTAATTTAAAGTATCATGAATTGACCCCTGAGACGCAAAAGGTTGCTACGGGGTTCGATTCCCGCCGCGGGACAAATCTTTGTAAATGCAATAATTTGTCTCGGGATCTGGGTGTTTTCTTTCTGTAATATGCATGTATTTACAAAAAAAAAAGTAGTATATCAGTCATGTAGTTCCCATAACACAAGCTCTGCTTACTTTGGAGCTAGATGATGCTGTGTGAATACATCCAGCATTATTATTATTATTAATTGGTAGCTTTGGGTGCGGGCGTTAGAGATCTTTGTGATGTCATCGTTCTCACACGAGGCGTTAAACAACGAAATGGAAATCTCTTTCACACGTTTAAATAATTTCTCTGCTGCGATGTTCAAACACTTTGTTTATTTGTCGAAAGTGCTTCGGCTGAGCACAATTTTGATTATTCTCACGGTACTGGAAAGTGAGTTTCTGCTTGATCATGATCTGATAAGTTTTTGTTTGAAATTTGTTTTTCTAACACCAGCCAGCCCGTGACAACAGTTGTTGCAACACAGTCGAAACGTCGGGAAAATAATAAAAAAGGTAAACGCTATAAAGATCCGTATAAATTTTTTATATATTGTGTTTTAAGACCTTTTTATACGTTCTGAAAATATATAATTTGTTAGGTTAGAAATGAAACAAGTGTTGTCTATTTTCTACCCACGTTCTCAACACATATTTTAATTCTAAAAAAAATTTAAATTTAAATTTTTTTAATTTAAAATTTCATAGTTTATTTTATACTTGCGACAATATACGAATATTTTGACAGTTTTTTACTGATAGTTTGTAACATTATTGGATATTTAGAGAAGATGATTTAATTGCGATTAGGTCTTTACATATGAAATTTCCGTTAACGGTGAACTAAAATATCTGCAATTGGACTTGGAATTCTGAATTCAAATTATATTTATCTATAGGGCATATAAAAGGGATAGTCTATTTTCAAAAAAAGTTTTTCTTTTGTTTTTATTTAGTTTTGTTTTACTTCCAATTTTATTAAATTTGCAACCATTAACTCTAACCTCTTGGACAGCCGGAGAACAAGATTTATAATGACAAATTGAAAGCGGATCCGTCTCAAACCAAGGCTGAACTTGCATCACCTTTGACGTGCGTGTCAAAACAATATCGGACCATTTGTGGCAAATCAAAAAAATAAAATAGCAAAATCGGAATATTTATTCCCATAAACAATAATAATTTCATAGGTAAAACCTTATAATATCAAAGATGATATTTAAATAATATTATGATATTTAATATGAAACACGAAATGTATTCAAATAAATTAATACTACTAAAATAACATCACTCTAAACTCTAACAGCATATTTAAGTAGGTTTGAGTTCTTTCGCGCTTAAAATATGGACCACTTGAGAGCTGTAAATATAACTTCAGTATTAGAATTCAACCTTGAATAAAATATTCACAAACAAATGATTCATTAATTAATTTTAGTCAAATGTATAAAGCAAAATTTGTTTTATAATGAACAGGTTAGTTATGTTGAAATAAAATATTGTCAACTTCCGAAATTAAGTACATTTAATAGGAAGGAAAACATCGTGAGGAAACCGGCATGCCCTAGAACCAAAAATTCGAAGGAATGTGTTAGTGTTCCAATAAGCGGCGATGGGCTTGTTAACTGTCACGTGGAATGCTTACTACTTGCAAAACGTGGGCATGTACCAAATGTAATGTTTGAACGTGCCTCTGACTACCCCCTACTTAGTATCCTCAAAGATCTACTCACTGAGTATGTATCTGAGGATGTCCACCATGGGGAAGACAGTCGTGAGCGTGTTTGTTTGTTTTGTAAATAGGAACCTACTTTTTTAAATAAAGGTAGATATGAAATATAAGAATGACTTGTAAACTACTGACTAAAAATGACTCAAAGAATATAAATGTGAACAGTATGACGAAAATGTATAGATTCGCTCTGAACTAATCCAAAAATGTTCGTCAAACTTTACACTTTGAAATGAAAATGTCTGTATAAAACATAGCTCTGGTAATAATTATCATAATTGTTATGAAATGTACCTCAGCTGTTATTTATAAGGTATTTTATTGATTTCTCCTACTCGATACTGGGAGTTTAAAATAAAAACATGATTAAAAGATTCCTAAAATGACTCGACAACTAAAACCGCGAACGTCATTTCACGAAGAATGACATTTATTCTTCTTTGACAATGGCGACCACAGATTATGCAAATCAGGAGCGCAACACGGATGACTTAGTGTCAAACCGAATATTATTAACCATTAAATCTGTCAAAGATCGAAACACCACCTTAAATTTACCGTTTCTGTATAAGAAATGGATCTCTATCACTCAGAAATAAGATTGATAATGTAACTGACATGTAAATTACAATACCTTACGTGCCAATCACGACACAGCCGATTGTTTGCGGATATCTCGATTAAGTTTTTGTCCGTTAATCTCAACTCTTTTTTAACAACTGTAAAGTTCAATATACGGGTTCAAAATCAATGGAAAGACACAGAAGTCTTTGATGAGACCGTACAAATCTATCAGTAAAAAATCTTTTGTCTCTTTTTTTGGCTAACGAGGTGGTAATAATGAAATGAAACAAAAAATAATAGTTATGGTACTATTATATAAGCTTGCCTGTTCTGGAATATAATTAATTTACATTGGTTGTTTATCATCAATCATCCGAGCACTATCTATTTCAGATTTATTTTTACCAACGACGCAAATAGCTTGTACTTTTATATGCGTTTGGAGTAAGAGTTTTTTCTTAACATTTTTATTTCGCTAACCGCTACAATATGATGGAATATGAAACAGCATAACCGATTATCATACAGTTTTTGTAATATTTTTGTGTAACTTCAAGAAATGCTTATACATAAATAAAGTCACGCTAGTTTTCCGAAGGGATAGGCTGAGGCCACGGATTTCTACTTACATTGATCCTGGTATATCTCTTTCGCTTCAACCATCCACATCACATTCTTCACACAAGATCATCGGTTTAGGATACTCTTTACGTGGCTTTTCGCCAGAACGTCTCAATTTGGTCAGAGTACGCTCACCGAGGACTTCCCCTTCCATGTTCGTCTTGTATACTTGCTTTGTTAATCTTCTATCATCCACTCATTCTACTTGCCCAAACCATTTCATATCTTTCTCAACTCTCGTTACCTTCAGTAACTCTTCGCTGCTCTCTTAACACGTCATTCCTTATTTTATCATTCAAAGGTACACCACAGTTACACGAAAGGTATATTTATAGGTATTTAAATAAATGATAAGTTATAACGTTCACTAGGGAGCTCTGCAATGAATGAATGAATGAATGGAAAATACTGTATTGTACACTATTAGCAAATAAAATATAACTTAGCAAAACTATAAAACGAATAAACGGCTAGTACTTGTAAAATTAATACTGCAAAGATTTCGTTAAGTAATTTCAAAAAATTATGGCGAAAATGTCTAGTATATCTTACTAGACATTTTCTTCATCAATAATGGCAGAGTTTTACTTCGTTCGCTCAAAAACACGGGAAAACCAATCTGATGCAAGCATCTTTTTAATATTGATCTTATAAATATACGATTAGAATTTGTATGAGGTTTTCCTTAACAATTCCAAGAAATAAACATATGGGCAAAGCTGCCTTGACTCATACCTACTATACAAAACAAAATGGTAGCAGAACGACTTATTTTAATAAAGTTATTTTCTAGAAGATAACAAACACGCTCACGACTGTCTTCCCCATGGTGGACATCCTCAGATACATACTCAGTGAGTAGATCTTCGAGGATACCAAGTAGGGGGTAGTCAGAGGCACGTCCAAACATTACATTTGGTACATGCCCGCGTTTTGCAAGTAGTAAGCATTCCACGTGACAGGTTGCAAGCCCATATATAATAAATAATTTAAAAACTAATTTTGAAGTATTGGTATGTAGAGAGACAAAACTGTTGCTAGTTTGTCTCCTTTAAACCGATCTCATGTATTTGAAAAATTGACTAAATATTGTCAGTTTTTTTTAAAAGAAACCATAATCACCTTAAAGTTTGTACTTAATTGGCAGATGGTTCATTCTCTGGCATTGTCTGCCCACTTAACCAAAAGAGCCCACGTAGACTATGCCTGCCCGTAATGTGATGGCTTGGGAAAAAACGTGGGATTTCTTCAAAATCATAATAGTTATATAGTTATATTGTAATTTTTATTTATTATTATTTATTGCAATTTTGAATGTTTAATTATTATTATTATTTAATGTGAATTTTTGAGTTTCTCTGAATTACTTATACTTAAGTTAATTTGTTTTATTTAATATGAACATTTTTTTCAAAAATGTTAAATGTATATAGCTTATTATTATAATCGGGAGTTTTATAACTTGTCATGGAAAAGAAAAACATTGAATAACTAAGGTTTTTGGAACGCTTCCATCTGGTAGACTGGATCAGTTGCTATCTATAGATAGAGGTGTAGTGAGGTGTAGTATAGGTAGATATAAGTATACACATAAGCTAGCATATAAGCGACCGATCTATTGTTTAAGGAGGGAGTAATAAAAGGTCTTCCACCGAGTTAAGACGTTTCAATAACATCCCTTCATGGCGACCCTTGCCATATTTGGGGACGGATACAAAAATCTACCTAAAAATATACATGATATCTTCCTATACTAGGAGACAACATTCTGGGTCGGTACTATGTACATGTTCGTAAGAGAAGCACATAGCTCAGTATATACGGCGAACAATTCTCAGCGCAGATTTTCAGCACAAGGCATTAAAAATAAAAGGCTTAGACAAATAAACATGAAGGTAAACGCTTAAATATATAATTATCTTATGTAACCGCCGCTATTTAACGCGCGTCAAATGACGGCCGCGATGAGGACTAACATATTTATTGCCAAGAAATTGTCACCAATGGTTTATGACTTTACATTATGCACAAATACATAGAATCTGTAAATAAAGACATAACTAACGCCACGGACAAAGTAGGAAATATTAGGTAACACTCGTAAAACTAAATAAAGATTTGCATATTTTCACTTGTTACATTATCCTATACATAAATTATCTGTTTTGATAATTTATCTATATCTATACTAACAATAACGCTGAAGCTTTTGTTTGATTGCGCTAATCTCTGGAACTCCCAGTTGGATATGAAAATATATTTGTGCATTTGATAGCCCCAATTATAATACAGAAATACAGATTTATGCATAACACCATTATTACAAGTCAGAAGGAAGAAACAAAATAAAGAAAATATCATATATCAGTAAGTAGGTACTAGTTATCATTATAATACAGGTAGTACATAAAATTAATTTATATAAAAAAAAACTTGATCTATCAACAATTTTTTAAGCCTACTCTTAAAAATAGGTATGGAAAAAAATAGCTTATAAAGTAAGCTGACTGATGATGATGAGTCATTTGTTACAAGTATTCAGTAGTCATTGCTAATAATGTTAATTATTTAGTCATTGATAGGATGCCTTCAATTGTTGAGTCATAGAGACGTGGATATACTTCCAATGATACTGTCTAGACTGGGTTTTCTGTTTAAAATATGCTACGTTTTCTACAAGAGAAGACTTCAGAAAAATAGTCTGATGGAATTGTGCAACAACTTAAGGGAACAGCATTATATTTGCTACTGAATTCCGCTCACAAAGTTTATAAACATAATGTGAATTTCCAGTCAAGGAAAAACTGTTCAGTTCTACAGAAAACCGAAATACAAAGTTTCTATAATTGTTTCCCTAAAAAACTATCGAATTTCAACTGATCAATTTATGATCATTAACACAAAACATAGATTTTTGAATGTTCTGATATTAAAACAGTAATTTTATCAAGCAATCGTGGTTGACCTCCGATTATGCACTTTTGGAAGCTTAATAATAATGCATTTATGCTTACTACTGATTCCGCGAAACCATTTACTCTCTATGGCGTTGATCCTTTCACTTCCTAGTCCTGGCCTGGTGACGTAAAGTGGCACATACCTACTAACCCACCACATACGATTTTTATAGGCCTGAATCATAAATACACAGGAACACTTTAAAGCACGGTTCTCACGACTCAAATACACTCCTTGAAACAGTTCTCGATATTGAACAATACGAGCGATTGATTCGTTCTCCTTTATATCAACAGCCTTATACTCGTGATATAAGGTTGATAACTCTTCAGTTATATGCAATATCCTGTAGCTGAAGTACTTTGGAAATTAACTTAACGTGGGTGGAAGTCTTCGAAGTGCGCAATTTGGTTAGACACCTACGTGTAAGAAAACATATGAATCTGAGAGTTAAGCGGCGATTCAATTAGGTAAAGGTATCTAATGCTTCTCAAATAATGGAATATTTACTCGATGATATTATAAGTTTCATGGTGAATGAACATTAAGATAAGAAACATCGTCTCGTAGCAGACCAGTCGGTTTGAGAATAGCTAAAGAGAATTAGAGAAATATTATTAAGAGAAATTCTAACGAAACACTGAGAAGACGTATAAAAATAGAAGATGTTACTCCTAAAGTAAAGGAACTCAAATGGAGATGGACAGGACATACAGTATGGGGAAAGGAGAAATGGAGTAAAACGTTGATGAACTGTTTCCCAAAATACAATAAACGGAAAAGAGGGAGACAGTTAAAAAGGTGGGAGGACGAGCTAAATAACATTGCAGGAAAATCATGGACAAGGAAAGCGAGAGATAGAGGAATGGAAGAGGTTGGAGGAGGCCTTTGCCAAAAAAAGGGCAAACAGATAGTAGTGACGATGTCATATATAATATTTAATATTATATGAAAGACCATGAAATTTATCTGAAATAAAAGGCATAAATTATTATTAAAAAGAATTAAGGCTAGATCCTAGATCGCTGAGCTAGTACACAATCTCTGGTGATTGAGCTATTCGATAACCTTATCATACTAGTACCTACTGATGAAGGTAGACAAATGGTAATTCGGGACGTTACAGGATCGATTAAAGTAGCAGTTTTGAGTGAGGGGAGAGAGAACTTAAAAAAAACTATTTATGTGTCAGACAAGATAGAAATCTTATCTAAAGTTATTAATACTTACTGAAGATTTGCAGTTACTAAGCTGAATTATTACTCAAAAGTTTTTCATAACACCTTATTTATGGTACTCGCAGTTTCTGATACACACGATGCAAGGAATCCTAGTGTGGGGTCAAGACTATGATGGTTGCGTGTTTATTTAATTAAACATTAATATTAAATAATTCATTGTTGATGATGGCGCGCGGCCAAATAGCCGGCTGCGATGCAAGAGTTGCGGATTTAGTTCCTATTGCGGGACAATTTTTTGCAGATTCTGCAGATATTTGTTCAAAGTCTGGGTGTTGTGGTACCACGGTACTTATAGTTCCTGATACCCACGACACAGAGAATCCTAGTGTGAGGTCAGATCAGGTTTATGTGTGTCTGTTGGGTGTTTATTTTTTCAATCGTAATATGACCTAGACTGGGTCTACTTGCAGTCTTTGCATTAACAAAGCTATTTAGATAAGGATGTCTAGACAAATACCACTTTCTGTTGGCGTTAACGCCTGCGGAAAGATTGAATTGTATGGAAATAACAAAAGCTATTCATTAGAAATGTCACGTGACTACTGCCAAGTTTTATCTTGATAAATTTGCGTTAGCGCGAAAGGAAAACTAAGCGTGAGGTATTTGTCTAAAACCCGTTTCTAAGTACTAAGTATATTGTGACCGGTTGTTGCAAAAGTACAACCAGTAAAAACGTCGTTTCACCAATAAACGTTATCTTAAACAAAAAAAACAACTTAAAATATTACGCATTAATGAAAGCCGTGGGCAGATATAGATAGATGGAAATACTTAATATAACTGCAGTTACAACGTAGGTGATGGTATAGTTTTAGAAGAAGTTAGTATGGTTGCAACTGGCTGAGATAATAACACCCACTTTGCACATCGGCTAAAAAAAATAAACAAACCTACAATCACTTTGCTAAGCCTCCTGTAATACAAAGCAAAATACAAAAACACAGGAATTAAAAAATATATAAATTACAATGGGCGGTCTTAAAGCGATCTCTTCCAGACAACCTTTGGAAGGACGGGATAAAATAGAATCAAAAGACGGCGGTGTACGAGTGAACCTATAAAATATAATATTAATGATTAATTTCTACATAAATAACATATATACATATCCTATATAATATACATACAAATAATAATAATATGATATAATAAATATATTTTCTATAATTATAATTATAATTACTTTAGTCTTAAAGTTGAATATAGTATTGTTTTTTTCTAATGTTATTCTTTATCATAATGGCGCTCGGATTTTGTTTTGCAACGTAATGTAAATTATGTTTCGTGTAAATTATGTTGGTTATCGTGGAAAAAAATAAATAAACAACTGTATGTCCCCATAATGGACAACTTCTGATACATACTTAGTGTACTCTCTGTAGTCAGAGGCACGCCCTAACATTATATTTGGCACGGGCCTCAATAACAAAATATCGGGGCATAATGTTTTAGAAGCAATTATTTTAAACCATGTTCCATCGATTAGTGTTTCAATAATAACAGTCGTGAGCGTGTTTATTCTTTGTTTTAATTTCGTAGCTTAAATGCGTAAATTTTCATGTTCCCCTATCGAATAAAACGCATAATATGATATGACTCTATAAAAGTCTTGTATAATTCAGAATACTCCTCCACATTTAAGAAATGAGATGTACCATTTAGGATTTTATTCCATATATGCGTGTTTCTTGAGTGCTTTTACGCATTTGCAAGTAAATCACCCCTTCCCAACGAACAACATAATATTCGCAGGCGGCTTTGTAAAGATAACAATTTAAAATAAAAACTACAATTTTGCTTATAAACAAGTTGGTTTTATTTCTTAGATTGTAAACGGCCAGTAACATGCACTTTTATACCTATAAAAAGACCTTTTTCGTTATTGAAAATGGAATGTATTAGCGATAAGTTTTTATGTAAACATGAAATTATAGCAGCGAATAAAAAGCAGTTAGGTCTGGCTTGAGCACTTGAGATTGGTCTCAGGTCCTTAAACTTTTGCTAAATAGTTTTTGGGTCAAACGAAGTGTCTCGACAAGCTATTGGGGAATATTTCTTAGATTACATTTTTATTTAACTGAGGAATGTCTTTGTTGTAAACGAGATCATCCGTTCCGGCATACTAATGTCACAGCTGAATTTAAAACAGCTGTTACAAAACAAAGTTGGTACTTTTAATTTGTTAATTTAAAAACGGGCATTTTCACAGGCTGTCGGTAAAGGCATCGGCTTAGTTTCGACTCATTCAGGGAGCTTCCATCAAGGTGAATAACCATTATGAATGAGTAAATTGACGATAGTCTTAAGAATAAAATATTAGAAACTCCTTGTTACTTCTTCAAGATTAATTAATTAGGTTTTAAAAACAATTAGGGTTTAGACTTAAAACTAGAGGTCGCTGGCTTCACTTCCTTTCGTAGGTTAGATTTTACAACAGTGTATGATGTTTGACTTCTCTTTCGTAGACAAAACGTTGTCTTGGCTCATGCGAAGCGGGCTGTTTTAGGTCAATGATTTGGTTAAAGTATCCAAGAAAGGCCAAGTAACAAAACAAACACGCTCACGACTGTATTACACGTGACAGGTTGCAAGCCCATCGCCGCTTATTGCAACACTAACTGATGACATTATATGCTTTCGAATTTTGGTTCTAGGGTATGTATGGTCTGTTTATTTGTATACCACTAAGGTTGCAAACAAGCATACGGCCCGCCTGTTCGTAAGTGGTTACCGTAGCCAATGATCGATTGCAACACCAGAGACATAACACGCGTATTGCCGACCCTTTAAAAAATACAAAACGCCCTTTCTGAAGAACCTAATTATGCTACTCAGGAAAACCTCTGCAGGGAGATCTGTTTGCTGTAGGAAGTTCCTTCCATAAACCCAAGTTAGTGCATATCAAAACGAGTGGGTCTGTGAGACCCGTCGTCAAAGTCAAAATTCATTTATTCAATAAAATCACAAGGATCACTTTGAAACATCGGTTGTATCTACTGCCTGTTACTCCGCGACCAAGCCAGGAAAGAAAGGCAAGAAAACAAGGCTGGTTATTCTTTTTAATGATCCTTTTACAAAACAACGAGTTGGAGCATTTTCAATCCCAAGAGTTTTTATCATCTAAATAATCAGATATTTCATAAAGTTTTTTTAAATTACGTTTTTAAATTTGTTAATTGACAACTTGAGAGTAACAATAAGGAATAACTAAGCTGTTTAGTGTTCACATTGCTAACAATACTGCTCCCACACCATAAAACAAACTAATCGTCTCACGGCCTAAATACCCAATTGACACTCGAGCTCATAAAATATATTCAGTACAATGCCGACGCGGCTACTATTCATAATTATCGACTAATTAACTAAACGGCTGATAAATAGCAGCGGAGCGCTGGAGTAATAACAAGCAGTTTTGGCATTCGTCTTCAGACCTTATAAAGCAATTATAATCAAGAAGCTTTATGCAGAAACTCAAAATTAAGCAGTCTAACGCATTCTCGCGCTCGAAAACAGTTCGTGGAAAAGTTTTAACTAGAGTGAAATTATCGAAAGTATGCTCCTTCAGAAACGATACACTTACGCCAACGAATAGTCCAATCATCAAAACATTTTTTAAACGCTTTTTCCGGAATTGAGTTCAGTTCTCGTCGCGAATTCTCCTTTATGACTTCTACCGGATGAAAACGTGTGCCACGAAGTGGTAATTTGAGTTTAGAAAAAAGGAAGAAGTTGGCTGGAGCCATATCTGGTGAATAAGGTGGTCGATAGTATTTGTTGAGTTTTTGGTCAAAAATTCGTTTACAATTATGGCCTTGTGCGAAGGCGCATTATCGTGATGCAAAATCCAAGGATTTTCTTTCCACAAATCTGGCCTTTTTCGCCGAATTTGCTCTCTTAAACGCCGCATAATGCTCAAATAATATTCTTTATTTACCGTTTTACCTTCCGGCAAGAATTCCGAGTGCACAACACCTCGATAGTCAAACAAAACGGTCAACATAACTTTAACTTTTGATCGACTTTGGCGTGGTTTTTTCGGTTTTGATTCAGTTGGGAGGCGCCACTCCGAAGCCTGTTGACTAGTTTGCATGTCAAACTCGTAAACCCACGTCTCGTCACCAGTAACAATGCGTTTCATGAATGTTGGGTCGGAATTGACTCGTTCTAGCATGTCCTCAGCGACTTTTATGCGATTGAGTTTTTGGAGAAAATTCAGGTCTTTTGGGACTAGCCGAGCAGCAACATGTTTCATACCCAAGTGATTATTTAAAATGGTGCGGATCGACTCGTGAGACACAGAAAGTTCAGCGGCTATCTCTCTCAAATTTGAATGAGGATTTTCAGTCACTAATTCCTTCACTTTTGCGACATTAACTTCAGTTGAAGATGTTGATGGCCTACCAGAGCGAGGCAAATCTTCTATCACATCTCGACCGCTTTTAGACGTTTTGTACCACTCATAACCACGTGTTTTTGATAAAGTCGATTCACCGTAAGCCTTCTGTAACATTTTCAGTGACTCCGAACACGAAATTCCGTTGGCGATGCAAAATTTAAGACAAACTCTATGTCCGATATTTTTGTCCATAGTGAAATTCGCAGTACACACTAGATATGATCTAACTAAAAACAGCAATATAATAAATATAAACAACAGATGCAACTCAAAATACACGCCAAAATGGAAAACAGTTGTGCCAATCAAACAGCAAAAACTTACTTTGAAGCTACATGATGCTGTGTGGAATGTCCAGCATTATTAATATTAATTCCAGGTTTGGATGTTGTGGTACCACGGTACTCGTAGTTTCTGATACCCACGACACAGAGAATCCTAGTGTCGAGTCAGGACTATGTATGAGTCTTTAAGCTCTTTTTATTGTTACAAATTGCTAATATGTGTTCTATTTTGAGATATAGCTTGCTTCACTACTCTAAGGTTACCTTGTTATTATACAAGCCGTTATCTATAATGTGTGAGTCTGTTCTCAAAAAACTGTGTTTTGTATATCGTGTTAGGTGGATGTTTAGAAATATCACATATTGCATATTGCCAAGACCCATAAGGACCTATTAACCGATAAAATCTGCTCCCTAGTGACTTTTTACATTGCGAGAAGGGGTGAAAGTTATCTTGAGATATGGATGCATTTATACGAAGATGCAGGTTAGAGAAAAGATGGTTGGATTGATGAAATTAGATGGCACGGGTAAGAAAAGAGTAGGTATACTGAGATGATGGCTGGTAAAAGAGAGTGGAATAATAAAATATGTTGTGGTGTGTAATAAAAAATCTATGAAATACACTGATAGTACACTGTATCTATAAATAAACCACGCTAAACTTGACAAAGTGTGAATCAGGTCTATTACCACTGTTATTTATTCTGTTGGATAACGGCCGTTAGATAATACCAGTTTGTGCATCGTGTGAGGTGCGAATGATTAAGGGTAACATCTGGTTGATAACCTGGGGCTTATACGAAGAAAACCTCAGCAACTTTATCGTTTTATAGATAAATATATTACTTACTACTAATATTATAAACGTGAAAGTTTGTGAGGATGGATGTTTGTTACTCTTTCACGCAATAACTACTAAACAGATTTTGATGAAACTTCACAGTAATATAGCTTATTCATCAGAATAACAGATAGGCTACTTTTTGTCCGGGTACCACGCGGGCGAAGCTGTGGGCAGAAGCTAGTAGATAGATAAACTCTTTATTGCACACCAAAGAATACAAAACACAGGAATGAAGAAACGTACAAGGTACAATGGGCGGTCTTACCGCTAAAGGCGATCTCTTCCAGACAACCTTTTGTAGGGGAAGGATACAATGGAATCAAAATACGATTTCGTTTATTGCTGTGATTGTTTGTTTTTTTTTTTTGCTGCCGTAGGTAGAGCTTATGGAAACCAGATGGTAGGAAATTTGTTTTTTAAAGCTGACCCGCACTTAAGGGAGATTGTTAAATTAATATGATATGATCTATACAAGATAATAGAAACGCTTAAAATTCAACCTCGGCGAGACTCAAACCCGCGATCTTCTACTTGGTACGCGGGTCTATAACAATTAAGCCAAGATATAGAGATAACAGTCTTGACATTACAAAGTTTCCTCTATAGGATGAGCCTCGGACGAAACCTCCCAAGAATTTCGGTCAGGCTGGTAATGAACTAGTGGCTCAGTTGGTATAGCGCCCTTTGTTCTTTCTCCAGCAAAGGTCGCTTGCAGGCTGAACGTTTGTCGTACTCGAATAGTATTTTTACTGTGTAAGGGATTACTCCAGTGTGGTCCTATAAAAACATTGTGTATCGGACATATCGGATAAAAAAGCAAGCAAAGAGAATTGGTCTATACAAAGTTTTGTCAGTGCAAGACACAGAATGAAATCAGTTTTAAAAAAATGAAAAATTACGGGATGTTGATTAATTAATACAAGTATTATGATAATTTCCATCACAAAAAAACTTGTCAAACCCAGCCATCTTAAGCATCCTGTAACATTTCCACGTCTACTGAATTCAAATCAACCCAACCTGTGCTTATCTTGACCCACTTGTTCTATGACTACATCACCTTTGCTTTGACAACTATCTCATTCACACCTACCGCCAAACATAGTTCCCTCTCGTTCACTCGTATTCACTTAATGATTTGAACATGTGGTTCATGATTATTCAAAGACCTTCAAATATCCCATTGTGAGGTAACATCTGTACTAACTTGACTCTTGGTACATTGTTCTATGGTTTGTAAGACGTTTTTTTAGTTATCAATTCTTCTAGAATTTGGAATGGTTCTTTTGATAACCTCTGTGGCTCAGTGGACGAAGGCCTGCCTGACAATGTTGCGAGTTCAATTTCTGCCGCGGGAGAGATGTTCGTATCATCTGTAAATATTTGTCTCGGGTCTTGGTGTTTCTATATTTACAAATTAATGATATTTACATATCTGTCATGTAATTCCTTTATTACAAGCTTTGCTTAGTTCGGTTAGGTTAGGTGTTTATTTATTTTGTAAATGTTTTTCCAACCAAGGAGCTAATATCATGAGTTTGCGGTAAAAGTTTGATGGCTATTTAATATTAGCAAAAAAAACCGTTTTTCAATAGTTTGTTATAACGTCAAGAGTGGTTCCTAAATAGATTTGATTGTTGCAAGTCAATAGGGACTGCAATAGGTAATAGATTAAATTGAATTTTGTTCGGATTTTAATGATCATAAAAAAATAATTTTAAAGATGACGTATTTAAAACTATAGCAGGACAGACAGGCCCTAGAATTGCGCAAGGGAAGTGTGGAAGCAGATGGAAGAGGCCTTCGCCAAAATGCCTTAAGTGGTTATTGATGTCTAAGTTTTTATTACGTGTAGTAAACTTACTTTAAATATTTATCAGAATAAAGGCTTTTATTATTATTTCTTATTGATTATTAATTAACTTTTTCTTTAATGTATTTTGTGTTAAAAGGACAGTAACAAATAAGTAAAGTAAAGTTTCGTTTAGCTTTAAAATGTAACACAGAATAATCGTTGTTACCATTGCATGATTAATTTAAGTTAATTAACCAGCAACATTTTCAAAGAAACCGCAAAATAAAATAAAACCTTGAAAAGTCCAAGCCTTGAAAAATTAAAGGTTCTTCGCAATTATTTTTCATAAGCTACCATTTATCTTCACTTAGGTTCTACGAATTTAATTTTTAAGTTTTATTTTATTTTGAATTATGATCTCGTGAATTAATTTTGTTGAGTGGGACTTGTGGTTTCGTTTTCAAACAATTTGCTTTCGTTTATTATTTTAAATCTTTACTGTACCTATAGATATTGCTATCTCTACTATTTCAAAGTGTTTATACGAAGACAGACAAGAAAACAGACAAAAAACAAAGTAATTGGTACCACACTAAAAGCTGAATGAAGGATTATAAAAAAAAAAAACAGAATTCGTCACCTGAGTCTTCTAGTCACAGTCGTGAGCGATGACTCGGCGTAAATTCAGTTTGCTTTTAATTTACGTAGTTTATTAGAACGCCGCTTCTGTAAGATCCTTATGATTTTAATGAATAAAAACCAATTGACCTTGACTTTGAGTGTGAATGGAAAACAGGTAAGCATCTATTTCCAACAAAAAAAAGATAAGTTAACATATCTGTCTGTGTGGCTGGATTCACATAAACAAAGGCAGGCAATTAATTTAGTTTATTAAGTTTTTATACCTGTTTATAGGTTTGAATGGTCAATTTTGTGTTGTTTTTTTGTTTCGGAAATAATAAGATTAATGACTCTTCGAGGCCATAATAGATACATAACATAAGATATTGTACTAATTATTGTACTTACTCAGTTTGTTAAATTAATAAATATAAATATATCGTTTCTAAATCTTTTACAAACCCTATGGACCAATAACATGGAAGTCAGTGACTCAGGGTAGCGCAAATTTTCTACGAGGAGTGTCTTGGTGCGCCCATGGTTTTTCCTTTGTAAAAAAATAAAAAATCTGATAGTTTTTTTTGGAAAAACGAGACGTAATTATAAAAAAACTTTTTTTTTGTTTTTAATCCTATCCAATTAGTGTATGCAAGAAAGAGTTATCTATCTATCTAATTTATTTCAAGCTAAATATTAAAAAATCACGTATAAGTACAGGGCTCATAATGATAAATACATTTCAACAAAAAATCATTTTATATAGCACGTAGTGACTGCGATGTGGGCGCGACTGTTTTCGGTTACCCAGTGGTCGTCCGGCACAAGACTTCTACAGCTGGTCTTAGGTTTCCACTAAAGAGTGCCTAATAGAGGCTGACGATGATGATGATTTGCTCCTACTTACACATTCCACGTTTTGTCTGACCCAGCTTTACCAAACAAACACGTGTTGGCCCAATTTCTGACCGGATGAGAGCCCGGAACACATATTGGATGATCTTTCATTTCTAATTAAAGCTTAAAGCATACTCAACGAAATGTTTGAAGTATTACGCATGTGTGTGGTTATTTTCTGAAGTTCAGTCAGGAACAAAGTATTGCTTTGATTTACACAAAATTTCACTCATGCATAAATTCTATAAATGGTATTTCTTGTATTTGTCATCAGAGGGAAGAAAAGGCATTGTTTTTTAATCATAAAATATGTTTATTGGCTCATGAGGAAGGATTTCTCAGCAGAAGAATAGCACCTCAAATACTTCTGTCTCTCAGGTCCTATAATACCCTAACAAAGGGTTCATATGAGATACCTACTTGTTATGCCAATTTTATAACCGTATAAAAGCCTTTACTGCTTTTATACGTATTGAGTATTAAAAACGTGGTATGATAGCATTAAAAACTAAAATAGATCCCTACAAAAATACTAAATTCTTCCCCAAAATTTTGGTTGAAGGTTTTGATAGTTCTGGTCGCGTTCCTAGTTCTTTCATGGTAACGCAGATTCAGGTCAGTGACCAGGTTCAAAAGGGCTTACGGTAACGCTTGCTAGGATGCATTTCCTTGTCTCATGGGGCTGTTCCAATAAGTTACAGTGACAAGCTTACGATAACCTTGTACCTTATACGTAAAGATTACAGATCCTTTTTGTTTATCAAAGCAACGCGTGAACTAAGAGTAGATAGCTTACCTTGCCATTGAGCGTGGCTATGCAGTCAGTATTTTGGGGATGCTTTCGTCTGTTGACTTTATTTTATGGCACACAAATCAGAAATAATCAATTTAAAATACACAAATATTTTATTATTTTGATGGTCAAACAAGTCTATCAAGTTGAGTAGTTAAGTAGTACTAGTTAAACTAGTTGTGCTATCTACAGATCGTTTGCAACATCTTTAGATGGTTCAACTGTTATTAATTTGTTTTTCTATGACATCCTACTTAGGTAGTTTATTATTATTTCTGTTAATACATTTTAGGTACATTTGAAAGGTACCGCCTACTGACTTGACCTAAGAAGTAAAATACTCTCAGTAACTCAAAATAAATGAGCACAAGACGTAAATAATTTAAAGACTCCATAATAGTCAAAAATATCCATTGTTTGAAGCACAATGAATTACTCAAACTAACTTTACAACAATGAAAAATTTGGGTAAACGAACGCAACGCTGTGATGCAATTTAGTTTAGTGTTGGTGCGTATCGAATCTATCGATTGTCGATAGAATTTTCTTTTCTATAATAGCACAATTCAATGTCTACAAATAACATCGTCCGCAGGATGATACTAAGTAAAGTATAAACAGCTTGATTAATTTGATGGTGTCCGAATTGTCAGTAAAAAATATAAAAATTTAAATGTGTCAATTCGGACATTGTGTCCGAATATTTTGTGTCCGAGTCGTCAGCAAGTCAGTGTCTTAAAATAGAATAGAATAACATAATCGTAACAAAAAACGGTTTAGTTAAGAATTAGGTAGGTTAGTACTAATCTAATGAGTTCTACAGCTCTTTGTTTATAAAAGACGCTCACGCTTCTCCGACAGACAGGGACTTAACTATATAGGTGAAATTTGGCTAAATTATTTCATTATTATTATTATAAACTGTACCTATAGGAGTTCTGTTCCCCACACTACGTGTCTGGTGAGTCTGTATAGGAAAAGTACGTGTTATAGTCGTTATATAATCCTAAATGATACCAAGCCACGATAATTTCGATCGAAAAGAAATAAAAAAAAACATTTTAAAACAGATTATGCAAGACTATTATGATGGGATAATTAAGAAACAAAAACTACGAATATTAATGGCCTACTTATAAGGACTGAAACAGAAATGCCCCACGCACCTTGCTAATCCATGTACCTAGGTACTTCAATGTCATGCCAAAAAGGTCAGCTCAGCATATGCTAGGTAGGTAGGCTACTTACTTAGCGCTAGTATTCTGCAGACCCAAAGCAGTGA
The DNA here is from genome assembly GCA_961405105.1 of Perizoma affinitatum. NCBI lineage: Eukaryota > Metazoa > Arthropoda > Insecta > Lepidoptera > Geometridae > Perizoma > Perizoma affinitatum. The sequence continues at coordinate 12,905,641 of OY560188.1, forward strand.
CGTCACAGACGGCAAAAGCAAACACTACTCTGGTGAAATTGAGTAAGCATAATATAATCTTATTCACTATATATAATCTTATTCACTATATATCCTTTTTATATAGAAACTCGTGTTTATGAGAAGACATGTGCTTTCAGTTGGTTCTTCCAATAAGCAGCGATGAGCTGCAACCTGTCACGTGGAATGCTAACTGTAATACAAAATCTAGACCTGTGGCAAATGCATTGTTCGGAGTTGCCTCTGACTGTACCCAAAGTGATCCTTGTCAATTTAATGAATCAATGAATTTGACTTTGACTTTGTATCACACGGTATACAGAGCCCTTAGCGTTTTTCTCATACAAACTACGAGCTTAAGTCGCGGTAGAACACGTTAAAGCAAAAACTCACACTAAGCCTGAGTATGGATCCGACGATGTCCTTCAAGGGGAGTAGATTGTGACCTTTTTTTAGTTATTTATAACGCTTATACCCACGCCACAGGGAATCTTAGTGTGGGGTCAGGTTTAGGTGAATTTTGATGCTAATTATAAATGCCCCATGGGAAGCCATACATAGTAGTTTGTATGCAACCTAGTAGCCGAACTCTAGTATCAGCTTATAATATATCGAATGTTATAAAGTCCTTGGCACAAGATTCTTTGCCGTTTTTCTAACATGGTTCTATATAATTATTCTAATGTTTCTTTTTCTTTATTTTCAGGTAATAGGATCCTCTAATTTAGCACAAAAATAAAACATCTGCTGATTCGTAAGTATTATTAGAAATATAATGCACACAATGTCCCGCTGTTGTTTAGAATAATAGATGGACATTGTAGTGAATAAGTGGATATAGTCAGCTATATCTCCTGAAAACAGATTTTTATCATATGTCAGAATCACCCGATTGTCCGATGCGGTGAATTGTGGCCTAAGATCGTTCGTCATGGCGCTCTTTAGTGGATGCATTTGTCCAATAATAAACTTTTACAGCCTGTTGTGATGATGATGATGACCAGAATGATAGAATATTAAGTGAACTCGGTTCTGGTTGACCACCTACTTACACGTGCTAACAGAGGAAAAAAATAAAAAAAATATCCAGTACGCCCCGCTTCGTACACCGTTCCGTCCACCTCTCAGATTCATCTTTTACTGCGTAAGCCTTAATTTATTATTGTTCTTTGTAAACGACTTCAAAAGAGCAGCTTATCAGATTGCATAACGTCTGTCGATATCACGTTTATCATCGATCGATCACATCACTACCCATCCAAACTGACCCATATCGTAAAACACGCTTCCCCGTTGATTCACAATCGGCCTACTGTTGCCTTGTCACAGTATAAGTACACAGAGTAAGTGCAACGCAACGGTATTTAGGGCGACGACATCACAGTGCGGTAACGGTAGGTAATCTCCGCCAACAGGTATGTAATGATGAAATAACACGATATCACAATATGAACACAGTAGAAATGAAAATAGGCATAGTACAATGAGCAGAGTTGGCTGTAGAGTAGGTATAGATTTTTCTAAATTGAATTGGATTATTCTCAGTAGTTTCATCGTAAATCGGACTAGTGAGACTTTTCTAGTAAGTTATTGAGAAAAAATATCTACTAACGGATTTCATAGCAGCGCATTGTTTTATAACTGTACATTATATTGTTTATAATACAAATAGACCGTTCAAAAAAAATTGCGGCCAGTTGCGTGTCAGCTGCAACAGAGTTTTAATAACTATGTGTATTAAAACTCGTCGCAGTTTTTTGAACGGTTTGAACTAGAAATAAGCTCTAAAAATCATTTTTGCATTTATCCGATTTGGTGGGTAGATGCGCCTAATTTTGAGAAAGGTTATAGGTTGTTTCCCATCACGCTACGACCCGTAGGCGACAAGCGCGGGCGGGCGATGCGACGCGGTGGGTCGAGGGCCGAGGGCAGCCGCGGCACAACAAGTAAATCATATTTTCAATACGATCTAAAACAAATACATAAAAAAACAAAATAAATATCGCAAAAATATGACACAAAAATTGCAAAGTTTTGTTGGCCGGTGACGCTTTGATCGAACATAATTTTAATAGCACTTCTGCTTAATACGGTGACATCCGTTTTGTTAATCAAAGGCTAGTGTTCACTAAAGCTTGGAAACTTATGCCCGTCTCCAATTAAATAAATAGATATGCAAGAGGTTTCAAAATTCTCGCCTTTTTTTCATAATAAATTGCAACGTCCCCTACGTCCACCGTGTGGTGATAAAACCTATCTTTAATAGCACTTCTGCTTAATTAGGTGACATCAATAAACTGTTTTGTTAATCAAAGGCCTAGTGTTCACTAAAGCTTTGAAACTTATGCCCGTCTCCAATTAAATAAATAGATATGCAAGAGGTTTCAAAATTCTCGCCTTTTTTTCATAATAAATTGCAACGTCCCCTACGTCCACCAGGCAGGTAGATAGGTTTTATGTGCTGATGAAACCTATCTACCTGCCTTGACATGATACAAAAAGATTGCAAATATCATATGTCAATCGGTAAGGTGAGAGAGACGTTATGCAGAAAAATGGTTATTATCGTTCTAGTGGACGGTGGCCCTAAAGTTACGTAAAACAAAATATTATATGTAAAACGCAATACCTAAAAGTTGAGCGAAAACTCGAATATGTGTATTAAATAGGTTCTTACGTAGTTTTCCCGATATTTATGTAGATTTTGTAAAGTTTTAGGGAAAACGGATCCTCGTATTGTTGAGAAACAACTTTTTATACTGAGGAATGAAACTTAAATGTAGTTTATCATAAATCCTCGAAACTCAAAGGTAGTTTATCATAAATCCTCGCTGAATCATCTACCCATCAGAGCATAAAGTTCACAGGAAGTCGGCGATCCAAGACCGTTCGTCGATGCATACCTTGGCTAAGACCTATCTCAAGAAGTGGACGTTGCTAATAATGATGCTACAATTTCAAATATTATCAGCGAATCTATGGCATAGAAGTTCCATCGTTTCCGTCATTTTGACGGTCTATGCCCGAATTCGTTCTAGAAAGAATCTCAGACTGAATCTAAACTCAAGTAAAGATCTTTTGACACCATTAGAATTAGAATTTTGACAATATTCGATTATTATGTCATTCAAATACTGTATTAAACTATTGAAACTTGAAGTTCTCGACCAAGGCTTTCCAATATTAAGATATTATTACGACTATACCACGTACTTTATTCTCTTGCTGACGTTTTTAGGGTTTTAGAGGTCCTTCCTCATGAGCACTGTCCGCGACCACGCTCGACGTTCGTAAGGCGGGAACTCACGCGTTCCCGCCTTACGAACGTCGAGTTAAATTATCGTGGTTTATTATCATTGTAGGATATTATTCCTACAATGATAATAAACCACGATAATTTAATTACTAAGCTAAGCTTTTTCCAAGTTTAAGAAAATAATAAAATGAGTGCCTATTTTTTCTTTTTTTTTGGTTTTATTTGTATCGGCATGTTGAGTGATGGCAAATCGGAGCAAGGATGGCAAGTCACCGATATCTATACCCCATTAACTGTACAGATGCTTAGCAAAACTTAACAGAATTGTAGCGATTTAACAGCCTACAATAAAATGCTATCCGCAGTTATCAATCAGTCTATGGCTTGACCTTTATGTCACATGGCAATATTTTTTAGGGTGCCGGTCTCAAAAGGTGTCAATTGGACCCTATGCAACGCCCGCGCCATCGACCGTCTCGATGTCTGTCACAGGGCTGAATCTTTTTAACTTTAATAGTAGCAAGTTGAAATAACAAATTAATTTACTTTGACGTCCGATATGATAAAGCTTGTAGTATGGGAACTACATGACTGATAATACTACTTAAATACATACATAATTATTATACATAGAAAACACCCAAGCCCGAGACAAATATTTGCAGATAATACATTTGTCGCGCGGCGTGAATCGAACCAGAAATCCTCTGCGTCTCAGGCGGGCTTTCACCCACTGGGCCACAGATGTCGTCTTATTTTGTGATGGAAACCTTAGTTCGCGCGTCAGACTCGCACTTGGCCGGTTTATTATAAATAGAATATATTCATAACAATAGCTATATTATAATCACTATAAGGTTTTACCCGGCGCGCCAGACGAAAGTGGTCTGCTATAATAAACAACTGAACTAAATAATTTCAAAAGTTTATGTACTTGCACCAAATCTAAAATTGCGTCACACTTCTAACACATATATGCAAATAAAGACGTTCGATGTACATATATGTACCTATAGGTAGGTAATTGATACATGAATGTCGCGTGCTGACGAAATCTAGCCTCAAGGCTTGAAAACCTTTATGAGGCCCCGGAGACCTCTTGAGGTAGCTATAGGAAGATTACTGATCCCGGTTTTTGTAAAAAAATATTTTTATTACATACAGTTAAACAGTTTAAAAAGTCTTCGACTATTATCAATTGGAAGCAGTTTTTGTGATTTTGTGTGCACCAATGTTTTATTTTGATGAAAGGCAAACATATGCTTATACTTGGGTACTATGGCTTAGCTTTTATTATTCTGAGGTCGTGCATTATGTTATGTGTTAGTATATATATTTTTCACCTAAGACTCACGATTTTGATGATCAACAAAGAGTATATGTTGAATTTTATACAACTCTAGAATTTAGGGCTTAAGTTATGTGTAGAACTTATAAATAATATATTCAATATATTGTTTGACAAAACAGATTTATGTATATTTCTAGGGTGATCTGTGTTGGGTGTATGAAAGGAATTTCACACAATCCGTTACTAAGAGGGTTATATCTGATATATTATTTGCTAAACATTCTCGAAATCGAAGTCGCAATCGTCCCTTATACAAAATTTTTACATATTTATCTGACACGTATTTTCCACCTTTGCCTTTATATTCATATTTTAATCCTCTTTTTAGGCCTTACCGAGATTTGAGACGTTAAAAGTCTGATTTATGTTACATCGTAACTGTAATGTAACAAGTAATGTAAGGTATGTTATGTATCAAGAAATATATATCACAGAAAACTTCTGAGTGATTTCGTTTACGATGTACAAAACTGCGTTCGCGGTGGGCCATTTGGGTGGTTAACGACTCACTTTTAAGAAAAGTTAAATTTAACTGGCCTCAAAGTCTTAAAACTGATAATTTGGTCACATTACGACCAATGAGATTGGAGGTTTTACTTAATAGCAACTTGATCAGCACTTTGTAGTGGCACTCATGATAAAGACTTAAATATGTAGGAAACTTTGCCTTTCTGCGAGGAGTAAAGCTTTGATCGTACTGATTGATAAACAGTCTCTTCAGGAAAACCATTTCTCTCGAAAAGTGACCAAGACAGAATCCGTGACAAAGTTACGGATAAAAAATACTTAGATTTAAGTGAAAGATATCTAAATGTGCCTGTGTGAATTCAGCTGATTCAAAAATTATACTAAATAACCACAAAAGAAAGTCCTAAAGGATTGATTGGAGTATTATTCGATGACAGAGTAATCTTTAACATTTTCCCAATACCTTATACGCTTTTAATTAATTGTATTGGTTTTTGTCTCCTCACTGAGTCGTAAATCTCGTCGGTTAACCCACTTTTCTTAAGTCACCGACTATAGACCACAAAAACCTACCGCCAAGTAAATTATGGGTTCGATGATGCTTTTCTCTCGTTTAAGGAGTCATATTATTCACTTGTGTACGTGAAATTGGTCGGTGTTGCTGTTAGTACAGTCAGCAATAAAAGTGCATTGGAATATTCATTTGTTCAACATGATATGAAGGGAAGAAGAGCTTGGTGAACGAATTCAGACCGATATTATATTACAAGTGAATATTACAAGAGCTGCATAAAAATTAAAGTCAGTGGGAATCCATAATCATTTTTGTGAATTTGTGTTTGCATAAGTATTTTTCTTTTTTTAGTTTAGTACCTTTGCAAATAACGGGTGTAAAAAGTCTTATCACCAAGGCGAAAGTCACATATTCTATATATTATTGGGGAATCCACTGGATTTATTGAAGTTCAAAATTTCAAATTATTTTAGCTATTATCTTGAATTTAATTTGAATTGTTATTATTAAACTGAAATACTCAATAATATGTAATTTTTCCTGCCCATACCATGCTAATCTATCCTCAACTTTTCAGCCACTTTCAAGGAATATTTCAATATTCTTCATAATTCTTCATTTAACGCTGACTGTAGGTATATTAACGTACTAATACTTATACTGTGGCGTAGGTAATTTGGCAGTTTGCTTGCGAAAGTTGACACTTGAAATACGCACGCTTTGGTCTGTTGAGGAGTTGTGTGACTTCATAACTTTGTATGAAAGGGAAATGATATGATTATGTTGTCAGTTTAGTTGTCATAAATAAAGTACTCGATGAAATCAGATAGCAATTATGATGTTATGATTTTATTATATTTTCCGTCTGGTAGTGATCTCAATCAATTGAGCTATCTATAGATCGTTTGCGTTATCATGGCTCAAATGTTTCATCTCTAAGAACAACACGGATTTTTATTCCAATTTCCTATATGTATATTTTTAGCTACTGACTCTTTTCTTATGCATGTGATCGGTCACAAAATCTATCCATATTTTCTTCTTCTACTTTTGTATGACGACCTCTGTGGCGCAGTGGGTGAAGGCCCGCCTGAGACGCAGAAGGTTGCGGGTTCGATTCCCGCCACGGGACAAATGTTTGCATCTGCAAATATTTGTCTCGGGATCTGGGTGTTTTCTAAGTATAATATGTATGTATTTACAAAAAAAATGTATGTAAGTAGTATATCAGTCATGTAGTTCCCATAACACAAGCTCTGCTTACTTTGGGGCTAGATGATAGATACTGTGTGAAAAATGTCCAGCATTTTTTTTTTTATCCAATGTAATTTTTATCAGTCTTCTTGTGACTTTCTTCCATGACATAACCATATCACGCAAACCCACTCCTCCACCGTAATAAACTTATACTATATATCCATTCTTGAAATAACAAAACGTAACAACAATATCACTGGCAACCACAACAACATAACAATTCACCATCTCACATATTTGATGAGTAAAACATGCATTATGACAGCGCGCGAAAATGATCATTTTCGCAGTGACCTTAACGGGAGTTGCCATACTAAAATTCGTGATAAATTGCTGCTATCACAGTTGATCATAAAACGTAATTGAATAATACCACGGCGTGGTGAGAAATGTTACGATAAAAAGATTCAAAAGTCCCGAGGCCCGATCGATGAACGACTCTCTCTCTTTTGTATTTTTTTTTTCGGTTGGTATTGATGTTATTCCAAGATTAGCTGGAAAAATCTGCTGAATATGGCCTCGAATAAAGAGCTTTATTTAGGAGAGGCTATGTCAGTCCAAGCCTTGTGGCATCACAAAGCTTACACTGAGCACTGACTATCGCTTCCTTAACGAAAGAGAAGACAAAAATTACTTTAATTTCTATTAGCGAAAATAAAAACATTTTCACTTCTGTCGAAAATGCTATTGTCTTGAGTGGTACTTGTGCTGGAGCGACCTTTGCTCAAGTCTTGTCTTCCAGTTGAAGAGGGAATTGACATCTGTCAATAAACTTGTCAATTCATATAATGGTGACAGCTGACAATGTTTAGACAAATTTTTATCATCCTTGTGTTTTCATTAAGAAAATTCAAAAGCCCTTTTTTAACAAAAGCTTACTGACCTGCTGAATCGTTCACCGAATAGGCCCCAGGTATATAGCTATATTTATTAAGCGGATTTCGCGTTTGCTCAAAACGGCCTTGTAGGTTCTAAGTGGACCCGATCCTAAGCTAACAGTGGGCTATAAACAAATTTGTATGCGGCAGTCGTAAAAATATACTTCAGAGAATTTATGACTTCGTACATTGCATATAATCTTGTTATTAAACTTGACCTGTATTTGCGGAACGCTATATTGAAAAGAAAGGTTTTTTTTATAAGTTTACTAGCTTCTGCTCACGGCTTCGCCCGCGTGGTACCCGGTATTAAAGTAGCCTATGTGTTATTCTGATGTATAAGCTAAATTATTGTAAAATATTATCATAATCCGTTCAGTAGTTTTTGCGTAAGAGTAACAAACATCCATTCTCACAAACTTTCATTTTTAATAGTAGTAGGATTTAGAAATGACAGGACCTTTTATTTTCTTTTACAACCTTAAATTTTGTGCAAAAAATAATAAGTTTATTTATATTTCAATTGCTGAAATGTATTAATATTTTAACTACACAACCACGTAGTTATGTATTTACCCCACGTGTTGTGTGACAAGAACAGAAAGATGATGATCATTTCACCAGAATTTATGACTTCCATCAAAAAAATCCACGTCTGCTATTTGAAATAATATGCAAAAAAACGTTTTATAAAAAAGTCCAGTTTCGAATTTTGAACGCCGTTTGCGTTCGAAAATTTTATTTAACTTTTAAATGGTATTTGTGAGAAATGGCTCCGTTAGTATGGAATGTTTTTGATTGGTACCGCTTGATCAAGCTGTGGGGTTCATAAAGCCGCAAATATACAAGAGGCACTTAAAAAAGCTAAATAAAAATTAGACAAAAAAAGTTCTCGCATGTCCACATCATTAATTATTGCCCAATATTTAATTAATTTAAGAGGTAAACTGTAAGCTTAGTCTTTCTGAAATAAATAATTCTAATTCACATCTAGGGTACCTTAAAACTTTAAAATATGTATCACACAGTTATTAAGAAGATAGTAAGTAAAAGTTTTTTTTTTGTTATAGTGTTCGAAAAACTAATACTTTGATATCTATTCATACAACTATGTACAAGTAGGTATATACAAAAAATACAGATGAAACAGCTAGCTATCTAAAGACCGTTGCAAACGATCTATAGATAGCTCAACTGATCCAGATCACTACCAGGCGGACGCGTTCCCAAAATACTGGCCGCATTGCCACGCTGAATGGCAATGCTAATGCGTTGACCAAGATAAGAGCCAGCTCTCTTGTCACGCGTCGCTTCGACCAGTCTTTGATATCTATTTCTATCGCTCACATTGCGGTTTTCCGCTTTGAAGCGTCTGAGTGCCTGAACTATCAAGCAGACTGTTCAACTTTTGTCAGGTTATGGAATGATCTCCCTGCTGAGGTTTTCCGAAGTGATTACAATATAAGGTTCTTCGAATAGGGCGTTTTAAAATTTTTAAAGGGTCGGCAACGTGCGTTTATTGCTTCTGGTGTTGCAAGAGTCCATAGGTTACGGTAACCGCTTATCAACACGTAGGCCGTAGCTTGTTTGCAACTTTGCTAGTATAAAAAAGCAGCGTACCAATAGGCTGTACGGCTGTTTGTTTAAAATCTGCTCAGAAAATAGAAATAGTGAACAGTGTTAAGGAAAAATACGGCTTATAGTATGTATTTGCGGCCGCCTTTTGAACGAAGCTCCCTCGTATCCATGCAAATGTTGAAGGATTACTTTATGAAAGCTTTATTACCCACTTTGAGCCTTTTTGTTCCATTTATATAAAACTGAATTGCGAAGAGAATGGGAAACTACAAAAATCTGAGTTAGTAATTCTTTTGAAACATCTTTTTTTTATAAATATATAAATAACGCTGCTCATTTTTCACACAGCATCATCTAGCCCCAAAGTAAGCAGAGCTTGTATAATGGGAATAACATGACTGATATACTACATATATAAAATATGCAAAGAAAACACTTAGACCCGAGAAAAATATTTGCAGATCATCCAAACATTCGTCCCGCGTCGGGAACCGAACCTAAAACCTTCTGTGTCTTAGTGGGCCTTTGCCCACTGTGCTACAATGGTCATGTAAATTCATAGGACAACAAAGACATCGTCAGAAAAAAAAACAGAGACAAAAAAGTCCCTCCATCTAAATAATTACATCACAAAACATAATTCCGAACATCCAAAGCTGGCCAAAATGCCTAAGCCAGAATAACCAAATGGTAGGCGATGTATTTGGCCACCAGATGTGCCACAAAATAATACCATTCTATAAATAAGCTAACTCCGAATTTGACTGTTCTGGCCAAACTTATCTCTACCATATTATGGTTTGTTATGCTGCAAACGCACATTGATATTATACTTATGAAGTAATAACAGCAGACTCAGTATTATATTTCTTTATTCTTGGTAGGTATCGACAAAGAGTACAGCAAGTAGACTTAAATAACAACCATTCGCAACGCTGGTTAGAGATCAACTGCCTGCTTCTTCAAAGCTCCTTCGCATCAAAACTTGGTTTTGAAGAGCTCAAAGCGGGAATTATATGGTTGGACACAGATGACCGCTCGTGATTGGCGACCATCTATCCACCAATCACGCGCTAGTATTTAAAAATCAATGCTGTGTTGCTATTTATAAGGAAATAAATTACTAATTTGTAAATAAATAATGTACTTAATAATAAGACTCACGACACTTAAGTTTTAAATACCGAAGACTCGAAGAAATCAGAACGAAAAGGTGCGAGCCGGCTCGACGTCCAGTGGCACGAAAGATCCAGTGGCTCCGCGGAACTCTTGAAAAGCATGTCGCTCCAAGCAGAGCTCGTCTCGTCTCGAGCGGCTCGATAAGACGTCATATTGAATAAGACTCAATGTGTGTACGTACCATAAGATTTGCAGCCCGCTTAGCATGAGCACCCAAGACAAAAATATTTCTGTCGCCTATTCTGTCAAATAAAAGAGAGGGACAAAATATTTTTGTCTTGTCGGCGGTAGACAAAACCGTTGTCTTGAGTCTTCATGCTAAGTAGGCTGATGCCAAATTATAAATAGAAAGAACGATAAACGTTTAAGCCCCTTGTTTCATAGTCGCTCGCTAACTTTAGCAGCGGGATAAAAGTTGTCCGCCTCTATCCTTTGTTTTATGTTAGAAAAGGACAGGGTTATAGTTAGAGACTTGCTGAGTTAGCGATTATGAAACAGAATTATTCTGTTCATATTCAAAACTTTTCATTATTAGACCGGGTGGACCGTCATAGTTTAGTCGGACATGGAGTGAAAAAAGACACAAAATAACGTAACACGAACGTGTGCTGGCTAGGTTCTGCTCGCCATATTTTTTTTAACACTTGTTTTCTCGACTATCCCTAATCACATAGTGAATACAAACACAAACAAAAAAAAAAAACGCTCACGATTTTATCCCCCATGATGGACAACGAGGGTACCAAGTAGGGAGTAGTCAGAAGTACGTCTTACATCTAATTTGGCACATGCCCACGTTTTTCAAGTAGTTAGTATTCTACCTGACATGTTGCAAGCGCATCGCCGCTTATTAAAATACTAGCCAATGGCACATGCATTCGATTTTTTTGGATCTAGGGCACGTTTTATTTTTAAGTCTTCAATAAAACCACAGAACTCCGAAAGTCCTTTTGTGAACTCTGGAGAAATATCATTGTCAAATGATGTGGCCGAATGTAAAAAAATAATAAACACGTCACTACCACGGCTTCTATTCAAAGGGGAAACACATGCAGGTGACGTCACCGCGGCCATATTGCGTGCGTCACGGCACAGTAAGTTTACAATTTATGCCTTACCGTTCAATGTGCTTTTGAAACCAAAATCGTTTTAACTTACCGCTAAAGATTATCGGTCATTGAAATGACCTGTCCCCGTTTGTTGTCTAGAGCGATTCAATTTTCATTTCAGTTTTCGTTTATTTTGATGGCTCTAGATCGATTTCAATAAGCAAGGAGGCATTAGTAATTTCTGTTTGTTTCTTGTTTCTGTTAGATTACAGATGTCTGTGTTTTAATTCTCAGGTTCTTTGGTCGAGGCGTAAATTCGCCATTTAATTTAATAATAATTTTGATTGTATGATATCCTTGTGGTTTCAATTAATGACTTCGACTAATCGCTTATAATTATAATAAAACTTTTCGATAAATTAAGTTAAGTCATGAATAATATTGCTACTGACTTATAAGTCTATTATTTTTACCTGCGATATTGACTTTCGACTTTTTAGTTTCTTAAACTAAAAAGTTAAAAGTGAAAAACAACACATCATTGTCTTCTGGAAGATCAGTGCTGGCCCTATAGGCCATATATCTGCCATTTCCTTCCACCAATCTCCGGACTACAATATCTGTCTATTGGGTCCACTAGTCTGCTGCATTTTCTCGTTATTGTCACTACCCAAAAATAACAACTTTAATAGCTTTTTACAAAATGGATATCCGTATGATAAAATGATAACAAGCTTCTTTCAAACGGTTTTATAATGGTGTGTACGATGGTGATGGTAACCTCATGATTTATGCATTTTATCCTTAACATTACTAACAATCAGGTAAGATCACCCGACAAAAGACGAGGAATGCGCGCGCGCACTGAATGTCAAATGACGGTTTAAGGGGAAGGTTTAAATGACGGCTTTTTAAACAAAAATTCTTGGTAATAGTGACTATAAAAACTTTAATGTGTGAAGAGGGTTATTATTGTTTGTATTAACGTACCTTTGGGTTTTAAACGCCGTGTTGAATTAGGTTTTCTTTATATACCGATTTAAAATTATAAACAGGTTAAAAAGTATGCCTCTGTGGCGCAGTGGGTGAAGGCCCGCCTGAGACGCAGAAGGTTGCGGGTTCGATTCCCGCCACGGGACAAATGTTTGCATCTGCAAATATTTGTCTCGGGATCTGGGTGTTTTCTAAGTATAATATGTATGTATTTACAAAAAAAATGTATGTAAGTAGTATATCAGTCATGTAGTTCCCATAACACAAGTTCTGCTTACTTTGGGGCTAGATGATGCTGTGTGAAAAATGTCCAGCATTATTTATTTATTTATGCATATATACATCATAAATTCATAATAATAAATTACGACTATCAACAAATAAACAATTTGCATGATTTTGAATAAACTCATAAGTAATAAACCAATAAGCTCTTAAAATGTCGTATGTAGTTTCAAGTTATTAAAATATCAGTTATACAAATTTATTTATCCGTTAACTAAACTCTTACCGCTATTTTCTCATAATCGAATTTGGAAACAAGCGATCTCTCGCATATTTACAACTCAAATGAGCATTAAAAAAAAAGTAGTACTTAACGTAAAAAGTGTTGTTAGATACATTTTCAATAATATCCTACAACTATTATAAAAGCGAAAGTTTGTGAGGATGGATGTTTGTTACTCTTTCATGCAAAAACTACTGAACGGATTTTGATGAAACTTTACAGTAATATAGCTTATGCATCAGAATAACACAGAGGCTACTATTTATCTGGGTACCATGCGGGCGAAGCCGTGGGCAGAGGCTAGTTAATACTTAAATAAATAATGCTGGACATTTTGAACATAACATTATCTAGCCCCAAACAAAACAGAGCTTGTATTATGGGAACTACATGACTGATATACTACTTATATACTTTTTTTGTAAGTACATTCATATCGCACATAGAAAACACCCAGACTCGAGACAAATATTTGAATATTATACAAACATTTGTCCCGCGGCGAGAATCGAACCCGCAACCTTCTGTGTCTCAAGCGGGCTTTCACCCACTGCGCCACAGAGGCCGTCAATACAACCTAAAACGTAATACTAAAAAGACACACTCTTGACTCTAATCCCCGTGAAGTACATAAATCTATACTCAGACCTTCGATCCGTGAGTTAGTTCTACTTTTCATCATTATAGCTTATCTAACTAAAAATAACAGACGAAAGACCAATTTATGGAACCAACAAATTCCCAGTTCTTAAATATTACATCAAACAGACAGATAAAACTGTTGCTTCTGTTTTTAAGGAAGATTAAGATTAATTTTCAAATCACCAACATTTCAAAGTTATTGACAATGATCTTACTCAAATTTTAAAATTAAAAGCTGAGGTCGTGTTTACTTTGGTTTCCAAATATCCGCGCCTTAAGAGGTCAATTTCCAATTACACACACGTTGACATTCCATATCTGGGTACGTTTCAACCACAGAGAAACGAATTATAGTTTCGATCCTAGATACGCCCTTAACTTATACTTATTCTTCATAGCATTGGTGATTAATGATATCTGCGTAAAAAATGCTCTTGCAGTTATGCAAGCAAATCTTTTGTTTCTTATTACTTATATAACTTACATAGAAGTGGCTAGCTTAGAAACATGTTCGCTGTTTTAATGTATTCAACAAATCAGGAATAAATTCTTATTTTTAAGCCATTGTGTATTTCTACCTTTCAACCCCTCGCAACATAGGTGCATACAAAAATACAAAAAGTCAAGATAAAAACACTATAATTTAAGAACTATAAGAACCCTATAGTTTTGAAAGGACAGAGTTTATGAGAAATTTTGATTCCGGGCTAGTTTATTGGCTAGAAAATGGCGTTTATGATTTTTGATCAAACGCCAATTTCCAACCAAAAATAGACGTAAATGCTCTACGATCCAAGCCCTTCAAACGTTGACAGTCATTACGCTTCATCTTTCAGCTCTATCGAAGTGCAACGGAAAACTGTTCCGTGTTCGAGCCTATTTGTGTGGTTTATAGGTTCGTGAAACTAGTGGTCCGAAGTGCATAAACAGTCTTTTTTTAGGATCTGTTTTTTTTAATAATTTGTCTACGTTGAAATACCATGTACAATATAAAGGTTGCCAAATCGTTGTAACAGATAACTTAGCTTATTAAAGAACGTTTCTTCATGTCACTTGTATGAGCATTTAGAACTGAGCTGTTCCGTGCTTCAAAGAGCTGGCTTCCTACGGTCTGTGATTTAACGGATTATCCGGTGCCTCCACGTGCCTCTTCACACGGTGTGAAGAGGCACGTGGTGGTAAAAACAGACGTGTGTATAGTGGTGCGTCTATGCGTGGTCTCATCCAGGAAACAAAGGACCAGAGAGACTTGGGATAAGAACTGAAGACTTGGTTCTGACTAAAACAGTCGCCATTTCAGAGATTTTCGAGCGGCCTTCAAACACCGAAACTAGAGTTGACCATTAGCTATTTATCAACAGCCTTGTTTAGTAGCGAACTCTTCACTGCAAAACAAAGCCCTCTACAAAGAGTGCAGTGATCAGCGATCTTGGGTTACCTGCAACCATTGACTTTAAACAACCTAATCTCATCGTTCATGGTATATGGGTTTGACGACCTTGGTGGCGCGGTGGCGAGTAGACGGCTGTCACGAAAGAGGTGCGGGTTCGATTCCCGCTGCGTGACAAATGTTTGCATATTCTGCAGATATTTGTTTCGGTGTGGCTATTGTGATAACACGGTACTCGTCATTCCTGATAGATGATGTGAGGTTAGGACTATTTAACTAATCAGTTTTTTTTAATACATTATTTAGGGTCTGAATATCTTATACTGCATCGTCTAGTTTGCAGTCCGCATTTTGAATCTTTATTCGGGTTCTGAATACGAACTTATTTTTATATAGCGAAATAAATACCACTGCAATTAATTATTAATTACCACTATGCATTCTCTTTGGGCCAAATCCTGTTTGAAATGAAAGCGAACACACTGCAGGTGCCAAAACATCTGATTCTACAAAGCCGACTTGGGAAACGCAAAAGCTACTTAATTAAGTTACTCTGCAAGGGAAATGTATGCATTAGTTCCTAAGAGTAATGTTACCAAGCTATAGCTATAGTTGAGAGCCATTAGCTAACTCAATCGAGATCAAGTTATTATAAAAGTCCATGAACAATTTAATGCAATTTACTCTTAGTGAAAGGGATTTTAAAGGCGTTCCTCGTCTACTTCTGTCTCCATTTAGCTAGCTGGCACCAATATGCTACATTATCATCGGAACTTGCCATACTCATGGCAACTTGGATGATTAGAACTGATTTGAGAGTCTCACAATATTTGAACAACACAAATACCTAACTCAAAATACAAGACAAGTAAACTAAACGTTACTGTAAATACTACGGTTTTGTTATCTTGCTGTGTCACTTGAACTTCTGTTTAGAGATGCGCAAAAATAAATATTTTGAAAGAACAGAGATTTATAAATCTTTTTGTTTTAGAAGATTTGAATCACTCTTATAAATCTTTTTATCCCAAATAACTCGGTAATTCAAAAGACAAAATTTGATTCACACATCATTACCTACATCTTTACAATCTATCATACTCTACTATCATTAATGGTTACAATTTATTTTGCACCTGTTACAAAGGCAGTAGAAACAGTTCCAAATCAAGATTCAAGATTTTTTATGGTTTCAAGATGTATTTAGAAAACGAAAATGATTTACTGATTTAATCGCTTTTTTTGACGGATGTACATTTATTTATCAATCACTCCTGAGTTACACATATTCTGTTCAAGCTTATGCATTCGGTTCATACTTGCATCGTGCTCTAATCTGTGAATCTTGTTTATTCTTGCTCTTAGCATTAATCCATTAGCATTCGTAACTGTTTTATCTCCTTCTGCTAATTGTTAGCAATTCCAATTGTTTACCAGTTACGTATGATAGGAATAAATAAACACCCATCAGTCACATACGTAGTCAGGACCCCACACTAAGACCCGTAACAAATATCTGAAAATGACAGAATTTTTGCTTCGTTATCAATTATCATACGCAAAGTATTTGGAACATCTCTTTTTTATACGTAACTCTTTGATAGCGTCTATTTTGTAGGCAAAAAGCAGTGCAGTTATCCAGCTATTATTTATTTTGCACGCCAAGCTGTCTAGAAATTTAGTTACGGCCATAGCTTGCATTTATAACAGCTGGGTAAGTGCATATAACAGAAGTACCAACAGGATATTAAGAATATACAATGACATCAGAAGGTCGATTTAGAAAGCACAGCTAGAAAATATTGCACAATGCAAACACGATTAAGATTCCCAAACAAACAAGATATCCTTCTGTTAGGCATCTTCAGATATAAACTCGGTGCGTAGATTTTTGAGGATGTCAACTAAATTATGGTTAAAGAGGCATCCAAACATTATACATATTTTGCAGATGTCTGCATTTTCGCAAGTAGTTATAATCCACGGTTGCAATCCCATCGTGATTTCCATTTGAGAACCTTTCATCGCCATCAAAGATTATTTGGTTATCGCACATTGCCATTTCAGCTTGCTTACTGAAATGAGCAAGACGTCACAAATGAACAGAAGAAGGTGTGAGAAAAAGTGTTTTTACATTCGATATTTTTACTTCTTTCCCGACAAACACTTTCATAGTAGCCCACACTACTATTCCCTGTGTCGTGGGTATCAGGAACTACGAGTACCGTGATACCAACAGCCGGACCTGGAATGAAAATCAGCAGAACCTGCAAACATTTGTCCCGTAGCGGAAATTGAGCCGCACTGTAGAGCTGGCTATTCGCCCAGCGAGGTTGAACCAGCTGCTTCAAAGTTATGCTGTGTCGAAGTCGTGGTAAGGTCACGGTCAGAATAGTGTCTAGATATGGGCAGATAACGCGAGATACAATCTAATCAAATATTTGCTTGTGTTGAACCCATTTAAGGTAAAGGGGCCAGGGTGTCTTTCTATAGCTGAGAGACTAAGGACAACATTAAAAAAAAACATGCTCACGACATATGTTTGACATTCTCAGATTCATACTCAGCGCATCTGTTAGGAATTGGTGTTAAGAGGGTAGTCATAATATTTATATTGTTAAAACCGGTTTTTTCGCGCACTATCGGTGAAGGCACCGACGCGGAGGGAGAGCGTCGCGATCACTCACCCTGATGAAGACTCTCGGAATGAGTCGAAACTTAGTGCCTTCACCGATAGTGCGGTACGTGAAAAATCCCGTTTTTACAATATGAATAATCAATTTCACGATGTTATATTTAATAAAAAAATAAGCGGCGATGGGCGTGTATGCTATCACGTGGAATGCTTACTTAATGTTTGGACGTGCTTCTGACTACTCCCTACTTGGTATCCTCAAAAAATTACTCACTGTTCAAATATCTGAGGCTGTTCCATCATGGAAAATACAGTATTCAGCGTGTTTGTGTTTTTTGTCTATTTGGTAAATATGTAGGTGTTAATGTATTCTACATACATAAATTATGATTGAATGGATACGTTCAAGAATGCTAGGTAAAGAGCAAACACATTAAAACATACAAAAGATTGATGACATATGCAAAAGCCAAGGTAAAGTAACATTCATTTGACAGATATGATTCCATCATCATATTACCTTGTATTTATTACATATCCTTAAATAAATAATAAATAAACAGGCTTTTATAAGAGGAGGCTTCGAGCTTCTCGTAAATGAGGTCACTTTCCTTTTTTTTTTTTTGTTTTTTTGTTTTTTTGCTAATTTATGCCTGGCAAAATGTGTGTCATTGTCTCAAACAGGCTAGTGTAATCAGGGGTAATCTCCTGATCTCCTGATGATCTCCTGATTTAGAAGCTTACTCCTGTAAGCTCTGACCTAAAGTTTAACTTCAGTTCATAATTTATACTAAAAACGGGATATTTACAATGATTTGTGAATTTTAATGTTTTCCAATATTTCGGCACAGTTTAGTGGTATCGCAATAAAAGAGTGAGTAAGAGGGTAGGTAGATTCGTCTGCCACTTATTTCTACCCGCAGATTTCAGTTTCTCCCATGATCATGTCACATAAAACTGTGCCGAAATATCACAAACATTGTAAATATATCGTTTTCAGTAAAACTATGTGCATAACCCTGATAGTTTTAAAAGTTAAACTTCAGTTCAATACAGATCTGTGGATACCGTCGACCTACTTACAATAACTCCAGTTCCCCATGAAATCATTCAATGAAACTGTAATGTTGCTCACACAATGAACAAACAAATCGCCGCGACCCGCAACTCTGATTCATACTAGCTCGAGAGGCAGTGGTGATTTATTTACGTCATACTACTAACACACCTCACACCCATTCAATACTATCCTAATACTCTAGAGCCTAGATGGTCGGATGGTAAGGTTTAAGAGGAATTTAACAGTTATGGAATGATCTCCCTGCTGAGGTTTTCCAAGTGAAAAGGGCTTGGTGTTACAAGCATCCATAGGTAACCGCTCACTAATAGGTGGGCCGTATGCTTTATACCAACTTGGAGGTTGAATAATGTTAGATCGATAGATGGAAAATACTTTATTGCAAACTAAATCATATTTGAACTTGAAGTATAGTTAGTTTGAACAAAAGAGCACATCGGAACTAAATCTAAGTAGGGATACTTAGCGAATCGGATCAAATTTACATATCACTTGCGCACTGAATCCAATCGTTATCCGATAAATTGTAATGTCTCAACACGGTAAGACTGGTGGCACATGGCATTTAATTTTAGCACAACAGTAATTTTTGTTATTGTATAAGTATATAATATGTAATTTGGTATATATTTTTATTTATTCATATATTTGATAATATAAATCATAAAATTCATTTAAAACTTAATGAATAGATATTCAGACGATTACAATAATTGTTCAGTGCATGTTTTCAATGATTATTGGAGAAACGATTTTGTTTCAAGCATTTCATTATGATCCATCCGCTTACGGTATTAGGAAGATGATGTAAGAAAATAATCAGTAGCTCTCGGTCTATCCCGACTAAGCCTATTGGGCAATAGGCCATAGCGGTCACAATGCACTTTGACGCGGACAGTTACTTGAAAAATGAATGTCAACTCGGTGACCTTAAATTATTGCCATTGCATCCACAATACCTACCTGTGAGTTAATGTTGAATGTAATATAGAACAAATATTATAACAATAATAATAATGCTGGACATTTTTCACACAGCATCATTTAGCCCCAAAATAAGCAGAGCTTGTGTTATGGGTACTACATGGCTGATATACATTTTTTTTTGTAAATACATACATAGAAAACACAGTATCCTCAAATATCGACACACTGAGTATGTATCTGAGGATGACCACTACGGGGAAGACAGTCGTGAGCGTGTTTGTTTTTTCTTGATTATTATGTCGCTATTTAGCGATAAGACCGCCCATAGTACAACATTATCAAAGTTTTTAGTAACTAAGCTGATGTGTTTTTGGTGTGCAATCAATTATTTCTATTCTATTCTATTCTAAACCTCAAGTTCAACAAACTGTTAAAATATACAATCTATGCACCTCATCTATAAACACCTTCACACCGGTATCCGTTGAACGAATTACGGTAAAACTTGCGTAATAGTTTTTGCTATTACTTTTTACAGAGCCTCCTTTGTTTTGGGTCCAGTTTTCCACTTCTATTCATTTTTTGTTTGAGATGGTATCTGTTATAGTTCGGGAGACTTCTAAGACTCCAGATAGAGAAGACTGATGAGTGAATAGCTTGCAGTATTCTGAGTGCATCGTTTTATCGTGATAAGAGCACTATTGTTATAGCTAGAACCACAGAACTATTCGTAAACATTACCAGAATCATTCTGTCGTGGAAAATCAGATTCTCACATAATAGTTACATATCATTAAAAAACTTAGGAAATATAGCATTGGAATTATTGTGGTTTGGTGTCATCAGACTATACCATACTATTCTCCTGCCGACGTTTCGTTTAGAGGTTTTTTCTCATGAGCACCGTTCGCGAACAAGCTCGACGGTCGACAAGTACGGGAGTGGGACTGGATCGGGGACAGGAAAATAGTGATGTACGTGGTACAGTCGTAATAATATCGTAAAATAAACGTACGTTAAATAAAATATAAGAGTCAAAATTATGAGTGAGTTATTGTCTCCTCAAAATAACTATAGTTTTTACTTTCAACAAAACATGCTGGAGATTATCCTCAATTAAGATTACCAAAGTGGAAAAAATAGGTCACTAAACAAAACGTTATCCAAAAATGGCTGACATAATGCCGTATTCAGTTTGCGTAGGCGACAATAAAAGTGTAGTTCACACAAGGTCAGACATAGTTAAACGAGTGTAACATAACCTTTATAACTTCTACATACTGCTATTATATTGCTATTACAGTACGGCAAGACGCGTAACAGCTTTTATCGGCCAAGTTGATGCAGAATAAAAACAAAATGCCATGAATAAGTGCGTATAATCTTGTTGTTTTTATCCAGTTGATAATAATAACGCTAACTCTACATCTTGGGAGTGAACATTTAACAACAAAAGGTAAAACGTTTAAACTATTCCATAATAACTGGTTGTACTAAGTTAGTAAATAAATTTTGTTTATTTAACTTATATTATATTCTTATATTCTTTATTGTAGACACAGAAAAAACAGACAAAAAAACTTACATATAGACAAAGGCGTACAAAGGCGAGCTTAATCCTAACAAGAGTTTTCTTACAGCAAACCTTTGAGGTTAAGGACAGGTGAAAAATAAAGGTGACTAAAATTAAATATTTCGTTTAATAAAATTAACTGTACCTAAGTAAAGGAACAACTATTAATTTGAATTAAAAATGGATTCTGAATATTTAAATATCCGATGTGGAAATTGATCAATTTCAAATTTCAAAAGGTATCCGGATAAGTGGTGCTGGACTTGCAAACTGTCACGTGAAATGCTAACGTAGATTCAATAGGTTTTAATTCGTAGAAACCATAAGGACCATAAACGAATAGTTATAAACGTCGTCAACTTATAAACTATGTGAATTTAATATAAAAATCGGCGTAGGTAAGCCGGCTTTTCGTGCGTGACAAAGTCTCTGCAAAAATCAGACACTAAACTCTGCTTAAAAGTGATTTTACGCCGATTTTGCACGCCTGACAAAGTCTCTGCAAGAGCCAGACAATAAACTCAGCTTTTTCTGCTCTTCCGTTTATGGAATTAGCTACTGACAGAAGCTCTAAGTTGTACTGTAGCATTTATTTTATTGCTTATTGTTAAATTACTATTAAGGATGACTTGTACAAATTAACTTACAACTTAAGGATTGCATACAGTTACAACTTCATGGTCGCAATATTTATTATACAATAAAGATGGTCATAATTATACCTTTAAGTAAAAAAAATTGTAATACCTTATGATCACTGTGGGTTGCGTGGCAGGTGTGTTACCGGCTGAGACTCAAGAAGTGCGGGTTCGATTCCCGCTGCGGGATAATTTTTGCATGGGTATTGTGGTGCAGAAGTACTCGTAGTACCTGATACCCAAGATACAGGGAATCCTAGAGTAGGGTCAGGATTAATTATGTGACTGTTGGGTAATTTGCCTATATAAAAAAATTGGGCCGAACGTGGAGCTGAAAAGTAGGACGAAATAAGATTTATTAAAATAAAATTTATTGTCGGCCGAATATGGCATACAAAGTGAGACGAAAGCAGATTTTTTGAAGCGGGCCGAACTTTCTAGGGACGAACATGGCTTAAATCTATTTATTTTGTTACGTTTTTTTTTAACAATGGGAAAATGTATAGAATTTCTTTATAAAGCTTCGCTTTGGCTGTCATTTAATCTTATCGATTGTTAAAGAAACCATTTTTCCTAATTGTGCCTTAACCAGTTTGCTATATCCAGTTTTGGACACTAAAACCATTTTATTTCAAATTTAAAAAAAGTAAACGGTTTTTTTTTCTTTTTAGTTTGGTTAAAATTAACCAAGTTAGTTTTGACACTGTTATTTAGATCCATACATTTGGCCCGTAGAACAGATGCTAGTTGCATTTTAGGTATACACTTTTAAAAAGCCATGTCCAGTTATCTAAAATTCTGTTACATCTGTATTTTTGTATCGGCCATTTTTAATCTCAAAACAATTGAACGTCCATTGCTCCTTTTTAATCTGTGACTCTAGGTGCGGCAATGCGGCGTAGAAAAGTAATGTAAGTAAGGACTCCCGCGTAGAATTCAGCGTGTTGTCTTCAATTATATGCTTTTACTGTAACCACGGGGCGTCTTACAAGTTTGTAAATGAGTTAGTACGGTAATGTGTAGGTTATACATGTAATTAAATTTACTTAGAAGTAGCTTAAGATTAGGCACAGAAATAAATTAAGCTAGGTTAGTTATGTCGTAAAATGTTTTAACAAAATTTTATTTGTAAGGGAATTCAGCTATACTTTAGTTCAAAGAAACAATTAAAGGTTGTCTGGAAGAGATCGCTACGAAGCGATAAGACCGCCGATTTACTTAAGTAAGAATAATAATTTGAATAAATTGTAGTTTAAATTTATTCAAACATAAAGGGAGACTGGTACCAGTGTGCAAAATGTTGAAAGCTCATAAATCTAACTTAAACTGCTTAGTTTAAGTTAAATTCACATAGTTTATACAAGAAGGTTCTCAATTCTAAATGATCCTTGTGATTTTAATGAATTAAAACCTACTGACTTTGACTTGACTTTTTCCATTTTTGTACAATGTTTGGACTGACTAGCAATAAGACTTCTATAGTCTGTGGTTGATTCATAATCAACCACAGACTATAGAAGTCTGATGATAATCGTCACTTATCCACGAGCTAGCTGTACCACGACCTCCCTCGGCCCCGAACCACCGCGTCACATCGCCCACCCGCGCTATTACTTCTTTCGCTCGACTCCTAACGGTCGCAGCGTAATTTTAAATAGCTCATAACCTTCTTCAATCATCAAGGCATGCTCTCCGTCATCATTAACTGACAGGAGGTCAGGGATACTGGAACAATGCTGTCATCAACCCATAGTCCTTCTCCGCTGCTTTAAGGAGTTGGCTGGTTGGGGGCAGGTTAGAAGGGGGATAATGCACAATACACCCCAATGCAGGATGTCAGTGCAGACCTTGGTTCCCCCCACTTAGAATTAGAACCTTCCTCAAGAATTGGGCTATCAAATTCAAAAATATTATTTTAAAACCAACTGGTAGTTTCAGAGATCAGAGCAATTAAACAAGCAGATTTTTAAGATACCGTAGTCCTAGAACTTGAAATGAACTTCGTAGGCAATAAAGACAAAAAAAATAGACATATCTACGTTTACGAAACAGCCTATGAGAGGAAACATGGGTCACTGGCTGAAAAAACCTGTCAAAGTCAAACTCAATAGGTTTTTATTTTTGGCATTATAAGGATCAGAAAGGTCAGCTTAAAAACGTGAAGTTAAAATTTGAAAGTGAATTTACGCCGATTCTAGACTTGGTACGGAATGAGCCAGTTCTTTTCAACTCACTGTGTCCAGAATACGTTGCGTTTATAAATGCCCGGACTCATACGAGAATGTATTGTTAATGTTTTTAATTAAACATTAATTTAAGGGAAATTTCATTTGTGGTTTGATGTTAATGTTATTCTAGAAATTACTAAGTTTTAATCAAAATAAATCTACAATACTACAAAACCATTAAGTCCCGTGAGTTAGTAGGTATTAACGGACGACACAGGAAGGCCCACCACTCGGACCGTATACATTTCGAAGTTGTAAAAAGTTAGCAAAAGATCGTTTGTCGTGGCACTCTTTGGTGACATGTGCAGCTTTGGACTTCAGACATTTAAGTCTAAGTCCCTACTAACAACAATCGTATACCTACCAACCTACTTGGAGCTACTAAACCTAAGCCATTGTATGTAGGTCATTAAAAATGAATAAAAGAAAATAAAAAAAAAATAATACTAATAATATATGTCTAGCAATGTAGTTCACCAAAAGCTGTTTGATGATGATAATGGTGAAATAACAATACCATGATGTAGGTATTGTTATTTCACCCTATCCTGAATTCTATATTTTTTTAAACAAACGAATGTGCCTACGTACTTAACCTTGTTATTTTTCAGAGAAGCTAAGAGGAGAGCTCATTCAAAAGCTTTCAGAGCAAGCTTAATACTAAAAGCCCAGGAGTCGGTAATGTTTTCTAGCGATATATTGCTTAAGTTCAGGGTATGAAGACCATCAGCAATAGTCGAGTGACATGCCAATGTCCGAATCGCGTTCCAATTTCACGCAGACAATATTAGCTTGCACAGAATGTTAGGCCCGTGCCGTAAAATAATTAAGTTTCGTTTAAAATTGCGAAAAACAAAACCATATTACCCAATATTGATAAGATATTATAAATTAACTTCGATAAAGTGATACGTTACATAATATATTATAGTTATCATTGTACTCATAGTTCCTGATACCCACGACACAGGGAATCCTATGGATGTGACTGTTTATTAAACAATTTAATGATAGCAAAAAAAAATGTTTTTTTCTAACAGCATCATCTAGTCCCAAACTAAGCAGAGCTTGTATTATGGGATCTACATGACTGATACATATAGTCGACCTACAGGTAGAAAACAGTCTGCTTTTCCTATTTTAATGTAGTGTACATAGTTTTTTTTTCTGTTTTTAAAGTAGTTCTATATTTTGTTGATGCCATAAATATCTGTTTACAACCACTATGATAGTTTTCACTCTGGGTTTTAAAGTACCCTTAGGATTTTCTAGTTACGAAAGTGAAGCCCAATTCTAATTATTTTACAATACAGTCTCTAAATAGTTAGAAATCAGTCTTGGTCAGGTCACAATCTCACTTATGACGTTTTTCTATAAAATGATTGTTGTTACATTTTGACCAGAATACCTACCGATTTTCACAAGACCCTGACTAGAACTAAACTTTCATAGAATTTTTTGATACGTGGCTAGTCAATCGCTGAGTCTGCTTCTTGCCTAAGGGAACGAAATAGTCCTCTACTAAGCGCTTACCGTAGACTTGCTATCTGTGCGATTTAGTCCCAGACTATCCTCCTATGCGTTAAATAAAGCAAACGCACACGAGGATAGTCTGGAGGACAGATCGTCCCCCTTAGCAATAGCAGGTTAAGTGATTTTTAAAGTAAATATATCTCTCTGAATGTTACAGACGCCTTCTTCATTATAAACGCATCTGCATTAGAATCAAGGGAGGTCCTTAAGCACCGATATCCGAATATAAATAAACATAAATGACATCAATCCGTTTCTAAGTACGTTGTAAATACGTCCACGTTACCCGACTTTATTATATGTAATATGTATTCTGTGGCTTTACCGAGAGTGATTCTAATTCTATCGACCACACGCGCGGCCGGCACTTCCCGTGGCTTTCATGTTGAAGTACTCGTTAGCTACAGCCTTGAAGACATGTATTAAAAAAAAACCTTAGCCATTGAAAAACATCAATCATCGATTGCAGACTCCTTGTTACTATTGGCAATATAACTTAAGCAGATCAGAAAAAGTTTGCGATCATTTTGTAAAGATTAAACTACGAGTACCACAATATAAAATACTAGCCTCTGCCCATGGTTTCGCCCGCGTGGTACCTGGATAAAAAGTAGCCTATGTATTATTCTGATGTATAAGCTATATTACTTTAAAGTTTCATCAAAATCTGTCCAGTAGTTTTTGCGTGAAAGAGTAACAAACATCCATCCTCACAAACTTTCGCGCATTGACAGATATACTAAGCGCATTATTTTTAGAGAGTAAAAATCCAGTGGTGTCTCGGTTTGAACCCACGACCGGAAGTCAGGATACCACTTAAGCCAACAACGGCCACGCATAACTAATAACGGATACCGGTGATTAAACTTATTGCAGATTTTATAACCACATTTATAATTCCAACAAGGTGTAATTTCTATGTACTTAATTTAAGTATTACTTAAAATTTATTATGATCATGTAACGGCTTGCTCTGTTATGGTGTTACTAAACACTGGTTAAGGTTCTCGATTGGTGAATACGAACTGGATGACGCATCGAAGGCCCTCAACCCTGATGAAACCAAAGTCTTTGAGAATGATCCCGAACTGGTACCATAAAAGTTTTATTCCTGAGGGATTGTATTTTATTATAAGATTTACGGGTCTTTATTTACAATTATTATTATTTTCCCGACGATAGTTCCCTACCGGTGACTTTTTTATTCATGAAACATTTACAGAATTGAAACTGTAATGGCTCGAAATAATAATTATGGTAATTATGAGTTGTTATTTGGATTTTAAAATGCTAGCGAAATATGAAGATTATATAATCTGCCAAAAATTAAACCTCGGCGGAAATCGCACCCGCGGCTTTTAACAGAAACATCACAAAAAATTTGACCAGAATGGTTACGATCTCGTGGCTTTGTTGGTATAGCATCAAGCGGGAGGTTGCGGGTTGGAGTCCCGCCAAGCTCGATTTTTTATATAATTATTATAATAAAAATTATTATTCTATAAATCTTGTTTGTGATCTCGTGAAATACCGTGCATTTTTCTCCGTTTCATAACATTGGTAACCGAAAAACTTAAAAAAAAAACATCATTTTACGGTACAACATACAAAAACATTCCAAAACAAAAGTAAATCACAACGGATGATCTTATCGCTAAAAGCGATTTCTTTCAGACAAACTTAAGATGGAGAGAACTATTCAGATTTGTAAATCTACATTCAATCTGCAGGTTAAATATTCCATATTTAGCTTATTTCATCATAAAGTCGCAGTATATTCATTCATTTTACACAATAAATCTAGTTTAAGGCGGTTAATAAAAACCACTTTATATTAATAAATCTTACTTTCCCATGATAAATGCATATTTTATTACTAAATAATACCGCGACCAATGGATTAACATTAACTTAAAATGGTCAATGGTATAACTAATAATTTACTTAAATTAATAGATAGTTTTTTAAATATCAATTTAAATATTTATAAAGTTCACGATATACATTTTAAGGTTCCGTACCTAAAAGGTGTTAATGGCTAAGATTCGGCTTAGCCGTCTGTCACAGGGAATCCTAGTGTAAGTCCTAGGGAAAATAGTTTATTTTGAGATATTTGAACTTATGACCTCAACTTAAATTACATATTTCTAAGGTTCTAGGGCTAAATATAAACTTTACAAAATATAGAAATCTAAAGGTATTTTATAAAATAATATTCGTAGATACTCTTTTCAAGAAATAAATGGGAACTATCATAATTTACGAAATAAATTCATTGGTGCACCGGATTGGAGCCCACGACCACCGGATCGGATATCGTTAGTCAGATTAGTTCTTAATAATTCCAATACAACTATCTAACCCAATTTATCTTTGTTACAGGTAAGTTACCAGAAATCTTTGCATCGGAACATCTGACCCACATTCATCCTATCTGAAGGTAAAAGGCCGACCTTGGTTAAAAAAAAACAAACCGCAATCAAATATAAACTTTTTTTGGTATTCCCTTTACCTTAAAAACTTTATTTTACCCTACATTCTTAACCTTAAGGTTGTTTTTGGGATGGGAGGATTACGAAGTCATTAGCTTAAGTTGCTGGGCTATTCTGTTCTTTATCTTCTTGGAAATAAGGGTGGCGTTGTGAATGAAAGCGCCGGGCACGTGTGCTAACCATCTGCCTTCCCAATTAGGGAGTTCTTTGTAATGTAGAGCGGTTAACTTTTTTTTTTAAACCATGCTCGGATATCGATGTCGAATAAGCAAACTGAATTGTGGATTGGTAGCGTTGGTTTTTATCGACTATCTCGTTTTATCTTCATCGATATCGATAAAGTCCTGGGACACCGTCTGAGATTGATTTGAAAGCATTAGGGTAGTGTTCAAGCCCTGAGCGTAGCAAATAAATATTTTAATTCAGTAACTTTACTTTTAGTGTTATTTTTAAACGGCTTTGCGTTTCGTTACACCTCGCCTGATGTGTAACTAAACGAAATTATAATCTATTCTAAACACACTTAACCAGTAGATGCCTGGTAACTCTTCTATTGAAGATTACCCAAGTTATATTTTGTTGGAAACACAGATGCAGGAAGGGAAGTTCAATCCTTAGCTATTTCAGCTTTATTTCGACTTTAAAGTTGATTCATTTTACTTATAATAAGTATAGCAGTTTATAAATTAGAAATAATCAAAGCCTACATAGATAAACTCTTTACTGCACGCCAAAGAAAAATACAAAAACACAAAAATTTATGAAATAAATATTAGTTACATTTATTTGTTATTTAAGCTTGATACCAAAAATTCAAAAATTCAACCTCGGCGAGACTCTAACCCGCGACCACCTTGGTATACGGGGGCTATACCAACTAAGACACGAGATCGTTACCAGCCAGACCGATCACCTTAATTGTGGGTTAACATTAAATAACAAATATCCATCGACAATAGAA
Organism: Perizoma affinitatum; assembly: GCA_961405105.1. NCBI lineage: Eukaryota > Metazoa > Arthropoda > Insecta > Lepidoptera > Geometridae > Perizoma > Perizoma affinitatum. Next base: position 12,934,769 of record OY560188.1, read on the forward strand.
ATATCGATACTCGGATTTTATCTGAAACATGACATCACATCCCTACCGTTAATTCACCGCGTCAGTGAATAGGGAATGCCCATTCATAGATAAGAATCCAACGGTTTACAATGTAGGCGTTTTGCAGATGCCAATTTTTTCTGCAATAAAATATGCAATAAGTAACAAAATATGGTAGGACATTTTATTTGTGTCTTGGAACAACAGCTGATCAATTCAGCTGTTTGTTGAATATGCTCTTATAGATATATAGATAGACAAACTATTTATTGTGACGAACTATGTGACGCAGTGGGCGAAGGCCCGCCTGAGACAGAAGGTTGCGGGATCGATTCCCACCTTGGTGTAAAAGTTTGTATGATCTGCGAATATTTGTCTCGGGTCTGGGTGTTTTTATGTATAATATGTATGTACTTGAAAAAATATATATAATTAGTATATCTGTCAATTAATTACCATAACACAATATCTGCTTAGTTTGGGGCTGTGTGTTATTTTATTATTGTACATAACACAATTTTAAAGTACAACATACAGAAATATAATTAAAGAACAAAAGTAATGGGCGGTCTTATTGCTGAAAGCTATTTCTTTCAGACAAAAATAGTAGAGCAACGACCTTTACCTTGTAAAACCTTTATATCGAAGTCCAGTAGTATCAGTTTCGATGCAAAAAATAATTTGAAACAGAAACAAACAAACACGCTAACGACTATTACTCATGACATCTTCAGATAGACTTCCTTATACTCAGTGCGTCGATATTTGAGTATACCAAGTATACTCAAATATCTAGGGGTAGTCAAAGGTACGATTAAACGTTTCATTGGACACATGCCTGCGATTTGCAAGTAGTTAGCATTCCACGTGACAGGTTGCAAGCCCATCGCAGTTGGTTAGAACACTAACTGATGGCATGTGCCTTCGATTTATGGTTTTAGGGCATTCCGGTTTCATCCTTTACCGTTTCGTGCACGTATTAATGCGCACATACATTTTTTAATTTGTGCACGATCGGGTTCGAATCCACGACCTCCGGATTAGAAGTTGAGATAATTATACTAATAAAAAATAATTTGATAACTTATAAAAATAGCGGTTTGCCAAGCACCGAGACAAATAAAATAATTATGAAATGAATCGTTAACAAACTCGTGAAAAAACAATATGGTGGAATCTGAAGTTAATTATTGTATTTCTGTTCCCTCCAAAAATAATTTAAGCTACGATAAAATCATGGCTAGTGATTAACTGAGTCTATATATATATAAATAGAAAAAATCTTATCGATAAATCGCAAAGTACAATTCGGCACTCTAGACATTCAATTTCATTTCATTCAAATTCCGAACTGCAATTATTTATCAGCTTACATTTTCTGAATTAAACATTCTTGCAGAGTATCGTGTTTCGATTTCCGAATACGGATTTTGGAATGTCCAAAAGGTTCCACCTTGTTACCAGTACTTGCAAATTTATCTTTATCTGTTTGTCGGTCAGTAATGCAGTTTGCAATACGATTTCGACATACTGTTCATTGAGTAGATTTTGTGTGTAGTAACATTTAAGAATCCCAAAATACAATAATCGGAAAAGGGGGAGACAGTTCTCCCCCTTTTCAAAAAGGTGAGAGGACGAGATAAAGAACATTGTAGGAAAATCATGGACAAGGAAAGCGAGAGATAGAGAGGAATGGAAGAGGTTGGAGGAGGTCTTTATCTAAAACGGGCAAACAGATATTAATGACGATGTCATGTATAATATTAAATGTTATATTAAGTACCATGTAATTTATCTGAAATAAAAAGTTTATATTATTATTATTATTATAGTGACATTAAAGGCATGTGCCGTCAGTTAGTGATCCAAGAAGCGGCGATGGGCTTGCAACGTGTCACGTGGAATTCAATTCATTTCAATATATTTTATTCCATTTAGATACAATTATTGTACACTTGGAAAAGTCATTTTAATATTTTTAAGGTATTATTATTAGGTGTTAATCTAGTAGTGATCTGGATCAGTTGAGCTATCTATTGATCGTTTGCAATGTCCATGTGTATTTTTTGTGTATACCTACTTGTACGTAGTTGTATGAATAAATCTCTTTTACACGGTATCAATAAAATACATTATAGGTACATAATACATTCTAGAGAAGAAAAAACACAAACGGGTATGTTTACATACAAAAGTCATCAGCTAAGTCAATATCATAATATGATTTTGACATTAAAAAACACCATATTTTAATTAAAGTCCTTAAAATCGAAATCCATTATGCCCAAAGGCAATTTATTGATAAAAATTAAGCTTACGCATAAAAAGCTGTTTAAACTTTAGCATGTCTATGCTTTACTTATATTAGGTAATCCTACTAATATTACAAACGCGAAAGTTTGTGAGGATGGATGTTTGTTTCTCCTTCACGCAAAAACTACTGAACAGATTTTGATGAAACTTTACAGTAATATAAATTATACGTCAGAATAACACATAGGCTACTTTTTACCGTGGGCAGTTACTGTTTATTTATTTTTCTGGTTGTTATTTTGTGAACCTGTGAAAAAGAATCAGTGAGGTGAAAGGGTTCAGACGACCGTCGTCTTTCCTTCAGAAATATCATCTAAAATACATGATTATCTTGTTTTTCTTTATTTCTCGCGTTTCTTTTTAATATTTATGATTGATTGGCACACAAATATTTTTCCCGAAAGTCTATGGTATTTTTTATAAACCTGTGAATATTAAAAGAAAGTATTCTGTTTGAAAAAAGGAACACCAACATTTTCAAAAGTTGTATCTGTTTGAGAAAACATTTCAAACAGAAAATCTTCATTTCATTTTAATTTACTATCATTTTGATTTGAGGATGTGACACCACCGCCCTCAGCCCCCGACCCACCGCGTATCGCCCGCCGCGCGTTTACTTCGTTTTCGCTTATCGTTCTTTCTGATATTTTTCCATTTGCTCGTCCCAGCGTAATATTTAATAGTTTACCTTCCTAAAAATTGGACTATCAAATGCAAAAATATTTTTTTTAAATCTGACTGGTAGTTCTAGATATTAGCTTGAACGCGCTAATATACGCGATGTTTGTATTTACATAAAGTATATAAGTAGTATATCAATCATGTAGTTCCCATAACACTTTGGGGCTAGATGATGCTGTGTGAAAAATGTCCAGCATTATTTATTTTTATTATTATTTTGTATATAGTATAGATAATATTATTAATAAAAGAAAGGTAAATGAATCAGATCCATCTCCATTGTCCCACCACCCACCACATACATCATCAGCTAATGACGAATACACAGTTTCAATGTACAAAAACGTGGATCAAAACGTACATACATTGTACTCATACGAAGACACGCCTCGATAATCCTTCAACATGTTTCAAATGTTTAAACAATAGGTATTCAAATTTTAATCACAATCTTCATGTACATCGTAATGAGTCTTTTGAATGATTTAATTTAAGTATATAATTTATTCCAAGGGTCAATGTACAATGTGAATGAAATAGGTCAAAATTTGTTTACAGTTTATCATTATCAAGAATTCCATAATTCTTGGAATAGCCAGATAGTGTGTTATATTTCCAGTTTCTTTAATTTGATTATTAATTAATACACACAAACTTCAGATAAACTGTGTTTATTTCCATTTAATCACTTAAAACCCCAGAGCACAAAACACACCTCGATATCCCAAAACCATAGAGGAAGATAGCTAGACCCGTTCCATAGATTGGACAGCAACCATAGACCATAGAATCCATAGATATACAACACAGTGTGTCCTTGACTTGACAAAAGAGAGTAAACGCCCGTAGGATTTAGTAGTTCTACAAATCTGTTTAAAAAAAATAGGGAAAAAATAAAAGCCGACTTCAAATAACGGGAAGTTTATAGAAAGGACAATATAAAATTTAATCCTTCTGTTTTTTATCATTGAACCCATTTAAAAAAGAATCTAAATATAAATAAATAATGCTGGACATTTTCCACAGTTTCATCTAGCCCCAAACTAAGCAGAGCTTGTATTATGGGAACTACATGACTGATATACTACACTTATTATTTTTTGTAAATACATATTATACATAGAAAACACCCAGACTTGGGACAAATATTTGCAGATGATACAAACATTATCTCGCGACGGGAACCGAACCCGCAATTTTCTGCGTCCCAGGCGGGCCTTCGCCCACTGTGCCACAGAGGTCGTCAAAGTTGTCAACTGGCGAAGATATAGCGTAAAAAATGCGAAGCTAATGCTTTTTTAAAGTCGGTTGAAAAGATGTAAAGTGCAGCTCATCTGATAAATTGTGTCAGCAAGTTGGAAACTTAGAAATTGCAATCTACCCCGCAATTAGTCCATGACAGACCTACCATTAAAACGAAGACCAGCATTTTCCAGTCTTACCGAAGACTTTTCCGTGAGACTCATGAATTGTATCATAAAATTGCTGAAAACGCAGGCTTCATAGCTGATCTTAGTGAAAATCTCTTTTTTAAACGTGCCATAAGAATAGTCTGAAACTGTAGTTTAAATTCGCTGTAAAGCGTCTGGAACTAATAATATTTACAGATAAGTAATGTCCGTTCGCGCAATTAAATTTTATTATTAATATTTTCTAATTCACCAGATAAATTCCTTGGAATATTAAACAGTACTCTCTTTTACTGTCAGTCGATCAGCGGTCAAAGTAACAGCATTCAAATAAAACGATACCCACATCATAACAAGATGCAACCTGATACGCTTAGATAGAGCGTCCAGGCAAAGACAGATGGAAAAGACGGAAGCCAAACGCTTGGTGAAAAAGCCGGTTAGTTTTTACTTTATAACTATTTCGTCAACATCAAAATAGATGATAATCTGAAATCTTATCTTGTACCGATAACAGATTAACATTTAAATGACCCAACTTAAACCGCCTTGTTCTCTGAATAAGGCTTGTAAAAGAATTTATACCGATAACTATGTTACTCTGATACTACATAATGTTCTTTTCTTAGTTTGTAGTGGGAGTAAATAATATATATTTGACATTTACCCGGATTCCTATTAACATCGTTTTGTAAGTACAAATTTCAATAATTAATTCAGAACCTAAATCCTATTATAAAATATGTAAGCCCGACCGAATTAAAAAAGTCGGACACTGTGGTATCCCTATTTAGCCTTAGGGCGTCGACACACGAGATAGTTTATGCTCAATAAACACAAAGTTTCCTCGCCCCACGCGACTTAATGCCGTACACGGTCCGCCTTAACGTGATATCCTGCCGTTAGAAAGCTTTTATGCCTTCAGAGTATTTATCGATATCGATAATTGGCGACGGCCTTCCCTATTCGTGCAGCCGTCAATTGGTCAGAGGAGGTCAAAGGTTGGGGTTAGTTTGGTTCGAGACATTTGACTTGTATTAGGTACCTATTTGGAAATAGAACCTTTTGTTGGATAATAACTTGTTTTTTTACAACTTCTATGCGATATCTTTTATTAAGAATTCCAACATAAAATACATGTTGGAATTTCAGTATCCATTCAATAACTTCAACACTTTCAAAGCCGTTGGCATTGTCTCCATTGAAATCCCTCAACAGCAACACCCGTTTGTGAACACATCAAACTATAAACAAAAGCGTTGATTGCGAGGAAGGTACTACCCACCTATTTGTGTTAAGAGAGAGAGAGAGAGAGATGCCTACCTCTTATCTTATCTCTTTTCTGTGACAATGCCGCTTGGCAGCAACTTAAAAACAAGACAAATTGGAAGTTAAAATGGTAATTAATTATATTTACAATAAATTAAGCTATAACTAAACACTCTTAAAAAGGTACCATTTCGCAATTAATGACAATGCAATAACTCTAAATAGGTCTTGAATGGTGAAGAAAGTGACCTATGGCATTTAAAGTCATTTCCCAAGCTATCTCGACCCATAACAGACATTCAAGCTATTTAAGAATTTGTCTTGCGCAAACTGAGAAATGCAATTAAATTTTCCGATGACGTTAATAACCTGACTATATAAAGGTACCAATAGGCTAGACAATAGGCTACCTAGACGTTTATCTTTTACCGACAATCGGAATTTAAGTTCTGAGATATTTCTCTATAATTTCTGTCATCGTAAAAGACTGAATGAAACCCAAAGCACAATTAATCTATCGACTACACGGGTGTTTTAGTATTGTCTACTAGTCTAGTACTAGTCTTTATATACATCGTATCTCAGTCAGAGTGACATTGATAGAACAAGCAATTCGAGACAGGAAAATATAAAAAAGGGCCTCTTAGTGTTAGCTTCGGTTCCAATACTGCCAGTTAAGGTTTACCCCACAAGGTTGTTTTTTTTAATACTAAAGTAACAAACAAACATACGGCCTACCTATTGGCAAGGGGTAGCCTATGGACGCTTACAATAATATGGTTCTTGTCTAAGAACCATCCTTGAAAACGCGGTGAATTGTAACCATAAAACCTGTCTAGGTTTTATCGTGGCTCCAGCTTGCGAATTTTAGAATTATTTCTCCCCGCTGCGGAGTCTTACCATCACTTTCAGTTTTAAATTTGTTAGTTTACAAATCACTAAGGGCTGCAGCAATAGACGATAGAAAATACGAGGATTTAAAAAAAACTTGTTTTTAAGGTTCCTACAATGTATGATGCATCTAGCGTGTCTGAACCCTAAATGCTCGGGTAGTTTCGTATTAAAAATGATTGCCTCTTCGCTTAGTATCATTTCTAGCATAAGTAAACAAATTGAACACCGACTCATAAATTGCTCTAAAAGTCATGTGGGACAAGGCCGTGTGACTCACGAATCCGTATGCAATCTGATTTTACCATTGCGTTCGATGGTAATGTAGAATCTATGGCATAATAACTATAATAGCATTGATACTTATTCCAGCTGTGATTTTTAACAAGTCTCCCTCAATAAGATTTTTATAAAATTCAACCTAGCTGGGACACGAACCCGTGACCTCCTGCCGGATATTATTTCCCTTATGTGTTTGTAAATACTTTAAAAATAAAATAATCTAGTCGCCCTCCTTCAAACAATGATGGAAAACATCGCAAGGAAACCACCATAGTGGACCGTAGTATGCCTCAACATAAAATAAAACAAAATGAATTTAATACTACTAATATTATAAACGCGAAAGTTTGTGAGAAAGGATGTTTGTTACTCTTTCACGCAAAAACTACAAAACGGATTTTGGATAACACTTTACAGTAATGTAGCTTATACATCAGAATAACAAATACGCTACTTTTTATCCGGGTACCACGTGGGCGAAGCCGTGGGCAGAAGCTAGTACTTAATTAAAGTATGTTGATTATGATTTATGATAAGGATTTGGCAAACTGCCAAAAATGGCCAAAAATCAAAGGTCCAAAATAATATATAACAACCTCTAATATTCTTTTGTTTATCGCATTTGAAACTAATCAGTCAATATTTTGTCTCTTATAATACACACATAGTCCTGACCACACACTAGGGTTCCCTATGCCGTGGGTATCAGGAACTACGTGTACCGTGGTACCACTTTGACAGTGCCTGGGCAAGGTACATTCGATCACTTAACATACATACTACACTGAGAGAGCTGTCTCTTATCTTGGTCAACGCATTAGCATTGCCATTCATCGTGGCAATGCAGCCAGTATTTTGGGAACGCTTCCGCCTGGTAGTGATCTGGATCAGTTGAGCTTTCTATAGATCGTTTGCAACGGTCTTTAGATGTAGCTGTTTCATCTGTATTTTTTGTAAATACCTACTTGTAGTTTTATGAATAAATGTATACATATATTTATTCCTTAACATATTATTAACTGTAAAAAATGACTCCGTATTGGCTGTTGCAATACAGTTGAAAGGTCGGGAAAATAATAAAAAAGGTAAACGCGATTAAGACCCATAAAAACTTATATGTAAATTGGATCCAACTATTAAGTACTTTAGATAGATCAGCTTTAAAATGTCCATTTCGCGTGAACCGCAATCGAATTGGTATGCAACTGTCATCGACCAGGAAGTAATTACACCAGGACCATTAGAATAGCCGTGGTGCGACCACAATTCGTGGTCACCGACTTCTCAGTCCCAAGTCATGAGTCAGCAGCGTCATATCTAAGACGCAACAGCCGAGGATAGGCCTTGGTCTGGTCCAGTAAAATTCTCCAGCCGGTTCTGTGTTGGGCTTTTTTCTTTCCAAAACTTATATTGAAATACTATACTTATATTCTGTTCAGTATATATTGGACAAAACAACTTCAACTTATATAACACAAGGAATATTAGTGAGTCAGTAGCGTCATATAATGTATATCATCAGAGAAAATGCTGGTATTCTGTACAAAACTTTGCATAAAACGCATAGGGGATCCTAGTATAGGGGTCAGGACTACATGTCTAATGGGTAAAAAAATATCCTACAGCTGTAGCATAATTGCTTTTCCAATTTTCTAAGATACATAAAACCATTCCTCAGAATGAAACTTGTATCGTTGGATTTTAGATCTGGATCTGCCTTTAGATAGGTCAACTGTTATTTTTTCATTTGTATATTTTGTAGATACTTATTAAAATATTTGAAAAATTAAAATATTATTCTGTAAATAATATGATATGTTTATAATTAGATTCAACGCTTCCTTCTATGACTTGGTATTTGCACAAACGGAAGCTAAAATTATCCATTGTTCATAAAATCAATTGTAATTCAACTCAGAGTCGAATTTAACTAAATAATAATGACCAGTCAACGTTATTTACCCCTTCGTATACAGGGTTTTTCCCTTCCCCCCCCTTCCCACCCCTTCGTATATAGGGGAGCAAAAGCTCCCTAGTCATAATTCCTACAATGAAACCCAACTATTTTGTTATATATCTGTGGATATAAGTTTAGTAGAAATACTAATATAGTGTGCGGGATCGTTTCCTGCCGCGGGATAAATGTTTGTATCGGGTCTGGGTATTTTTTATGTATGTATAATATGTACATATGTATTTACAAAAAAAAATGTATCAGTTATATAGTTACCATAGTACAAGCTATGCTTAGTTTGGGGCTAGATGATGTTGTGTAAAAAAAACTCACTTATTTTCAGAAGATTCCATGAGCAACATGTCTGCCTGAAAAAACGATTTATTGACGAATAATTTCTAAAAGAACATGAATAAGTCGTAATATTACTTTTTATTTCAAAATTAAGCTTATTTGTAAGTTTTTAGTTCAAATTTTCGAAAATAAAAAAACCATGTTATTGGCTTAGGTTATTCTCGTTGTCTTCCGATCTTTGGAGAAATTTGTTGTAGGAATAATGGAACGAGAACTATGCATGATTTTAAAATAACCCTGTATATCTACCTATATATTTACCTCTTCTAATGCTTGATTCCAACTGGTAAGGTTTGACCGAAATGACCGCTTAATATACCAAAACTTGAAAATGAATGACATCGTCATTCATTCATTCGTTCATTCATTCAATTATTGTACCGTGGCACTTGAACTCAGTATCAACTGTTGTTACGGTGACCGAACGCAGTCAGCTGTCTGATAACAAGTTTTATTCATGTACCCACAATTTATTGTTTTTTCGATTCTACTTTTAAATTTAATAGAAATTATCTGAGTATCATAGCTACCTACCAACCTAATTTTTTTGTTGTTTAGTTTTAAGCCTGGGCTACATTGTGGCAGGTGTAGCCCAAACATAAGGAAGTATTTAGCAGCTGTTACACAGGTGTAACCTAGCACGGCTGCTAAAAGAAAATTGTATTTTGTAGGTATCTGAAATTGTTTTTTTTTTTATGGAATTGTCAATGTATTTAGAATATTGTAATGTAGTACTTACAAACAACTTCATTAAGAAATAATATTAGATTACCTACCTACTATAACTACAACAATGTGTTATTCCACTATATTTTACTTTTTACTGAATAAATACTTATACTGGAACACAGCACTGGACACAGCACTGGTAGATATACAGGGTTATTAGTGTTTACCGGATAATCTAAAATTCAGAATCTACCAACGACATAGTCAATTCATTCACTAGAATACAGCAATATCTGCAAGGATTATCTGCATGGCAGCAGATACAAATACGGTTCTAGTATACCCTCAGACAAACTTTCCAACAAAGGAATTCTACTATTGTGAAGGAAACTCTATTGAGTAACCTTATCTACATTTTATGGTAGACTGATCTATAAGAATCAACTAGTAGAATGAACCGTGACTTCGTCTGCGTTAAGTTATTTTTCAAATACTTTTGAAAAATATGCACTCATTGATACCTCGGTGGTACTTTTGTGCGGTTTTATTTCCCGCTGCAGGACAAATATATTTGTAGATATTTGTTAAGGGTGTTGTGATACCACGGTAATCGTAGTTCCTGATAACCACGACACAGAGAATCATAGTGTGTCAGGACTATATAATCTGTTGGATGTTTATTTACTATTATTTAATTCAATTGTTTTGTTTGGTTTCGACGGAAGATCAGCGTTGTGATAGCTATGCGCAATAGCTATTACAACATTAAGCTGAGTCGGACGCCATTTTGTAGCATTTTATATTGTAGATTTTAAGTAGATTATTATGGTGTTGGTTAATATAAGTAATTAGACTAAGCTTAAAATGAATTGTTAAAAATAATGCTCAAATAAAGACTTCTTTCTTTCTTTCTTTTCTTTCGTTCTTTTCTTTCTTTCTTTCTTTCTTTCAATAATAGTAAATAAACAAGATTTAGTGTTCCAATAAGTGGCGATGGGCTTGCAACGTCACGTGGAATGCTAACTTGCAAAACGCGGGTATGTACCAAATGTAATGTGTGGACGTGCCGCTGACTACCCCTACTTGGTATCCTCAAAGATCTACTCTAGTATGTATCTGAGGATGTCCACCATGGAAGACAGTCGTGAGTGTTCAATCTCAAGACTATAGGATTAGCAGTGTAAGTTGCGTGTAATTTGTCATTCAGTAAGTTAGTCACGCAACTATTTTATATATATATATTTGACTAAAATGAAAGACTGCAACTATCTCGAAGTTTTCTATAATAGTCCCAGTTAGTAAGTTAGCGACGGTGAAAAACTTTGGCCCAACTTTTTATGTAAGTCTCAGGCTTGTTATTTGTTTTTAATTAGTGCTGTATTTGAGGGAGTCAGCACTTTTAATTGCTTTCTTCATATGGCTTTTGGTAATTACACCGACTATGAAAAGTTTGAGATTAAATACTTGTTTTCTGAGGTTAGATAAGTACCGTGTTTATACCCGTAGATATTCAGCAACTGATTAGTATTTGTGGCGAAATCTGTATGGGAATATGTAAAAAACTTACCAACATTTTGGTTGGATAGGGGATATATTTGATCCACGAAACACAAAAATGTTGGTAAGTAGATATTTTGTGCATTTTTCTTTTCATGTTATGTTACCTGTATTTATTATTAATTTTATAACTTTTGTGTAATGGGCACGAATTAAATTTTTTTTATATTTCTAACAAGATAACCTCTTTAGAAGGCCGAATGGGCCAATAACGTTGGTTATATAAAATCAGATGAAGGCATTCTGAGTGAGACCCTGGTCCAGACTGAAAAGTAGGTTTGTATCGTCTCTCGTGTTTTTATGCCATCTAGCCGTCTACTGGCTGAGTGACTACTGACATCTTAACGTGCCCTCTGAAGCCACCTGTCCTGAAGGTTACCTGATTAGTGATATAACCTAGCTGATTCCGGTAGAATATGTTGATGGTACAACTTGTAAAGCATAACTTTTTTTCACCTATGTAATTGTTTATAGGAATTGTTCTTGTGGTCTATTTCTTTATTCAAAATAGGTAGGTATGTACGTCCCTCCGTAGATATAGCTAGAGCTACCTCTAGCATAAAATAACATTAAATCATACCTCTCTCAAGCTTAAGATTTGCTGGTTGAAAACTCTTTTTAGGGTTAAGCTCGCCTTTGTACATGTAATTTAATACTGCCTTTTGTAGGTGTTTATTTGTGTGTAAAATAAAGAATAAGAAAATTTATAAAATTTCTTGTTTTTCATGCACTACCCCAAGACTTCATTCATTCATTCGTTCATTCATTCAATTATTGTACCGTGGCACTTGCACTCAGTATCAACTGTTGTTACGGTGACCGAACGCAGTCAGCTGTCTGATAACAAGTTTTATTCATATACCCACAATTTATTGTTTTTTCGATTCTACTTTTATATCTAATAGAAATTATCTGAATATCATAGTTACCTACCAACGTATTTTTTTGTTGTTTAGTTTTAAGCCTGAGCTACATTGTGGCAGGTGTAGCCCAAACATAAGGAAGTATTTAGCAGCTGTTACACAGGTGTAACCTAGCACGGCTGCTAAAAGAAAATTGTATTTTGTAGGTATCTGAAATTGTTTTTTTTTTTATGGAATTGTCAATGTATTTAGAATATTGTAATGTAGTACTTACAAACAACTTCATTAAGAAATAATATTAGATTACCTACCTACTATAACTACAACAATGTGTTATTCCACTATATTTTACTTTTTACTGAATAAATACTTATACTGGAACACAGCACTGGACACAGCACTGGTAGATATACAGGGTTATTAGTGTTTACCGGATAATCTAAAATTCAGAATCTACCAACGACATAGTCAATTCATTCACTAGAATACAGCAATATCTGCAAGGATTATCTGCATGGCAGCAGATACAAATACGGTTCTAGTATACCCTCAGACAAACTTTCCAACAAAGGAATTCTACTATTGTGAAGGAAACTCTATTGAGTAACCTTATCTACATTTTATGGTAGACTGATCTATAAGAATCAACTAGTGGAATGATCCGTGACTTCGTCTGCGTTAAGTTATTTTTCAAATACTTTTGAAAAATATGCACTCATTGATACCTCGGTGGTACTTTTGTGCGGTTTTCCCGCTGCAGGACAAAGATATTTGTAGATATTTGTTAAGGGTGTTGTGATACCACGGTAATCGTAGTTCCTGATAACCACGACACAGAGAATCATAGTGTGTCAGGACTATATAATCTGTTGGATGTTTTTTTACTATTATTTAATTCAATAATAGTAAATAAACAAGATTTAGTGTTCCAATAAGCGGCGATGGGCTTGCAACGTCACGTGGAATGCTAACTTGCAAAACGCGGGCATGTACCAAATGTAATATTTGGACGTGCCTCGGAATACCCCCTATTTTGTATCCTCAAAGATCTACTCTAGTATGTATCTGAGGATGTCCACCATGGAAGACAGTCGTGAGTGTTCAATCTCAAGACTATAGGATTAGCAGTGTAAGTTGCGTGTAATTTGTCATTCAGTAAGTTAGTCACGCAACTATTTTATATATATATATTTGACTAAAATGAAAGACTGCAACTATCTCGAAGTTTTCTATAATAGTCCCAGTTAGTAAGTTAGCGACGGCGAAAAACTTTGACCCAACTTTTTATGTAAGTCTCAGGCTTGTTATTTGTTTTTAATTAGTGCTGTATTTGAGGGAGTCAGCACTTTTAATTGCTTTCTTCATATGGCTTTTGGTAATTACACCGACGATGAAAAGTTTGAGATTAAATACTTGTTTTCTGAGGTTAGATAAGTACCGTGTTTATACCCGTAGATATTCAGCAACTGATTAGTATTTGTGGCGAAATCTGTATGGGAATATGTAAAAAACTTACCAACATTTTGGTTGGATAGGGGATATATTTGATCTACGAAACACAAAAATGTTGGTAAGTAGATATTTTGTGCATTTTTCTTTTCATGTTATGTTACCTGTATTTATTATTAATTTTATAACTTTTGTGTAATGGGCACGAATTAAAAAAATATATATATTTCTAACAAGATAACCTCTTTAGAGGGCCGAATGGGCCAATAACGTTGGTTATATAAAATCAGATGAAGGCATTCTGAGTGACCCTGGTCCAGACTGAAAAGTAGGTTTGTATCGTTTCTCCTGTTTTTATGCCATCTAGCCTTCTACTGGCTGAGTGACTTATAAAACTACTGACATCTTAACGTGCCCTCTGAAGCCACCTGTCCTAAAGGTTACCTGATTAGTGATATAACCTAGCTGATTCCGGTAGAATATGTTGATGGTACAACTTGTAAAGCATAACTTTTTTTCACCTATGTAATTGTTTATAGGAATTGTTTTTGTGGTCTATTTCTTTATTCAAAATAGGTAGGTAAGTACGTCCCTCCGTAGATATAGCTAGATCTACCTCTAGCATAAAAAAACATTAAATCATACCTCTCTCTAGCTTAAGATTTGCTGGTTGAAAACTCTTTTTAGGGTTAAGCTCGCCTTTGTACTTGTAATTTAATACTGCCTTTTGTAGGTGTTTATTTGTGTGTAAAATAAAGAATAAGAAAATTTATAAAATTTCTTGTTTTTCATGCACTACCCCAAGACTGTTTTTTATATGACACAAAGGTTAGCTGGAAGACAATGCAATCTTGCATTAAGATCGCCAATGTACTGTAATTTTTAGTTGTGCCATGAAGAATTTTCTATATATCACTCTCAATAAAGTCTCGGTTCTGGGTGTTTTCTATGTATAATATGTATGTATTTACAAAAAAAAGTATATAAGTAGTATATCAGTCACGTAGTTCCCATAAAACAAGCTCTGCTTAGTTTGGGGCTAGATGATGTTGTGTGAAAAATGTCCAGCATTATGTATTATTATTATGTATTATTAATAAAAACCTGTTATAACTTTTTTAATATAAAGAGTCATATAAAAAGAAAAATACTTTATTCCCCATGTCATCATGGAGATGACAGTCGTACATGCTTAGATTTATAATCAGTGTATATAATTTTGAAGATATCAAAATAACATTTGGCCCAAGTTCGTTTTCCAAGTAGTTCGTATTCCACGTGACAGCCCATCTCCGCTTATTGGAACACTTACTTTGATTCTTTGGCATACCGGTTTCATCTTGATGTTTTCTTTTACCGTTCGTTCGTTTGAGTTCTGTAAAACGAGTCCTGTAAAAATTAACAAACGTTTTTATGACGTGGCATTTAAAATATATTCAAAGTAATAAAGCCTCTTTTATCCTCGAGGGTCTAAGATTAAATCAAGGCTGTTCTTTGAAAGGAAAATCGTTTTTATACTGTAAATGAAGTACTTACCTATCAATATTGAACGAACGTCTTTATAGAGTTGAGAAAAGTCAAAGACGGTTGAATCTAAAAACTTATCGATTATTCCGGTATAGCCGTAATGATTTTTATGTAGTTAACACCTCCTATTAATACAAGCAGTAATGCTTACATTCCTGTGTTCCAGTTTGAAGGTTATGGTTGCCGGTGAAATAATAGGCACATAAGATCTTCCATCTTGATATCTCAGGGAGACAACGCGTGTGTGATACCTCTAGCGTTTTAACCCCTTACCCTTGCTTTTTTGCTTCTTTAGTAGTATACAAAAAAAGGTTAATATCGATTTTGAAGAAACTTATTACGACTATACCATGTACTGGGGCAGGAATTCCCGTCTCACGACCGTCGAGCGTGGTCGCGGACGGTGCTTATGAGGACAGACCTCTAAACGGTCAACGAAACGTCAGCAGGAGAATAGTAAAGTACGTGATATAGTCATAATAATATTCTAAAATGATACCAAACCACGATAATTTCAATTCTAGATTCTAAAGGTTAAGCAGTTTGTACCCAGAATAATTTGCCATGGCATTTTTTATGGAAGGCCTATGTCTTGTATTTGACTTCTACAAGCTGTTCACGTAGGTGATGTAGACGCAGGTAGGTTAGGTATCAAATGCAGTAGGTACTAAAATATAACTCCAATTTTTTCAGTCTTCTACCTTTACAAGTACGAATTCTGTACTTCAATTTCTTTGGTCGCTCTTTGTGTCTGGACAAAAATGCCTTAGATTTTAGCCGGAAAGATCTAAAAAGCCGGACTAGTCCTTATAGTTACACCCTAGTCATCGAAAACGTGAGTCGTTCAAGGATGCAGCTAATAAGAAAACTAAATGAGTGTTTTGCTATTGTTCTGAATAACAATTCGTTTTGTGTAAATTGACGATATGAGATGCATACTTTAAGATATAAAATGAAATAAACAACATTGGTTTGGTTACAATATAAAATACAATGGTTACCTAGTAATGGACCGGTAAAAAAGGTACTCAGGGCCTGAGTATACCTAAATATAACTTGAAACTCTCATTGTTAGATTTTTGTGGTAGTGGAAAGAGATCGATTCGTCTGCCGCCGAGACTTCAGTTCTTCCCGTGATAATGGTATAATGCAACTGTGCCGAATTATCGGGAAATATAAATCATGGTAACACCCCATGGTTTTTAGTAAAAACTTTATCTAAAACTATTTTGTAGCCAAATTTAAAGTTAAAAAGCACTAATTTCTAACACTTTTCGGCGAATTAATTATCGCTTCAATACCTGTCAGTAGATTGTATTGGTTCATTCAATTGAAAGTTCTGACATGATTTGTATTTTCCATCTTATTTATGATCCAAAGTTCTGTCATTATATAATATTTCTTATCAGTAATCTCAAACAGTAGCAACAACAGGGTAATAAACTACAACCTTTGGCATTCTGCCAAGACAGTACCACTTCAAATCAGTTTGCAACTAAAAATAAAACATTGCGATTTCAATTCAGATACCTTTGTTCTGTCTTGGATGTGATGAGAACCGTGTTGGCTTAGTGGCCAGTCCGATGGCCCTCCGATCCGGAGGTTGTGGACTCGTACCGGGTCGTATGTCAATGGATTTTCCAATCGAACTTTAAACGTGCTTATTAACACAAAGGAACGACGAAGGAAAACATCGTGAGGAAAGCGGCATGCCCTAGAATAAACCATTCGAAGGCATGTGCCAGCAGTATGTACTACAATAAGCGATGAGCTCGCTACCTGTCACTTGGAATGCTATTTGTAAAACGCGGGTATGTGCCGAATTTAATGTTTGAAAATGCCTCTGACTATCCCCTGCTTGGTATCCTCAAACATCTATGAGTCTCTGAGGATTTCCATCATACATCCGTGAATATGTTTGTTTGTTACATGATACATACCTACGACCCAGGGAAGTTATCAAGGCTGAAGTCGAACATTAGTAATTTGAAAATGTCAACTAAAATGTGATATTGAAGTGATACTTGGAATATATTTGTAAATCAAAGTAATATTCACAAATCTCGGAGCTTTGGTTCTAAGATCTGTGGTAAAAGTATTTGTCGGGCGCTATGTATAGATAATATTGACCAATGCTGGTCAAAAGTTGGCAAACGACTTGCTTGCCTTGACCGGTAAGTAGATCTGTTAAGTAGCTAGCGTGGGCGGTGTGGAAACGGTAGATAGATTAATTGTTTGGGTACAAACAAACTGTGTGATAACTTTGGATTGTTGGAAATAGTCCGGACTATTTCCAACAATTTGGACATAGAATAGAATAGAATAGATTAGAAAATACTTTATTGCACACCAAAAAACACATCAGCTTAGTAGCTTGTTCAAACATTGCCTCTTGATCATTTTAGATTTAATTTAAATTTTGAAAGGAAAAGTAAGTGGACAATATTATATCGGTGTTTACAGTGCAAATTACTATTTGATTTAAAACACGACACGAGTATTTGACGAAGATAAGTTTACCGCTTTCGGCGTCCTCGGTGGCGAGGCTAAGGGTGCGAGTTCGATTCCCACAGTGGATTTTTTGTATGTTCTGCTGATATTCGTTCTGG
This sequence comes from Perizoma affinitatum, assembly GCA_961405105.1. Classification (NCBI taxonomy): domain Eukaryota; kingdom Metazoa; phylum Arthropoda; class Insecta; order Lepidoptera; family Geometridae; genus Perizoma; species Perizoma affinitatum. The sequence continues at coordinate 12,952,596 of OY560188.1, forward strand.
GTTGGGTATTGTGGTACCACGGTACTCGTAGTTCCTGGTACCAATGACACAGGGAATCTTAGTGTGGGGTCAATATTATGTATGTTTATGTTGCCTGTAAAAAATATATAAAATGTTAAAAAGTATATTAACTGCCATCTAGAGTTAAAGTCTCATCTACCTGGAATTTCACGTGGGCTTGGATGAAATGACGTTCTAAGAATGAAAATAATATTAATTTTGAAAGTGTCTCTAGGACTCCGAAGTCAATTTTATTCGCCATCCCTGATAATGACCCAAACCGTTTAAAATACATCATTTCTACATCTAGTTGTCCTTATCCCACATTACCTGGGTTCAGCATAGCCTTCAGCTCGGAACTCTTTTTACATATTAGAGAGAATCATGCAGGGAATATTTTAAAACCTTAGGGATTCTCACAGTACCAAGTCTTTATGTACAAGTTCTCATAAGTTTCTTAGCAAAGTACCTTCATGAATATGAAACGTCAGAAGAATATATCATCTGAAAAATTATTAGGAATAAAATAACTCCTCACCATAATTTAACATTGTGCAAAATATCATGCCATCTCACTCTTCTCTCTCATGCGCCTTGCTATCACTTTCTTCCATACTTTCATACTATGTGACATGACCTTTATTCCTCTGTAGTTTTTACAGTCCTTTACATCACCTTTGTTCTTAAAGATGGGCACCAGAAAACTATTGTACCACTCGTCGGGATCGTCTCCTCTTGTAACAACTTGTTGAAGAAAAAGTCAAACAATTCCATCCATCTGCCTTTAAAAACTTCCACTGGTACTAGTGAGTAATTCTTATAAACTTGATTTGTAACTGATAATAACAACATATTGGTCAAACTATTAAGTACTGCTGCAGTTATGCAATAAATTTTATTGACAACTTATTTATCTATATCGTCCATCGTAACTACTGTGTGCTTGTTACAATGAAATGTTTTTTAATCGAAAGTCGTGCGAAGTCATGTGCAATTTGACTATAAAGATTCAATATCTAGTTTTCGATATGTATAATATTATGCTGTGCCATAATGTATTATATGTTTAAAGTTCAAAATAAGGGATGCCATTTATTATTGTTATTTTATTAAATTAATATTAGTTTAATGTTAAAAGCTTTTAAGCCGGCACTAGAGCTTTTAATGTAAGTCTATAAAAATGGAATTAGGCAAGATATCTCATAAACCGGTAAACTAATTAGGATCTAAATTAATGTTTGCATATTTTTATACTAATGAAGAATTACATATGTTTATAAATTAACAAAAAAAAACATAATGTCAGGTTCGTTATTAAGTTGTTTATTTAAATTACTGTCTCGAACTTAATTACAAGGTAGGTTGCTTACTGAAACGTTTAACTTAAATTGCCCTTAAATAAACTTGAGATACATTAAAGAAGTAAATTAAGTTGTCATGTTCACAAAACGCCTCAGCCTCCCAACAGTTATTAGGTAATTGACAAGGTAAATACTCCATTAATGTACATTTTCCCCACAATAAAGTCTCAAGTTAATTTTGTTTTATGAACACTAGTGTAACGCCCGCGACTTCATTAGCTCAAAAACTAAAAGTGAAACTCCGATTCTGCGTGTACGACCGAGCCTAGAAGAATCAGGCAAACTCTGCTTTCTCTGGTGTTTTTTTTATTGAAATAACTACCTACAAACATTACCTCTTTATAATATTTTATCATATATAATATTATATATAAATAATAAATAATATTATATATTATAGATAATGTAGTGTGGACCAATATCCATGTTGTAATTTACCGATATTTTTCCAAACCAAAACCTTTTCTCAAGTTACTCGTCATGTTCATATAACCTCATTATTTTCGTGAAAGCATGTAATTTGTATCATTATTGCTGAAATCTCATTTTAATGTGATGTCTTCATTTTTATTACATGATTATTAGTTTAATTGCTAAGGTACTGGGAAATGCTTTATCGTAAATGTATGTAATCTTTTGATGTTATTTAAGTACAAATTTTGGGGAACAGTTTCTCGAATAGCGACCAGAAAGGCCTGATTCTGATGGTTTTGGCCAAACAAAACAAAAACCCTACAAACACATAGATAGTCTTGACCCCACACTAGGATTCCCTGTGTCGTAGGTATTAGGAACTATGAGTAAGTCTGAATTCATAATTTTGTACATGCGAGGTTTCTTCCAGTAATATCCATAACTATGCCACTGGGCTCAGTACCAAAACAATCAAATCCGCCTGAGACGCAGAAGGTTGCGGGTTCGATTCCCGCCGCGGGATAAATTTTTGTATGATCTACAAATATTTGTCTCGGGTCAGGGTATTTCCAATGTATTATCATGTATCTATTTACAAAAAAAAAAGTAGTATAACAGTCATGTAGTTCCCATAACACAAGCTCTGCTTACTTTGGGGCTAGATGATGCTTTGTGAAAAGTGTCAAAAAAAAGAAGAAAGTTATATTAAAAAATGTACAGTTCTGACTTTAATACCAGTCTCGCAATGTGACATCTATGGGCCATGGCGCCTGTATAAACAACCGTCCTACTTGATTTCATTTTTATTGGCAAAAGGTCAAAAGCCGTACATCCCAAAACAAACTATCCTAAATCACTTGACCGAGAGAAAGCCTGTAGCCTGCAGGTATTCTTTCACATGAGATATAATTATCGAAACATACCTTTTTATCGAGTCGAAAATTGCCGTATGATCGGTTAAATTGAGAATTGATTTTGGGAGGTGTTTCTGCGTAATGCATCTTTTGATGTATAAAGGTAATTACTATAATATTAATTACTTTTAACCCGTCACTGTATGCTGATTTATTTGTAAATCATGCAAAAGCTCTCAGAACATAATTCTTACCATCACACCCAACAAAGGTTCTAAAACCATTCAAACATTTTTCCGAATTTTGAGGTTATAATAATTTCTCGAAATTAAGAATCGTATAACGATATATACGCCTATTAGGACCCGAGTCGAATATTTGTCGTGACAGACAGCGGGAATCGAACCTGCACCTGTTGCGTCAAAGCTGAGTCGCAGCTCCACCTTCCTCTGTGGCTGTTTTTATTTTAAAGTACTTTAAAATAAATATGAAATCCAAAAGAAATGCAGACATTTATGAATTCCAACATAATTTTACGGCGCATTATGAATTATATGATACAATCTGGCAGATTCTTTAGGTATTTCCGGATGTATCTTTTTCATCTCTGTTACAACCGTAATTTTCTTTAATTCGTCATCTTGCGACCTACTTTCGCGGAAAGAATATTTTTGTTTATTTATGCATCTTTCTGTTTTATTTATTTATATTAATTTGAACATTTAAAATAATGGGCATATTCAAGAAGTAAACGATCAGTTTAGAATTTATTTATTTATTTATATTTATTTCGAAAACAAACAGAACAATGACACTTTTAAATAAATTCACAAAATATATTACATAATCTAATACAATTTTCGTACACTTTAAGAAAAAGTGGTCAATTTGTGGATTAACACAAGTTTGTTTTAAGTGCACTTAAAACAAAAAAAGACTTTAGGTCAATAAACGAACATAAACAAAATGAAATAAACTGAGAATCGGGCAAGTTACGAAGACCCTCGCATACGGCGCTTTTAAATTTGTAAAGAGAGAGATCGAACATATTTGATTATTTTTCCGACCCAAATATCGACCAATAGAATTGCACCATTCGACGTCACGTGGTACAACCTACATGGTATTATACTGATAATTTTTTGAAAATTTTCTCGGTTGTACCACGTGACGTCGAATGGTGCAATTCTATTGGCCGACATTTGGGACGGAAAAATAATCCCCTGAATACCACACGAGCTTCAAAATTATCTGGCATTTCCCTCAAGGTTCCCTGCAAACAAATAAAGTCGTCAAGTTTTTCAGGAAAAATCACTCGCGCTTCGCGCTCGTCGCGCTTCGCGCTCGTGATTTTTTAACCTGAAAAACTTGACTCCTTCATTTGTTTGCAACGAACCTATCGGGAAATACCCGATAATTTTGAAGCTCTTGTGGTATTATATGTGAGAAATACATTTTTAAGTTGCATACAATTTTGCGTTCGATTTTTTTTTACATCCTGCGTTCCAATTTTAAACTCATCGTTCCAAAAACAAATTGGTATCAATTAATTGGAGCTGTCAAGCGGCAATCTTCTGTCGAATTTGAATTTGGAAGTCCAAAGAAACTGTCGGTGCTCGGTTCGGTTTTGTTATCGGTTGCCGATTTACGGTTAAACAACTGTTTTAGAGTGGCACCTTGTAATGAGAAATTCGATAGTTTTACCCACGACGTAAGAAGCTCGCACATGCTTTTGCCGTAAGATAGATAGAAAGATAACACTTTGTTTAACACCACATAATTATGTTGCTTACAAATTCCAACAGAGCAAATTACAAGATAATCGCGTAACTACAATATGCGGTCTTATTGCTAAAAGCGCCATCTTTGATTACGAAAATCCAATGCAAGAATTTAATATATCCAAAAAAGAAGAAGATTTTTTGTAATTTGCCTTTAGTACTATTGGGGCGAATACTTTAAAATCTAAAAATCAAATAACCATTAAATGGAATTCATAATCAGTATCCCCAAATGATTCAAAACTTATTTTTAATGGATTTTTGAACATAACATTTTCTACGCCATCTTGAAACTACTTAGATTATAAAAGCGTGAACCAAACAACGGTAGTTTATTTTTCCCGTTGACCCCCGATTCTCAATTTTACCACCGCGGGCAACTAATACCGAAAAGGTGAGGTATTTAACTTTGCAAAACTAAGGTTCATTATATTGAGATACCTTCCAATAAACCTGCAACAATTACGATTCTACGTACACACTCGAACCACCTGGAAGCAATAAAAGTATCGAATATTTATCATTGAACTATCTTTATATGAAAACAGGTATCACAACCAGATCTGAAATCAAAATGAATTGCTCTTAAATTCGTCCGCTCCCCAAAGTTATAATAGAATACCTTAAGCTCAGAGAATAATTCTAGCTTAAGGTATTACCATACATAACAATTCATAATTCTAATACCAGTTTGAACTTTGAATAAGCTGGCAACTTTAAAATGAGTTGAAATAACTCGACTGACAGGGAATAGCCAAAATAAAATGCATATTTTTACATAGTAAAAAAAATAAACACCAGTCACAAACAGTTGATATATGAGTCATGTCAGTAGTTCTCATAACACAAGTTTTGCTTACTTTGAGGTTAGATGATGCTGTGTGAAAATGTCCCGCATTATTATTCTTATTATGCATAGTCCTGACCCCACACCAGGGTCTTAGTAAAGAAACAAACTATGGAATACTATGGTACCATAATACCTAGTCCAGAAACATTTGTTTTTAGTTCTTACTTATAATTCCATTATCGCCTTTATATCGAGGCCACAGCTAAGAGTCTTTCTCATAAATGTTATTAAACAGTTGTTAACTTAACACTGTTTTGTCTCTTTCTGATATGTATTATTAAAAAAAAACACTTAACTAAAATAAACAAGTAAGGATGTTAAAAAAAAAATATGATGTTATGATGTTTAAAAAAAAGTTAAATCGCAATGGCAAAGAAATAAAGTTACCTTGCATAACCACCGCGTTCTTCAGAATTAAGAAAAGGTATTTTTTCAGATCGGTATGTCGTATTTTGTAAGACAATGATTTCGAAGAATGCTCTCATGTTCTTGCTGCCACTGATTACAAAGACCTCCACTAAAGCTTTAATTTGCATTGCTTAATAACTTAATATCCACCCGACCCCCAAATTCGGCCACACACCACGCTTAAAACATTTTCTTTTTGTCTTTCGATCCTTATTGGGAGTAGGAATTAATTTTTGAGGTTATCCAACCATGAATGAAGCGAAAGTGAGTGTGTTTTATGAAATATTTAAGTGAAATCACACGCAAAAATGTTTTATTGTTTCACTAACTTGGACAGGATACGTAACTTTCAAGTTAAGATCGACTCTCATTACTTTATAACCTACTTATAATCTACTGATATTTTAAATGCGAAATATCAGTAGGATATTCTAATCTAGTAGGATATTATTCTAGGTACTATACCTATTAGGAATTTGTTTGCAGCCGACAGTTGACAGGAAAAAATTACTAACAATATTTGTTATAGTTGATATAGTTCACACAAACGACTTTAATAATAAACTTATTAAGTTGATTATTAACCATAAATAACGTAATTTAGGGCGTGATTATAAGACCTAGTTAAGACACAGAAGAAGATATTGTAGGCTCAGTAGATAGTTGGACAAATTTCAGACAAACCTTAGACGTGGCCATAAACTCTAAAACTTGTAATAGGATAGTTATTTTCGTAAAACTGTTTAATGTAATTTTACTGAAGTATCCCGTCAACCTATAGGTTGATTTGGATGAAATTAGGAATAGGTATAGTTCGTTACCTAGATCAATAGGAAGGCAACTATATAATATAATAATAATAATAATAATAATAATAATAATGCTGGACATTTTTCACACAGCATCATCTAGCACCAAACTAAGCAGAGCTTGTGTTATGGGAACTACATGACTGATATACTACTTATATACTTTTTTTTTTTTTTTTTAAATACATACATATTATACATAGAAAACACCCAGATCCCGAGACAAATATTTGAAGATGCAAACATTTGTCCCGCGGCGGGAATCGAACCCGCTACCTTCTGCGTCTCAGGCGGGCCTTCGCCCACTGCGCCACAGAGGTCGTCCTCGACTATATTATACTTATCCGGGTACCACACAGACGAAACCACGGGCAGACGCTAGTTATACCGATGAGTAGTTGTATGAAACGCGAGATCAGCAAACGAAAGGTTTATTTATATTCATGACCATAGCTCGATCAAAGGAGCCGTCTGAGATGAAAATTTTTGGAAAAGAAGGTTTATGCCAAGGTTTTCTCATTACGATATCTATATTAACGACCTCCGTAGAATAAGTATAAGTCTCGGAATAAGTAGCAGGCTGAGATTAGCTCCCTCCCCACTGCAATTTTTTTTCTTGTTAATCAAAATATATGTTCTGGGACGGATGTTCTAGAACAACGTACTCTTAATGCCTGATTCTACGACACAGGGAGTCTTCGAAATATAACAATAACATCGTAAACTTAACCTTTAAAAATCACCCTGAACTTGAATCGAGCACGAGTATATTATCACTCTGGGAGATCGTTACAAAATCATTTTCACGTCCAACAGCGATCGTCCGATAGCCTAGTATAACAAACAAATAAGGAACATTACGTGTGGTGATGGCAGACAATAACCTGGTATGTTATTTATGATGCTATTATTTATTCAATGGATAAAGGCATTTATGATATAGATTGCGTATCAGAAAGACGTTTATATACTTACTTAATACTTACTAAACTAAGTAGGTTTGGGCAAATGGTTAACCTCTTTATTATGTAATTGAGTGAATCAAATTTAAAGGCCATAATATAGTTCACACAAACAACTTTAATAATAAACTTAATAAGTTGATTATTAATAATAAATAACGTAATTTAGGGCGTGATTATAAGACCTAGTTAAGACACAAAAGAAGATATTGTAGGCTCAGTAGATAGATGGATAAATTTCAGACAAACCTTAGACGTGGGCATAAACTCTAAAACTTACAATAGGATAGTTATTTTCGTAAAACTGTTTAATGTTATTTTACTGAAGTATCCCGTTTTCATTAAAAACTATTTGTGCCATTTAACCAGAACTCACGAAATTTAATTCAAGATATTTGCAGAAAAATGTCATCGTCTATAATTTTGACACTATACAGATTCAGTATGTACAGCCACAGATAATATAATATAGTCTTTAAAAGTGTTTGTCAAATTTCACCAATAGGAATACTATACGATCACTGATAATCATTTTGAAGACGATGCCAGTTTCTATCCAGATATGTAATAGAGACCCACAGTGAATACAGCTATCTGTCTTCAATTTTCCCAGCTCTATCTTAATCTACCAATTTCTATTTCATAATACACACAATATCCAGAGATTTATAGTGTTGCATAACTATCTAGGGTCACAGCCCTTTGAGAACACCAGGGTAAGAATTTAACAATCCACCTATTATGGATCTATTGCCATCATTTTTTTTATGTTGTTGCCTGAAATAAATATCTATTTTCATTACTATTTAACATTTGAAGTTCATGTAGTTTTTAAATGAAAGCTATTGACTTTAATTTGATTTAAGCGGGTATGGATAATGTGAAGTTTTATTTATAAATGTGAACTGGAGCTGTGGCAGACCGGGAGAAGCCTGAAAAAATATTCCTGGTGTTGCAAATGTTTGTTTATTTTCGTCCAAATGCGAAGCATAAAAAGTATCCAGTTGACATATTGTGAACATTACCAGTTAGACAAGTGAAAAATTGTAAATTTTTGTATTGTAATAACTGGGAGTCTAATGCCTACTTATAAAGGTTAGGCAAATAGAATGCTGGACACTTTAGCAAATATCATCATCTAGCCTCAAACTAAGCAGAGCTTGTATTATGTGAACTAATTTACTGGTATTCTAATACGTTTTTTTTTGTAAATGCATACTTTATCATACATAGAAAACACACAGACCCGAAACATATATTTGCGTATACAAACGTTTGTCCCGCGGCGGGAATCGAACCCGCAACTGGCTGGCCTTTGCCACTGCGCCACAGAGATCGTCAACAACCTACCTTAGTTAGATAAGTGAAGTATATAGTAAAAGTGAACCTGCTTCTATCAATTTAGCCTATATACGACACAATGACTCGGCTTATGGTATCGAAAAATATCAAATTGTAAAATAGCACTCCCATTGTTGATATGTAGGTATTGTGGGGGCAAAGGCATAAATAAGGGGATATTGCATTCGGTGTCATTTTAACCCGCAAGTTATAAGAGGTACACTTAATTTCCTTTATTTGAGATCATACTTTTTAGCGGTATGATCCACTTTTTGTATATATTGCTAGAAGAATTTTGTTTTCAGGTTTTTTTTCGTTCAGTATAAATGATTATTCGTGATAAACAGGTTTTCGTGTCGCAGTACGATTTTAAAGCGTGCTGATATGTGCTATGGCTGTGAGTCAAAGTTGGGTATAAATAGCATGATTTTTTTATCAAACAATCCAATTTGATTTATTTTACACTAACTAAACCCATTTCGTTTTTATGAATTAGACATAACACCTTTAACCGAGACTTTGTTCAAACAAATACATTTCATTTTTTGTACAAAAATAAGCCATTTTTTTTAATAATAAATCATGCTGGACATTTTTAACACAGTATCATCTAGCCCCAAACTTAGCAGAGCTTGTATTATGGGAACTACATGACTGATATACTACTTATATACCTTTTTTTTGTAAATACATACATATTATACATATAAAACACCCAGACAAGAGACAAACATTACAAACATTTGTCCCGCAGCGGGAATCGAACCCGCAACCTTCTGCGTCTCAGGCGGGCCTTCGCCCACTGCGCCACAGAGGTCGTCTGCTTTAATTATATGCTTACTGTTTTATTTTGTCGCATAACATCAAAATTCAAGACTTTACCCTAATTCGCACGTTTTGACCGAGTCATGTTATATAATGGGCTAGTCATTAGTATAACAAACTCAATTATTTTTGGGTCCATTAGGAATTTTAATAAATTACTGTTATAATATTTAATGAATAAAGTACGTAAAGATAATTTTGGCCAAATTTTCTTGTATTATGCAGATAATTAAATTCAACAATGTATATAAATTATTTTAATAAAGAGTCCTTCTCCTGACTATATCCCTAATATTTGATGTAAGACTCTAGATTTGACTATTCCTCTCCATCGGGATCTGTCCTCAGCGGATCTGAGTCGAATTTTCTTATCATTGGTTATTTTTATTTTCCTCATTTAGGTACTAACTATAGCATGATAAGTTTGATTACCGCCTGAGTAAATATTTCTGAGATTATATAGGTAGGTACGCCTATGCCACAAATATTAAAATACTGCGAAAAATATGCGAAATGGAATACAAGTACTAAATTTTAAATATTTTTGCTTACTACAGTAAGCTATTTTGACTATTCTATTTTGAAAATTAAGTAAAAATGCATTCAAAGATTCAATAAAGCCACATGTCTTGTCTGAGCCGGGACTCGAACCAACCAAAAAATATGAGTTCTATTGTACCGATCGAAAGGGTCAATTAAAAGGATCAATTGGATGTGGCATAGGCGTGGGACGCCCTGTAAAGAAGCTCTATAGTAGTTGGGATTCGATTCCCGAGAGTGAGTTAACACACTAAAAAGTAGAAAACTGAGCTTGTATTGTTGATACTATAAAATACTAGTAGTGGGACGCCTTGTAAACAAGCTTGATAGAAGCCTATATAGTTGGGATTCGATTCCCGAGAGTGAGTTAACACTCTAAAAAGTAGAAAACTGAGCTTGTATTGTTGATACTATAAAATACTAGTAGTGGGACGCCTTGTAAACAAGCTTGATAGTAGCCTATATAGCTGGGATTCGATTCCCGAGAGTGAGTTAACACTCTAAAAAGTAGAAAACTGAGCTTGTATTGTTGATACTATAAAATACTAGTAGTGGGACGCCTTGTAAACAAGCTTGATAGTAGCCTATATAGCTGGGATTCGATTCCCGAGAGTGAGTTAACACTCTAAAAAGTAGAAAACTGAGCTTGTATTGTTGATACTATAAAATACTAGTAGTGGAACGCCTTGTAAACAAGCTTGATAGTAGCCTATATAGTTGGGATTCGATTCCCGAGAGTTAACACTCTAAAAAGTAGAAGACTGAGCTTTGTATTGTTGATACTATAAAATACTAGTAGTGGGACGCCTTGTAAACAAGCTTGATAGAAGCCTATATAGTTGGGATTCGATTCCCGAGAGTGAGTTAACACTCTAAAAAGTAGAAAACTGAGCTTGTATTGTTGATACTATAAAATACTAGTAGTGGGACGCCTTGTAAACAAGCTTGATAGAAGCCTATATAGTTGGGATTCGATTCCCGAGAGTGAGTTAACACTCTAAAAAGTAGAAAACTGAGCTTGTATTGTTGATACTATAAAATACTAGTAGTGGGACGCCTTGTAAACAAGCTTGATAGTAGCCTATATAGTTGGGATTCGATTCCCGAGAGTGAGTTAACACTCTAAAAAGTAGAAAACTGAGCTTGTATTGTTGATACTATAAAATACTAGTAGTGGGACGCCTTGTAAACAAGCTTGATAGTAGCCTATATAGCTGGGATTCGATTCCCGAGAGTGAGTTAACACTCTAAAAAGTAGAAAACTGAGCTTGTATTGTTGATACTATAAAATACTAGTAGTGGGACGCCTTGTAAACAAGCTTGATAGTAGCCTATATAGCTGGGATTCGATTCCCGAGAGTGAGTTAACACTCTAAAAAGTAGAAAACTGAGCTTGTATTGTTGATACTATAAAATACTAGTAGTGGAACGCCTTGTAAACAAGCTTGATAGTAGCCTATATAGTTGGGATTCGATTCCCGAGAGTTAACACTCTAAAAAGTAGAAGACTGAGCTTTGTATTGTTGATACTATAAAATACTAGTAGTGGGACGCCTTGTAAACAAGCTTGATAGTAGCCTATATAGTTGGGATTCGATTCCCGAGAGTGAGTTAACACTCTAAAAAGTAGAAAACTGAGCTTGTATTGTTGATACTATAAAATACTAGTAGTGGAACGCCTTGTAAACAAGCTTGATAGTAGCCTATATAGTTGGGATTCGATTCCCGAGAGTTAACACTCTAAAAAGTAGAAGACTGAGCTTTGTATTGTTGATACTATAAAATACTAGTAGTGGGACGCCTTGTAAACAAGCTTGATAGTAGCCTATATAGTTGGGATTCGATTCCCGAGAGTTAACACTCTAAAAAGTAGAAGACTGAGCTTTGTATTGTTGATACTATAAAATACTAGTAGTGGAACGCCTTGTAAACAAGCTTGATAGTAGCCTATATAGTTGGGATTCGATTCCCGAGAGTTAACACTCTAAAAAGTAGAAGACTGAGCTTTGTATTGTTGATACTATAAAATACTAGTAGTGGGACGCCTTGTAAACAAGCTTGATAGTAGCCTATATAGTTGGGATTCGATTCCCGAGAGTTAACACTCTAAAAAGTAGAAGACTGAGCTTTGTATTGATGATACTATAAAAATACAAGTAGAATACCCTATTTTGCTTGCGAACTAGGATGATCACACTCCTAGCTGGAGGAGCTGGGATTACACTCGGGTATGTTTTCTTTGTATGTATTTACAAAAATAAATGTATGTAAGTATTATATGTGTCATTTAGTTTCCATAATAGTAGTTCTGACAAACAGACAAACGAACATGTAAACGTTGTAAATTCTCTTTTCACTCATAGCTTGCGTCACAGTCAGACTGACTCACGGGTATTTGGTTTCGCTCCTAGTGTTACCTTTGGCACTTCCTCTTCCACAACGAGACTCAAGTCAATAAACTAGTATTATCTATGATAAACAGTATCTAAGCCCTAAGTTGCTGTTTACTTGTGAACCTTAAGAAATGAAATGAAATCATTGATTTGACACAATATGAAAAAGAGAAAACTAATTTAGTAACCTAGGAATAGGATGTTGGGTCATTATAAGTTTATCGGGTCTTTATCGTGTAATCCCGTCATACATTGACCACGGCTGATGCAATACAGTCAAAACGGCGGGAAAATTACTTTAAACTTATAATTATGTTATCTAATCGCGAAAGTTTTAAAAGTATTATTACACTATTAAAACCACAAGCTTATCAAAATGCTTTTTAGAATTAAATTTTAGAAGTATATTCACGTATTTAAATAAATAAATAAAATTATCATTTAACATAGTTCTTACCCTACTTTAGGGTTTATGTGTCATGGCCTCTTGGGTATACAGATAACAGCCAAAGCCTCATTTATAAAACCTACTTGTTTAAAACACTATTCAATGACGCATAGTAAGTGATTTGCTATTTTATTCTAATGCAAATTTTTCAACACCTAAAAACACACGAGACGGCTGTACTCAAAAATAATAGGCAAGCAGACGTTGTATTTCTTAAAAAAATCCTAATACCTTAATTTTTATGAACAGTAAAAAAACATTATACATTTTACTATTCAAACAGCGGTGTTCTGTGATGGCAAATTTTATTATCTCGAAATTTAATATCAAGAATTTTTAATATCTCAAAACTAATCCAAAACTTGAATTTCCTCGTTTCACTTTCGATTTTGATTACGTTTTAATATCGATTAAGGTTTACGACATCTATTTCCGTTAATGATGTCTGGGGGTATAATTATTGCGAGAAAATAAATGTAGTTTTTAGGCTCTATGTTGCGTTTAAAGTCTGAAATTTAATGTGAACATTCACTGGTTATCAATTAATTACATTAAGGACAACAATATGTTAATGTTGTACTTTTTAAATACTTATTATACGTCTTTTCTATAATAATCATAATAATATTTTAATTATAGTAAGTTAAAGAATTTTATGACATGCATTTGGTTAAATCTCTATTGGTACCTCCCCTCGGCAATATCGTTTACTTATTAATTATTTGTTCTAGCTGATCCTCAAAAGTAATGCACAGATTATATATCATACAGTATTTATTCGTGACATATTCAACATTTTTGTATCAAAAGTATACTTAACTTATCAGTCCATCTTACTCGCGGAATACATTTTAGTAGATCAAAATATATAGTCAAAATATAAGTTTGGGATATCATCAACATCGCAAATCAACATATCAAATACTGAGATCAGTATACTCGTAGCTCGCCTTCCTCGGAAATTTGGATGGGATTATTATTTTATTCTTTGTTGTACACACAGAGAATACAAACGAAAACTTACATAATAAAATATGTAAAAAACCAATCCAGCAAAAGTGTTCTTGCAGAAAACCTTCCAACGGATTCAAGGATAGCAAGGGATTTCTAAAATGATCATAATCTTTCAGACTTCGTCTTATTTTTGTCATTTGCGACGTTCTCGCGACAACTACACACATCGAAAACTGCCGAAGCGATTTCGAAAGCGCTAGCCCGCCAGTAGTGATTGTTGTCCACCACTAATTTTATCACTAAACAGTAACATTTTTCGTACTTGTTCTGAAGATTCGATTGGTTTATTTACGTTCTTTTTGATTGCAACGCGGTTGTTTTTATTTAGTTTCCATAACCAAAGGGCTTTCTGTTGCAAGAGTTTTTTGATGATTTTTTGATTAACATCGTTGGAAACTAGTTTTGTGCGAAGATTATATTTTTTTTTAAAAGAAGAAGAAATAAAGTTTTTCTATGATACCTAAAAAAATACATTGTTTTAGTTTGTTTCGAGTATATATGAGCTGGTGACTTTTACATATTTTGATGGTCATTGTTTTGAGATTTTATCGCTGAATAAAAAAAACAAGTGCCCTCTAAAGCACGAATACTCGGATGTACCTGTTTGCAAGGAAGCCACATTCAGATGTTATGCCACTGTTAGCCACCGTTTCATAAACCTACTAATTAGTGTGCTTCATAAACCTACTAATAAAATATGCAGATGCAAATAACTATCTTCGTCCGCTTCATAGAAAACAACACTTGACACAAAATGCACACATAAAATCTCCCTCACGAGTAAATTTAGAACCGAGCAAGAATCGAACTTTGATCCAAAAATAACTTGATCGGATATAAATCTCTAGTAATCGATTCGGGTCTTTTGATCCGAGAATCGATTTCTGGTAACATGTAGGTACATTGACTTTTAACTGAGTAGTTTATATCGAGGTGTTTGTTTACTGAAACGTTATTATCGAGTTCGATGCCCTTGAAATTGACTTGAATTTATTTAACAAAAAAAAAAAAAAAATTAACCAGTTACCTGTACTCCCCATGATGGACATTCTCAGACACATACTCAGCGAGTAGACCTTTGAGGTTATAAAGTACAGGGTAGTATTACATTTGGCATATACCCGCGTTTTGCAAGTAGTTAGCATTCCACGTGACAGATTGTAAGTCCGCCGCCGTTTATTGGAACACTAACAGAACTGACACATGCTTTCGAATTTTTGTATTTTACCGGTTTCCTCACGATGTTTTCCTTCACCGTTTCGAGCACGTATTAATACGCACATATATTAAAATATCAATTGGTAACTAGCTCAAACTCTCAACCTCCGGATTGGAAGTCAGGGTACCGTCTACTAGTCCAACAGACGGTACCCTAACTCCGTTCATAATATTCATAACCGCACATTCCTTGTGGACCATGTCGGGGAAATACCTCACATTTCTCACAAATAATTCAAACATCGAACGTACGCTCGCGCGCTCCAGTTTTAATAGTACTCAGCAAAATGTCATTGGTCAACGTGGCGCCACTGTTCCTATGATAATTATTCGCAAACAATATGGCGTCCAATGCAATGTAACTCTATAATGTTTTTGGTCCGAGTTCACCAACGCAATAACGGATGGTTAGGTCTTTATTAAAGCTTTATGAAACTGTTCATAAGAATCCGTCATCATAATCTATGGTCAGACTTGACCTTTCGTTTTAATATGTTAATATAAAAATAAATAATGTTGGACATTTTCACACAGCATCTAGCCTCAACGTAAGCAGAGCTTGTGTTATGGGAACTACATGACTGATATGGTACCTACTACTTATACAAATAAATTTATATACATATTTGGGTGTTTTCTATGTACGTTATATATGTATTTACAAAAAAAATTACATTAGTCATTTATTAGTTATTTATTAAAAAATTTATCAGTCATGTAGTTCCCATAACACAAGCTCTGCTTACTTTGGGGCTAGATGATGCTGTGTGAAAGATATCCAGCATTTTTTTTTATATTTACATATTATATAATGAATATATGTATATAACCATTGAACCAGAATCGATTTTCAGATTATCAGATTTATTTTGTTGGTGATCTCTACCAGAACATAACAGATTTTTTCCGCAAGAACATAACATCGAATATCAATTATTACTCTCAGAATGTATTATTAATGTAGTTTTTGACATTGACATTCTAAAGGTGCCTATGTAATTTGTCTCATAGTGGGAATCAAACACGCACCTTTTTATATTCAACTAAAGTGGCAACCAAGCATACAGCCCACCTGCGACCGACGCTGAGACAAAGTCAAAGTCTCATGTGCTAGTAATTTAACCGATACCCTGCATACCGGAACAGCAATACGAGCATTACTGTTTTGCGGCGGAAATAGGTATGGCTGTAGCCCCTTCCCCGGACGAGCTTTTCACAAGTAGTTCTACTATTTCTTGCGTTTCAGCCGGCTATTTAATCACCGCGCTACAAAGTCTGTTAAAAGTAGTTAAAATGATTAACTGAGTTATAAATTTGAACGGCAATCCAAAAAAATCACTGTCACTATACTATTCCCACAAAATCATTAAACTGTCAATAGGTGCACTCTGTGGTCGTGTGAACGCACTAATTCTGAGCTCTCATGTTAATTGGTATCTGATTTTCAATTTTGATACAGGCTGTACCAGGAAAAAATAATTCACGGAAGACGCCAAGCAACCATCCATACCACACTTTGCTTCGATAATGACAGAAAAAAAATATTTACTCCTTTTCTATTTATATATAATATTTCTTTTATATTGTGCTTACTATTAATAGTTAATATTTGCTCATAATTTCGTACAGATTTATTTATCTTTAAGAAAATTTTTTAGACAGCATCATCTCACCTAACATTACTAAATGACTGATATACTACATATATACTTTTTTTTTGTAAAAAAATACATATTATACATAGAAAATAACCAGACCCGAACAACCTGATCTCATATTTGCAGATCATACAAAAAATTTACTCGCGGCGGGAATCGAATCCGCAACCTTTCGCGGCTAAGGCGTGCCTTCGCCCACTGCGCTATAGAGGTCGTCAGAAGTATCTTATACTTTTTTAAAGTCATTCTCAAGTTTTTCTATGCGACAATAATTTCTAATACCCTTATTGCAGACACACTATATATCCTACCTATGTACCTATATGTTTTACGTGTGCTTTAATCTGTGTTGGATGTCCTAGTAAATAAATAAATAAATAACGGACGTTAATTAAATTATAATTTAGACAAAATAAGTTTGACACGGAATGTCTTTTATAAAAAGCTGTAACGGCTAGCTCGATTGCCTAGTTTCTGGGACACCCTGTAAATCTTGAACCCACTTGGTTCCAGTCAAGCAATGATTGACAGGTGACCAGTCTGTCATCGCCATGTTTGATTCAACCAACTGTACAACATTCGTTGATTCAATTTAATGGGATATAAACCTCGATCAAAATGTCGAAATTGAATTTCGATATTCGAAAGCATTTCAATGCTTGCGTACCTAACGATTGCTACTTAAGATTTAAGAGTTGGGAAGAGATTGGCTTTAATAGTATAAAACGAACAAACACGCTCAATACTGCATTTCCCATTATGGTCATCCTCAGTTACAAACTTAGTGCGTAGACCTTTGTAAATACCAAGTGGTCAGAAGCACGTTAAACATAAGTTTTGGCACATGACATAAGTAGTAAGTGACAGTTTGCATCATCACCGTTCATTGAAAAACTAGGTAACTAATGGACCATACCTTCGATTTTTGGTACTAACGCATACCTATTTTCTTACGATGTTTTCCTTCACTCTTTTTAATACGTGCCACGTGACAGTTTGCAAGTCCATCACCGCTCATTGAAAAACTAGTTAACTAATGGACCATACCTTCGATTTTTGGTTCTAACGCATACCTGTTTTCTTACGATGTTTTCCTTCACTGTTTTTAAATTGACACCGGGAACTTAATAGATAACGGCCGAAATTTTGATATATTTTTTTCAAAATATCGTATATAATAAAAAAGGGCCTACATTGTGCTCTAAATATAGTACGTAAATCAACACCCAGACCCCGAACAAATATCTGCAGAACGTGCAAACATTTTGTCCCGAAGCGGGCATCGAATCCACCCCGCAGCGGGCATCGAATCTTTTATCGCAGCTGGCTTAATTATTCGTTATTTGTTTAAATTATATTTCTTTTGTTTTTACAATTTATTCGTGGTAAAATTAACTCGTTAGACTATATTTTAAATAAATTACAGCACTTTAAATAAAATATATTCTAACGATTTCGATAGATTAATTCGTTTGTGTGGGTGCGATGGCCACTAAAATGCCACTAGTCAACAGAATAGGCCGACTAATTGACTTAATGAATATTCAAGTTCAGTTTAAGTATGTAAATGTCTTAATCATTTTATAAGTTACTTACAACAACCGTACCGGCTTCGCCCGGATATAAAGTAACCGATATTTTCAATGTTATTTGTTTAATTTCGTGAAAAAATAACTTTCCGTTCAGCTACTTATTTTTTTTGATTGCAAACATAAATCTTCATACAGAGAAACGGTCCGCACTGCTCGAAAAAAGTTTTTCTATACTAGTGGATAAAAATAAATGCCTGTACCGAAGTCGTATCGTAGTATAATAGAAAATCAAATCAAATAGTATATATTACGTACCACTGTCCATAATTTTGAACGGTGAAGGAAAACATCGTGAGGAAACCGGCATGCCCTAGAACGAAAAATTCGAAGGCATGTGCCAATAGTTAGTGTTCCAATAAGCGGCGATGGGCTTGCAACCTGTCACGTGGAATGCTTACTACTTGCAAAACGCGGGCATGTACCAAAAGTAATGTTTGGACGTGCCTCTGACTACCCCCTACTTGGTATCCTCAAAGATCTACTCACTGAGTATGTATCTGAGGATGTCCACCATGGGGAAGACAGTCGTGAGCGTGTTTGTTTGTTTGTTTTTTGTCCATAATTTTGTGGGGTAACATACAAAAACTTCAAGATAATTTTAGTCGTATACCTAATAAGACTAAAGGTTTATTCAACTCTTGCGCGTATTCCGCTCTATTTATATTTCAATAATAAGGGCGACAATCAAAGTAGCTTTTAAAAATGTATAATTATAATTATCCCGAGTGTACTAATTGATAATAACTCTACCCAGTGTCACCTAATTATATAGTCCCACCTGTCATGATTATGGCATTGACAAATTAATTTCCCAATCAACAATAATCATTGCAACCTTCATGTATCAACATTGAGTATACCTTTCACTCCTATTGTTGCCAAATTGTAATTATCTAATTGCTATCTTAAATCTAAGTAGAATAGCCGCCGGCTGTAGGCTTGTGTTTTATGAGTAGTGTGTCTTGTTAACTTTTTTAAGCCAGCAATCAGTAGAAGTCTTTCAGCAGTGTTGGACCAGTGGGCTGTACGCCGAATTCCAATCGAGAGGTCGTGGTTCTAACCCGGTAGTGCACCACCGGATTTTGTACTCGAAAATTTATATTTGAACATTATTAAAACGTGCTTACAAAGTGTATGGTATTTGTATTATTTTTTAATAACGGGAATATTTTTTTGCTATATAATAACGGGATTTTAACCGTGATTTGCGGGTTTGAATATTTTCTGATATTTCGGCACAGTTGGGTGGACCATGACCACGGGAGTAAATGAACTCTTTGCGGGTTGAATGTGGCAGACAAATCGAAATAACCTCTTTCTGACTTCTTATTGCGAAAAAAAACTACCACAAAACCTGCAAAGACTTCAGTTCCTCCCGTGATCATGGTACATGCTACTGTACCGAAATATCGGGAAACATTCAAACTCACAAATCATGCTAAAATCTATTGGCCTATTGTGATTTTCGCGATCACAATAGGCCTAACGGCCGCAGTGATACCAAAGCCATTAAAGCTAATAAAAAAAAAAAAAAACATGAAAAAAGTCCCGTTTTTTGTAAAATATAGGTTCATTATTATGATATTTTCAGAAGTGATATTAGTATTTTTCAAACATCAAGTTGACATAATTATAATTTTTTACTGGTCTTTATCGCGTTACCTTTTTTATTGTTTTCCCTATTATTAAAGTGCAACGAATAGTCGGGAAGATATTAAAAAAGTAGATGCTATGCACTTTGCTACGAGTACTTACCAACAAAGATATAGTTGGCAGTAGTTACGATATCGACTAGTTATATTTTAGAGAGAGAGAGAGAGAGCTGGCTCTGATCTGGGTCAACGCATTAGCATTGCCATTCAGCGTGGCAATGCGGCCAGTATTTTGGGAACGCTTCCGCCTGGTAGTGATCTGGATCAGTTGAGCTATCTATAGATCGTTTGCAACGGTCTTTAGATAGCTAGCTGTTTCATCTGTATTTTTTGTATATACCTACTTGTACATAGTTGTATGAATAAATGTATATGTTATATTTGACCAAAATATTCCTACACTCGCCTAGATTATAAATCATTCATTAGTTAATAAAATTTCTTATAAAATAAATGTTTGTTGTTTTTCTTATAATTTTATCAGGTTCATTTTAGTATCTGTCAAACTTTCGTACATAATTATAAGTTTTACATGGGTCTTTAACCTTTTTATATTTTCCCGCCGTTTCTGCAGTGTTGCAACATCCGTGGTCACGGATTGACTACATGTTATTTAAGTTTCATCTTATAATCTGGTTAATCGTGACTTACAAGCACATCAATGTTACCAATTATAAAAACTATAATTGATAGAGGAAACACATGATCTTTAAAATAGTAAAACATGTACATTTTAATAACCCTAGAATATCTGAACCGGTTTGAATTAAACTCAATTTACAACTCTGCAACTGGGTCTAAGTAATCACTTGTCAGTCTAGTGATCTACTCGCCTTATAAGGGTAAATATCGTTACACATACCCCAGTAAATATACTAAGTACGAACGCACACAGAACTTATCTGGGCTAACAAGCAAGAAAATTCCTACAAAGTAGGTAGCTCTAATATCATACGTTTCAATACGGACTGTAATGATTCAAAACTGACGTAAAATCGTTCGTTCATTTTTTTTTTAATATCCTTAAAAATTATCCACACTGAGACACGAGATTTTAACCAGCCTGGTCAGAATACTTGGGATGTTTCGTCTCGAAACGCCGAGGTTATACCTACATGGGAAACTTTGTAGTTAAGCTTAAGTGTTTAGGGACTAAAGTTACATCTAGTTAAATTAATGAGATGTGTCGGTTAAATTTTTAAAATGGTTCGGTAATTTAAAGTTACCAAAGATAGCATAGTTGCAATTAATTGTTAATAGATTCGTTTTCTAAAACGTCATAAAAGGTTCCAACTTTTGTCCTGTGAAATTCCAATAGAGGCTTATATAACCAAATGGTTAGCTCAATCTCAAATTTTGAAAATTAATCTAAGAAAGGATTTTCAAACGTTTTTTGATAAGAATACCGAATGGTCAAATGATTAAAACAGTTATTCAAAGTAACTAAAGATCGCACAGTTGCAAAAACGTTACCAGACTTTTTTCCTGTGAAATTCCAATAGAAGCTTACATTTGGTTATATCAACCGCAAATATTGAAAATTAATCAATGAAAAGATTGCCAATTGTTTTTGATAATAATACCGAATTTGACGTTTTTTATAAGAGCCATAATTATGTTGGTATATTGGGCGGTACCCTGACATCCAATACAGAGGTCGTGGGTTGCGCAAATAGATTTTGTGAAACGGTGAAAAAACCCCGAGAGGAAACCGGCATGGCCAGAACCAAAATACGAAGTATAATTTAGTATTCCAATAAGAACCGATGGGATTGCCATCTATTACGTGGAATAAATACTTGCAAAACACGGGAATGCCTCTTGGTATCTTCAAATATTTACGCATGGAGTACGTCTCTGCGGCACCATTATGTAAATGAAGTACTAGTGCGGTGGAACAACCTTAACTGGAATTATTATATTTACTACTTACCTACGTAGCGATAACAAAGTATGTAGGTACGTACGATATCTGTTCGAGATTGAAATAAAAATATTTAATTTCATATTTAATTTCTTGGAGAAAACAGGCGTGCGTGAGCATGTTTTTTCTCCAAAACAAATATATATATATATTTTTTTAATGCTGGACATTTTTCACACAGCATCATTTAGCACCAAACTAAGCAGAGCTTGTATTATGGGAACTACATGACTGATATACTACTTATATACTTTTTTTGTTAATACATACCTACATATTATACATAGAAAACAACCAGACCCGAGACAAACATTACAAACATTTGGCCCGCGGCGGGAATCGAACCCGCAACCTTCTGCGTCTCAGGCGGGCCTTCGCCCACTGCGCCACAGAGGTCGTCAAGTGAACTAGCCTTTTGATATAAATCTAAAACAGAATCAATTTATCATCCAATCCTTCTTGTTGCTTTGCAAATCAACATTATCTAACTGTCTAGAGTCTAGACAATGAGAGAGTAGGTATCTCATAATTATTTCTGTAGCTTGCGGCGTCTCGTGGTTCATTTGAAGGCTGTGATGGTTGTTGTACGTTTGATGAGGTTTTATCGTTGGCTATTTAGCCTGAGGGTTGGGTTTGGGGTCCGACCTTTGCGATATTAAATTCTGCATTGTATTGGACTGGATTTTAATATGTATGAATGGATTAAAAAACCTTTATTTTATACCACAAGATGATTTTATGTAAAGACTTAACCTAGCTAAAAATAAGAAGCGATCTATTCCAGACCGCCTTTAGATGGAAAATCTATTAAAAAAAACACGCTCACGACTGTCTTCCCCATGGTGGACATCCTCAGATACATACTCAGTGAGTAGATCTTTGAGGATACCAAGTAGGGGGTAGTCAGAGGCACGTCTAAACATTACATTTGGTACAAACCCGCGTTTTGCAAGTAGTAAGCATTCCACGTAACAGGTTGCAAGCCCATCGCCTTGGAATTTTGGGTTCTAGGGCATGCCGGTTTCCTCGCGATGTTTTCCTTCACCGTTTTGAGCACGTGTTAATGCGCACATAATTTTTTCGAGTGGAAAAATCCATTGGTGCACGACCGGGTTCGAACCCACGACCTCCAGATCAGAAGTCGGGGTACCACCCCACTAGGCCAACACGGAGAATCTATAAGATTTTGTAAATGGTCCGCGGTGTATCCAACAGTTTATTAATGAGAGTGAAACGGGTGAGATAAGCTATACTTATATAATATAGTGTTATAACATTTTCTAACGCATAATTAATGTATAGATGCAATTGTGATGCTTGAGATTATCGAGTGAGTCATCATGATTCTATGATGTCTCAAGTACCTCAAGGCACTTCCTCAATCAGCGAAATATCCATTGCTTATGTATTTTTGTTTTATAAAATACTTAAGGTTTATGAATTCACAGTTTTAACGTTATTTTCTATATATCATTGCCACGAAAGACTAAGTGGCGAGACCACGATTATTGATAATTCATATCGAACTTTGGCAGGTCCTTTTCCAATACCAAAGGGTAGAGGCAGACACATTTTATCAAGCTGATCTAGTTATGGATAGAAAAATAGCATCATCTCAAATAATTGCAATTAACTAAATTACAACAGTACTTAAAAAAACTGTGATGTAATTGTCCTTAAGCAAGCGAAATAAATGATAATTAACACCGATAGCTAAGAATAATTTTAATGAGGTAGGTCTATTAATAAAATATTATTTACACCACATTAATAACTCTGATAAGAATATAACGCAATACATGAATAAGTTAAGTACATATCGTTATCAGACATTACTGAGTATCTAGTTACAATGAATAATACATTTATGTGGAACCAAATCGTGTTACAGTATTTATATTTAGCTCGTGTAGATATTTTATTTTGTTGGTGACATTTCTACAAATATGTTAATTTAATCGTAAGTTTTATACGGATCTTTATCGTGTTCATTTTCTCTTTGTTTTTCTATTATTTCCTTTGGCTTTAACTGTGTTGCAACAGTCAATAGTTGAGGATTGACTTGAATTGATTTTGCTTTCTTTTGTTTCTCGGTGAAAGGAGCTTCCGCCGTGAAACAAAAGCAGTAGCCAACTACCCTCATTTCATCTTCAGATTCAATATAGTCTTTATTCATTATGACACATTAAGCACGGCTGTAGTAATACAACCATATGTAAACGCGATAGAGTCCCGTTTATAACTTATAATAATTATATTAATTTAGAAAATAATATTAAAATCTCCCCAAAATATTATCACTACTATCAACGATCTACTTCCGTCGATTCAAATAAAGCTAACTAAATGAGCCGTCGGTAAAAAATTAGTCTGCGGGAATTTCGTATGTTCTTTATATTCTGTGTTATTACGTAGATAATGAACTTTTTTATTAAATCAGTGACCGAATTTATGACCCGCTAGGATCTGAATTTTTTTCTTACCTAGTACACCCTTACACTTTGAAAGGTCTCCAAATTACAAGTCACAGTCAGTCTATCCATCAGTCACGACTTGTCCAACACCCCACTAAATAAATAAACACCCCAACATTTTATATACATATTTGCTTTGTCAAAAACACTATAAGATACTGTAATGATTTTTTTTTCTTTTTACAGGTAAAACTAGCATAATTTATTTGGAGGGAAATTAATCAAAAACGTTTAAAGTTGCACCTTCAAACGAAAGCTACTTCAGAGTATACAAGTAAGTATAGCATTTAAAATAAATGACAATTTGAGATCATGAAAAACCAATAATAATGGTCCCAAAGATTGGCCTTGAAGGATACTATCATCAGCTGGCAATCGTTTTGAGTGAACTTAAATAAACTAGTAGTTCGCCACGATCTGAGATCTCGTGACCCCATAGTTTAAAAATTCTTCTACCGATTATGGTGATATTCGAACTTAAAAACTCTCTTCACCTACCTACTTAACAACTTTCATCAAGTTGTATTATAGGTTCGGTGGTTATGTCGTATGTTTGTTTGTCCGAACAAATAAACATACGACAAAATATACAAAAGATAGATTTCCTAAGTAGACTCAGATATGGGATCCTTTCCATCCAAAGGTTGTTTGAAAGAGATCGTTTCTAAGATATAAGACTGCCCATTTTACTTTTAACATTTTTCATAAAGTATTTACATTAATTCATTATTTTCGCTTACACGATCAAAAACTCGCATTAGCAACATTACCTCTTATCTAAACATAAACAGAACCTTACACCAGCTACCAGCTAGCTGTATCATACTAAATAAAGTATGTTACAGCTATTCATAAAATAATAAATAAAAGGAGATTTCAATCAAAAGCCTGAGTCAATACAAGACTTACCTACGTTAATCAAGTAACAGGTAGATTTTTCCTCTTAAAGACATATTTCTGGAGACAACAAAACAAAAACTGGATTTGAAATCTAAATTGCTTCCACATGACATTAACATTCAGCGTTAAGTTAAGATAGCAAAGTTATAAAGGAAACTATAACCATAACCGCTAGTGCTAAGCACCTTAGTGAGGAATTGAGAAACGCATAAAATGCAGATGAAATCGATATATAGATCATACACTGACTGTTTAATGCTATATTTGAAATGAATAAACGTTATGTTGCAGTAATGGATGTGGGTTTAGCTAGAGAGTCGGTAGTTATGCGTGGCTATTAGCAATCAATATCAACATTGCTGTCAAGATAGACGGAAGCAGAAATGTAAATGGCGAACAAGATTATGACAAAGTAATAGTATGTGTAGGAACTGCTAATAATCATGTTGTAAGAACGAAGTTTTTGAATGAATATAAAGTTCAAATTATAGCTCTATAAAATTACTTCAGGGGAAAAATAAAAGGTAGAATTAAGATTAAGTTGAAACATAATAGAATATGAGTTGAAAATATGAACATTGACGAATTTAAATTTAACATTACTCTTAATTTAATAATAATAATGCTGGACATTTTCACACAGCATCATCTAGCCCTAAAGTAAGCAGAGCTTGTGTTATGGGAAATACATGACTGATATAGGTACTACTTATATACTTTTTTTATATACATACATAGAAAACACTCAGATCCAAATATTTGTAGGTCATACAAACATTTGTCCCGCCGCGGGGATCGAACACGCAACCTTCTGCATCTCAGGCGGGCCTTCGCCCACTGCGCCACAGAGATCGTCAAATTATATTTTATTCTTTAAGTAGATACCTAAATATCACCTTCGATTTGAATTATATATATTATTCTTTGTCAAATCAACATTGAATACTATGCTGTAATCTGTGCTTGTATCAACATCAACATTCTTCTCTTCATCAAACTTCTATCTCTTTGAAAATAAGGTTTATTTATGCGTGGTTTGTAGTAAAAGTGTGCTGTTTTTTTTAATATCGTAAGCCAACATACTCGTTTTTCTCAGACTGCATGACGCGTAGATCTTGTGGTTTTTGCAACTGATCAACGGTAAATAGTTTAGTGAAGTGACATGCTGTTTGCTGCTTGTTATGTCGATAAAACTTCTAAATAGAAAATCGTTGTATGACTGACTAAATTATATCAATGCACAGCCTAATCAAGTTTAAATTAATTGAGATCTGAGGAGTTTCGTTTTGATAAGGTTACACTTAGGGTTTATTACAAAGGTAATATTAAAAAAAAATTGCCGCTGACTATACTTTGCGATTTCTAATGTTGAAATTTTAACCATAAAAGCAGTATGCGTGGACGGTCCCTTCTAGGAATTAAAATAATATTAAATTTATATTATTTTGATAAATAATTGGATTATCCTTGATCTGGATCGTTTGAGCTATATATAATATATATCGTTTGCAATAGGTTTTAGATAGCTGTTTGATCAGATTTTTTTTATATGCCTATTTGTACATAGTTGTATGAATAAATTTATTTTGAAAGTATCTCTAGGGCCCGCAGTCCATTTTCTTCGCAGTCCCTAACGGTAATAACCCTATAGGTATATGACGATATTGATGACGCGGCGGGCGAGAAGGCGTCTGTGACGCAAGAGGCGCAGGTTCGAGTCCCGCTGCAAGACAAATATTTGCATTTCCTGCAGTCTCGGGTCAGGGTGTTTTCTATGCATAATATTATGAATTTACAAAAAAAATATAACTAGTATATCAGTCATGTAGTTCCCATAACATATCTCTGCTTTCTTTGGGACTAGATGATGCTGTGTGATAATGTCCAGCATTATTATTTATAAGACTTAATTAATGATTAAATAATATTAGGTAAGTAATTAATACATGGTTGTGATTTTTTAAGGGTTTTGTTTATAAACAATCATCATTTTAATCAGAGTAAAAGGTCAATTTTAACCTCAGTATCCTTTTCGTGATCCGATCTCGAGGATTAATTAAAAAAAAATACTTTGGCAGGGAGATAATTTATATTTTTCATATTAATTGCTTTGGTTTCCATTTTCCTTGTAAATAGGATGAATTCCAGTTAACTCTAATTAATTTTAGGAGTAGAATTCAAATTATCGTGATTTGGTATTATTTTAGAATATCTATACGACCAGCAGGAGAATAGTAAAGTACGTGGTATAGTATTCATATTATTATTTATTCATACTTTGGGATCACAAAGAACACTTCTTCAGTTCTTCTGCTGACGTTTCGTTGGCCGTTTAGAGGTCCTTCCTCATGAGCACCTTCCACGACCACCTAGGAAAACAAGACTGCTTTCTACCTATAGTGATAGGACTTGTAGAAAACAGAGTTTAAGTCACCGAACAAGGCAGGATACCCAAAAGGCTGGCGGCATTACCTCGTTGAATAGCAATGCTAATTTTCTGACTGATATAAGCGCCAGCTCTTTGGCCATCGGTATCTTCCATCAACCGCTTCGAGAGTTCTCCAAGCATGAGCCATGAATCAGTGCCCCACGGACCTAAGGTTTCCTCCGTAAAATAAATATATGTCCATTGCCTGTGGATACAGTTTTTAATAAATAAATATACCAATATTGGTATTTTTATTACATGAATTATGTAAAAACTTATAGAATAAACAAGAAATGTAAATATTTTCGCTAAAGAATGCGATGCGGGTTATCGAGTCCGCCGACATATTTTATTAAAATATTTTGGTCTGCGTTTGTTGAAAAAAGTACCTTTATAAGTCGTATATCAGTTATTAGTTCCCATAACTCTCTCTGCTTGCTTTGGGGATAGATTTGTGTGAAGAATGTCCAGAATGAAAGTAAAAGTTAAAATTGATTAAAATCACAAGGATCACTTTGAAACGTCTGTTTTATCTACTGATTGTTCCTCCGCGACCAAGCATACTAATAGTTTACTAATATATACTTACTAATAATTAAGCTAAAGAGTTTGTTTGTTTTATGTTTGAGCGCGCTTTTCGCTGGAACTCCAGTGAGATTTGAAAAAAAAAATTATACATTTAATAGTCCAAGTCTTGAGAAAGGTTATAATTTAACATCACGCTACGACTCTTAGTAGTCGAGCAAAGCTATTTTACAAATTATGTAAAATAGCTTTTACTCGACCTACTAAAATATACGCGGTCCAAACATACCTCACATTCCGTACCAATAAATTATTTTTTTTTGTTTAACTAACCGAAATGCTGTATGCATATTGCTTGTATTAAATATTATACGGAAAAGTAGAATAGTATACTGTCTTCCGGTTTTTATGGGAATGGATGCCGGTAAAATAACAGGTACATGAGACTTTTCGCTTGTTCTATCTCAGGGTCGGCAACACAGATAAACCTTAAAACACTTGTTTCATGAGACAGATATACAGTATATTACTATATACCTAGGTATATTACTTAGATGTTACATACTTAATTAAATGATTTTAATTATGTAAGAGTGATTCTAAAAATAACAAAAAGCGCTCATCACCCTGCTCGCGTAGCTTGCAAGCAATTTATTTTAATTTATCAGGCACTAGAGATTTATTAGTCAGAAAGTGCAAATTAATCAGCCACTACTTAAATATATTATAAGTTCGTGACTAAGCAAGAAAATAAAGTGAACTGTTGTCGATTCTGTTGCACGCAATACGAAGGTAAACTTAAATTTTGCATAAAAGTATCGCTTTGCTTTTCTAAAAAGCCTTTAAGTTATAATTTTCGTATGTGGTCAGTTTGATAATACTTAATTTTAGTAGAATTCGAAGGGCAACAGTTAGTGTTCCAATAAGCGGCTTGCAACCTGTCACGTGGAATGCTAACTTGCAAAACGCGGACATGTGCCAAATGTAATGTTTGGACGTGCCTCTGACTACCCCCTACTTGGTTTCCTCAAAGATCTATTCGCTGAGTATGTATCTGAGGATGTCCACCATGGGGAAGAGAGTCGTGAGCGTGTTTTTTTGTTAATTTTTACTAAAAAACGGGATATTTACTATGACTTGTGAGTAAGGTAGGTAAGGTAAGGTTTGTACGTAAGGTAAATATCCAGTTTTTTAGTAAAAAATATGTTCATAATTATGATAGTTTCAAATATGATAATATTTGTCCAATTGTCAAAATTAAATCAACTCGTTTATACAAGAAAAGTCAAAGTCATTGAAATCGAGAACAGTAGAACTGTCGTCTCGACAGATCATTTTAAAAATACCATATTCACCGAAACGTGGATACTCACAGTAGGGATTAGCCCTTAAAACCCCCACCAGATAAAGGTTACACAGCGAGTTATGGAACAGACTATGCTAGGGATTTCTCTGAAGGATAAAATTCTTTATGAGATTATCCGACCGAGAACGAAAGTCATCGACATAGCTAAGGGATAACCCAGCTGAAGTGGCAAGTCTGGTAATATTTGCCGAAGAACCAGTAACAGTTGGGGTAAACAAGTTCTTTGTTGAAGACCGCGTCTTGGCAAACGTAGTGTGGTACCCCCCCTGGCTAAGTGGAGCGATGACTGAAGAAAGGCGGTGGCAGAAAGTGGATGAGAAGCCGAACACCGGGGTCAGTGGCGCTATAGGAAGACGCCTTTACTCAGCAATGGACTTTATGTGGGCTGATGATGGTATTTTAAAGACATGTTGTATTAGCAAGGTAAACACAGTCTAAAAGCCTAGGCTTTACGTGTCCTTGAATAAATAAGGTACTGCTTTCTACCTTTATGTGTTTGGAATAGAAAATGCACTTTAGTGAATACTTATGGGACGTAAAATCCCACGTAATTGCATAGTAAGTATTTTAAGATGGGCTATTTTGAGTTTTATAGAGTCCTAAACAGAAGGTGTTAGCAGTTACCTAAATACATGATTTAACATTTCTTGGAAAGTAAGTTTTAAAGCACATAACCTTCCACGCTTTCAATTCAGTAAATGTTTGTTTTATTTATTTTGTTGCACTGATCCCAAATCATCTTAATTTCCGCCATGCAGCACTGTTTGTAGTTTTTGTTAAGAATTTCACTTTACGACAGGTACTGAAATAACCTACTATTACCTGACTTAGTTAAGAACGGCGATTTTTTTTATATCTACTACTAAAATGGGCACACAATCATTGTAAGTGGTTACCGTAACCTATAGATTCTTGCAACACCCGAAGTATAACTCGCGCGTTGTCGACCTTGAGACGTAGTGGTGAAAAATATTTGCTTGTAAATTCACTGGCACCCTTCAAACCGGAACACAGTAAACCTAGTGACGACATCTGTGGCGCAGTGGTCGAAGATCCGCTTGAGACGCAGAAGGTTGCGGATTCAATTCCCGCTTTGGTACAAATGTTTATATGATCTGCAAATATTTGTCTGGGTGTTTTCATGTATAGTATGAATGTATTTACAAAAAAAAAATATTAGTAGTATATCAGTCATGTAGTTCCTATAACACAAGCTCTGCTTACTTTGGGGCTAGATGATGCTGTGTGAAAAATGTCCAGCATTATTTATTTTTATTGCTCCTTGGTGGCAGAAATAAGTATGATAGCAGTTCTACCCCGGACGACCTTTTTCACAAGGAGTTCTACTACTTCTCATAGCCTGCATCAATAAAACAAGAATAGACTAATTCCTAGTCACTACTAAATTCCGTGAAATAACGGTCATTGACCGCATCTTTTAATTCCTTCCTCATATCAGCGATGTGCGCGAGAGGCGGCAATTAGCTCCAGCCACAGATTATAAAATAATAATATCGTAGCTTCTGTCAGAGAGTGATATGAAATCTACAGACTATATAATAGCCAAGATCAATACGCTGGCATATGTCTAAGAATATATAGACGCTATTGAAGCATTTAAACTGAAAGTTATGTCAGCAACCTTGGTTCTTAGGTTGCTGAAATAACTTTTAGAAAAAAGCTGAGGTAGCATTGTTGGACAACCAAATGAGGTATGGAGTTCTGTTTATTGACATATTTGCCCTAAAATCATATAACATACCTACTAATCTTCTCATAAACTACTGTACTCTTAAATTTGCCCATAAAATTTGATACTGACATAAATATTTTTTGACATAATTATAGTTAATTGACAGAATTGATGGAACTCCTAAAACATGTGTTTTTTATTGTTATTTTTTTATTAATTTGATTACCTGCTCTATACAAATTAATACTAGGAACATATATGATAGGTCTAGTGATGTTATGTTGAGCTATCATTGGGATAAACTATTAGGACGTAAAAGAGAATTAGGACAAACGATTTTATATCAATCTTCTTCCTATATGTTACCTGACTAAAGACAGGGACTATAACTCCAAATTAAGTTTAAACATAAATAAATATAACTATGATAAGATGTGTGTATAGTTCTATACAAATAAATGTTTTCTATTTAATTATATTTTCTCGGCAAGCTTTATTTGCGATTCGTTTTTAGATTAAGAAAGAAAGAAGGAAATGCATTTATTTGCAAACGTCGCACAATAGAAAACGAACAGACAATACATACGATTTAAACAAACAATACCTACATACTAACAATAAAACTATTTATGTCCCTCCCGATACCTACCAATATCCAACGACGCAAATTGACGTCCAACTCGGCATCTGTTGGAGCCAATAACTTAGTGAAATCACGAAAATCTGCTTACAATACGATTAATATTTATAAGTGCTATCTCTAACTAGTTATTACTCTGGATAACTCCCGTATTGTTTACGAGTGACCCTCCGGCTGTGTCAATGGGCAATTTGCATAAGCTGGGAGCTCCAATAAAACGGATAGTGTATAACGCGCCGGGATGGGCTGTTTACTTGGCGTTGTGGAATTCCAGGATGCATTTTATGTTTGCACTTAGAAACTGAAATATAACCTGGAGATAGGTACATCACTATCATCAACGGCCTGTAAAAGTCCACTGCAGGATATATACAAATTATGTATATATCTACACTAATATTATAAAGAGTTCGTGAGTTTGAATGTAGGGGGGTAAACTCGCAAACGACTCATCTGATTTCTAAAATTCACCATTATCTAGAATGTACCAGGATAGGTATAAGCTGTTTATTACCCCCTTTAAATAAAAGGGCTTTTCGTGTAGACCAATTCAACGCAAGTCTATGAATACATTTCTCACGAACCCTTCCTTAAAGCTAGTTTTCATCAGTTTATGCTACTTTTTATCCGGGTACCACGCGGGTAGAACCCACGCCTACCCGCGTGGTACTAAATAATTATAAACACCCAACAGTAATATACATAGTCCTGAGTCCACACTAGGATTCCCTGTATTGTGTGTTTCAGGAACTACGTATACCACCTAGACTCGGAGCAAATATTTGCAGAACATGCAAAAATTTGCCTAGCAGCTCTTGCGTCTAAACCCACCGAAGTATTGAATAGATCCAAAAGATGCCATGACAAATGTGTATAGTCCACATCCTTTTACAGACCTTTCACAACCTTTAAGATGCCATCGGTCTTTCTGGAACTGGAAGAAAGTGTCTTCAAAAAATATGCCATTAAAAAAAACCCAAGTCTTTAGCTTTATCTTACGTATACCTTTTTAATCGACTTCAAAAAAAGGGGGAATCAAAAAGGGGGGATAGAATACTAGCTACCATAAATGCGCCGGTCTATATTAATAATTTTACTGAAGTATCTCTAGTTTTTTGTGCTCAAAAGATGTACAAGATACTTGTACAAATTATTATAATATTATCATAATCAGGTGATTTATATTTATATTTGCAAGGATGATAACTGCCTTCTATCACGTAGCGACCATTTCTAATTTTCAATGCTTAAAATGATACCATCTATTTTATTGTTAACGAACGAAATGTGCATGATAAGTTTTTGAACGAAAATAATACGAAATGTTCTATAATGCTTACAAATTTTGTGTTAAAAGTAATGTGGTGTTGTTATTCATAGTGTTAAATAGAAAGTTGTGGGTCAATTTTGTGTAAATTTTCCGTGACCCCATCAGATTATACGTGTCAAAAAACAAGTGTGGACAGTTTTTGTCGCACGGAAATTAATATTGAAGATATTAATTATCGCTATGACATATTGAAGATAATTATATGTTGTTATTTCAGTTGTAGGTATAGGCCCATCTAAAGGCGAGATTTGAGATATTTCAACGCACATTACTCCTGGACATGTCACGTATTGTGTGACAAATACCGTCCGCG
Source organism: Perizoma affinitatum (assembly GCA_961405105.1). Lineage (NCBI taxonomy): Eukaryota > Metazoa > Arthropoda > Insecta > Lepidoptera > Geometridae > Perizoma > Perizoma affinitatum. Next base: position 12,986,309 of record OY560188.1, read on the forward strand.
ATTTTGTCACGCGTAGAATAGAATACTCGTATATTAAACACATTTATTTGGCAGAAAATAACGTACTCAGACAATAAGGTCTCAGATTAATTTAAATACGTGATAGAACCCAGACATTTTTCTCCCACAGACGTATAATAACTTAATAATAATAACTTTATTCAACAACAAACTTAGAAAAAACAATTGTATGCACAAAGGTTATCGTAATGAGCTTATAAAATAAATGCTTAGTAGGCAACACAATGAGCAGAATAAACATAATAATGAAGGTAGGCATACAGTTTAAAAATCTTTACCTCCCGTGCTAGTTACAAACTGTGTTACGGCAAGGTAAAACCATCCAGACTACAATACGAACCTATCCCCTATGTTCTACCTTATCTAGGTAGAATATGATCACGTATCTGCCATAGTGCGTAATGTTTTTAATATAGTCTTGTCTTCAGATGGAAAACGTACAATATTTTCATTATTGAAATCACAGACAGCAGGCATTTAATCGTCACAGTCACGTTTTGTATTGGCTGTTAAAACTTTATGAAAAATATCTGTGTACGTGAGTAAAAGTTTTCACTTTTATATAAGTTATAATAAGATTTGCAATAGGTAAAAGTAGACAGATATATAGAAAAAATCAGACATACTCACGATTGTATTCCCATTATTGGACATCCTCAAATACATACTCAGTGCATACTTCGAGGATACCAAATAGGGGGTAGTTAGAGGGACATTCAAACATTATAATAATGTGACAGGTTGCAAGCCCATAGCCACTTACTGAAACACTATAATAATAGATAGATAATATAATATATACTAGTAATAAAGCTGACGAGTCTATTTGAACGCGTTCCGAATCTAACTACCAGACGGATTTAAAAAAAAATATTTTCGCATTTTTTAACCAAATTCTTGATGTAGGTTGTTTCATTTATTAGCTATTAAACATCACGCTATAAACAAAGGTGCTACAAACTGTGTTTTTTTACAAGCAAAAAAAAACAGAAAGAACGCTAAGCGAAAACGAAGTAATGACACAGGGGAGCGAAGCGACGCTGTGGGTCCTAAATAAAGTCCTAGATAGAAAATACAAAATAGTTTATTGCACACCAAATATTATTTTAAATTGGATGAGTTACAACAATGTTCAAATGCTATTAATATTTGATAAAGGACAAAAATTTTACTTCTCATAACCAGAAGCTGCATCAAAAGGTCAGGTTCTTTTGGTAGACCATAACCAAAGCTTCGAATACAAGCGGGAATTAAATAATTATTGTTTTATGATACAAAAATGTTTAAGTGTAATCTTTATAAGCAAAGCCAGGGGAAAAGCCTTGTAACCAATAAACACATTTTCTATTAAATTTACAGTTTCAACAATTGTTACGTACCTCGTTACAAACAATTCCAAACCTCAACGATTTCCTACCAAGCAAGTAAACTTTTCCTCATTGTCATACGGGCCACGTAACACGTCCGCATTCTACGCTTGTTTATCGTACCATCTGTTTTCACCGCACTAGCATCGACACGGCGTATTCCCTAGAGTCCTGAAAGACGTGTCTTGCCAGCTCCAACAATATTGCGAAATAGGGATATCAAAATATGTTATATTGATAATAATAATGCGGGACATTTTCACGCAGTATCATCTAGCTAGCCCCAAAGTAAGCAGATCTTGTGTTATGGGAACTACATGACTGATATACTTATATTGTAAATACATACATATTATACATCGAAAACACCCAGACCCGAGACAAATATTTGTAGATGAAGTATGTTTGTATACATTCGTCGGGAAGCGAGAATCGAACCCGCAACCTTCTGCGTCTCAGGCGATCCAACACAAAAATTGCATTAATTCTTATAAATAAATTATAGTAAAAAATATGTACACAAGATGAGAAAAAAAAACAGCTGTAAATGAAATCCTACATTTGATGTTGGTTCGTAATCATTGTGATCTTGGATATAGGTACACATGGCATGGTTCTTACCACGCATGACATGAATCCAAGTAGTGTAAACATTCTCATAGAAGGCTTGGAGCGCTTGGGAATAACCCATCAACACTAGTGCTGTCAACGATATCGATAGACTGGGTCTTGTTATCTCGACAATCGATATTTGAGTTGCGAGGTATGAAATTGTTTCGTCTATCGATTTCATCTGAAGTTCTGGAGTTAGCGTTTGGTAAATGTTTGGTATTTGAAACGATTAGGCTGATAAATTATTCCTAGTTGCAAATATTTAAAGGCACATTGTACGCTAAACTTAATTGTTACAAAATAGTTTATGTAAAACTTTAGGCAATAGCATCATTAATAGCAACGCATATCTTTATTTTTACTAAACCATTTAAGTTAGTTTCAAAAATGTGCTATCTTAAATTATTTTGAGAACTGTGAAACGAATTTAGGAAGGTACTTTGTAATATTATATTTGGATATCAGGCCAGTATTGGAACTTCTGTTCTAGGAAAAAATCTATGTAGTCTTCTCTAGCCATATAATAGTGTTGGTTGTTTAAAATCGATTTGTTACATCACACAAGGTTATGAAAAATCACACAATTTAGTTCTACAAAAAAAAATCTCGTCACTGAAATGTAACGTTGAGCATGGTGGTTTGACTACAGAAGGATTCTGAAGGATTGGTTATGTATGGTAAACTTGTTAGAAAAAGCTTATGTGGAACCCACAAATTACTTCAAAAGGTTCTTTCATGTTATCATGGAGCCAACAAACATGTTTTGAAAATAAATGATGTTACGTAAATAAATATATCTACAGTAATTCATAAAGGAGTTTTATAAATAATATAAAAATGTTGATGTTCAAAATAATTATTTATAATATATTTATTCAGTTCAGACTGTATAGTCACATAAATCATTTGAGCATTAACAAAAATAAGATACTATGTATGTTTTCTAAAGCTGTGTTGACCCAGTAGGATGTACTTCGACTTTAAATCCAGAGGTAGTGGATTCGAACCGGATCGTTTTTTTTTTGGGTACACATGTCAAAACTGTGAAGAAAATCGTGAGAAATCCGGCATCTCATAATCCTACTACTATCCGATCGTCAGGAAGGAAAGTTACCAACCACAGGTTTAACAGAATGGAAACAAGTATATCTTTTTTCCAGGAAAAAATAAAAATAATTCTCATAACGGAAATTCAATAAAAAGTCAAATTTGAAGTGCCATCCCCCAGCTTTTCACTGTTAGGGGTAGGATTTTTTCATAAAATTCATATGATGTCTATCTAAAAAAAAGAATCATTAAGATATCGCGTAACATACACACAAAAAAAATACAGACGAATTGAGAACGTCCTTCTTTTTTGAAGTTGGTTGAAAATGCTTGTCTATGTCCACTGTTGGTATGAGCCAGGAGTACAAAACAGTTTAGTCGATTATTTTTTAAAAGCGCTTTATTTTAATACGCTCGTAAAATAAGTTAACCTTAAGGCTTGCAAACTGTCACGTGGCATGCTTCTTACAAAAACTCGGCTGAGTATGTCAACTGTACTTTGCCCTCTGTAATATGTACCTTTTGTAATGTGGGGCGAAACCAGAAATATTTTTGACATGGGGCAGAAGCAGAATTTTTTAGAATTTGGGGCAAACAAGTGGGGCGAACGTGGAACAAGGATGCCAAGAAAAAAACAGTCTTGAGAGTATATGTGTTTTGTCACGCATCTTGTTTTGCTTACTTTCCTACTAGAAACTCTCACTTTACCATCTAAGCAGTAGGCAATTCCATTATATGATCAAAGAGTCAACTGTGCCTTATCAGATAATCCTCATGACCTTTGGAAAGCCATTCAGCAATAAGGTGATAGCGGGAACCCCTACAAATCATTCACACATGAGAATCTCGTTAAACCATAGGATACCTTTAACTTATCTGACGACATCTATGGCGCAGTGGGCGAAAGCCCGACTGAGACGCAGAAGGTTGCGGGTTCAATTCCTGCCGCGGCATAAATATTTGTATGCTAGTATAGTATATTAGTCATGTAGTTCCCTTAACACAAGCTCTGCTTACTTTGGGGCTAGACGATGCTGTGTTAAAATGACCAGCATTATTTATTTATTTTATTTCTATTACCAAGTAGAAATGCTCGCATTGCATTACATAAAAAAAGTATAATAATAATGTATAATGGTTGCATAATGGGTTTTATCATCCTAGAGCCTGGGCGGTGGAACTGTGCGGTTCCAGAGGATCTTGCTCCCGCGACCACTTAGCTTTTGGAATGATGAGTAGTCAACTGGGAAAACTTCAGCAAGGATACAGTATGAAAAAACAAAAACTAAAACAAACACGATCACGACTCTCTTCCCCTCACTACTCTCGTTCTGAAAGTTAGTATTCCGCGTGACTGCAAGCCCATCGCCGCTTATTGGAACACCAACTGTTGGCACATGCCTTCGAATGTTTGGTTCTAGGGCATGTCGGTATAATCACTATGTTTTCCTTCACCGTTTTGAGCAAGTGTTAATGTGCAAATAAATTTTTTGAGTGGATAAATCCATTGGTTCACGTCCGGGTTCGAACCCACGACCTCCAGATCAGAAGTCGGGGTACCGCACACTAAGCCAACACGGCTTTTTACAGTATGAGGTTCTTTAAAACGGACGTTTTGATATTTTATGGATCGACAACGCGCGTGTCTCTGCAAGCTTCCATAATTTAGGCCGTATTTCTGTTTGGCTAATATATCAAAATGTATGAGCCAAACAGAAATACGGCAGAAATAAAAACTAAACATTTAAAAGTGAATTTACGCCGATACCTAACGCGCGTCAATCTAGAAGAATCAGGAAACAATTTAAACTTATTTTTTTTATAGGAAGTATTTTTTATCTATAATTTCTGTTGTAAAACAATACAGCTTAGTAACCAACAATGTGATTATTACCAAATACAAATAACAAGGCAACGGTACGAGCACTTTTACTTTCAAATGACAATTACACTATCGATAACGATCGCACGCACAACACTAAACAGTCAATCAAACTGATCAATCACGGCAATAATAGTGCTGGACGCTCAGCTATCAAAAGGTGTAGTCAGTACGGGACAAATACTTTAATAAGATGAAAACCAATAAAACGATACTCGTTCACAACTTTATTTTCTTTGATGGCGAAGGTCCGTTTGAGACGCAGAAGGTTGCGGGTTCAATTCCCGCCGCGGGACAAATGTTTATATGATCTGCATACATTTGTCTCGGGTTGGGTGTTTTCTATGTATGTATTTACAAAAATATATATATAATTAGTGTATCAGTCATGTAGTTCCCATAACACAAGCTCTGCTTACTTTGGGGCTAGATGATGCTGTGAAAATGTCCAGCATTATTTATTATTTATTTGTAGGTACCAAGTAGAGTTTCTCAGAGACCATAGTAGTTACGATTCCGCGTTACAGGTTGAAAGCCCATCGCCGTTAATTGGAAAAAGTATCGATGGCACGTGCCTTCGGTGGCACTTTTAAATTAGCCATTCTAAAATCCGTTTTAGGTCCTTTACTTCGAATCTGAAAAGTATTAGAAGCTACTTAATTGTAATGATTTATTTGATTTTAAAACGAATAAAAAAAAGTTAAGTGTTATTTCTTATGTTAGTTTACTTGATTACCGATTTTGATGATTATCTTGTTATTGTATAGAAAATGATCCCAAAGAGGTCCCATAAAAGTTTTATTCTTGAGGGATTGCTACTTTTCCCGTAAAACTCAAAAAATATCATCATCTTATGGAACCCACGACTAGCCAAAACATTTATTGTAAGCTATTTTACTATTATTTTTTATTCGAAAGAGTATCATCCCGTGTAAGCAAAATAATGTTAGCACACGAGGAAGTCGTTTTTTTGACATTTGATGTCTTATATTTTTTCGATCTTGTGTCCGAACCCATCGCTTTCACACTTTCGCATGGAGTTTTTTATAAAAATAAACAATTATTTCCCGACTACAACTTGAACAAAATCAATGATGACAATATACCTATTACCTCAGAGACTTACATGCATTAGTATTATAAAATCGAATAAATTATCACTTCTTGTTAACAAGTAAAACCTGCGACGTGTTATGCAATTGCGTAGTATCCAGTACTCGCCAAAAACTCAACGAAATTACACATTTTTTGGCCAAAATTCCTCACTTATTATTTTCACTTATTTCTTATTTAAGTCCGCAACCCAAAAAAAAAAACGGTTCCAACGGAAGACCAGCGCTGGTTGCTGCAACCATTATTATGCTGAGTTGGAACTTTTTTTTGCAAAAATCCTTTTTATCCTTATTTGATTATATGTATCGTGTTTCTTTTTTTGCAAAAAAAACAATATTCTATTATATTCTATTCTACTTATAAGGATCAAGTGATAGTCGGAACAAGGCACGCAAAATATTAAAAAACTGTTAAGGCGTGACTCTAATTACTCGACCTTAGAGTGACACGAGTTCAGAGTGACGTTTCTACACATATCACCTTAAACATTAGATGGCCGTATTACTACGCTTTTAAACCACCTTGTAGATTGTATCACTGAGACAGCCGTATTCGGATCGGATAACATCGGCTTCCGAAACGAGATGGCAATCGACTTGACGCTCGTGCGAACATGCCACTTGAAAGGATGGAGACGTACTTAAATAAGATTGTGATATAAATTTAGCGACACCATTTAGTCATGGATGATAAAGTGAAATTTTATATCACAGCTTTTCACAAAAAGAAAGGTACTTATCTGATTTATTTCACTACATAACGTACGTTGTAATTAAAATTAATTTAATTGTCACAAATGTGAATACAGCTTTATGTTTTGCAACTAATTAAAGCTATTTTAGAGCTTATATATACAGTGTTATTTCTCATAACTATAAATACAAACGGGAGTGAAAATAGGATTGTCTTTTCATGGTATTGATGTTTTTTATTTTATTAGTACCATATCTGTTGATAGATCTAACGATTAAGTAACCTGTTAGTAAACCATTGAATTAACAATATACTAAATCGTTGCATGACATACTGGCTGACCAACAGTCAACGCACAGCTTAAGACGTAAGTCATAGAAGCCTGAAATTTTGAAGGTTTCCTTTGGATGGGTAGATGTAAACTAATAATGTTTTTTCTTAATTTCTACCCTAGAGGGCGAGGGAAATATGCAGTTTGTATGCAAAAAAAATATGTGGACAAAGTCGCGGGGCGTTCCACTACTTTCATTATAATCGGTTCGGCCTTCATTATCAAACGTTGAATCGCCTCACTACCAAACAAATTATGTAACGTAGAAAATTATTCTCAAAGATTGAATCTAATTCAGTTATTACCATGGAAGTACTGTCCCGACAAAAACTGCGTCAATTTGTTCCAGATTGTACCAACGGGTACCTTATTATATGTAGTCACGCTACGTAACTTAGAAGAAAGCTTTTGTTACGTAAAAATGTACATGTACTTAGCTACTGCAACTTATTTAATGACAAGTAGGAATACAAGTCGAAATCAAAATTACTTATAGTGACTAAGATATGACAATTTCAAGCGAGAATCATACGTACCGAAGTAGTGAAGTGAAATTATCAAAATAGTTGATATTTCTTTATTTAGCGTGGAGCAGATATGCTCTTATTAGTTTTATAATAGTAGAAACCCAAGGTTTGCTCGGGTACTGGGGTGGTTTCACGCTCACTATGCTATTATAATAATAATAATAATGCTGGACGTTTTTAACACAGCATCATCTAGCCCCAAAGAGCTTGTGTTATGGGAACTACATGACTGATATACTACTTATATACACTTTTTTTTGTAAATACATACATATTATACATAGAAAACACTCAGACCCGAGGACAAATATCTGCAGATCATACAAATATTTGGCCCGCGGCGGGAATCGAACCCGCAACCTTCTGCGTCTCAGACGGGCCTTCGCCCACTGCGCCACAGAGGTCGTATTTGTTCTTGTCTGAGCCGACTACGCGAATATAATCCTTTAAGATTACCCGCGTTATAGGTATTTTACCGGCTCTAGAAATGTATCTAGCCATGTGACGTTATATCGTACCAAAACCCTGTCTTATAAATATAATCAAAATCGATTAAACCGTTTTTTTTTTCAAAAAACAAATACAAATATAAAGCGTTGCTCGTTTAAGGAATAGGATATTAACAAAAAATACAAATAAAACTAAAAGCATCTGTGAATGCAATTATCGTCATTATCTAAATTCAGATTGATGCCGGAACTGGAATCGAAAATCATTTTTTACGATTTAATTATTGACATGGATGGATGGGTAGCGGAAGTTGAAAATAATCAAACATTGTAAAGCATCGAAATCAATTACTACGATTCTGAGTACACACCTGCTCATGTATACATGTGTGGTGCATGTCTCGATAAACAGCAGTAGCGATTAAAATCGATTATAGATCCAGTTAACTGCTATTAATCGAATATTTACGGTGAAATTTATTTCATTCGAATGCACTATCGCTAAGAAAGTGAACAACATTCTACGGTTTCACGTGGTAGCCTTGGTATTGAACGAGTTTTCTGATTGATAATGTGTGGATTGAGAAACGTCTTCCACTGAGAGTTGGGATAGGGGATAGGCGAGTCTAGTCAATATTTTACGAATATCAAAATGACGAGTGATAAAATTATGAGTGAAGGAAAGGTAATGGAATAGGAATAAATGTAACTGATTAAATTTCAAATCACTAGGTAAATTTTCTAGCAGTTAAACAAAGAGTTAAAACAGTAGAACTGTCTCCGGCTGAGATATATGGCCATCATAATATTATGGATTTATTATTACTAGACTTAATAAATTAATCCATGAAAAATTTAATTTTGTTAACAGAGTAACGTTTTTTTTTCTAAAGAACTACTATAACAATCTTGCCGTAATAACTTAAAAAAGGCTCTCGTCCCATGATGGCCATCTGACTGATATATAGTTTGTACGAAGTGAAAGTAGTCAGAGGATAGAATTATTTGACACTTCCCATATTATGTAAGTTGTTATCCCTCGTGACCTATATAAAAAACCAATAGCACATTTCATGCTTTTGATATCTGTAAGTAAAATTTAAACTGGCATTTTAGGTTCATGTAGGCTAAAAGTTTAAAAGAGTTATAAAGTGTTAAGAGTATAGGCTACTAAAAGAGTTGCCACATAATCATAATTCTTGTATCTATAGTTTTATAGCTATCTCTGTATGAATGAATATAGTTTACCAAAAGAGTTGTCCCATAATAATTCTTGTATCTATAGCTTTATAGCTATATCTGTAGCGAAGTCCTTAGCTCGCTCATACAAAGCTTTACGCATATTATGATGCACTGCGATGGGAATGGGACCAGCGATGCGGATCGATGTCCTGCGTCGCCCACATTGTGAAATATATCGCTATCTATCTAGATAGCTGTCAACTTGGGCTACAAAATGAAAGTATACAGACATGGGTGGTGGATTTATCTACACTTGTATTTTAAAGAGGTAAAGTTTAACTCTCTTATTCATAATCAGTCACTTACTTTAGCAGCGAGACTGTTGTCTGTCTCTATCCATTGTTTTGTGTTAGATAAGGACAGGACTACAGAATAAGAGGGTTATTAGTTTGTAAATTTGGATGTTGGAGGTAATCTCAGGCTGTAGGTATATTAGGAGACTAATTTTGCTATAAGGTCTACGATAAAACGGTCGAGCGAATGCGTTTCTTATGAACGCTGCCTTAACGGTAAGAGCTATTTTCATCAGCTACTTTTTATCCGGGTACCATGTGGGCAAAACCGTGGGCAATAGCTAGTAATAAATAATTCGGTTCAAAACAGTATAAATATTCAGAAATATTATATTTCTGAATCAGATGAATATTAATAAATAAAATAATGCTGGATTTTTTTTCACACAGCATCATCTAGCTCCGAACTAAGCAAAGCTTGTATTATGGGAACTACATGACTGATATACTACTTATATACTTTTTTTGTAAATAAATACATATTATACATAGAAAACACCCAGACCCGAGACAAACATTAGCTAATCATACAAACATTTGTCTCGCAACGGGAATCGAACACGCAATCTTCTGCGTCTCAGACTGACCTTCACCCACTGCGCCACAAATGTCGTCAATTAATGCTCTATAGCATATGACAACCGACTCCAAATCGATACATAGTAAATGTACGCCATATTTCGATCAAACACTCCATAGAGTTAAGCATACGTACCTACTGTAAATTTAAGTTTTATCTAATAATTAGGATATTATAGACGACGACTAAAATTATCAATGTAACTTCTATAATTGAAGGGCCGTAGTGATTTCAACGAATAAAAACCTGTTACCTGTTGATTTTAAGAGGTTGCTTTATATGAGGTATTTTTCAAAAAAAGAGTACTTTTTATACTATACTATGTATAAAAAGTACATTCATAAAACCCATAAGATAATAGAAAACCATTATGCTTATACCTATAAAAATATTCTCAACTTATGTACAAAGGAAAATATTCCTTTGAGCAAAAGTATGAGACTGCAAACTAATTCCATTCAGAAGAAAATAATTCAGACTCTTCTTACCATTTTCACATTTTGGGCTTCGACCTAATAAACTTTACGTAGAATTTAGTCCATACAGCTAACTATTTCTCGGCCAAATACCACAAAGAAAACAACTTATTGGTCACTAATAGACCCATTAACCCAACTATATATGCCCTGAAGATTACCCAATCAAGTATAATTCAACCATCAAAGTGCTACTATACTCAATTTATCAATCAAGGCAAAGTGCTATCTGACCAGCTACCACTAAAATTGCGTTTATATAATCATGCTAGGCTTCCTAGTAGGCTTCAGTAGCTAGTAGAATTTACGACATTAATAAAACTAATGTTCCACAAAATACTATTTTAGATACATAAGACTTTCGTTGCATGAATAGAATAGAATGTAGTTTTACTTTACGATATTTTATTGTGTTTAATTGAATTGGGAGAGAACTGTTTTCTGGGTCACAGTTCACGCTTTTCCGGGAGACAGAGCCTCAACTATATGATATGAAACACTACAATTTGGCTATATAAATCATTTTATTGCTATTATTATTCATTTTTAATTCATTTGACACAATTCAACAACAAAGCATAGAAAACAATTAACTTGATTTCAAATTATAGCTTGTGTAAAAAAAGAATATGATTAAAAAAAATATATAAATACTTATTTTTAAATAATAACTAAATATATAGATAAAATATTAAGCATGTTTTATTAGTGTAGATGATATTAATAAAACAAGTTATATTATTAACTTGTTATAACATTATGTAATTCATTCAACAATATTTTATAACTTTTTTTAATGTTAATGTCACCAACAGTATTGTTATATGTTATAATCAGTGATCGGAATTAGGTGAGCTAATTTACCTAAAGTTCAAAGAACAGAGTCAAAAAAAATGGAGACTTCCTTACCATTAACATTTTTTTCCGGGAAATCTTTCCCGGAAATTGGGAATTTGTTCCAAGTTTTAGGATATCAGTTAAGTACATTTAATATTAATGTTATTCATACAGAAAACTAACTGAATTAATTTTCCTTTTTAACAAACTTCAATAAGATTTATTTTGTTATTAACTCAGGTAAAAAACTGGATTCGCCTATGTTTTCGTTTCCCAGAATAGCCAAATCATGCTGTCCCTTTAAGTGTTTGTAGCAATACACTGCAAACCAGTGATAAACAACAACAACAAACGCTAAGAAAGGGACAGCATGCTTTGGCTATTCTGGGAAACGAATCATTGTTTAAGTAAACAATGACAAAAGGGTTGAAGGGTGAGGGTGTTTTGCATCCAAACGGCGTCATAACTTGTATGCGTGCGTGCATCACTTCTATAGTTACCTCGGCAGCGTGTGTATCTTAGACTCGTGAATATTTTATTAACCTGTTTTCGTATCGTTTATTGGATCTGCTTCACATAACTACCTTGGCTTGAATTTACGGACTGCGATTTATTGCAACCATATCACTACTTGTACCTATCTACCTTGGCTTGAATTTACGGACTACGATTTACTGCAACCAGAAATTTACTGCGCTTTACGGCAATCAAATTACTTGGTAAGTCTTTGATTTGTACTACACTTTTAAAACATTCTAAATATTAGACTGCTTTTGATAAATTTACCAAATTCAAACAATTTTATGCAACTATTTATTTATGGAATTTTATTCAGTGTTTTATATTTGAGTTCGTGCACAAATGTTGGAGCTACTGGCAATTCTATCATCAAACTATATTTTACGCGAAGACGTCCCTGGAAAAGTGTAGAAACTATATATTTGTCTCATTGTTTTCAGTAATTTTTCTGCCTCAACGCAACTAGCAAATAAATGGCGACCAAACCTACCGACGGGATTGTACAGTCGTGGATTAGAGATCACCCCGAATTGTACCACGACCCCGCTAGCAACACGATATTTTGTTCTAAATGTGAGAATTCTATTGTATGCAAAAAAAGCAATATACAGAGGCATATTGACGGACCAAAACATCAAGGTACTGCTAGGCAAGTGAACAAAGAATTTTATTTAGATTTAATACAATTTCTTATATGGTGTAACATACCCTGGTCACGAGTAAATCGACCAGAGTTTAAAACTTTTTTAATGAAATATATGTGTTGTAAATGTACAAATGTTAAAAGGATTCCCGATGAATCGTTATTGAGAAAGGTTTATTTAGACATAGTTTTTAAAAAAAAAATTGCATCAATCCATGACCATATTCTTAATCAGAAACTTTGGATATCTCTAGATGAAACTACCGACTATTTAGGTCGTTATATTGTAAATTTTCTTGTAAAACCTTTAAATCTCGCAACAAACAAACCATTTTTAATAGCTTGCAAAATGTTAGAAAAAGTAAATGGAGAGACAATAGCTCATTTTGTGATTGGATGCCTAGAAAATATGTGGGGTGACTCGTATGAAGACAAAGTAGGAGATGTTTTAGTTTTATGTTCTGATAGCGTAGCATATATGTTAAAAGCAGGAAGAATGTTAAAGAACTCCTTGCCAAATATGATACATGTTACCTGTTTAGCACACGCTCTTAACCGCGTTGCAGAAAAAATACGGACACAATATGCGGATGTGGATACTTTAATTTCAAATGTAAAAAAAATATTTTTAAAAGCTCCTAATAGAGTAAAATTGTTAAGGGAAAAATTTCCGAGCCTGCATTGCCACCTGAACCTGTCATAACAAGGTGGGGTACATGGCTAGAAGCAGCTTCGTATTATGCTGAATATTACGAAGAAATAAAAACTATTGTAAGACTTCTAAGAAGTTCTGATTCTTTGTCTATCAGGCATGCTAAAACTGTCCTAGGAAAAGAAAGTTTAAAAACTGATTTAGATTACATTGACGAATATTTTAAAATAATTCAAATTTCATTAAAAAAATTGCAAAAGTCTAACTTATTGTTGACGGAAACTTTCCATATTTTTGATGAAGCAAGAATTGTTCTAAGCTGGTGTTCTTCTGAACCAGTAAAACAAAAATTAGAAAACGTTATGGACAGAAATCCCGGTCTAGATGCATTAAGAGACATTTGTGAAAATATAGATAAAGGATTAGATAATGAAAATGAATTATTGTCATTCTATAAATATGTACCTGTAACTTCAGTTGATGTTGAAAGGTCCTTCTCTACGTATAAATGGATTTTAAGTACAAAAAGAAATCGTTTGAAAATAGATAATATGGAAAAACTCCTAATGATTTTCTTTAATTCTCCGGACGAAGATATTTCTTTATACTCCGTCCATGATGAAAACGTTAGCGATTCAGATTAAGGGACAAATTCAACATCAATGGAAATAATGTTTAGAGTTCCGACTGTGTACCTTAGGTAGGACTGGTTACTTTCTTAATTATTGATTTTGAGTTCCATTATCTGTACAAAATGAATAAATGGTACAAAAACTATAAAATGTCTTTTTTATTCCCTTGCTTAAAAAAATGTTTTTATTACTATAGCTATTTACTAAAGCTGGTTTATAAATCACATTAGCTTCCGCGCTTACTTACATCGTTCATTTTATTTGTTGAAAACAATAAAAATCGTGCTTACCGTTTTTTACAACAATCGAATTCGTTTCCTCTTCTTGTTATCAATAATAAGAAGAGGAAATTAATTCGATTGTTATTTTACTGTATTAATTTTAGATGGACCTAAGTAATTTCTCGAAACCCGGGAAAATTTTCCCGGAAAAATATTTAGTCGCAAGGCGTCTCCACTTAGTCTCTGTTATTTTTCGAACTTTAGGTATTTTAGCTCACCTAATTCCGATCACTGGTTATAATGTTATAAAAAAATATTAAAAAAGAGGATTTGTTAAATAATGAAAGTTTTATAACATGTTCCTTAATCTGAACTCACTTTTAGAACAATAATACATATATTTGTCCCACACCTAACTCAGTCAAAGAACACGACACTCGCCAGCAGAAAATAGATTTGTAGTAGACAATTTACTGACAGCGCCCTCTATACAAAATATAGGGAGTTATTGACATCGTCCTTTCCCCATACAATTTGTGTGGTGGGAAAACGGCTGATTGAATTTCAATCCTCGATATTCAAATTGGCTACACGTATGGGTATTCGATCACAGAATATGTAGAAGTTATATAGGTATTTGAATGGATTTATCGATTGAAAGCGATGAATTGAAGATTTAGTGGCTTTTCAAATGTCTCCGTTTGTCTAGGGCAGGTGAAAAGTTATGCTGATAGTCTAATCGGGCTATAATTTGTATTCTATCAGGGTTAGAGAACACTTAGATAGATGTTAGACCGCCATATAGTCGATATGTTGATAAATAAAATAAATAAATAATACTGGACGTATTCACACAGCATCATCTAGCCCCAAAGTAAGCAGAGTGTTATGGGAACTACATGACTGATATATTACTTATATACTTTTTTGTAAATACATACGTATTATACATAGAAAACACTCAGACCCGAGTTAAATATCTGCAGATCATACAAACATTTGTCCCGCAGCGGGAATCGAACCCGCAACCTTCAGCGTCTCAGGCGGGCCTTCGCCCACTGCGCCACAGAGGTCGTCAATGCTCCTCCATGCTGGTCTAATTGATGTAGAATTTATGTTTTTACAGTTTATCCAAGATAACAGGACCTGTCATTTGACGGATCGACGTAATGACAGTAATTTTCACAGACTAGAGATGCTAGTAATTTTCAACGTCAGTCCCCTCACTATAGCATATGACAACGGTTTTATCGACAGTGTTGTCACTCTGGTGACAGATATGGTGGAAAGGTGAAACAATCATTGTGTTTCTATACCAGAGACAAAACAGTTGTCTTTATCATGCTTAGCCTGCTGGAACTATAATTATATTTCACTAGCGACTCGCCGCGGTTTCTCACGGGTCATACAAATGTACAACTTTTTCGGTAGATAAAAAAAAACCATTAAAACCTTGTGACAGTTACGAACACAAAAAAAACACCCAAATATGTCGAGTCGATGTAAAGTGATAATCTTATATACTACATGTGGCAATTGTTTTTTTTTTATTAGTTGCGGGACATATGTTTGCATGTCCCACAGATATTTGGTCCAGTTCATGGTGTTTAGGTATTTCTGATACCCACGATACAGGGAATCCTAGTCTGGAATCCTATGTTGTACTGTTGGTTTTAATGCTAGCTTATTCCGCAACGAAAATCAAAAGCAACTTTTTGCGGGTACCTCCCATTTGTTCTATGGAACAGTGACGTCATAGAACTGTTAACATTTTTCTATGAATGTTGATGACTAGAAGTACCTCAAGTTTCCTTTAACTTGCTTGAGGTGCTTCTAGTTCTATAGAACAAATAGTACATTTTTTTGTCTCAATAGTTCTACCATGGAACTGCTGGGAAAGAAAAATGTTAACAGTTCTATGACGTCACTGTTCCATAGAACAAATGGGAGGTACGCCTTTTTGCGACCCGTCCATGGATGTTGTCCTAACTTTTACAGAATACTGCATTGCCATCAGTTAAATTGAAATAACCGCAACACATTACATTAATAATTGAAAAGTGTGGGCACAGGAAACTAAATTAGGAAGTGCCCACTTGTAATGTGGGTCCAGTCATTAATTTTAATAGAACTTTATGATGCTAATTCATAGGAACGAGAAACAGTTGTACACTTAGCTAATTACAGTTTCACTTTCACTTTGTTCAATGTTTTCCTAACATTATTACAAAGTTATTATTGTTGGGTCGTTTTTTTTTAATACTCTATACCCTAAAAATAGCCGTGTCTCAAAGCCGCGTTGGTTGAATGGGCTGTATCCCAACATACGATCTGAATGTCGTAGATTCGAAATCCTTAGTGCACTAATGAAGTTTATGAACACATGCTCAAACGGTGAAGGAAAACATTGTGAAATCTTCATGCTATAGAACCAACACCATAGGTTAATGAGGGTAGGCGGCGATGGGCTCAAACGGTGAAGGAAAACATTGTGAAATCTTCATGCTCTAGAACCAATACCATCGGTTAATGAGGGTAAGCGGAGATGGGCTCAAACGGTGAAGGAAAACATTATGAAATCTTCATGCTATAGAACCAATACCATAGGTTAATGAGGGTAGGCGGCGATGGGCTCAAACGGTGAAGGAAAACATTGTGAAATCTTCATGCTCTAGAACCAATACCATCGGTTAATGAGGGTAAGCGGAGATGGGCTCAAACGGTGAAGGAAAACATTATGAAATCTTCATGCTATAGAACCAATACCATAGGTTAATGAGGGTAGGCGGCGATGGGCTCAAACGGTGAAGGAAAACATTGTGAAATCTTCATGCTCTAGAATCAATACCATAGATTAATGAGGGTAAGCGGCGATGGGCTCAAACGGTGAAGGAAAACATTGTGAAATCTTCTTGCTATAGAACCAATACCATCGATTAATGTGGGTAAGCGGCGATGGGCTTGAGAGGGCTTAAAAAAAAAAGGGGGGAGAAAGCTTTGTGATTTGTGGCAAGAGCCACAAATCACAAAGCTTTCTCTCAAAAGATCATTCTTCAGTACAAATAGGTGCCATTTAATTTCAGTGCTATTTGTTTCTACGCCTAAGTATCAACAATGGACACGTGTAAATTTTGTAAACAGCACAGCACTCATATAACTTAGTATAACACAAAATATACACACATCTTAAAAATATTTCTTATATATTATATTCTTTGTATTCTTTATTGTATACGCAAATAAACAATTACAAAAAGGAAGAATTAAATGATATGTACAAAAAGTTTAACCTTAAAAAGTGTTTTCTTCCAGCAAACCTTGAGCTAGAGATAGGTAGTTATAGAAGTAGGATCGTGTTCAGAAGAAAATAATGAAACGGAACAATACTTTAGGTATTTACAAAAGAAACTATACATAATACACGATATAATATACTATACTAAAATATATAGATACTACAAAACATATACATAATTTAGAGATACAGATAAATTTGTGATTATATTTAACGTAAAGGAAAATATAACTTATTTTGATAAGTTGAAATATTTTCCATTACGTTTTAATAGCTTTTCTGGAGGAATATATATTAATAGTATACATAAAAAAAATAGAAATAAAACGGTTGTAATCTTAAGATGGAAACAATTTTTCCAATATTTAAACATAATATCATAAAATATGTTTTCAAACTGTTCGCAATTTATTTTCGCCGTGTGTAGCTCTGTTCTGATATAACACAAAGCGTTCGTTTGTGATACGAGGCGATTGGGAGTAAAAATAGATGAGCTGACACGCAAAGCCCGCATACGGCGATATTGTGCCTAGAGATGTACATATTTCTATCGATATATTATGACAATTCATAGTTTTTTTTTTACTTTCAATATTTTTTTACTGCTAAGTGACTCTCTTATTGGGAAGCGATTATCTTAGCGCTTGCAACACCAGCGCCATTTTAACCATTTTGAAGAACCTCATACTGTAGTACATTACTACAGTATGAGGTTCTCTAACATAACTATATATAAGTGGATATATACAGTAATTTTATTGTACACCATACTATTGTTATGGTAAAATCTAATGGCCATTTTTAAACATGTACCTATCATCCCATTACCTGTGTACGGCATTAAATGTATTATGAAATATGACCACACTGAATGGCATTACTAATGCGTTGACCCAGATACGAGCCACCTTATTCATTCATTTAAGCCTACATACATAAACATATTCACCAGCTTACGGTTTTAAAAAAGATAAATAATACTTTTCCGATGATATATCAAAAAAATTAGGGCAAATGGTATACACAATGTTTTTATAAGTTTCAACAATGGGTGGCGTTTTCGATAAATAAGATTGTAACTTCCAGGTAACCTATAATGTAAATAAAATCAAACAACAGTTACCTACCTATTAGCTGCCAGCTCCTAATTTCATCACACTGATTCCTTCAAAGAACAGAAAGCATACAATTCAATTGATTTGTACCTGTCTGTGTTGGAAGCTCGATTTACGGTTTATGTCCATAAACCTCGAGTCCATAAGTCTAGCTATACAAACATTACAATCGACATCGATGAACGTATTGTCCCATCACTACTCTGAGTTCTGTGTTGGAAGCTCGACTTAAGGTTTATGCCGATAAGGTTTATGGACATAAACTTTAAGTCGAGCTATACAAACAACACAATCGACATCGATAAACATATTGTCCCATCACTAGTCTCAGCACAGTGGGAATCGAGTGGGCAACATAAATAACAGCACGCGATAAAATTGTGATATAATTATTGCTGCATTCTGCATTGAATCTATGAAACGTGAGCTGCTAAACTATTATGGCCAGGGAACTAATCTGTGGGCATAGAGGCCATAATTACTCAGGGGTGAACCAGAGGTTCCATAAAAGAGTTCCGTGGAAATCTGAAAATCATATGAAATCGGGACTACGTATTCACTTGCTGCCGAAAACTATAATGCTACTCTAAGTTTAATCTCGACATAAAGACCATTTGAAAATCACAGGTTAATACTATTGCTTTATTTATTATTTCTTAAACCTTGGGACAAATAAATGCAATGGAGGTTATCGATGTGTAACTCATTTTTATTACGTATATTAAACTTAGTTTTAAGTGTCTGAATAAAGGTTTTTATTATTATTCCACTTTATTAATTTAAAACTCAAGACTTAGTGTTGAGCTGAAGCTAACACTAAGTCTTTATTTTTACAATATTATCATATAAAAAAACTTTATCTCTTGGATGGCGATTAATAGTAACTGGAAAGATGGCTAATAAACTCGGTTATTGCAGGAGTATATATATTGCTGGGATTTGTAGGAAACTGTATATATCATTCTAATTAAAATTCATCTCGATTTAAGCAAGTGATTACTCACCATCCACTTAACGGGGTCCTTGAAGTGCCGCCAATGATAGACGCTATTATTATTTTATTATTACTTATATATAATTATATATACTTTGAGAAACGTTTCAGTATTTGACCGTCACTCAGTCACTGTTAATAAACACAGCCTATAGTCTGTGTACGGTATATCATACTTCAGTCGTAGATATTTATTTTTATTTTCCTTTGATGTGTCGCTAAAGCAAGAAACAATAAATATATTTTACAAAATTTCACTTCTACAGGGTTGCAACAGGGAAATTAAATTTCACTTCTTCAAAGTTGCAACAGGGAAATTAAATTTCACTTCTACAGGGTTGCAACAGGGAAATTAAATTTCACTTCTACAGGATTACAACAGTATAATTAAATTTCACTTCTACAGGATTTCAACAGGGAAATTAAGTTTGTTTGGAAACTCAACGCAAAGCCGCGGGCGTACTTATAAGAGTTTAGTTTAACACCATCTAAAATTAATATACTGGACTGGACTGGACGAAAACTATGCTTTTCAAATAATGTTACACGTACATAGCTTAGCAAAAGGATACCAAAATAAGTTTAGCTGTTCCCATACTCCGAGCAATGATCTAGCTAGGTAGTCTTAAACCAACTTATTACACTAGCAAAATGGCCATAGTAACGCAATCATCATACTTATTTTGGCAGGATCAAAACTAGGTATTTATTAAGAAATACCTAGTCGTCTTAAACTTTCCTATTTCAAGTATTGTATTACTGTAGAATTTTAGGTATATCAGAAACTACCAATGTTTTACACGGAAGACAGATCAGACTTTAAATCTCTCAAACTTCTTGCCACGGAACCCATATAAGCAAAAACGTTACTCAAACTATGTATTAGCCTGAGCTCACAGAGGGTTCCGTAATTAGTAGGCAGAGCCGCCGACCGCGAGGAGTAGTATCAAGCAAAGAAAGCTGCAAAATAGTATGAACAGCAAACTGCTTATCTTCCCTATTTTGGTGTTGCAATACCAAAACATATGACGACTTCTAAGGTGAGGTGGGCAAAGAGCCATCTGCCATGCAAGAGGTGAGGATTAGTTCCGGCTGTGGAACAATTTTGACATGTTTTATATTTTTCTGGGTCTAGAAGTTATGATACCACGGTAATCGTAATGCCTGATACCCAGGACCCAGAGAATACCAGTGTGGGGTGAGTTACAAATTCAAAAAAATGCTACCGAATCAACAGATGCTACAGATTTTGCTTATCATAAAAATTAGGCTCTCAGCCAAGCTAGGTATAGCTTGATCAAAATTACTACTCTCCAGCTTCCAGCTTGATTACTAGTTGGCGCGAAGTTAAGAGCTTAATTAATTTGTTGGCTTATGCTGGGTTAGCATTTTAATAGCGCTTTGAATTCAGTTTTAAAATTAAAATACTTCTGGATATATTTTTGTAAGCCATTGATAGCTGAAAATAAAATTCGTTTAAATACCAAATTACTATACAATAACACAGATTAATTCGACAATACGTGAATTGAAAAAAAGGAAAATTCAAGCGTTAATTAAAACTGGTCCAGTTGACCTGAAATCAACGAAGTTGACCAATCAAGCTGAAGGTTGATTTGGATCAAATGTTAGTTAGACCAAACTTGACAGGATATAATTGCAAAGACGTCATATTTGCTATAGAAAAACATCTTTACGACTACATTATCACTATATAATTTTTAGGAGGTACCTATATTTATTACGAATATCAGCTTTTGAGATTTCAAAAGGTCAAGACTAATTAAATAAACCTACTGACGTAGAATGATTTTAAAATACCTTTCCCTGTTTACTCGCGCGTACTATTAGAATTGGACAAGATTTACTCGTATTAAAGGTTTTCAAACGAAACCAACATTATATTTTGTGAGACAGAAACATTATTTTCTGATTGCTTATTTAATTTTTGATTAAAACTCTGCTTGAAATTATAATTACAAAAATTCAATGTTGAACGCAGTCGGTAGAGTCAAGTCATATGACACCCCAGATGATTTACATTTTATATTCCCTTCAATCTTAAAAATCATCCAACTCATTCAAAATCCCCGCGAAAATCCAATGTTATTTACTCTACACATTTTTATACTCTTGAAGATCGAAATAATCATTTACCACCTTTAATAGTCAAGGTCAAGGAACACTACTCGTACTTGTCCTTGAGTCACTAGCTGTTGCCTGCTTCTAGTCTATCTATGTTTTGGATCAAACAATAGTTTTTGTAGCTATTTATGTATATTGTGTATTATATTGTATATTGCGTATATTCATAGTATGTAAGTACACCAATTAAACCCCTTGTAAACTTTTTTACAGTTTATTAAATTCTGGTGGTCTGGTAGACATCTCTATTTAGCGATGAGACCGCCCATTGTACAACATTATCAAAGTTTTTAGTAATTAAGCTGATGTGTTTTTTGGTGTGCAACAAAGTATTTTCTTTCTTCTATCTATCTAATGCATACATAAGGTGCCGATTATGAACGAATTATAAGTCAGAAATCTCACTCGCTTTGCTCGCTCAACAATTGTTTCAATGGTAGGTTCTAGCGGTTCTGTACTGTAGTCTTTTATTATGATTTTTTGCCAATTACTTAGGAAGTATTTGTTTTAATTACATTAAACGATTATATTTTAAGACATTACTCATATTATGCTTAAATGAAAGTAGACAGACAATACTTAATATCCTTTCAAATAAAGTATGGACATTTTATGAACAATTGAATAAGTATTTGATAATATCTGATTACTTACAGATGTATATTACATGTATTTGTTACTGTGTACGATAATAAATCTTTCAAACGATTTGCTATTGTGTTTTGATGATATTGATGACAAGATATTAAATGAAA
The DNA here is from genome assembly GCA_961405105.1 of Perizoma affinitatum. NCBI lineage: Eukaryota > Metazoa > Arthropoda > Insecta > Lepidoptera > Geometridae > Perizoma > Perizoma affinitatum. Next base: position 13,008,750 of record OY560188.1, read on the forward strand.
GCTTTTGTTACAAAATCCTTGGTATATCTCAGTAACCTTCTTTCATCAAGTGCTTGTAGATTTCCACCACTGGGCATACGCATTATATTTATAAATAGGTAAACACATATGTACTACTATTATGTACTACATACATAATAATATATGAGTATGTATGTATTAGTCCACGCATTATACAAATTATACATCCCCAGCCACTACAAAATCACATATAATTTTATCTACTTAAAGGGTGTCTGGAAGACACCGCTTTTCTACGATAAGGGCGACCATTATGCTTTTAAGATTTATGCGTTATTTTGTTTATCTCAATAAAGTATTTTCATTCATTCATTCATTCATTTATAAGCCTATAAAGTTAGGAGTTCCTTGACGAATAATCTTAGGCTATTTCGGTCTACACACTTCCCGCAACCTTTGAGATGGCATCGTCGTAACGTCTTTTTGACTGGTTAACTAAAGTGGCAAACAATCATACTGCTCACCTGCCGGTAAGTGGTTACCGTAACCTATGGATGATTGCAACACCAGAGCTATCATTCGTGCGTTGTCTAATTCTGAGACATGAATGGAAAACGGATGGAAAGTCTAATATTCCAGTAATTACAACAGGACATGCACCCCTACTCCATTTCTCCAATGTTTTATGACACAGAAAACCCATTATCATCATCATTTCATATCTTTAAATCACGAAATTACCGTAGATCAGAGATTTGATCGCATGCAATATGTTTCTGATTCTAGAATCCATCTCATCAATATAAATTGATTTTGCTATAGGTAGGTACGTCGATATGAATAATGAATCAATCAAAATATCATTATGTGGTTGATGGTACAAGTTATGAAAGAAGCTTACTTCACAACCTTTCACCACACTGCGTCTTTTAGCATTATCAGGGCCACTGCTGACACTACGATCACCCTTCTTCAGGTTTTCTAGTAAGAAGACGAATAAAAATCAGCAGTTTGATTATGAACCTAACATAATCGCTTACAACTTGAGCCAAATTCTATTTCAATACATTACTCACTGACAATGGATCACTTATTTTCAAGTTCTTACATCAGCTGTTGCATTACTTTGACCATATGTGCCATACACCATAATTACATAAAAAACAGGTTTTCAGTGCAGGCTTACCAGTGCTGACCGGCAAAGCCGGAAACGACATCATTGATATCATAGTTCGCGGATAAACGTCGGCAATCTCAACTAACGGACTAAACGGACGGAAGAAACGAAATGGATTTAGAAAAATGTGCATACCAATCATCACTCAAAATACGGTGGCCAAGGTTGTAGAATCGGCAGCGAATATAGGTGGAAAGGACCTTGCACCCAAAAAGCTGTTTAGCAAAGACACGCAGTCTTCTGCCTGATCTTAGATAGATAAATTCTTTATTGTGCATACCAATTTACAGTAAAAAGCACAGAAACATAAAAAAAATAACAAAAAACAAAAGAAACGCACAACGTTCGGTCTTATCGCTGAAAGCATAATCATCATTGGATCAATGGAACGCTGTCTTTTGACAGGTCTAGGAAGTTTGTGGAAGCCTTAGTTCGTTCGGAGAACCGTTTATAACTGTTCCAGCAATTTCTAGTGACCTGTTTTTTTGCTAAATGGAGCCACACGATTTGCTTAATCGACTTTGAAACAAAAACAGATGTTTTGTTTTAATAGAAAGGAAATGAGAGGCTGGGCTCGAATGTACCAGATATAACATTAGTATGATGTGATAGTACGGATGTATGAATGATCCAACAGACTGGTAGATTGTTGCTTGTTGAATGGAATGGGATACGTATAGATAGATCGACTGATCGAGAATCCCAATTGCAACGTCTAGCTGTTTATACATATCATTATATTTTAATTGTTTGTGATCATTTAACGTTTATAATTCTGACCAATACAAGTTTTTTATATTCTGTATAATGATGACCTCTGTGGCTTAGTGAGCGAAGGCTTGCCTTATTATTTTAGTCGTCGTCAGAATATCCTAATTATTAGATTAAACTTAAATTTACACTAGGTACGTATGTACCTATGGAGTATTTGATCGAAATATGGCGTAAATTTACTATGTGTCGATTTGGAGTCGGTAAGAGCATTAATTAACGACCTTTCTGGCGCAGAGGGTGAAAGCCCGGCTGAGACGCAGAAGGTTGCGGGATTGATTCCCGCCGCGGGACAAATGTTTGTATCATTTGTAAATATTAGTCTCGGGTCTGGGTGTTACTACGTATAATAACGTATGGATTTACAAAAAAAAAACTATTTAGTGTATCAGTCATGTAGTTCCCATAAAACAAGCTCTGCTTAGTTTGGGGCTAGATGATGCTGTATGAAAAATTTCCAGCATTATTATTATTATTATAAAATTGTAATTCCCAACTTATTTTTAAGGGCTGCTTTGTATCCATCATCTGTATTAGCTCCGTTAAAGCAGATGAAATCAATGCATTCCTTGAAATTTGACTCCTTTTTCCCCAAGTTCTTATACCTACAAACAGTAACTTATAATTCATTGTTGTATTAGTACCACTGGTCACAGTATCAGTAACTACCGTTACCGCAGGTGTTCATTGCAATTCAGATCGTGTGTATATTGTTTGCCTTCGTGGTAGTACATCTTTGAGTTGAGTTCAAATCGCTCGCTGCATTTTGATTTGTTGACTTGGAATTGGATATCCAACTAGAAATAGGGTGCTGGAGTAATCATATATTTTCTAAAGTTGAACAACTGTAACAATAAACGTATTATTTACTGTAAAATGTGTTTTTTTGGAAAGGTAGCGATGATATTTCAATTCGTACTCTGTAATTTAAATATTATAGTTAGATCTGGTTGTTAAGAATTATATACTGAATCATATTAGTATATTATTAGTATATGATAAAATTAAAGTAGTAGGCCTGAATCATATACTATTGTATACCCTGTAGATTATAAAAAATAAATAAATAAATAATAATGATGGACATTTTTCACACAGCATCATCTAGACCCAAAGTAAGTAGAGCTTGTGTTATGGGAACCACATGACTGATATACTACTTTTTTTTTTTTTTTTGTAAATACATAAATATTATACATAGAAAACACCCAGATCTCGAGTTAAAATATTTGCAGTTGTCCCGCGGCGGGAATCGAACCCGCAGCCTTCTGCGTATCAGGCGGGCCTTCGCTCACTGCGCCACAGAGGTCGAGGAGATTAGATTAATTTGCCCCCTTGTTAAATCGGGTCACAGATCCTGGCGTCCATATTAAAATGTAATTAATAATCTTGTCACTGAAAACGAAGCGTTAGATCCATAGATATATTTTTTTTACTGAACCACGCTGGAACAGTTTGATCTTATTTATTTATGAGCTGGATTCAGACTTTTTTTTCGCACGCAAAAAAATCGAAAACTTTGGAAGTTGCTGGAATCCCACTATCCGATATAAATAAATCTAAAAATTTTTTCTTACTTTTTTTTTCCAACTTTTGTATCTTTATTATATAAGTCACTACTGTTATATCTTCATCTTTTTCTTACATATTTTTTGTTGGTTTCAGGTAAATACTCAGAAATATTATTGGATTATTTGAAGCTCATCCAACCATTAATAAGTACGTAAGTTTTTCTTAATATTTAGGGTGATGCTGATTTAATAGTTTGTTCAGAGCGTTTTCTTTCGTCCTAAAGTACGATAAATCCACATCCCTTTAAGAATTATCAGGGTGACCCCTTCTCTTAGATTTTATCAATTTCACTTGAATATTCCTTAGATCAATAACTAATACTCGAAGTTGAAACTCAAGCCTTTTAAGTTCTCACATATACATAAAAGCGAAAGCAAATCTGTCCGATTGTTTATTACATTTTCCAAACCACAGTAACAGAATAAATAACACTTGCTATGGTTGAGTCACAGAATAATAAACAGCTATTACGGTAAAGGCTGCAGGGTATTTAATAATTAGTATAGGAAATTACCATGAAGAAATCATTTTGGTAACCGAGACGAATCGAACTGGGTGAAATGGTTAAGCTTTGCGGGCAAAATGTGAGTGGCATGATTTGTCGTTTTGTTATGGCCCAGTAATATTACATAACAGCACTTGAATGGTAAATCAGATTAATCAAAAACCTATTAATTTCAACGCGTTTTCGTCATACTTCCTATGAGGACGGAGAAGTATAGAAGCCACCTGTCTTTCCTGAAACAAAAACCTGGGTCTCTTCAAGGTAAGTGTTAATATATATCTTCTAGAGCTTCAGACTCCATCGTCGGCTTTATCATCACTTACTATCAGGTGTGATTATGACAAATAAAAAAACAAATGTCATTTTGCAAATTATGGCCACACCTTACTTTTGTAAACGATCGGTAATTTATGATATAGATTCGACACACTGTAAAATGGCGGAGCGATAGCAAAGCTAGATCTGCAAGTAAGAGTTATTCTAACACCTTTATTAGACACTAGGCAAGTCTCTTATCTGAAAGTTGTCATATATAACCACTGTAGAAAAATATAAGTGATTTTGACACCTTTCTTTTTATTTCCTGCCTTAGATAACGCGAATTACAAAAAAAATATGTAGATTTTTACAACCCTCTTTGATTTGATGGAAAGCAAATCCTTGCTTTTCTTCAAATCGAAATTGGATGTAATATTTCCGATTCAAGGACATTCTTGATATATGTAAAACGTTTCTTTCCAAATAATGAAGTGTTCTTTGACAGATAAAAATAAAGAATCTGAACATGCTTTACAAATTACAAGGATAATCTCAAAGGATATTCGTAAATATTACCCTATTTGTTTATATATCTAAAGTGGCAAACAAGATTACCGCCTTCCTGTTGGTGACCGGTTACCGTAACCGCTTGAAACACCAGAGGTATCACTAGCGCGTTGCCGTCTTTCAGACATAATGGTAAAAAGTTTAATGTACCTGTAATTTCACTGGCAGCCATACCCTTCAAACCGGAACACAGCAATGCGACCATTACTGCTTAGCAACAGAAATAGATATGAAAGTAGCACTTCCCCGGACGAGCTCTTTTTGAGGAGCTCTATTTTTTTAATATCCACTAATTATTATCTGTTTATTATTATCGTGTTGCCATATTACAACAGCTTTTACTATTCCAACTAAAAGCCTTCAGATTATAAATCCCACTTCTGATAATAAGCACGTGTGGTAATAAGACATTATTACTTGATGAGGAGAAAATAAGGTTACTGACCTTGCTATCGTAGAGATCACATTCCCCTCGTATCTCAATAACAGCTACTGAGATAACATCATAACACAGGTAGCTAGTAAAGAGACAAAATCAGAATTCTATCGTAAATCTACACATTCTGTGATGTCAAAGTTAGGACATAAGGGAGACTGCGAGGTACGCCGAGTCTTTCATTATATTATTTTTTTCCTATCGTATAGTGCCCATATACAGGGGTAGTGTTCAATCTAAAGCTAGATGGCAAAGTCAATAGGTTTTGATTAATTGAAATCACGAGGATCATTTAGAAACGTAAGATGAAAAACTTAATGTGATATTAAAATTTAAAATTGAATTTACGCTGAATCCTCAAACGCGACGAAGCCTAGGCAAATCAGATAATAAAACTACTTAATTCAACTATAGTGTGACCAATCAATCAGTAACAAACTAGTATCATGAACAAACGGATGGTATTTTTTTATCGTTCTAAATAACGCACCTCTCTCTGTTACCAATTTACTTCGATAGGCAGGCACATGTAGCTTTATATAAATAAAAGGATCTTCAAAAGCTTTTCGCAAACGTAGTATGGGTCGGCTTGGCTAAGTGGCTTGAGCGATGATTAAAAAAACTGCGGCAGGCAGAAATTGGATGAAAAGAGCCGAAAACCGGGTTCCATTGCGCATATATTACCTATGTTTAGCAATGGAATAATGTAGGCTGATGATAATGATGCTTTTAAAAGAATACCGCACGCTCTATTCACTGTTTTTTCTGGACTTTTCTCGCTGGAAATCGGAGTAAATTCTTATAAATCCTTGAGATTTCAATCTTTGACTCATTATAGCCACGTCCTGTCCAAACCCAACTCAAGGATAATAGTTGTCAGTAGTCGTATAGAAAGTGAGATAGGATTCTCACTATTCACCTAGAATCCAAAACTGCATCCGTCTAAAGTAGGTAGATGGGACAAATCTCGTGTGGATAGTATCGTTTGCAGACACAGTGCGCTGTAAATTCGTGCTGTATGCATTACGCATGAGATTGCGAGGAAGCGGACGAACGACCATATCCTATGATTCAGTATAATTATATTACAGTTTATTGTAGAAAAGCTGGCACTCTCTAACTAGACAGTTTGATAGCGCTGTGACGCAGGTTGCGGCTTCGATTCTCGACGCGGGACAAATGTTTATATGATCTGCAAATATTTGTCTGGGTGTTTTATATGTATAATATGTGTATGCATTTAGAAAAAAGTATATAAGTAGTATATCAGTCATGTAGTTCCCATAATAGAAAGTCTGCTTAGCTTGTTGATGATGATGATGATGATGAGAATAGGTAAGGTAATATCACCAAGGAACAACGATTTCCATGTCCTCCGATGATTTAAATATCAGGCTAACACCTGTTTTAGAAGCTTATTATTAATTGCTATTTCATTATGCTGGTTTGTCTGTAGGTATACTTAAGTTGCAGAACAGTAGGTGTTTGGTTCACGCTTTGGTTACTTATAAATAACCCATCAATCAGGTGTCATGTGCGGAAATGCGTGATGCTATCTGAAATCGACGATGCCTTTTAAGTGGCCATTGTAAGGATGGACGCATTTTTATTGGTTTGAATCGGACGTTTCAATGGTCAGTGTTGCATCAAAAGTTATTTATTAATTTATAAAACTTTAAACTTGTTTTCAATTACAAATCACCATTTCTTTGTAAGGAAAAGTACAGAATGTACTACGAGAATTAAAAGGTCTTTATGGATACTGGTATCTAGTTTATGGTAGAAATAACTACCATAAACCAGATACCACTGACAATGAATTTACACACGAGTTTCAGCATGTCATCAATAATCTTCTTAAAGATAATAAGTAAGTTTTCATGTTAGATAGTAGGCATTTTGGTGTTATACTGTAAACTTACTATTTTTTTAAATAAATAAATAAATCTAATATTCTTATTCTAATTTTGAATTTTTTTAAGAAGTAACGTTTTGTGTTTCGATTGATTTCTAAGAAGTTTAGATAACCAAACGAATAATTAAGTAGATATCTTTTATTTTTGTATCGTGGATTCAGACATTGTGTAGGTACTTATAGTTTCGAGAATTCTAAAGTTATTAGTTGGTTTCATTGAAAGTTGATAAATAATAACCTGCATAGTCCTGACCCAACACTAGGATTCCCTGTGCCAATTGAATCCGATAGCCGCGGGGATTTTAACACGTTCTTAATAACCAAACCAGTTGAGTTTTAACACTACCTACGTAAGTTTCACAATAACATAACCGATCCTACATAACTCAGCAGCAAATCCATCGAGTGTCAACGAATCATAACTGACCTTTCCATAAAAGGACGACTCAAAATTAACGTGTTTACCTTTCAAATCGACTGATTGTAGACGAATCCCACTCAACAATTACACAGAAATCTGAACAAGTTCATTTCATCACGAAATTGCAAAGGAAACCGCGGTCGTAAATTAGAGTTACAACACCATAATATATAAGTATAGCGCAATACGGATCGTGACCTCAAGGACGCCCACGGGTTATTGTTTCAAGCTGTAAAGTTATTTTAGGACGCAACTTTTGGTCGCACTTAATTAACATTATAGATATAAGAGGGACTAGAAGAAACAGTCTTTGACTGGCTCCAGCGAGCTAGGAGTATCGATGAATCTGCACCCGAATCAAAAAAAAAAAAAAAAAGTTAAGTAAGTATCCCTTTCGAATTAGAAAAATATATTTGTCATAAGTTTAAATTCTTGTAATTTATTTTGGTGATGGCCTTTTTTTGTTATAAAAGTACCTTTTTGAGACTAAAAACGGCTTAAAGCTAAAGTACGGCACAATCTAAATTAATCTAAAAGACTAATACTCTAATTAAGACGAATGATATTTAGCAGACTCTAGTGAATAATGTGAATTCTCGTTCTTAAAAACGCGACCAAAAATCGCGTCCGCTAAAAACTTCGATCCTAACGCGAAACGAATGCGTGTAACCAAAGGATTTTGCTGAGTCCATTCATAAATAATATCGCAACGAGACAGTACCACGAATTTATAGTTTACTAATTAAGATTGCGCACTTCAAATCAGTTGAATGATTCATCAAAGCTTTTGAAATGTGTACCTTACCTTAATGGCTATACTTGGACTGGAAGTAGAAATGCCATCGCAGAATCAACAAATTCTGCTAGGAAAAATAAAAATTACTCGCTCCCGGTGAAAATACATAAAGTAACTTTGTATCCGTTATAGGAAGTCGGGCAGTGGAAGCTCCTAAGACTGTTCGTTGCGGCATTTATGAGAAGAGGTTTCATGCAGGGCACGTCTGCTATTGCTTATGATGTAAAATCATACTGTGTATTTTGATACTCAGAGTTCTAATTGAGATTGGAAAGCCGTTGCGAACACAATCATGGAACTTCGTTTTCAATTTATTCAAAGCCATTTTTGTGATAATTGAATTTTTCACGCCAGCTCGGCAAGGTCCGGGTTTTGAAGTTTTGTTATTTTAGTCATGTGAACCTACATGGATAACATATTAAGGATTTTTCTAATACTAGCATTTTCATTATTGTAAAAACGGGATTTTTCACGTACCGCACTATCGGTGAAGGCAACGACTAAGTTTCGACTCATTCCGAGAGTCTTCATCAGGGTGAGTGATCGCGACTTTTAAAAACTCACGATAGTTAAGGAATAAAATTACTAGCAGTTCCTGCGGACTCATAATGTAATTATGTTTTATCATCAATATATGTAGCAGTCCATTTCTGGAAATAAGCCTTCCCTAAAGAGACATGACGGACGATCTTGGGCCACCTCCAACCACTGACTACCCGCAATCTTTTAGATTTCAACGTTCCTTCAGGTGTGAGGTCTTCTAACACAACTTCATCTGGTTTGATTCGAGAACCTTTATTTCACTATATTTTTACTAGATAAATGTATAGTATGTCTAACCTGAATCTCTCTGACACTTATTCATCATTTTGTGGAGAATCGAACTCAATAGCTCCTCATTATTTAAATAACAGCAGTCACAAGCGAGACCCTAGCTTTGTTTAGCATTTTATTTACTCACTTGAAGTACTTCAAGTAGGGCAACGTTTATTTGTACGGCTAATCGATTCATTGCCCGAGGCGTCCATTGAATAGAAATCGCATTATTGGAGATGGGTGGGACGCATGCGCCTCCCTTGACTTCAGGTGATCTGTCATTTATGATTGACAGCTGTCAAATGGCGCGGCGTCTACGTTTTTTGTTTGGAAGATCCGTATGGAGTGGCGGGTCAAAGCTTGCATTTCGGGGTGTCCATACCTTACCTGAGGAAAACTGCTGTAATTTTGTTCGTTTGCGTTTATTGATGCTTATATTCTGAAGGTTATAATCATGTATCTTTTCGCGTATCAAACTACACCATCCTCCTAGCAAGCATCACACAATCAAGTATAGTAAAAAATCAAGGTATAGAATTTCTAAAATGCACTGTATCACTAACTGTAGCTATAAAATTTATCACCGCCTGATTGGCTGATTAGGCTGTCAGGTCATAAATTTCAAGAGAATTCTCTTAGTTCGTTTTAAGATACTTAGAGAAATCGCCTTGTTTTAACTTCGGAGGTAATCATAAGTTTATGCATTGTAACTAACTGATCTCGACTAACATCAGCTCTCGTTCACACAATTTCTATAATTGACGCTGAATGGAAATTGTATGCTTCAGTCTATATTAATTTATGCCAATGGAAAACATCTAATAGCCATACTTTTTTCTTATTGCTATTCTATTCTTCTCACCTTAATCTCGCATCGTCGAGTTGATCTCGACGATGCGCGGGAGTTCAACCGTTATTTCAAATAGCTCTTTGTTTTTTGCTTCTATGGGCAAATGAAGTTTTAATACAGTAAACCATGAGATTTAGATCTGTTGCTACACTGCTATTGTGAGGTTTTTGTCGGCAGTGCAATGGCCCTGTTTTTTGTTATTTATTGCATCTGTTCTGGCTTCGCACGGGTGACTTTATATTTTTTTTACTTTCTTGGTATCTGATGTAATAGCGTTACTCTATTTACAAAAACAAAACAAACACGCTCACGACTGTTTTCCCCATGGTGGACATCCTCAGATACATACTCAGTGAGTAGATCTTTGAGGACACCAAGTAGACCCTAGACGGCACGTCTAAACATTACATTTGGTAGTCAGAGGCACGTCCAAACATTACATTTGGTATATGCCCGCGTTTTGCAAGTAGTAAGCATTCCACGTGACAGGTTGCAAGCCCATCGCCGCTTATTGAAACACTAACTGTTGGCCTTCGATTTTTTGATTTGAGCATTCCGGTTTCCTCACGATGTTTTCTTTTACCGTTTTGAGCACGATTTACTCTATTTACAGATAACCTTATATTATTTTCTACTTCATAAACTTATATTTGTCTTTTTCTGAACAAAACCTATCCCAAGATATATGTATCTCGTAACTTTTTCTTAAATTCCTTTTATGCCTACTTTTCTTTTTAAATAGAATATTTTTCCCTGATCAGCATCAGCGAACCGTGAACTATTTTGTATCCCAAGATAAAAATGTGTACCTCTAAGGTTCACTAGTAATAGTTGTATGTCATTTCCTCCCCCGTTGTGAACCGGAAGTTAATTCCGAAGGTAATTACAGCGGATATCAACCATCCATCATTACCATTGAATACTGCTGACTCAGGGTTGGGGGGGACCCTATTAAGAATATAAAAATTAATATGACCATTTATCAAAACAGTTTTGTATGCGTGGAAGCTTTGAACTGTATCACCCTTTTTTAGTTATTTTGGAGTAGATATTTTTTTAAATTTTATAATAACAAACAAGGTTTTTTGGATGCCACATATTTTTACACAAAGATTCTTTCTACCTATGGACACAACACACCTGGCCATTAAACCTTGTTGACAGTACGTATCATTGACTCTAGTTTTCTCTCATTGATCTTATTAACAGCCCTACGAGTAATAAATGCAGATCATCCATTAATCATGTAACTTCATCAAACAGGTGTTGAGATAACCAAGTTAATATGTGGGCTAATGATCTTTGTATAATTTAAAGCGGCTGTTATCGAAGAAATGAGATTGATTTCATCATATACTTGTTGAGAGTAAAGTTTATTGAAATGACCAGATATTCTATTTTGAAGACCATTATAAAACGATTGTTAAATAAATAAATAAATGATTTAATCATTTTCTTCTCACTTATAAAGAATATACCTACAATAACTAAAACAGTTTACATTATATTTTTGATTTCTAAACTAAGATACCCAAACACTAGATTTTCAGTTCTGCATCAATTCCTTTATGACCGAAAATAACAACAACCCTTTACGTTTTAAAAAAGCCCTGGGTACTATTTAGCATACATTAAATTTTTTTGATTAAGTAACCGATATTTTAGGGTACGTTAAAATCACGAACGCTTGGAAACTCCTAAGTATACAGAACACTGCATCCATTAATTGCCATGCCACTCGATAGTCCACGGTCCACATTACAGCGAAACTCAAACAAACCAACCAATTCCAGTACAAAATTCAATCAATCGAGTTTGGGCTTTATCTCGTAGGTCGGAAGTAACTCGTCCTAATTTGCCGGCTTTGATGTAAACCCTTTGATGTTGGACGGTGCATGGAGGTACATTCTACATGGCTTAATTACGTTGCTTCCGCAAAAATATTTTAGGGGAAGCTGTTGTTTCGGATGATAAAAGTCTGCAGTGCGTTAATTTTAAGTGCCTATGTTGTGGAAAAGTTATTCTGAACGTGTTATTCTTGATCAAGAGAGGCACTAAATATACTAGAATAGAAAGTGGTAATTGACAACAAAAAAGCACAGGAGGACAGATGAACAGATACAGAATAAATAAATATATATAAATAAAATAGACACTTTACAAATAAGCGAGATTTTAACAGTAAGATTTTTACAAAAACTCAGAGACAAAGTGTTTTTTTGTGCTTATTAGTTCCATAAGGCCTACACGACACGTGTAGATCTTATGGAAACAGGTCCTTTCTCAGTTCTACTTTTTAGTGCTGCCCCGCACAGAAGCGGCGCTGATTTCAGACAGGGCCTATGAAGGATGACCTTACAAACGCGGAAAACTCCGGAGCTGGACTGGATCTACCACAAAGATCTCCACGTTTTTGGCATGGTGTTTACTATTGGTGTTGATAATGTAACTATTATAATCATCATTATCAGCTGGTAGAAGTCCACTGCTAAACACAGGCCTCTCTAAAAACTTAAACCTTTTCTTTAACTTAACTTACGAGTAAGGTTTCACTAAGAAGATTCTAGGAACCCATTGTAATTAATCTCTTTTTTTTTTTTAAGCTGAATAGTTTCAATTTTCACTAAACCACGCTCGAAATTTCACTGGAATATTCCAACTAGGCACATTCAATTACTTCTTGATGTCCATCTCATTTTCTAATTACTCCTATTTTTGGCCGGAGAGCCTTCATTAGACCTTCAACATCACACAAAATTAAAACTTTGTCCAAACTTTTGAATTTGGTATGTAAATTTCAGATCCACTAGGGGATTGTCGACGTCATAACTTGACTACCTAATCAAAACTCCGCAGTACATAAATCAAGTTGAATTTACTGGATTTGCCGCTTAAATGGTTCATACGTATTTTAAAATGCTGAGTGGTTAAATATATCAGATTGAAATTGCGGTTTCAACCCTTTGTTTAACCACTTTTAAGAAAATCTTCTAAAACGAGGATGCTATAATCCTCAAATTCAAATAAGAACGTTAACCTATTTTAATTACACATTTTAGATGTTTATTTCTACATCCATTTACTAAAATCTAGGATGCTATATAAAATAAGAACGTTTACCTATTTTAATTACACATTTTAGATGTTTATTTCTACATCCATTTACTAAAATCTAGGATGCTATATAAAATAAGAACGTTTACCTATTTTAATTACACATTTTAGATGTTTATTTCTACATCCATTTACTAAAATCTAGGATGCTATATAAAATAAGAACGTTTACCTATTTTAATTACACATTTTAGATGTTTATTTCTACATCCATTTACTAAAATCTAGGATGCTATATAAAATAAGAACGTTTACCTATTTTCATGACACATTTTAGATGTTTATTTCTACATCCATTTACTAAAATCTAGGATGCTATATAAAATAAGAACGTTTACCTATTTTCATAACACATTTTAGATGTTTATTTCAACCTCCATGACGCGGCGGGCGATTAGCCCGCTGTGACGCAAGATGTGCGGGTTCCATGGAAGTTTCGATTCCCGCGATGGGACAAATGTTTGCATGTTCTGTATATTTATTACGGGTCTCAGTGTTATGTTTCCACGGTTCTTGATACCTATGACACAGGGAATGTGGGGTCAAGACTATGTAGTATCTATGTATGTATTTTAGACAGCTAGCGTACCACGGTTCATGATACCCATGACACAGGGAATGTGGGGTCAAGACTATGTAACATCTATGTATGTATGTGTCTGTTTGGTGTTTTATTTAATTTTTTTGTTATCTATAGACGCAACGGGATAGCCGAAATACATGCTACGAGCACTATAGTAGCCGATTCAGTGTGTCCGTTGGGAATTAACCAATGGAATGGTTCAGTCATGTTCTCTTTGGTTACTTAAGAATTCACTGTTTTATCAAATAGTTGATTATTTTTTAATTAACAGACCATAATGTGGTCTGTCAATTTTGAACTAATTGGGCGTTATAATGTCATCTACATAAATATGGATGCAAATTTAAAAAGTTCAAATGGCATTTTAGAATCATAATTAAAATTGCAAGTATACTTTCATAACAAGCTTTGCTGCCGTTCTTAAAGGTACCTAAGTTTATTTTAACCTGCCGAATAACTATTAGATATAATGTCACAGGATCTAACAGGAATTTTTCAATCTCTCAATCAATTACTATCTGATACAAACTATGATTGACATGTCGAAACATTTTTGAAATATGTATTCATCTCATCATGCATTGGATTTAAATTACATTTTGATACAATTTCAAATAAAGGCAACCTCGTTTGAAGTTGGTTTTAGCTGGATAAACTCGGATCCGCTCATGTAAAAGCAATCTCAATACCAATTAAAACACAGTGTAGAGTATTTACAACTGGTAAGTTATTTTCACCTTATTGGAACCCGACGTGTATTCACATCATCGATTGCAGTACTTTATAGTGACTTGTGACTATATAACCTTTCTAAAAGATATAGAAATCTATTGCAAAAAACTGCATTATAATCTAAAAAGCCTCTGACGACATCTGCAGCGCAGTGGGCGCCCGCCTAAGACACAGAAGGTTGTGGGTTTGATTCACTCCGCGAGACAAATGATTGTATCATCTGCTAATTATTTGTCTTGGATCTGAGTGTTTTCTAAGTATAATATGTAAGTATTTACAAAAAAAAGTTTATAAGTAGTATATCAGTCATGTAGTTCCCATAATATAAGCTCGGGGCTAGATGATGCTGTGTGAAAAATGTTCAGCATATTGTATTTATTTAAAATAAAAATGCCAAATAAATAAACACACAAACAAATAACCTCTTATGGCAAACGCATATACGGGTTCCTTACGTTACGGGTAAAACTCAATAAGTTAATATTATACCGTGTTTAGAATTATTTATCTTCGGTTAGGATTGGTTTATTGTATTTGCAAATCAACGCACAGATTTCCTGTAACTCATTAGATTTTTGGAAATAATTATTGTATCAAAGCATTTTCTGTTTGTAAATGAGAATGTTTCTTGCGGAAACAAAATATATATTTTTAGTAACATTTTGTGTTCATCATATCGCGTAATCTGATTTAATGAAGACGCAAGTGAATAAAATATATGAAGACAAAGATACCAGGACCATCTTTGTATATCCTTCAAAGCAGAAATCCTACTCCGCTTATCCTTCCAGGGAATAGATAGGAATATTATGAGTATAGATCTCAACTCCTCGTTTCCGTCTAAACCTCGTTGTGGAGAAGGCTTACAAGGCTTTAGTATAAGTTGAACGCTTTGCATAGTAAATATAAATTAATTGTGAATACTGTGCTCAGATTGATATTGTAATATATTATTTATTATGATAAATAATGTTAGAAAAAATAATGAGGAAGGAATAGCACTGGTTTTTTTTTAGTACAAATGTATAAAGTTAGTAACTAATAATAAGCGTTTTTTGCGTCATCCCTTAAAATTACTTTTAATTATGATTAAGTACCTCTTTAACAGATACCTAATTACCTAATTGTAAGCGACGCGTGACAAGAGAGCTGGCTCTTATCTGGGTCAACGCATTAGCATTGCCATTCAGCGTGGCAATGCGGCCAGTATTTTGGGAACGCTTCCGCCTGGTAGTGATCTGGATCAGTTGAGCTATCTATAGATCGTTTGCAACGGTCTTTAGATAGATAGCTGTTTC
This sequence comes from Perizoma affinitatum, assembly GCA_961405105.1. NCBI lineage: Eukaryota > Metazoa > Arthropoda > Insecta > Lepidoptera > Geometridae > Perizoma > Perizoma affinitatum. The sequence goes on from OY560188.1 coordinate 13,024,522, forward strand.
ATCTGTATTTTTTTGTATATACCTACTTGTACATAGTTGTATGAATAATTAATAATTAATAACGTAAAATTTAAAATTAAAATGCCAATTTGTAACGTTACAAATTCCTGGGAGGAGGAATTTGTAAGGTCACACTATTCCTACCTATCCTCAGATCTGGAGGAGAGTACGGTTCAAGAGAAAAAGGTGAACTGTATAACCAAATATATTATAAACAAACACTAGAAGAGGCCAGAGGAACCGGGGCACGAAATGTTAGCGTGTTCACGGGCTTGTAGAGGAGAGAGGCCTCTTGAATCAGGTTTCTCTCTCCTTTTAGTGGAGGGCTAAGCGTCCCTGGAGTGTCCAGGACTAGGTAGAGCCGGCTTGGCGATCTCCAGAAGGCGTCAAAAGAGAAGGAAAAGGCGTCAAAATAGGATGACGCGTCGTTTCACTTTTTACTCCGACATCACTTTTATACGCGTAGGTAGTAGGAGGATCGGACTCTCTGTTCTCAGCTAGGAGGAAACTGCCCTTCCATCCACTCCTTTCTATTTCACGTCTTGCCGGCTTCAATTCCAAAAGTAGACTGACTGTCCTCCCCCGTTCCCTGTCATCGTTTTTTTCCTGATGAAGGGCCTGTTATTTATTTGAACCAAGGTTCTAGAACATAAAAAATAAAGTTTTATATGAAGGTCTAATATCAATTACATAGAACCTTAAACTTTTAGCTCCAGCGGTGAATTAAAAATAAAATCTAGGCTTGTCATTAACTGACATTACAGAAAGTAAACAAACATGTCTAAAATCCACAGAAAAACCTTAATAATACAAATTATAGAGCCCTAGGAATGCTTAACCTCCAGATAATGCACATGCAGTTATCTGGAGAGAACTTATGTTTCAATTTCAGGTTATAAAAGACAAAAACGTAAGTATAAAAAGACGAACATTACATTACCCCGACAACCCCGGAAAATTTTTGAATACAATGAAAAAATTTTCTAGTAAGTATGTACAACATTAAGAGGCCATAAACCTGTAAAAATTAAACTATATGACTATTTACAGTGGTATAAAAAGTTTAAAAAATTAACACTATTATAAAGGTATATAACTACTTATTATAAAGGTATATAACTGAGATGGTTACCGTGTACGAAACATAAAAAAATAAGTTACATAGGTACACATAGGTTTACATAGGTTTACTTAAACTTAACAAAAGGGATCCCAACCTACTTCAGTTATATACCTTGTAGCTTTTTTTAATCGATTTGTAGTTTTTACGTATAACTTGTTTGGCTCGCCTGAAATATTATGTTAAGACGTGACTCTACATGGTATCTCCAAAATTCTACTCAGTACATAATAAGTATATATCTGAGGATATACATAATGAAGAATACAGACGTATTAATATTGTTTTTATATGCACCCAGCTGTATATATTTTTTTTTAAATATTTTTTATTGTACTTTTTTAAAATTATGGTACTCTACAAGGTACAAAATTAATTTCGTGTTAAAATATACCATCAATGTTTTACAACTGCATAAATATATATACTTTTATATAAAAAAAAACACAAGCTCACGACTTTTACATAATATCATAAAAACTGTAATTATAATAATAATTATATAGTAGAGTCAACTCCATAAACACCTGCCCACACATTTACATGAGTTACATTGAATGATTATAAAAGCTGTGTACCGAGCGATGGTTTTCCAATCTCTAATTAAAAAGATTACAAATAAAAGATCATATCGTGGGAATGAGATATCGGCCATTCGATCCTATTGCCACAGCTTAAAAAAGCAACAGTCGGTTCACGATAATTTGAAAGTAAATTTGCTGCTCTTGACTTCACAGTGACACCCGCTTACTAACGCTACACAAACATATACCTTTAATAATAATAATAAAACAATCACGCTCACGACTGTCTTCCTCATGGTGGACATCCATACATACTCAGTGAGTAGATTTTTGAGGAAAATTCCATAATAATAAAATAATTATTAATAATCCATTTATTCCTGAATTAAAACATAAATAAATACATAATAATTTCTTACTAAATATTAATAAATATTGCAGATTAATAAAATTTAGGTACATAATTATTAAATTACGAACTGCTATCTCAATCAAATAACGTTTAAGCATCTAAAATAGTTAACTTGTGTTGTTAATAAGTATATATATACGAAATATATACTTATTTACAGCTGTTTCTAGAAGGCTCTTAAGAAAGTAAAAAAAAACTAGACTTCTCTTTTAATTAAATTTTCTTTAAGATAATCTTATTCAATAGACATAATACATACTAAAAAGAAATATGTTAATTCTTCTAGACTTGGTCGCAAGTAATTCGATTCTAAATTATTTTTGTGATTATTACCTATTTGTCTTTTAGTAGTACATTCATACTTAGTAAATACTACGTTGCCAGCAAAATCTTCGTGATGAAGAAGCATTCATATTTCATATTTTACAATCAGAGTAAACCAGCTATAGTCTCTTTGGCTGTGTGTATTGATCGTATGTGGACAATAATTATAAATTGTCAAGACAAGAGAAATGCGGTGTGGTAATTGACACCTGAGTTTTTATTTGCTTTTCAATGAGACTAGTTTTTGTTTTGACTTCAGTCGAGCCTGTTTTAATTAAAAAATCTGGAATCGTCTTTTGAAATTCAATAAAATTAATTACACATAAAATATGGGAAAAACTTAATCTGCAATTATTTAGCGCGTTTCATCGTTAATGTTTATATTTTTGGATGTGAACTGCTAATAAAAACAAATTGTCAAATAAATACATTTATTCATACAACTATGTACAAGTAGGTATATACAAAAAATACAGATGACACAGCTAGCTATCTAAAGACCGTTGCAAACGATCTATAGATACTCAACTGATCCAGATAAATAGGTAGGTTAGGACATGGTTCAACATCTATTACAATCACATAGGTCATGCGTGGAATGCGAACTACTTGCAAAACGTGGGCATATGCCAAATGTAACGTTTGCACGTGACTCTGACTACACCCTACTTGGTCTCCTAGAAGATCTACGCACTGAGCTTCTATCTGAGAGGAGCATGTTTGTTTGTTTTATATTAATTGAAACTTGAAATGACTGGATAAGATGAATTTTTACAATGCGGCTGGTGATTTACTTTACACGTGACATTTTAACGCAATTCGTAAGACCACCTACTTGGTAGCCTCATGGATCTACGTACTGATTATCTCATACTGGGGAGTTGGGGAGTGTTTTTGTGAGATGTATTTTCACTGCGAGAACTCGTAGGTAAGATTTGTAGGAAGGAACCCTACCTTCCTACAAACCTTATAAGTACAGTGTAAAGGAAATTAAGTAAGTAGGTCAACTTCCTACATTCGTTCCCAAAGAAAGGCAATAACAAACCAATTTATTAATCTTAAACGAAAGTACTTCAATCCAAGATAAGGTTATTTATGTATTTGAGTCTTCCATGTATTCCTGCGTCGTTTTGTTCTCAAAAATAGTTCTTAATTCAAAGGAGTTAAGGGTTTTTGGATGTTTCTGGGGGATGCCGGGTATCATAAGTTAACTTGTCGGTACACTTCTTAAAACTTTGTATCTTGATTGGTCCAAATAAAGCGGCTTAAATGGTTACGAGCAGAGTGTGAAACACTGTACTACTGGGTGGCGAATTTCTTGAAATGCTGTTTTTTTAATAATACTTTTGAATTCAAAAAGTTGTGCTGCTGAATACGGCGTTTACAAAAACATCGTGACGAACTCGGCTTGCCTTAGAACCTAAAATTCAATAAGCAGCGATGGGCTTGCAACCTGTCACGTGGTATACTTACAGAACGTAGGCATATGCCAATGTTCGCACGTGCTTCTGACTCCTACTTGGTATCTTCGCGCATTTTCGTACAGAATAGCTGGAGGATTTCCATCCATATGAGCGTGTTCGTATTTTTGATTAAATTTGCTAAATTAAAAAAATATCAATTCTTTTTTGCAGGGTGACCATAAATTAGCATTGAAAAGATACGTGTTGTTATTTTAGTTTGCTTGTAAGAATGTTCGTGTGTGTCAGAATAATAAAATGATACAGCAATCATTGGCACGGTGGGGTCACGTATCGCCGTAAATTAGATAAAATCTTAATGAGATCTTAAATAATACTCACATATTATTTCATAATGAAGTCTCAGGAAAACGATAAGAGGTGTACACCATACCTTTTGCTTCGTCTCAAACCTCGTCTCTGGAGTTCTAACTATTTATTTTATAAATTATCGAATCCCGCTCTTAGATGTAGTAATCTTTACTCTATTATAATTAAAATATCAAAATGTATATCACAATTAGTGCTAAATTTAGTGAGAGTATTGGTATTATTGAGATCCTTCTAATGTTCAGTGGTATTTACGTAATAAAAAGTGAATCAATGTATCTTATCTTACTAATCGAAGGCCCGACTGAGACGCAGAAGGTTGCGGGTTCGATTCCCGCTGCGGGACAAATGTTTGTACGATTAGCTAATGTTTGTCTTGAGTTTGGGGGTTTTCTATGTATAATATGTATTTATTTACAAAAAAAAGTATATAAGTAGTAACTAATAAGTCACGTAGTCACGTCAGTTTGAGGCTAGATGATGCTGTGTGGAAAATGTCCAACTTAATTAACTTAATTATTATTATTATCAAAGTGATTAGTTTGCCAATAGCATCCCCAAACACTTCAGCTCCATGATCGAGGTACATGAAACTGGACCAAAATAATTATGTCAAGTAATCTGAATTATTAAGTAGAGATAAAGTATAAAAATACACATCAATCTCATTTGCACCAAAGCTTCAACACGTTTATAAATAAGGCAGACTGAACAGCGTGCAAGTTATTAATAAACTCGCGCGAATTAATCAAAATACAGTCCTATTTAGTTTAGACCAATGAAAAACGAAAGATGGGTCGTTCTCCAAAATATCTCATGCTAAAAATAGACGATGAATACTAAACCAACTATTGTTTCCATCAGAACTCAATTTGCTTTCACTCAGAGAGCAATTATCGTGTTTGATGAGGGTATCTCGATAATGGTGAAATTTGTCGAGCTCGGCCGGCTTAGTACACTCTGATTACGTTTTGTTTCCAAATTGTCTTTTGGAAATGAAAAAAATCTTACGTTTTGTTTCCAAATTGTCTTTTGGAAATGAAAAAATCATGAGACAAAAGATGTGGAATAAGTCGCCCGCGTCTTTCAATTTATAACTTTGTAGGGGCCTGGTCATAATGACGCGGTTGCGAGGGCGGTTGCGGGGCGGTGGCGATCAAAGTAAGTTTTCTAGGTTTGAACTGTACTGATTGACACCGCGTCTGTTCTGTTCTGGTTTGTCTAAATTGGAAAACGACTGATAAACAATTCGACAGTTTCCATACTCGCCATATTATGTAATTAGCTTCGACGCTAGGATCGTATTATCTTTATAGTATCTATTCATTGTTCGATTGACTGTTGGACATTTTCACACAGCATATTCTAGCCCCAAAGTAAGCAGAGCTTGTGTTATGGGAACTACATGTCTGATATACTACTACTTATATACATTTTTTTTTTGAAAACATACATATTATACATAGAAAACACCTAGATCCCGAGACAAATTACAGACATTTGTCCCGCGGCGGGAATCGAACCCGCAACCTTCTGCATGTCAGGCGGGTCTTCGCCCCCTGAGCCACAGAGGTTGTCAAACGTTGCGAGGATTGTGGGGTAGCTTTTTAAATTTAGAAAGATTCAGAAAAATAAAAAATATGCAGTCTTATATGGTTCTAGCATCACACCTCGCGACATCGTATTAGGGCTTAGATCATCGCTTTACGATCTCTTCTCCGTACGTGCATATTTAAATTATTCTGAGGTGTGAACGCTAAATTATAACATAATCCGCATAAAATAAAATATTGAGTCTTCAAGGACAGGCAATGGGGGTACCACATTCCATCAGCAGGCAAAGCATGAATACCCATCGTTTTGTCCACATCATATGGAAGACTTGAATGTATTTTCCGTTGGAGGAAAAAAAAATAATTATATTATGCTCACAAAACCGTTGATGCCACTGGTGCATGGATGAATTGAAAGTAAAGTAAAGATACAAGAATTAAAAACATCTCCGATTAAAAAAAAAACAAATAAAGGTTTAAATTACACCAGCAAAAAATAAATGAAAAGGGTAAAGTAAAATTAAATATAGGGCGAGATAAAATGAATAGACAAACACACAATAGAAACATCCGTCTTTCAGTAATACAATCATTTTTAACAATGAGGCTATTAAAGTTTTTTGAAATATGGGAGGTCGAGATATTACTGCGTTTTGTGTGTGAAAGGTTAAGGTAGGCTATGAAAGTCATCGTCAATATACAAGTAGTCCTCGCGATTTATATCGTGTTAGCAGCCAGTGAGCCGGCAATTTTAACGTTTTTTTTTAAACAATAATAAGGTTCTCTTAAGCAAAGGCACAAAAGTATAGAGCGTCTTCTTCCACTAATATCCTGTGATCTTTAAAATGCCATCGGATGGGTAATGTACACTGAGTCTTCAGGCTCGTGTTGGGTACTCAAGCAATTTCAATCGCTAGTGTTTTTATGCCAATAGTACGGCCTACACATTGTCTCTTCAACAAGTTTTAGAAAAAAACACTTGAAACCCCATAATTAGGCAGAAAATTTGTAGATAGTCCTAGTCATGTGAATTTATTTATGTGTATAAATAGATTCACACATTTAATAAAGTATTCAAAAATACTTTTATTTAAATAGAAAATGGCCGATCAGGACGTATCAGGAAGAGATTTAAAATGTGTAACACCCTAAATAAACAATTCTTCTTTTTATTTCGAGATAATCTCGCTGTAATGGGATATGCTCGTAATTGTGAAGCTGATTAAATGTATCTTTGTTGGTTTAAATTTAAGGTGGGTTTTAACTGTAGACGAACACGAAAAATGCATTGCGTTATAGATCTGCGTTTTTGCGATATCTGTTTTTTAGCATTTTGTAAGCGATCCTACATACTGCAGCGATAATAATTCCGCGATAAAAGCAGAATGTAGGACGTAAAAGCATATTGCAATCATATTGATCGTTCTAACGAAATGTACTTAATCAGATATTACAAAACGCATTGCGTGAACGCAGTTACGTGGGTGAGCCATAACAACTCTACAATGAGATTTGTTACTAATTTTTTGATAAAAGAAAAAGATTTTACTCTGAATTAAAAAATTGTGTGCTTGTCTTAACGTATTTCCCTTAAGAAAATGCTATTTAATATGTTTTGAATATCTTAATTCTACAGGTATTCAAATAGGTTTATCAATTTATTTAAAAATGTAGTACTTAGAAAGCCCAAAAAAGCACTTTAAATTAAAAATGAACAGAAACAGTGCACGCAAGATTACACCCATGCTCGCTCTCAGACAGTCTCGCCCTTAAAAGTAGAAATATGGTAGAGTTTTTATGAACGCTCAGTGATGGATTTATCGTGTATCAGTTGATTTATTGTATAGTTAAAGTGGCATAAGGTATTATTTCCTCTAAGCTCTGCTTGCCACGAAACGAAGGGCGTAATGTGACGTTGAACGTGATTTTCAACTTAAGAGGCAGACAGCTACCGATTACCAAATTAAATAAGTGGTCGTACAAACTCCTAATGAAAGATTATTAAATCAGCATACTCAAATCTGTGTCGCTTAAAACACCGCACTAGCGACATAATGAGTCTGAAATTTATAACATTTTCGGTATTTTCTCTCTTAAACGAAAACATTTCGAAATCAACAAGATTCTCGTGTGATGAATATAAATTATAACAAAATATGTTTTTCCTACTACCAAAAACTATATCGCTGACAATACTTTCTAGAAAAGCGTATTTTCGGATTCAGCCTCTTTATCTTTTGTAGGGTTACCAATCCCACAGTACACCTGTACTGTACATTGAACCAAATAGACATCGAAAATTGAACTACGATATTCCGAACAATTAAAAAAAAAAAAAAAATGTTTATTCCATAACTTATAAATATTATTTTACAATTCATGCAATTTATCTAGATAATTTATGTTTTAATATATTTATTTAATATTGAATAATTCTTATTGTTTCTATATTCCGAATTGATTTTTCCGAACAATTAAAAACAACAAAATAAAAATCACCAAATTGTTTTCATCCTAATATATTTACAAAAAATATCATGTAGTAGCCCACTGCTGGACGTAGACCTTCCCAAAGAGTACCATGATGAACGATCTTGGGCCATCTCCATCCACCGTCTTCTCGCTACCTTAACCCGAAATACACGAGGCCAGTTTCTCAAGCGAGGATAGTAAACTAGTATTAGTAAGCCAGCTAGCTAGTAACTCTGGCTTCGTGTATACTAATTTGATTTCTAGTCTAGTTATCTAGTGAGAATGCCAGTAAGCTAGTATAGTTTAATAGGATGAGTTCTATTTTTTAAGCTAGAAGCAACCCCCACAACTGATTCTACTTTCCTGGCTTGTGTAATAGATTTATGTGGTCGGCAAAGTTAATGTTTGTTTGTATTTTTCAATGAATTCAGTTCATATTACGGACGTCTTGTTACTTAAAGTCACTGTAATAGTACTAGCTTAAAATTATCTGGCATCATGTAAACAGAACGCGCATGTATCAAGCCTGGACAGCAAGCCAGGATAGTATACCGTGGTTCTAGTTAGCTCGTGTATTTCTGGCATTACGATGTAAAATTATATTTGTGAATAATATGCGGACTGCGTTATAATATGCCCATCAATGTTTCTAGGGCATCTTCTATGGGGGAACTGTTTCATTTCCTGCATTCGTTCCCAACAGTTTTATTATTCTTTTGACGCTCGATTTTAATCATGATTATTCCACGTAGTTTTTTTTTCTTTTGTTTCACATGCGTGTGGGCGTGTCCTAGACATGTTATTACCATGAACCCAATTGTCTCTCGTATTACTATGGTACGATTGTATAAACAAGTGAGAAATGGTCTAAAATCTTTGTTTTTTTTTTTCAATTTTATTAAGTTATACGTAGCATAATATGGTCTGAACATAATTTGATTAGGCAGAAGTAAAAGTTGACCTTTTAAGTTAAATTTGATGGCAACTAATGTACCTAATATTCCATTAAATATTGAGAACAGGCTTTTTTAACGCCTACGCTAATTAGTTACTATATTACTTAACGTTACCCGTTCAGATTCTTCTAATAATTTGTTCTAGTTTATGTGGGAGGTTTTTAATTTGATGCCTTAAATTTTTAATCTTATTTTTATTAAAAGCTGTGTATAGATAGAATTTAGCTAAGAGGGTAGGGGCGGGACAAATGTTTGTATGATCTACAAATATTTGTCTTGGGTCTGGGTATTTTCTATATATAATAATGTATGTATTTACAAAAAAAAGTATGCAACTATTTTATCATGTAGTTCCCATAGCACAAGCTTTGCTTAGTTTGGGGATCTAGATGCTGTGTGAAAAATGAACAACATTTTTATTATTATTATTATATATTAACTTTCAACGCCCTTAGATCCCTCTTCATATAAGACTCGTCATACAAATACTTGGACACAAACTCGATACAATGTGTCCGAGGTATTTGAAATAATGGACTCGCTTCAAATCAGTCTCATTTAGCCTAATGGTTGGAAGCTGTTCTAGGTTTTTGCCTATTGCTGCGAAGACCATAGACTCACTTTTTTATACAATGAGTTAGGCCTTGATCCTAAGAATATTTCTCGCACTCGCACAATTTTCTGATTGAAGAAGCCAGAAACACTCGTCAGCATAACTTGGCAGCATAAATATATTCCCAATTTTTTTACCTGACTTTTTCCAAATGACCTCTAAACATCACTGTTCCGTAATAATAACGACTATTTCTAGTCTTTAAAAAGCGTGTCTAAGGATTTGAATACATTATTATCTGAGAAGTTAAGCCTCTTACAGACACCGGATCAGGACCAAGTTTATGAGTAAAGTTAAAGGGTACCATTTGAAAAGGGTGTTACATTTGGAAGCCTCAGATTTCTTGGAGATGTCGCAAGGAAAGCAAATTTAAAAACTGACTTTTGATAAATGCGAATCTTGAAGAATAATATGAGGATGCCACTTTTTTGTGATGTATTAATTAATTTATTTCTATGAAGAAATAATATAGTTATAGAACTATGAGAATTGATACGAGATAAGATTTGATGAAATATAGTTCAGTTTTGCAGCGGCTGTAAAAGGCGGCAGTATCTTACTTTCTACTAATATAATAAATGCGAAAGTATGTGTGTATGAATGTCTGTTATCACGGATCTCTGTAGCTACTAAACCGGTTTTGATGAAATTTGGAGTGTAGATAGTTGAGGTTCTGGAATAACACATAGGCTAATCTAATTTTCTTAAATCAACCCCTAAGGGTGTTAAACAGGGTAGTAAAGTTTATATGAAAATTTTTATTCCTTAGTTAGATTCGCTCAAAACTTGGTACAAATAAACTTTAAAATAAAACACGTATTTTTATTTTTTCAGACCTATTTCTAGGAGGTAGGTATGCAATAAAGTACTGATTTTTGCGTGAAAAAAAATCCCTAGTTTGATACACTCAAAAGTTGGTGGTTTATCAACAGGTTGGTATAACAGGCGGGCGAAGCCGCGGGCAGAAGCTAGTATACAATATAAATCAGTATTTTAAATCTTTAACAATGTCTACTCAAACAATTATGATCTACCTAAGAAATTTATTCAAAAAAGTTTTCAAGTATTTGTAAATTTTCCTACAAATTATCATAATAATAAATATTTAAACCCACTGTATATGATCTCACAAAGACGCAGCCAGAACCAATTTTTATTGGACTTAAAAGGATTTTGATGAATCTTATTAAAAGTACCAGTAGCCAGTTTATGAAAGCTATTTGTCGGCATCTAGTCTTCTATTATAAAGTATAATCCCATAGCATTAGATAGAAAATATTACCTACTTAAAATGCGACAAGCGTATTGGAAATATTAATATAAGATGTAAAATATTTCAAGTGTATATACTTCAGAATGGTGGATTGTGAAATATTTCTACTTTGACAAGGACTTGTTCGTTTTTGAGTTTTTTTTTTAACAGAAACTTAAGGTATTACCTATACCATAAGTTTATGTTTTACCTAAAAACATATTGAATGTTGAGCCTGCATACTAAATATGACCACTCCATTTTAATAATTGTAAAATAAGACAACTCTTCATCAAAATATTATTAATTTATTAAACAAACAAACAAAAAAAAATACAGTTAACGGTTGCAATCCCCATTATGGAGATCTTTAGGTCCATACGCAATGAGGATACTAAGTAGGAGGTAGTCAGTGACACGTCCAAACATTATATATTGGGTACATGCCCGCGTTTGGTATATTAGTTAGCATTCTGCGTGACAGGTTGCAACCACAGAGACCGCCAACTGATTGCATAAGCCTTCGAATGAAAAAAAAACCCTTGTTCCTTAACTTCATACTTGGGTATGAAAGCAGGTGAGAGCTGTAGATTTCTCATCCCCTCACCATTTACCTAATATACGATAATTCTATCTATAATAAGTATGTATTTACAAAAAAAAAAATATAAGTAAAGTAGTATATCAGTCATGTAGTTCCCATAACACAAGCTCTGCTTACTTTGGGGCTAGATGATGTTGTGTGAAAAAAGTCCAGCATTATTTATTTATTTATTTAATTATCTACCTCTATGACGGAGTAGGTGAAGGCCCGCAAAAGGTTGCGGGTTCGATTCCCGCCGCGGGACAAAATCAATGTTTGTAGAATCTGCTAATATCTGTCTCGGGTCTGGGTGTTTTGTATGAAATATGTATGTATTTACAAAAAAAGTATATAAGTAGTATATCAGTCATGTGGTTCCCATAAAACAAGCTCTGCTTAGTTTGGGGCTAGATGGTGCTGTGTGAAAATGTCCAGCATTATTTATTATTTAATTATATGTATGTATATACAAAAAGGTATACAAGTAGAATATCAGTCATGTGGGAACTACAAGTTTGGGGCTGGGTGATGCTGTGTGAAAAATTACCAGCGAAAATTACCAGCAATTAGAAAAAAATAAAATTACCAATTTTAATTTTTTCATTTTCCTTATAAGGCACAGGACAAGTTGCGAAATCGCAACGCGTTTAAACGAAAACAATTAATTCAATGTTTCCAGCAAAAAAATATTCGGAGTGTCCATACAAAAGCCGATTGAATATAAAAATAAAGTATAACGTATAATGGGGTGCTCACATTATTCAGGCAGCGACGTGGTTCGAATCGAAGTGGAAATTCAATGAATGGCCACAACTTTTTAAATACTGGTATGGTTTTTTGTGATTCTACCTTTAAATCGGTCAAAGATGAAACAATTTCTGTAAGACAATAATACATTTTTGTAGGTGCATTTGAACAAAATTCTTAAAAGTTCGGTAAGGGTGGGGCAGTGGGAGAGTAGCCGGCTGCGACGCAAGAGCCGTAGCGGGACAAATGTTTGCTTGTTCTACAAATATTTGTTCCGGGTCCGGATGTAGTGTGACAATGCTCGTAGTTCGTGATACCCACGACACAGAGAATACTTGTGTTACATCGGGACTACGTATGTATTTATTGAGTATTTTTTATTATCAACTTGGGCGGAAAACGTACCCGCGATTTTTGATACCTACTAATATTATAAATACGAAAGTCTAGATGTTTGTTGATAATAATCTATGTAACCGCAGAACCGATGTGTATGACATTTGGAAGTACCTATAGTTAAGACCTAAATTACCACAATTTGCTTATGATCAAAATGGCGGTGACGATCAAAAAGGAATGGCTGTCTAAGTTCACGTGAATGTGTTCGTCGCCACCGCAACTGTCGCCGCCACCGCAACTGTCACCGCCACTGTCACCAGTTTGATTAGGATATTTAGATATTCATTTTCTGGGTAACAACAGCACGAAAACTAATGTGACTTATCGATCAAACATATTATTCTTTGACGGCTCCCGAAAAACCACAATGGATAATGTGACAACATTTTAAAGTACTTGACTGTAATGTTTAATGTATTTTCATTCATACTTCAGTTAACGGGATATGTTCTTTTAGGATGTCCATTCAGTATATGTTTTGCTCATTCATGTAAGTAGGTAGGAGGGTACTTGATTTTTTTGTAAATCATGGATACCCTTTTCAAGTAACGTCCGCATTCAATTCAATGATTTCGAGAAGTACAGACAGAATGAAAATTATGTCCGGCGAAGAGCGACCGCATGTCAATATTTATACTTTTGAATATTTATTGAGTCAATCAATGTCAGGCGATGATCGTAATATGAATAGGATCAAAATGGACGATTTCCTTTGTTAACTTTTTTAAGTCATCACGGAAAGTAAACATACCTATTTCTATGTCACTAGACAACTTTGTGAAAAATAATTAAATTTAGTGATTTATGCAAATTCCTTTAAAAAATTGATCGGAAAAAGTAAAATCAAACTACTTTGATTCATCAAAGTGTTATAGCAGACTCATTACCATCATCAGAAAATGAAAATGAATTATAAAGGAATTACAAATACAACCAAAATTTTATTTTATTCAAGAATGCGATTTGGAAAAATGGTCAAATAAAAATGTCTGACAATTGAATAAGCCAATAGATCTTCATTTACCATTTAAAATATATTCCCAACTGAGTCGATACATGTCACTTACTTGACGAGGGCAATCAAAGAATGTTGTTATTGCTTGTCAAATCCACACTATCAAATTGACTAACGACTTATTTAATTCGTGACATAGGTTTGACATTTACCTTTTTTAATACTTTATCAGAGCGCCATCTGTTTTCATCGCTGAAAGCTTGATTCGTGATGGCCGTGAAAATTACTGTCAATGCGACTGATGTAAAAAAATACAAAAACTCTTGCGATTGAAAATGCTCCAACTCGTTTTGTAAAAGGACCATTAAAATGAATAACCAGCCTTGTTTTCTTGCTTTTCTTTCCTGGCTTGGTCGCAGAAGAACAGGCAGTAGATAAACCGAAGTTTCAAAGTGATTCTTGTGATTTTAATGAATAAATAATTATTAAGAAGTAGTCATGTACCACGAATTCTGTATTACCCTGTAGGAGGAATGTAATCCTTGATGACAAATCTGCAGTCTCTACAAAGTCAGTTTTTCACGACCATGTCATCTTTTCGATACAGCCGTACGCGCAGAGATTTAAAACTTTAATAAGGGACAATGCGGAATTTTCATGTTTTTTTTCGACCATCTTGACTGATTAAGTACAGGGTATTTTACGGGTTGTTTTGCTTTACAACTTGACTGTTGAAGAATTTAAAAATACTGTCTATATTGTATGTAGCCCAAGCATATTTAAGTTTTTAGCTGCTGTAACAAAGGTGTAACCAGCACGGCTGGTAAAGGAGCAGAATTGTATTTTAATCCAACTTATTTTATTTTATTTCTTAGGGGCAATACATTGTAAGTAATAGTTATAGTAAAATAATTAAATAAAATTAAAATATTATTAACACCATTATCCACAGCGTGTAGCAATAGTTATAAATAGAAGTACTAGAATTTACGTACATTATAAAGAAACAAATTAGTAATTGTTGCATAGATAAACATGAAAGTTAAAAAAACATAACATATACTTACTAACAACTTCATATCTTTATTTTCTGTTCTTCGTGAGATTTCTTGTCTATTATATAATAAACGTGTGATTCTAAAGTATTGAACTTGTTACTGAATAAATACTTTTATTTATTTATATTGTCCGATAAAGGGGGCATAATGGTCAAATAGCAAAACATTTTTTTTACTACTGACAACCGCTCTAGGGAGTAAAGGTTCTCGATTGGTGAACAAAGTTGGTAAAATAACAAATAAGTCATTATTTTAAGTCATTTGTAATTGATAAGTATTGTACTGTTTCGGTTCTTTACTTGTACCAAACTAAAGGTTTCTTTACACTGGCAACATCGCCGGCATTGCAATGCAGTCTTGTAAAAAATAACGCAGCGGGACACATTGACAGCTAGCGTTTTGACATTTATGAAACCAGTTCCAACTGGATTTTTTATACAATTATGGACAGTTATAGTGTTTTAAAATTCTTAACACGACCTAATTGGCCGTTGCAAACGGCGCTTTATTTTTTAAATGCTTGAGTTACAAATTCGATTAATTAAAAAGTAATTTTAAAGCTTTTTGTGTTTATAAGACCTAGTATAACAAGAAATTGTATTGGAATAAAGAATGTATAATACTAAAGTATCTAAAACATCACTAAGACAGTATTTTTGTCATGGCAATGTTTAACGAGTTGTTAATTTTAAGAGTCTGATGTTTTAGTAAAAAAATAACAATAGTTTCGCTTCGCTCCAATTGCACGTTCTCTTTAATAATCCAAGGTTCATCAACTTTCAAGACAAAAACAAACACGAATTTCATAATATCTATTTGAATTTTATTTCAATTATTTCTTTGGACTCTATTTCCGATACCGCTTCTAATTTTCCACCTAGCAACTTTCTTACATAAGATATAAGGCGCGCCCACTAGTCTCGACACCTGGATTCGTCTGTGAAAGTACCTACTAGCGTAATTGGCGAAAGTTTGCCACAAAATTTAAATACAATGGGACACGCATACAATTTTGCCATGAATAATACATAGAGCTATTGTATATACGTAATGATGTTGTAAGTTTTGGTAATCATTATGTTTAGGGGTGGGTGTTCCATTTCTAGGCACATTTCGTCATTGTATAATTGTATAATATACTTATTCTTAAATATAAATATGCACATGCGGGTATATACAAAAATACAGATGAAACAGCTAGCTATATAAGGATTGCAAACTAAATAGGTCAACTGATCCAAATCAGTACCAAACGGAAGCTTAACCAAAATGCTGGCCGCAAAGCCACGCTGAAGAAAAAAAGAGCCAGCTCCTAAAATAAATTTTAATTTATTTATAATAAAAGAAGAAATAAATAAATTAAATACATTTCTGCACATATAAAGAACATCATCATTAATAAAATTACATCCTAAAATATAGGTAGTCGCGTGGATTGGTAGGACGACCCCTGAGACACAGAAGGTTGCGGGTTCGATTCCCGCTGCGGGACAAATGTTTGTCTCTGCTTACTTTCGGGGTAGTTTCTGTGTGAAAATGTCTACCATTATTAATTTTTGTTATGTTACTATTGGACCATTCTACCAAAATAGGTACACTCAGCAAAATTTATCCGGCTGCGACGCACGAGGGGCGGGTTCGATTCCCGCTGCAGGATAAATGTTTTCATGTTCTAGTATTGTGGTGTCACGGTACTCGTAGTTCCTGATACCCATGTTCCAGGACACAGTGAATCTATATGTGAGTTTATCAGGTGTTTATTTTTTTATTTATGAATGATACCAACTCATGTACTTTATTTTAGTATCGTGACTGTTGTTAATGTCTTACAAAAGATAAATATAAATATCTTGTTCAAATTTGCTAAAAATACTTACAAATTTTTCCTTTAAAATCGAAAACATACTTGTCATTCTGAGCAGCGACAAGGAAGTTCTTATCGACGCTTAAATAAATGTGGGCCATGTTTTTTGTGGGTATAAAATAAAATAAACTCAAAAACCCTGATTACCTGAGAGCACTCAAAGCAAATTTATAATAAATCCAGTGAAATTCAATCATAAACCTTTTCAGACAACATAAAAAAAAAATTTCACGTCAATACAAAATCAGGCCTTTGATTAAACCCCTGGCAAATTCAAAATGGATTGGGGTTCTGATTAAATTTCCACTCCCTCTCTCAAATAGGTTTCGAGGTGAGAGGGTCGCAAATGAGTAAGTAGGTAATATTTTAACAATCTTGGTCCTATAATATATTACAGCTGACAAAGTGCTTAAAACAGAGAAAATTGAAGAACTAAAAATTCGAAGGCGTATGTCATCAGATAGTATCCCAATGAGCGGCGATGGTCTTTTAAATCTTTTAAAAATATAAGTTACCAAGTAGGGGGTAGTCAGAAGCACATTCTGACTACCCCCTACTTGGTAACTTCTAAGATTTAGAAGTTTTAGATTATGGAGTGTACACAGTCAAAACAAAAAAAAAACAAACACGCTCACGACTGTCTTCCCCATGGTGGACATCCTTAGATACATACTCAGTGAGTAGATCTTTTGAGGAAACTAAGTAGGGGGTAGTCAGAGGCACGTCCAAACATTACATTTGGTACATGCCCGCGTTTTGCAAGTAGTAAGCATTCCACGTGACAGGTTGCAAACCCATCGCCGTTTATTGGAACACTAACTGTTGGCACATGCCTTCGAATTTTTGGTTCCAGGGCATGCCGGTTTCCTCACGATGTTTTCCTTCACCGTTTTGAGCACGTGTTAATGCGCACATAAATTTTTCGAGTGGAAAACTCCATTGGTGCACGACCGGGTTCGAACCCACGACCTGCGGATCAGAAGTCGGGGTATCGCCCACTAGGTTTGTTTTTTTTGTCTAATTGAGAGCCATTTTTATTTATTTTTCACAATTGTTGAGAATGCTAACGAATATATAAATATTTAAGATTGATAGGGACCCGCATTTAGATAAAGCTTGATTTGTACTTGGAATCAAACATTATTTTTTTATTTTAGCAAGCCTACTAAAAAAAAAAGCCCCCTTTCACAACGCGCGATAAAGAACTTCGTTCCAAAAAAAAGTTCAAATTTTATTCCACTTTAAAGTGAGCCGTTTATAAAATTCAAAGCGTTACCAACTTAGTCAAATCCCGTTACGTTTTCTATTGTTACGAAATGAGTGTCATAAAAAAGAATTAGATATTACATCTTATCCATATCAATACAAAACAATAGAGCCTCTCTAGCTACCGTATTTAATATCAAATGGTATTCACTACTCGATATTATACTTTTAATAAATCGATGACCAGAGAGTATTTTTGTAAGATAACATATGATTATTTTTATTTCCACCTTCGTGTTTTGCTTCTCACGGAAGCAGTATGAATTATGGTTTCGAGAAAGGAATTATGAGGTCTACTATTAACTGTTTATAAAGCTGGAATCGTTTTCTGTTAGCTATGAACTTTTTTAATGGTATGAACCAGAATTCACTTTTTATTACCAATTGTTCATGCTTCTGCCCAGAGCTTCGTCTGGAATTGTATGTAGCTTAAATGTTGAATGTGTTATTCTGGATTAAAAACTCAATCTATTTTATATGTTAGTATGAATTGATATTTCATGTAGATAGATAGACAAACTCTTTATTGCGCACCAAAAAAAAATAAAAAAAAACACGAATAAATATAGAGATTCAAAAGCGATATCTTCCAGACAAACTTAATTCCATAATGGTATTTTCCATAATGCTAGTATAGTTTTTTATATTGTTACGTGTTTTTATACGTAGTATTTTTTTTTATTCTTTTCCAATGCACTATCGCCCCATTCTACATTACACAAAGGTTAGCTAGAAGAAAATGCGAAATATAATTAAGTTGCCCTTGTTCTTGTTTTATCTTCTATCCTTTTCCCCTGAAGACAAGCAGTCGCACTGCTCAGTACTACCCCTATCTCGTCAGTATACTATTACAATTTATATCTAATGAGAACGGCGAAAGAATGAAACACAATACCATCGTCTGTCAGGTGAGGTTATGGCTAAATGAAGAATCCACTAACATCGTGCCATGTAACTGCAACACCTAGGTCCCGAACAAACAAGTGTAAATAGCACACTCGGGAATGGAACCCGGATCTTCCCTGTCTTAAAAAAGATAAAAAAATGCTGGTCATATTTTCACACAACGTCATCTAGCCCCAAACTAAGCATGTCTATGGGAACTACATAACTGATAAATATTATACATAGAAAACACCCAGACACAGACCAGACCAGAGACTTCAAATTATGATGAAGCTCTTCTGATAAAAATGAAAGAAAGTAATATTATTATTAACTTTCCACCCAAACAATAACAAAGTAATCTTGCCATCAAAAAAAATACTAACACGAAACAATAGCTTGCTGACAAACAAATACTGAGCGTAATTTGTCAGTTCTGTTACGTGATTTGTCAATTTTTGTCAGGCTTGTACGTGATTTGTCAAATTCTCTGATAATTCAGACGGCTGACCACCGGGCTTGCGATCGACTGTGGTGATATTTTACGACAAATTCGGTGATGAATGAATAATTATTACCGTTTGAGAAACAAATGCTCTTTCTTAATAAGGGGTGAACTTGGATTGGAATCGCAAATAACTGTATATAACAGCAAAATATAATCCAGAATTTTTTGGTTAAAAAATGTTTGTTACGTTATGACATTACATCAAATATGAAAAAGTATCTACAATCTCTAAAATTCTCTATTAAAAAAGAATATACCTTACTTGACGAATACCTTAATGTCATTGTAATCGTAAAAAAATACATAACTGCTGATATAAAATTAAATTACAAATATCTACTTTTGTAGATTTTTTTGCCAATTTAAACCTTACCACTGCAAAATATACATCTATCTATATTTTATTTGTATGATATATTATTTTATTACATTTCACAGGTGATAAAAGATCACACTTTTTTACCAGTCCCACCTGAAACAGAGTTTTAATATATTATTTTTAGAAAGAAAATTACTATTTTTCTTTGACACTTATTTGTTGACATCAAAGGATGATAATGGAGCAGTCACGCAAATTGTATTCATATATGTTGTTATATTCATATATGCATATGTAATCAGATGCTGGGAAACCAAAAATCTTTTTCAAAATATATAAAAAAAATATATATATCAAAGACAGAGCTATTTTTATATAACTCTATTTAATCACATCAGATGTGAAGAATGCTCTGAACAAACACAGATTTGCTAGTTTCGTAAGTGCGATTGCTTGGAACGTACTTATAACTAAACGTAATATTTGCGTTTCGTTACTGTGGGATAAGTTACAGGAGAGAGCGAGTGGGTACAGCGGCAATGTATAGTTAAAAAGTTATACATTAGTGGGTTAATTTTGTAGCTTGTTGTCATTCAAGGGTTTGTGGAAATCAACTCCAATGTATAGTGTATAAAATATTTTATACCTATTTATAAAAGTAAATTTTTAAAATGCGGTTTTGTTATCTATGTTTATGACCGGTCTTACTTAATAGGTTTTATTGCTAGAAGTCACTAGGAGAGGACGTAAAAAATGTAGGGGTTTAACATTTTTGTAAAAATTTACTTATTAATAATTATTTCATACAGGATTCCGGCCTATATTTAGCTAAAGCAAATACTGGAAGTTGTTATACTATTTGTTTTTGTCTGTTCTTAAACTGTTTGAACGATTTTGATAAAGGATAAAGGGATTTGAAGAGCCAACACGATCGTCCTTACCGAACGTCTTAATTATCACGCGCGTCAATATTTATGCTAAGTTTTTTCAACGAGGGCCCATCAGAGTTACAATAATACATCTTGGACCACACTGATAGGTACAAGTGACAAGCAGATGATGTCATTCATCTCCGTGAATGTGTGTGTGAAGTGTTTGTATACAGTTGAATGTTTGGTAAACCGGTACAACTCTAGATAAGTAAGTACGAGAGAATCTGTTACGAAATCTTTTTTATTTAATAAACTTCATTGTAGTATTTTTATAAAATGTAAATGCCGAATAATTGAAATGTCAAATAAACGTCGGCTATTTTATTTTAACATTCAATTTTAAACCTTGTTTCCTTTGTACAACAATTTGTCTTGAAAATCTGCATTCAAAAGTCTAAAAGATAAACCACCGATTTAAACTAACTTTCGTAATGACCTATTTATTCTGAGAATTGGCGGCATATTATATAAAAAATATAAAAATTACTAGTTCGCTCGTGTTTTCCATTAAGACAAATGTCTCAATTTATAATACAAACAATAATCAACAAATTTACAGCTTATACACGATTATAAATACTGTTTACTAGATAATTATCCGCTTGAGACTTCATTTGAATATTCTCCTTGACACGTAGTCCTACCTTTCGATATTGTAATTTAAAGTTAGTCATCGTATTGCAAATTTCATGAATTATTCAGGGACTGTACTCAAATGCATTTTGAATTTTAGGGCATTGACGAGACCTATTGTGGAACGTGTCAGAAACACGTGACAAAAATTTGGAATTGCAAAAATTTATTGACAAATCTTAAATAGTGTAATGTTCGGGTTTTCATACTTACGTTTTTGACTATTATAACCTGAAATTGAAACATAAGTTCTCTCCTGATAACTGCATGTGCATTATCTGGAGGTTAAGCATTCCTAGGGCTCTATAATTTGTATTATTAAGGTTTTCTGTGCATTTTTAGACCTCTTCAATGTTTGTTTACTTTCTGTAATGTCAGTTAATGACAAGCCTAGATTTTATTTTTAATTCACCGCTGGAGCTAGGAGTTTAAGGTTCTATGTAATTGATATTAGACTAAGGTTCTATGTAATTGATATTAGACCTTCATATAAATCACTTTATATTTTTTATGTTCTAGAATCTTGTTTCAAATAAATAACAGGCCCTTCATCAGAAAAAACGATGACAAGGAACCGGGGAGCACGGTCAGTCTACTTTTGGATTTGAAGCTGGCAAGACGTGAATAGAAAGGAGTGGATGGAATGGCAGTTTCCTCCTAGCTGAGAACAGAGAGAGTCCGATCCTCCTACTACGCGTATAAAAGTGATGTCGGAGTAAAAAGTGAAGCGACGCGTCATCCTATTTTGACGCCTTCCTCTGACGCCTTTTCCTTCTCCTTTGACGCCTTCTGGAGATCGCCAAGCCGGCTCTACCTAGTCCTGGACACTCCAGGGACGCTTAGCCCTCCACTAAAAGGAGAGAGAAACCTGATTCAAGAGGCCTCTCTCCTCTACAAGCCCGTGAACACTAAAACTTTTCGTGCCCCGGTTCCCCTGGCCTCTTCTAGTGTTTGTTAAATATATTTTGTTATACAGTTCACCTTTTTCTCTTGAACCGTACTCTCCTCCAGATCTGAGGATAGGTAGGAATAGTGTGACCTTAGAAATTCCTCCTCCCAGGAATTTGTAACGTTACAATAGGCTTCTTTATTATCAATACCTACCACCTAAAATGCTTTTGAAGATTCTTATACCTAAAGAGTACATAATCGAGAATACGTCTCGATCACTCGCAAAATTTGCGTATTTCGAGATAGTTGGATTCCGACACGACAGCCAAAAACATAAGAAAGATGGTCTTTTATTTCTGCCACTCAAGAGGTACGGCCCACCTCTTGATTAGCGGTTACGGTAACCTATGAACGCTTGAAACACCATAGTTATCACTCACGCGTTGCCGACCCTGAGACATAACTGTTTAAAGTCTTTAAACAAGAACACAGCAATGCGAGTGTCACTGCTTTGCATCACACAGTGCCTACAACCAGCCTCCTTATCATAGTAGGGACACTATATGTAGATTAATTATTTTATTAGTGTTATTGTGTATGTCAAATAAATATAAATTTTCTTCTTTTTTATTTTTTTCTTTCCTTCTATTCATGAGGAAGGTTATAGGCTATTTAACATCACGCTACGACCCTTAAGAGCTGAGTAAGAAAAATAATAGCAAGGGTGAGCGATGCTTGCGGAGGGTCGGTCGAGGCCCGAGGGCGGCCTATAAAACCTATATATAATTTCCTATATATAGTACCTATATTTAAATATACTAGCTTAGCTCATAATAAAATTTCTGTATGCTTTACAAATTAATAATTTGAATAAGATCGCGTGTTTGATAGGATGATAAAACTTTGATTAAACCTGCATATTTTAATTTTAATTAGGCTTATGTTTTTATTTGATTACACTTATTAGTAAACATTTTAACCTGAGAACGTATTTATCACACGAAGCAGGTTTTTTTAATTTTCTTAGAGCCACATGAAGTAAAAGGCTCTTAGAAAATTAAAAAAACCTGTTAACATGGTTGAATTTTGATAAATGGTATACATTTCTCGTATATGTATGGCCCGGTCAAACTGTTGGTTTGGTTCTCAAGTGGTTGTCAAAGTTTGCTTGAATTTATTGGTCAAACTGACGCGGTGGCGGTCCGCATCAGTTTGACCGGTCCTTTATCCAAACTTTGAGAACACCGCGTGGTTTATTGATAATTAATTAATAATTACCTATAATACCCCGATATTTCACCGTAAAAAAGTGAAATCGAAACCTCAAAGACGAGCGCGTCTAAAAAACGTATTACAAAACTGATGTCGCCAATTCACTCATTAATTTAATTAAACGCCTGATTCGGCCACCGCGGTCAAACTTTTTGTTGGAATTGGTCCCATTCGGCCAATATGGACAGTGAATTGGGCCAACTTACCCCAGCTTTCGCTTCTCAGAAAAACACCACTTTTACATTTTAATTTCGCGCCTGGAATTTACTTTTGAATTTTAGCTCAATATTTTTTTGTAACTTGTCTGCTTAGTATGAATTATTGATTTTTCGTAGTAACAGATAAGATATAAGATTTAATATAATTCATTCATGCAGAAATACACTAACGGTATATAAGTTTGATCATCATCATCACTAGCCTGTGGAAGTCTACTGCTGTACTACATAGGTCCCCAAAGAATGCCAAGACGAACGATCTTAGGCTTTCTCTATGCACAGACTTAAATTGACCCCCTCCCATAGATATCTTAAATGGGTTAAGATATCTATGGGAGGGGGTCAATTTAACTTTTATAGGCTCAGCGCTTTCTATGCTCGCCGATAGTCCTGTGACGCATTATTAAGGAACATTCAGAAAAAAAGTCCGTCTTCAACGATAGTTCTTTATCGTTTCATTATCAAATTTAGTGGCTTGAGCCCTCTAAAGAGAGATCCCTGTAATTGATGATGGAACACCTGTGTTTTCAGCCTAGCAAACGAATGAACCCACGTATAATGACGATAAAAACATTGCAACGGTATGAATTTCTAAATAGAGCGGCCTCCACTATGAAATTGAATTTTGCAGCTACCTTTGAGCCACTCCGGTTAGACTTAAGCTTAATTTGTGTATCGCTCAGGGAATATCAAGTTACTGAGCCATGCTGAAACGAAGTGACCACGTCTCTAGTAACGAATTCCTGCTAGGTACGTCACTTCATTTTCATAAGGAATCTGTATTTATATCCATACGTTTCCTTACCCAATACATGGTGTAATGTTAGCTTTTGCGATGACCGTTTTTAGGAACTTTTGCTATGGAGTGGAATTTGATAAATGAATAATTATTAAAACAAATCAATATTAATTCCAACGTAAAATCTGTATTTCGTCATCACAGATATACAATTACTGAAAGTAAAAGCAAAATGCATGACAATTATATAATTTTAAAGTGTTTTACCCATATTTAGCAAACATTTAAAACGCGAGTCTTTCATCGTTAAAATGACCAGTGACCAATAGACCGCAGACTTTAGTAATGGCCATCTTCTACGGAATCGCCCATAAAATAGAGAGGCTAGCTGCTCTGTCACTTTCTTTGAAATCGAAATCAAGTTTTTAGAACAAGAGACCGCTACAAGTTAACTTATATGTCTATAATGTAAACTTAATATTAACTAAAATATCTATGAGTAGATAATGCTGTTTTAATAAAAACTATAGGGATATAGTTGTAACTGAAAGTGTTGAAATATACATTTTACCTGCGACGTAAAGAGCCCATTTTATGCGTTTGCCATAATAGTATCTTGTTTGTTACAGAGGGAATTGATCCAGCATATTTTCAGATGTCTATATTATTTATTTAAAAAACAAGTACTGACTGATAAATTTAGAGCTTAAACCGTTAATTCTAGAGACCTGAAATTTGGAGGGCTGCTTTCTTTTGGTATGTAGGTAGGGGTGATTTTTTTATTTGAGGGAAGGTGAAGTTTGTTTAGTAAAACCTCAAAGCGGTTCAAATTACGATTATTATTTTAATTAGTTCGTTATTCGTGTCTACATTTAAGAATTTGTATAATGATTAACTGAGCTACAGGCTCTTGCACTATAATGTATATTTAAATGTATTGTCTTTGCGAAACATTCTTGTGATAGAACAATTACACGCCTACACGAGGAAATTGTATAATCAAGATGTTAAGGGAAAGTGTTTACAAAATCAAATGTAATAATGTCTATATTCGCTTTATTTGGAGCTTTCGCTATGTGTTAAAAAAGATATGAAATAAAAGAGGAAACAAGAAGATTTCTGTAAACAGACCCGATGGGACCGAAGTATCGGGGGATCACGGGAATTACCCGGAAATTCATACTATCAGTTTATGTCTAAATAATAATAATTTTCTTATCTTACTCATTATAAATGTGAAAGTATGTATATCATGTTTGGATGTTTGTTGCTAGCAATCTTCGTAACGACTGAATCGATTTGTATGAAATATTAATATATCTAGTTCGTTCTAGGAACACTCACTTGTTCAAAGAATGTAAATTGCACCGACTTATTTCGACTCATTCCGAGGGTCTTCATTGATGATCTCCCAGTACATCACCATTGAATTAGAATAATATAGAGAAAGCGAATAAGAATACTATCACCGGTAAGTGTCTATTTTGATTTGAAAATTAATATATATTAACTGGGAGTGGGAGCGCTTCCGCTCCTTGGAGCGCACTTTGAAGTATTGTAGGAGTCATAAAAATGTATCGTAGGTGAAGAAGCCATGGAAACGAACTCCATGTCAAAATATAGAAGTAAAATTGTTAAGAACAAAGGCTATTTACCTACATTCGTAAAACAAGCATATAGTTAATATGCTTCAACCACAGCCAACTACACACTTAGATAAGTTTAAACCGCAACTTATTGTAGGTAAGTGGATGCTTAAAACACTAAACATTTCATCTCCCATTTTAAAACCACATAAAATAGAGTTCTTCACTATTGCCTGACCAGTCATGGTAGATCGTAAAAATGTCGTAGGTCCTGTGGTTTATAGCCGAACCTCCTATGGGGTCCCATGAATTTGTATGAGTTGGGATGGGAAACCATTCGTAAATAAAATTATCGGATTGAATGACAAAATGCTATACAAATTACGGTTGGTGAGAACGGTTCTTGACAAATTGTTTGGTACATACATATACCTACATAAACTCACGTCGGTTTACCATGGAGGTAAACAGAGGCCACGGATTTCCTCATGCTACGAAACTGACATACCACTCTTGATTCTATCGTTCTCATCACTTTATTCATACAGGAACGTCGGTTAAGGGTACTGTGGACCAAGCCTTTCTTCAAAATGCCTCTCATTTGTCCTGGGTACGTTTGCCGAGGTTTTCCAAGTACCATTCGTATTATTTATATGCTTTATCAATCTATCATCCATCCTTATGTGCACCGCCGGCAAGTATTTTCCAAAATACACAAAGGTTATCTGGCAGAGAATGATTTTTAGTATTAAGTTCGCCTTTGTAAGTACTACTGTTATGTGCAATAAATAATGTTCTATCTATCTATCTTTAATAGATTTAATAGATATTGTTACGATATCCAAACGATTTACTACTTCAATCAAGTGTGAATAAACTAGAAGATGGAAGAAAAGACGCCGTCCATCCGATTCTACATTTCTGGTTTCATTTCTGGCGGTCTACGACAATGTTTCTTGCGTGGTCGCCATCTGAGAATATTTTTCTCTGTTAACAGATCTTATGCCAACTTTTGAATTTCCTAACAGATAAAAATGCCTACAACATCTACAATTCCCTGAAGACTCCTATAACCACCTGCAAAATATCTGTTCTGTGTGGTTGGCCATCTATAAACCGTGTCATACATATATCATACATAATCGTATTGCACTTGTAGTTTCTTTTAGGAGTTCTGTTAGAGGTAATTGTATCAGTGCTCTTAACCTGCAAAATATCAAAGTGCGAATGACCTGTTCTGAGAAATCTATTCTGAATCTTAGTGACACTATTGTTTTTAATTTTCAAATTTTAATAGCATTGAACGTGATGTTCACTAAAAACTGGATATTTTCCGTGATTCATAATTTCTTTATATTTCGACACATCATATACGAATCACTTGCAAGTACGAATCAAGGACACCCCTTAATTCATACAATATTATGTTCGTACCCGTTTCTAGTGGATATTCCACAAAATTTCATCTCGCTCGGAGTGTATAACACTCTTATAAAGAACATTATTATACAGCCTCTTGTGAAATACGGTTGCATAAATCCGTAAACTGCACATCACTAAACAGTTTAAAGTTATTTGCTCTTAGATATTTGTTCCGCATACAATGTGTTGAAGACACTGTGCGTAAATTGAATTTAGAATTGCCATTTCTTATGAAAGAGTCTTATTCGCGTTCACACTTAAAGCAGGTTACCGGTGATGGTGAAAGAATCAGTGTAGTGTGTAAGGATTCAGGGAACTTTTTTTTTTAATATTAAACAGCCAAGCGATGGTTAAATCAATGTAGTAAATACGTTCACACTTATAGCAGGTTACCGGCGATGGTGAAAGAACCAGTGTAGTGAAAAGATTCAGGGATCTGCTTTTACTCTTTTTATAATGTAATAACAAGCATACACAAAAAATTGAACCCAAAAAAAAAAAATATATAAAAAAGATTTGCTTATTTTACTTGTACTATGTTAAGTAAGAGTGACTGAAACAAAATGATAGTAGTGCAGTTTTATATCAGCAAGGTGCGAGGAGGACAAAAACACTGCTCGTCGAGATACAGTTTTATAACTAGTTCGGCGGGTAGGGCGAATCCTATTTGACCACAAAACTTGTTATTAACCTACCTACATAGTTTAGGTAATAAGCTACATAATAATTATAAACATTTAACTAACTTAACTAAACTATCTATTAATGTTAAACAGCCTAGCAATGGTGAAGTCGATGTGGTAAACAATTCAGTACGTTTTGTTTTTAAAAACTTTCGCAATCGGTAAACATAATTATAAGTTTTATTCGAGTATTTATTGAGTTTACCTTTTTTTATTATTTTACGACGTCGCTCCCGGTGCTCTATGAATCTATAATTCTCTGTGTCGTAGAAACCAGAAACTGCGAGTACCAAGGTACCACAGCAGCCGGGCAACAACATATTTGGAGGTCATACAAACATTTGTCCGCAATAGGAATCAACTTATTGCTATTGTGCCTAGATTTTTATTATAAGCCGAATTTGTATTTTAGTAAAAAAAAGGCTGTTAAATGTAATTCATTTGCCGCGTCTCCGTTTTTGGCCGCCATAAAGGTAGTCACTGAAACGAGGGTTTTAAGTCACCGACCGACAGATAGACCAGTTACATGTTTTCTGTGTAAAAATCAAAGGTAATTTTACCGCAGTTTCACCCACGTATTTGTTCCAGCAAAGTTCACGTTTGTTCTTTAATGAGAAACTTTTGAAAGGTGAACTAAAGTAGCAAATTTCATTCATGGCTTTTTAAAGTTTTGTTCATAGCACAGTTTCAAAGGAAGCATAGTTAAGAACAAGTATAAATAAATATTTTCTACCCTTTGAAAGAAGGAATCAAATCTTGAGTACTAGACATTGTAGATACCTTCCCCAAAACACTATTGCCTCACTGTATAGTAACATCGGTGTATCCATGTGTATTTTTCACCATATCTCAATAATATAGCCGTGTTGACCAAGTGGGTGATACCCCGACTTCTGATTTGGAGGTCGTGGGTTCGAACCCGGTCGTGCACCAATGGATTTTTTCCACTCGAAAAAATTATGTGCAAATGAACACGTGCTCAAAACGGTGAAGGAAAACATCGTGAGGAAACCGGCATGCCCTAGAACCAATAATTCGAAGGCATGTGCCAATAGTTCGTGTTCCAATAAGCGGCGATGGGCTTGCAACCTGTCACGTGGAATACTTACTACTTGCAAAACGCGGGCATGTACCAAATGTAATGTTTGGACGTGCCTCTGACTACCCCCTACTTGGTATCCTCAAAGACCTACTCACTGAGTATGTATCTGAGGATGTCCACCACGGGGAAGACAGTCGTGAGCGTGTTTGTTTTTTGTTTTTGTTTATATCTCAATAAAATTATGATCTTCCAATTCTTTTTGAGTTATGACGAGAAGAACAGGCATACGGCGTCGTCTATTGACATCTGCAATATCTGATGCGTTGTCTACTTTGAAGGACTTCTTTTGAAGCGGGTCATGCTATAGTTATGGTCTCATTATTATTATCTGAATTAATTAATAAATTTAATATTTCATTCAACACCATCATCAACTGTCCGTAGAAGTCATTGTACATAGTTGTACGAAGTAAAAATGTGTTTAATGTTATTTTTAGGTAAACAGACAAACGGTCCACTAGATGGTTTGTGGTTACCATCATCTAGAGATATCTGCATCACCAGATGCATTACTGATACGCATGCTACAAGGACAAAATAAAAAAAAAAGTATCTGTAATTTCATCGGTATCCAATACAAAGACAAAGATACGTTGTTGGTTGTTTTTTCCTGGATGAACTCTTTTGAGATCTACTGTCTTAAATACCTTGAGCCGTGTCCACAATATACTTGAATAGGTCAGTCTACTCTAGTCTTCCGGCCCACCGGGAAGCCATCAACTTACGTGGACGTGTGGTGAGCGGCTTATGTAGAGACTAGAGTAAGGCCGGAGCGTTTCCTCACGTATTGCGTAATATCCTGAAGAGTATCTAATAAAGATGATACTTTTTTAACTAAAATATAAATGGAGGTTTGTGTTTATCATTATACTATCAATGATTTACCTCAGTTTAGAAATTAAAATAGTTTCCTATTTACTTGAATTCAGCCTTCCTTGTGTTTTGCACTGTGCAAGATTTTGTGCGGTGTTTTTGTTTTAGGGCTTGGTCAAACAAGTGCGGTGTTTTAGGATTGACCACTGCCATTGGGCAGTGGCGGTGACGATTAATGGGAAGAAGTTGAGTGAATGTATTGACCGTTAAAGCTACCGCGTTAGTTTGACTGAACTTTTGCTTTTTGGATCCAAGTAGAGTACGGTCTTCTTCGTTCTCGCTTCGTTGGCAAGTTTAATCACATTATATTACTGGCGTCTCTAGACCTGGAATTATACAAATTATTATAAAACAATAATATACACCCGCCAGATACAAGCATAGTCCTGACACACTAGGATTTCCTGTATCAGGAACTACGTACAAATATACAACAACCTGGTACAAATATCTCCGCAAACATTTGTCCCACTGCGGAGGTGTGGAGGCATTGAGGTCGTTAAAATATTCAGGTAACATGCGAGCAAAATTTTGACAGATTGTTTTCTCAGAATAAATCCGTTTCAACTCTCGCTCCGCTCACCACCCAAGCTACTTTCCCACACATGATTACGTCAACTTTGGTTCGAAATTGGGGATTATCTTATAAACTCCTAAATACATCGGTGATGCCTTGTAAGTCTCGTTACGGCAACTTTGTGTAATGATTTTGATGTCATCGGCTTATCTCGGCCCCACACTTCGAATCATTTTCGCTTTGTTAGACCGCGTTCACAAGTGATTCCATTTGACTTGGTTAATTGAAAGTTATTAATTAAACATTTATTTTTTAACCACATACAAACCGTAAATGACATATTATTTCGAGAAGTAGGATTCATACAAAAAAATCTATGGCTCTTCTTTGGAATTAAGTTTTTTTGTTTTTCATCTAGGTTTTTGGTGAGTCAAAGTATCATCGTTATATATCTGATGAAGACTCTGTGAATGATTCAAAACGAAAGTTTTGATTTTTTTAAATAGATCGTCAACATTTTTTAAATTGTGTACGCCGCTTTGCTCCTTCAATACTCGATTTGGCGTAAGTGTAAATAATTTTATGAAATTGTCTGTCGATTTGCAATCAGCTTAAGAACAAATTGCCTTGTACCTCCAGCGTAGGGTTTATTAATTTACATAAACATTTTCTGAATATGTTCCAGATGGTATTGTGAAATTGCTAACTTTCGTTAGCAGTTTGCAATTAAAGTCAATCTAGATGTCTTAAAGGTAAGAGTGAAAAGGTATTTCTTAGACATAATATGCTCCAACATCGTTCATATAACAACTTACCGTCAGGTGAGATTATAGCCAAATGAAGGTCTATTCTCAATAAACAAAAACATGCTGCAAATTTTGCTCTAAGTCTATCCCATAATTATAGATCCGTTAAAACTAGGCATTGACAGTGATTTCCATTAGTCCCAACAGATTTATCTCCAGTGGTGGCAAACAGTAATAAAAATTCCTAACAAGTGACTACAGTGGGGGCATAGTGAAATCTTAAAATTCTGATGAATTTGTAATACATTGTAATTATGGACTCAATTATTATCTGAAATAAGGAATACTGATCATAACTTATTAATGGAACCATAAATTCGAACATTATGATAACTCTTATCGCAAAAAAATAGCGTTGAAATTGATAAGAAACAAAAAAAACTTAATAAATTAGCGTTTATTCCGTTCATTTTATTAGAGATAGTTTTGAAAGAATTGCTGAATTAAGAGCATTGCGTATACAGAGTGCTTCAAGCGAGATGGTTCAAAATTTGCAAAAGGATGGAAGACCCTGTGTTCCATCCGAATCAACTCCATGTTACCCCTTGTATATTCTATAATTTTGGGATTTTCCATTTAAAAAATCCAAAAAAAGAAAGAAAGAAATAAAACACGCAACAGACACATTTATAGGGAAACATTCCAGGATTCCCTGTGTCTTGGGTATCAGGAACCAAGAGCGCCGTAGTGCCGTGGTGACCTGGAACAAATATCTGCAGAACATGTAAACATTTGTCTGGAAGCGGGATTCGAAGACGCACAAGCTGTGCAAAATAGAAGAATATGGGCGTGATTTGGAGTCACAATGTCCTATCACACTGTAAATTTGTGACACCAAGTAGAAAACTCACTTGAATTATCCCTTAGAAAAATAAGTATCAGTTCTTTTATAACAAATTCGTAAAGTTAGTACATTTAGATCAGCGATAGTGTTTAAAATTCGTAAACCATAACATAACCTGGATACCTACTGGATTTCTATTTCGAAGTTACTAAGAACATCTGGAAGCTCGTGTAACCACACTTCAGTTTCATTGCGGCTTTTCGCTTTATTATGCCTATAAAACGACCGCTACGATCGGCGTAAATGAAATTTATGACCTAGGGTGACCATTATTGTTGCAATTGAGAAAAAAACAACACATTTAATTTATTTATGGATTTTTTTAATTATTATATTTTATAATTATGTCAATAAAAAAGTCGTTATATATACCTTTCTATGGTCTATTGTCTATTATGGTCTATTCTATGGTCGCTCAAGGCTTAGAAATATGAGTGTTCAAATATCACGATCAGGCCTTTCCCAACTATATTGGTTGCTTTGGGGCAATGCCGTTTACGATGTTTATTCGCCTTAAAGTTGTTGCCCTATGTAAATATTTTATTGTTTGAGTAATCAACTCACGGCCAAAGTACCAGTAAATTCAAAGTAAATCAAGGCGTTAGTAAGACATCAACTATCTTCGTCATCAAATTACATGACACACAATCTTACTACCAAATAGGAAGTAAATAAAAAAAAATCTCACCTTCCCGATGTATCCTTGCGTTATTGTTTACAAGAAAGTAAACATCGATGACTAAGCCATACAATCATCTAACAGGTGAATCATGTACCTGGTATCGAGAGTTTTACTATTGAATTATCTAAAACAGTTTACGACGTGCATTGCGGAAAGCTATTGTTTCTGAAGGCCATTGTGATAAGATTTCGATTGTATTTTCATTTGATTTATTTTTGATAATCGTATTCGTTTTGTCGACATAAACTATACATAATATCTAAGTAAATCTATCAAAAAACAAATGTAGATTTATTTCACAAATTATAAAATACAAAAAAAAATAAGTTTATAAACTTCATCTAATTAAACATTCAACTGTATTTTTTTATTTTAAAGAATACTGTTATTCGTATTGGTACAACTTTTATATACTATACTGGCATACATGAAGCACACACTTAACTTAAATATTTTTCACTAAAGTTCAAAATAATAAGATGTTGTCACACTACTAAAGTGCTACCGGTAAAACTGCAAAAATATGATTATGGATTAAAGAGTCAAGTTCTGTTTACCTTAAGCAAATACCTATTTATACCATACCAAAATATATAAAGCCATATTAGTACCAAACATGCATTATGCATCTAGGGATTATTATACGCCACTTTCACTGCCTCTAAAGGCAGGCTAAACTAACGAAAATCGATTTGAGCCTGAATTTCTCGACTAGCTAATTTAAATCCTGACTTTCAAGAGTTATTTGTGGCCCCAATATGTCCTTATGGCCCTTGAAAGTTAGAATTTCAATATGTCTCGGTAGAATCACCAAAGAACTTGTAGAGAGCCCATCGTTCCATAAAGATATGGTCTTTTTATTTGAGCAAGTCCAACTTAATTTGCTGACGTTCACTAGATGACATCTCAGAGACGCGATATGAATCCACAGTTTTGACAGTCATTGTTTCCTTTCTCATTCAAGTATTCTGTACCTATGTCACTTTGAATACGCGTGCCACAGATACAAAATAAATTCACCAGAAACTGTAAATGATTCGAGCGGCATTTTTAAACAATAAGATAAGATAGATAGAAACATCTTACATTATTCAGAAAACAATGTGTCGTACGTATAATTAACTTCTTGAACGACAGCTGAGATAACGATAGCTCTAAATATTTTCCTTAATTTTTAAAGTCATTCATTGCGCCGTAGAGCTACGAAACACTAAATTAAATTACTTAGCCAAATTGTCATGAATTATAAATTTTTAACTTAAATCTATATAATAGTCAATGCACAGCCGAAAGAAAGACTTAAATACCTATCTAAGTCAACACTTCGATATTTTCACTTTAATGTAAAGCATTCGTGTGCTGGCAGAGCACGACCTAACTGGACGACAATGTACGCCTTTGCGATGTCGTCTGCAACAGTTTTACTGTCATCAATAAAAAAAACAGTAGATATGTATATGTATAGTCCAATATATGGAAATGATGATGATCATTAATTGCTATAGGATTATTTTCTTAATTACAAAGTAAATGAAAAGTTTTTAAGTACTATTATCCTACAAGCAAGGGGCATTCCTGAAGTCATTTTGTGACTAACATTGAAATGCCACGCTAGCGATGATCTCATGATAAGGTCATGGATGATCTAACTAGGCTACTGCGTCTGCATTAAGTGTCCTTATTGACTTAAATTATTTTTTTGAATAAATATCTAGATATTTCTTACTTTAAAATCATTTGACTCGTGTGTGCGTTAATGCAAAAATGATGGAATTTAAGCTCCGGAAGATTAAACATTTTGTAAAATACTAGGTACTATTTTTTTACTCACAGAATATCCTAGTGGTAATCAAATATGGAAACAAAACTACCGTATCCAAAAGCTTCTTTACTTCCAGCAAGCGCTATCGGTGACGCGTCCGACGATTAAAGGACTCAGTACCTAACGACCACCGATAACACTGATAACTAATCTCGCTCTTGGACTCGAGCACATTTGTTTGTTTCTTACATCCGTGGACGGTGTTCTGTGTTTGAAAATAAAAGAAAAACATTCCGGAATGTTCGTTTATCTGCATGGAAACTTGTAATCCTTTTTGAAATAAGGTCACGGCTTCTGTGGACAGTGTTCGATTTCAAAGAATCAAATCTTTCGTCTGATTTGACAAAAAAGTGGACAGTGTTCGTATTTCAAATGTAGGTTTAAAGGTGGCATCATGAAAAAAATACGTTTTATTACAAAATCAATGTGCGAGTAATAGTAATAATGAAAGTTGATTTTGCAAATAAAGAAGTTTTCTTGGGTCTTGAGATTTAAAGTTAATGGCAGAATGCACTCAGTTGGTCTGTGTTAAAAAAGTTTTTTTTTTATGTGAAAGCGCAGTGACGTGGGAAGTGTGAAAAAAAGTTATCGAATCTTTTACAACTTAACATCTGTTTACCGTTAACGTAACATTTTTCATCGAGTATCTATGCATAAAATAACAAGTGTTAAACCTATAAAATAGAAGCGGCTACTTTAAATAACTAGTTATTGCGCAACTGGCATGGAAAACTGCTATTTAACGTGTTAATTCAAAAGTCGAGGTTAATGGAGTTGATCAGATTTTCGTGAATTGAATAATTCAGTGATTGTTTTGATGCGCGCGCGCCTGCAAGTCTCGATATCGTGAGTTTCTGTTTAAATGAATCAGTGTTGTGAAAATGAGTGTTCCGAATTTGAGTGCGGACCAAATAACAGGTATTATCTCCATATTTACGTATATTTAAACTTCCTAGCAACACAATGATCAATATCTTTTATTATAAAAAAAGTATCATTAGCAAAATTGAGCTAGGATTTGCGACAGCGATATGTTTCATGAGACATGAAATATCGATTTCATACCAAATATGCTATGGCGAATTCCAAAACGTACCGATACTAATAGCATGATGTGAAAGGGATGTAATATGGGTCAGTAAGCCTTGCACGTAATGCAAGTTAACGAAATCGGTAAACAATGGAGAATTTAACAGACAGCTTTCAGGGGCTAGACAGACGAGCGGTTACTAGAGCTGATATAAATCCTCAGTGCGTTTTAAAACGCAGTGCGCATATTCTGTCAAATAAGCAGTACAACTAAAAACAGTGAGCTAGAAACCTTTTGAAATATAACCTCTGCAGGATTGCAGAAGCTGTTAAAAAAGTGACACAAACCCCTGCATAATACAACCATTAGCATCCCCGAAAGTTTGTGCTCCCAATATAAAGCCTATCCCTAAGTTGCTATTTAAATGTTTAATAAAAACGTTAAGTGTAATTTTTTTACATTTTAAAATATACGATTACAACATTAACGAACTCTGTGGCGCAGTGGGCGAAGGCCCGCCTGAGACGCAGAGGGTTCGATTCCCGCGTTACAAATGTTTGTACGATTAGCTAATGTTTGTCTCGGGTCTGGGTGATTTCTATGTATAATATCACTCGTATTTAAAAAAAAGTATATAAGCTTGTATAATGGGAACTATATGACTGATATACAGTCATGTAGTTCCCATAACACAAGCTCTGCTTAGTTTGGGGCTACTAAGTTTGGGACTAGATGATGTTGTGTGAAAAATTTCCAGCATTATTTATTTATTTATTGTTATTTTAAATACAACAACTGTTTTTTTCATCAAAACTTTTTTATATTAGAGCGAGTTAGATCCCTGATTCTGTTTTATAAGTTGGTAGGTCCTAGATGACACTTCTCATATATATTTTTGTATACTTCTTAAGTGGCAACAAGCGTACGGCCTACCTGTTGGTAGGCGGTTACCGGTACTCGCCCTGAGTCGACCCTGAGACATAACGGGTGAAAAGTCTTATGAGCCTGTAATTTCACCGGCACTCTTCAATCCGGAACACAGCAATGTTATTTAATCAACATTACATCTAATATTTGCATTATTATTACAGAAAACGTGCCATAATTTAGGTGAAATATTTTGACGCATGACAGAGCGAAGCGTGATTTCTTATGATTTGAGAGTCTGATTTGATCCGTCACACTACTCAAAGGTTACAGAAACTTTGCATTATTATGAGAGAAAAAAAAAGACCTTCTGTTGAAATTCAACCTACAAACAATACATTTGCAAGAAATTTACTGCATAAATCGCAAGTTTGTAACTATAACGGTCATTCCAAAAAGCACTTTGTTCACGGAACCCATAATTACTCCTGACTATTAGACAGATAACAAACTCCATTAGGTGCCTACTTTGTTTACGTGTACTTTGCTAATTAGTGTGAAGTTGGAGGTGGAACTTTTAAATAATTAAGAAGTTTATTTTAGACAAAACCCGACTTTAAATTCCAAAGCAAAATGTTATTGACAATGGAAGCAGTCTCACACTTATATTTCCCATGGAAAATGTTGTTATCATTGTAAAACGTGAGTTTTTTTAAATTATTGAATGGAATTTAAATTTAATGTTACTCGTTTAATGGTATATCGTGTACTAAGCAATAGGTGTGTATTTAAAGTACGTAATATTGTTTGTATGAGAGCAAAGCGTTAGGAACTCTATCTATACCTACCTGCTTAGGTATATCGTTTATCCTGTCGTATAAAGGACAGTACATCATCTTCTTGCCTTTTTCCCACATAACATGGGTTCGGCACAACATGTTTCCTTCTTCCACTCTCCTCTATCAGCCGTCATCTCAGTACTCACTCCTTTCTTAACCATGTCATCTTTCACACAATCCATCCATATTTTGTGTGGCCTACCTTTGCTCTTATTTCCATCCTAATAAACGTCATAAATTATCGATCTTTAAATAATTGTTAGATAACAAACACAATACAAATCTACCTTAGTTTACGTGGTTACAATATTATAGAAATATGTATTTTTATCTTTTATGCTAATTAATACATCTATCTATCGAGTTCTTCATATAATATTAATAATGCTGGACAGTTTTCAGACAGCGCCATCTAGTTCCAAACTAAGCAGAGCTTGTATTATAAGAACCACATGACTTATATACCTATACATATACTTTATTTTGTAAATACATACATAGTATACATAGAGAACATCCAGACCCGATATAAACATTTGCTAACCATACAAACATTTGTCCCGCGGCGGGAATCTAACACACAACTACCCGCGTTTTGAAGTGGCGATCACAATAGGCCTAACGGCCGCAGTGATACCAAAGCCACTAAAAGCTAATACAAAAAATACCCGCGTTTTATAAACGATCTCGCGGTTAAGTTTTTATAACACCAACCTATCTTGTTGGAGGTCGCGGGTTATAATCCCGTAGAAGCTGAATTTTCGGGATATTATAAAATCTATTATTTCAAGTCGTTTAGTTTTTATTATTTTTAATATTAAATAACATCACTTTTCAATAAGTAGGCGTACATAGTTTACCTTTGTATAGCAATGAATAGGAATAACTGCTAATAATAATGAAATCTTAAGTACCTACCGATAGCACACAATAACTAGGTACCTCATTTAGTTTATCGTTCTTTAGATAATTTGTACGAATGTAAGTATGTCTTCAGATCAAATGTCAAATCAACATATTACATTTATGTCGCAACAAGTACTTATCAGTAATAAATAACTCAAAACATGTTAGACAAATTACTAAAAAACGTGTAGCGATTGAGTCTTTTAAAATAACATAAATGCACCATACATCATGGCGTCGGTATGTAGCCGGTAGCAGATAAGGGATTCCGTCCACCGAAGTGCTACTGCATTTTTTGTATACGGAGTCCTGATATCACACTAGGATTAAGAAAAAAAAAATTATCCTGGTTAGTATAGTAGAGTAGGACCTTTATTATAATTATTGATTTAAAGATTTTGTTATTTCGGAAGAAAGGTCAAGACAAATATGGTAAGTAAAAAGTGGAGAAAATTTTTTGATTGACTCTGGAGGAGGCAGGTAGACGTGGTACCAAGGTACCACAACTCCTAGAGCTTGCTGAATATGCAAACATTCGTCTCGCAGCGGGAATCAAATCCACACCCGGCCGGCTATTTGCTTGCCGCGCTACAGAGGTCGCATTGAGTGGCACATGTGTTGTAAACAACGTATCAAATCCCGCTTGCGATCAGGGCTGCAAAATGGTGGCTCGAGTTTCTTGACATAAAAAACATTTGCATGAGAATTGGGGCACTGGGCTGGCGTTGAGAACAGAGGCTCTCATATGTAAATTTTCTAAATTTGTATCCATAATATTACCAACTTTTTTAAATAAATTTAAAGCTTTGCACACAGGTTTGATATTGTGTTCGTACACAGTATCTCAAAAAAAACGACTAACCTACTAATAATATTTAATGTGATATCTCTGTTGGATGTCCTAAATAAATAAATACATTTTGGTCATATAAAGAATAACTATTTTTTAACAGAACTACTGCAAGGTATGTCGATGTTTAAACCGGCATGAACTCTTCGCTTTAGTGGGCATGCGCCTAAGTTTTACAAAGTTGTACATCGATCTGGATATTCTTGAGAAAGTTATCGATAAAAATGTGCCTCTCACTATTTAACACATAGGGCCAAGCCCTTACAAATTGACATGTCAAAATTAGATTGAAGAAATTCCAAATTCAAATTGAACCGTATTATTGATAAACTGCAACACTAAACTGTATAAAGGAGGCTTTAGTTGAGTGTCCGCGCCATCAAACTAGTTTCATAAATTCAGCTAACTTCCATTACTTTTATTCTAAGAAACTTTATACCACTATAGACAACAATTTAACTTCACTATATATAAAGCTATTATTGCCATATATATGGCGGATGTGCATAGTGTTGAAAAAAAAAAGGTCCTTATCGATCAGCCAGTTCAATTTAAATGATGATAAGGATACTCCTACTATTTTGTCTACCTATACCGACTAATATTATAAAGACGTAAAGTGTGTAAGTTTGTATATAGGAGATAATTAACGAAACTACTGAGCTAATTTCAAAAATGATTTCATTGATAATTAAAATAGGGTGAATATAGGCTGTTTATTGTCCTGCTAAATAAAAAAGCTCTTCGCGTAGACAAATTTTGCAACGTAAGTTGCCAAAAAGGAATGCGTTCCTTACGAACGCTGCGGAGAGCTACTTTTTATCCAAGTATAAAAAGCTACTGTCCAGACCCCTAGGCGGTCTTGATAGTAGCTTGTTATCAATAGAAAGCCTATATACTTTATTTTATTACTATTACAGTTCTTACATAAGTTCTCGATGTAATTTGAATTGATTCGATCTTAGCTTTAGCTTACTGAACACCCGCTGAGCTGAACGGTGTTTCCAGGTTGTTTATACCTATCATTAAAATGGCTACCTGCTTGAGAAAGGTTGATTTTTCCCACAGTTTTCTAAAATATTTTTTTTCTTTTTAGGTGCATATTTAATGTGTTTTGTCGACCTCACAGAATGCGTGTTAAAAGCCAGCATTGCTAGCATCTTTCTATTTACAAATTGTACCTAGAATAGCTCAATTTAAAACGAATACAGGGAATCTAAGTGTTGGATCAGTAATATGATTGTTTTGTGACTGATAGGTGTCATGTATGACCGCCGTGTTGGCATAGTGGTCAATACGCTGACTTCCAATACAAAGTGTGAAAGTGTGCACGAAAACCGTCATGCCATAGAACTAAAAGAGCTCATGTGCTGATCGGCTTACAACCGTGTCACGTGGAATACTAACTATATGCGAAACGTGGGCATGTGCCTACCACAATGCTCCATTACCCCATTCATGGTTTCCTCACGGACCTGTGTGCATAATAGGGATTTAATTGACTCCACACAAGGATTCCCTGTATCATTGGTATGAGGAACTACGAGTACCATGGTACTATAATACCCAGACCCAGAAAAATCTGCTGAACATGCAAACATTTGGGGATTTGAGGATGTCCATGATGCGGTATCCGGTCGTGAGCATGTCTATTTTACGACTTGCGGTATCGGGTCATGCATGAGGATATCTGTTTTAACTGCCCGTGTACTTATCCGGTCGTGAGTATATCTATTTTAACTGCCCGTGCATTTATCCGGTCGTGAGCATATCTATTTTAACTGCCCGTGCATTTATCCGGTCGTGAGCATGTCTATTTTACGACTTGCGGTATCTGGTCATGCGTGAGCATATCTGTTATAACTGCCCGTGCATTTATCCGGTCGGGAGCTTGTCTATTTTGCGACTTGCGGTATCGGGTCATGCGTGAGCATTTCTGTTATAACTGCCCGTGCATTTATCCGGTCGGGAGCTTGTCTATTTTGCGACTTGCGGTATCGGGTCATGCGTGAGCATTTCTGTTATAACTGCCCGTGCATTTATCCGGTCGGGAGCTTGTCTATTTTGCGACTTGCGGTATCGGGTCATGCGTGAGCATTTCTGTTATAACTGCCCGTGCATTTATCCGGTCGTGAGCATGTCTATTTTACGACTTGCGGTATCGGGTCATGCGTGAGCATTTCTGTTATAACTGCCCGTGCATTTATCCGGTCGGGAGCTTGTCTATTTTGCGACTTGCGGTATCGGGTCATGCGTGAGCATATCTGTTATAACTGCCCGTACATTTATCTGGTCGGGAGCTTGTCTATTTTGCGACTTGCGGTATCGGGTCATGCGTGAGCATATCTGTTATAACTGCCCGTGCATTTATCCGGTCGTGAGCTTATCTATTTTGCGACTTGCGATATCGGGTCGTGCGTGAGCATATCTGTTTTTAATGCAATTACTTGCAATTTAGTCAAATGTACTGATTGGCCTTTTTTCCGTTACAGAGATCGAGGCTGCAGAGGCCTGCAAATGGCTAAGAGCAGCTGGCTTCCCGCAGTATGCACAGATGTACGAAGGTGAGTCTTCATTCATTATTATGCTACTCTGTGACGATACAACAATTTAGGCGGAAACCTAGATAGGTACATAAAAATGCCTCTGTACTAATACTAGGTATAAAAGAGGTAACATTTGTAAGATTTTATATCAGTGTAATCTCCGAAACTAATCATCCGATTAAAAAAACCTTTCGCCAATATTTAGAATGAACTAGCAGGGTGGACATAAGCCTTTACAATCCCTTTTATTTTAACGGGAAAGTATTATAATATGTATTATCCCGTTAAAATAAAAGTAATTTGTATAAATTCGTCGAGACCAATTTATCAACGTAAATCGACGTAAAACAGTCTAGCGATTGCGTTTCTTACGTAGGCAGCCGGAACGGTAAGAGCTACTTTTTATCCGATTACGCGAGCGAAGCCGTGTGCAGTAGCTAGTCTTAAATATAACAAAAATTACAATACTCAAAAAATATGTTAGACGATTCGCTCATTGGACGTCTTGCTCACTAGACGTATTGCTAGTTAGACGATTCGCGTTATCGTTGTTTGTATATCATCAAGGAAGTTAATAACAATCCAATCCACATATTGGTAAGCAGTTACCTTATCCTGTAGACGCTTGAAAACCCAGAGGTACTAAAAGTAATAAATACATATTGTAGTCACTTAGGACAACTTCTAAGCAGGGAGAAATGATTAATATACACCGATTCGTAGCAACCGACCTTGATATAAGGGATTATGTATGACGCGGTCATTCTTTTGATGTTCCTGTCCTCCACTAAATATAAAGTCTATTTTATTCACGCAACAACACTTGACAAGCGTCCTAATAGCGTGGTATTCCCGTATTAGGGACACACTCGCGGAACAATAACGATCTGTCCTTACAATCAATTAATCATGCTTACCGTACAAACAGGGTGTTTGAGGAATGATATATGATCGTGTGGTTCCTGTTGGAATACAGAATAAATGGGATATTCTGTTAATCCTCATACTTTATCAAAAACTCATTTTGGACCAACAATTTTTTCGATGATATATTTAATCGTATTTTTGTACCAATAAGTGGCGATCGGCTTGCAACCTGTCACGTGGAATGCTTACTTCTTGAAAAACGTAGGCATGTGTTAAATGTAATGTTTGAACTTGCCTCTGACTTCTCCCTACTTTGTATCCACAAGGATCTACGCACTTCGTATGTATCTGAGCTTAGATAAATAATACAGTATACCTATACCATCATTGGCTATGTGTTATTCTGATGTATAAGATGTATACTGTAAAGTTTCATCAAAATCCGTGCATTCGTTTTTGCGTGAAAGAGTAACAAACATCCATCCTCACAAACTTTCGCGTTTATAATAATATTTAAAATTTATGTTCAAATCCTTTGGACCGTTGCCGGTTTTACCTCCAAATAATATTTAATAAAACCGACCAAATATAAGTTAAGTCTAACACGCGCACTAAAGGTTACGTAGCACATAATATAAAACACCAATTTGTAGGTATAACAAGGTTTTTTAACTTTTTTTATGAAGAATTAGTTGAGGATTTGTTGATTTTTTATTACTTATGGATTTTTATTGTTGGTTAAAAAAGAGTATATTGTACCAATCTAGGCTATTGTTCAAGTATAAGAAAAGATCGCTGGCTCTTATCTGGGTCAACGCATTAGCATTGCCATTCAGCGTGGCAATGCGGCCAGTATTTTGGGAACGCTTCCGCCTGGTAGTGATCTGGATCAGTTGAGCTATCTATAGATCGTTTGCAACGGTCTTTAGATAGCTAGCTGTTTCATCTATATTTTTTGTATATACCTACTTGTACATAGTTGTATGAATATTTTTTTTAATTAGAAAATATTGCTTATTTATTATTATTATTAATATAGAGGTCACAGTAACAAGAACTCTAAAATAAAATAGAGTATATTGTACCAATCCAGGCTTTTGTTCAAATAAATGAATTTATTTATTATTATAATTATCATAGAGGTCACTGCAACAAGAAGCCTAAAAATTCAGCACAGATTAAAAACTACGGCGCTGTATGTGACAGACAGATGAAACCCTAAAACCATCCTTTATACTGTAGGACCCTAACGAAGCTCAGCTGTGGAGATGAAGCCAGATCCTCTCAATTGATCA
Source organism: Perizoma affinitatum (assembly GCA_961405105.1). NCBI lineage: Eukaryota > Metazoa > Arthropoda > Insecta > Lepidoptera > Geometridae > Perizoma > Perizoma affinitatum. The sequence goes on from OY560188.1 coordinate 13,068,344, forward strand.
CCATTCTAACATTTATTAACAAAATGATTGTATGGATAAGCTCTTGAATTAAAAGTACAAAAGGGGTTCGAAAAATTAAAATTTACTATATTTTTTCTTATAATCAAAAATTATAAATGTTGACCTAGTTTGTGATATCCGGATCAGAAGTCCCCGACTTCTGATCCGGAGGTCGTTCCGGGTTCGAACCCGGTCGTGCACCAATGGATTTTTCCACTAGAGAAGTGTTTGTGCGCATTAACACGTGCTCAAAACAGTGAAGGAAAACCTCGTGAGGAAACCGGCATGCCCAACCAAACTTTAGAACCAAAAATTCGAAGGCATGTGCCAACAGTTAGTGTTCCAATAAGCGGCGATGGGCTTGCAACCTGTCACGTGGAATGCTTACTTCTTGCAGAAGGCGGGCATGTACCAAATGTAATGTTTAGACGTGCCTCTGACTACCCTCTACTTGGTATCCTCAAAGATCTACTCACTGAGTATGTATCTGTGGATGTCCACCATGGGGAAGACAGTCGTGAGCGTGTTTGTTTTGTTTGTATAAATGTTAGTTTATGTTATAAAATCTACATGACCGATATAGGTACTTCTTATATGTATTTTTATGTAAATACATACATATTATGCAAAGAAGACATCCAGACCCGAGACAAATATTTGACGGTCGTACCAACATTTGTCTCGCAAGAATCGAACCCGCAACCTTCTGCGGCAGGCCTTCGCTCACTGCGCTACAGAGGTCGTCACTAGAGTATGCTTTGCAGCGCCCTCTAGCGACTTCTGATGACTAGACATATCTAAGAACCATCCTAAAAGTCATACAAATCTATTGCAAAATATGCATTTCAATGTGTAAGGAAAATAATCAAGAATAGGGGCTATTTTATGACTCATAGCTATAGGTAGGTGTAATTACTGACTAGAAATATCAGTTACAGTTCATTAATTAAAAGGAATATCCCTACAAACCTTTCCTTCTCTTTTCACAATACGAACTAAATAGATACACACTCACTTTCTTTAGATCCTTCCAACTATTCCATTAACCTATGGCAACACTATGCCCATTGACAGTTAATTGTATGACTATATTTTATCTGTGGAATATCAGTACTAACAGTCGAATGAACTGTGGTGAAATGGGCATTCCATTCTATCAACAAATCTATTGGGAATGATTGAATACCATCTCGATATTTGAAGAAATACAATATCTTGGAATGTTTTTGTAGTATGCGATGGTTTGGACATAACACCAAATACTTTATTTTACGTTTTATGAAATAAACAAACTATTAATATTAAAGATATAATAGGCGGTCTTATAGATAAAAAACGATCTCTTACAGACCTTTTGCTGTAGGTACATTTGGTTATAGAGGTATAGTATGTGATTTTTAAAGTAGCAGGGGGAGTGTTAAATGTAACATTGTAATGCGTGGACCGATTTGGATAAAATTCAAAAGAGAATTTGAACCTTACAGAAGAACAAAACAGAATACTTTTTATTTAGGTACCACGCGAGTAGACGTGGACAGAAGCTAGAAGGTGATAAGAAGGTAAATTATGAAAGAATGTTCTTCGTCTTGAACATTCAGTTTCTTCTTGAGGTAGGTCAGTGGCCGAACCGGGTTGATTATTACGCACGTATCGTAAAAAGTAACTAGTGACCAATGGTGAAACCATTGTGGTCAAAAGATTTCGTGCGCTCGTCGAGACTATATTTAGGAATGCGTCACAATGACTGAAATAATGTTAAATTCAAGATGGTGAACCTTAATTTTTTTTTATACGACCAATATGGCTTACAGTCATACAACTCAATTGTTGGTAAGCGGTTATTATAAACCACCAGAAACCAACATACGTTGCTGACCCTTTCAAAATATTGAAACCCCCTTTTTCAACTTATACGGTAGTAAATTGGGAAAACCTCAGCAGAGAGAACCGAGTTAAAAGTTCCATGCTGAAAATGTGTGGGTGTATTTGGTTATAAGGTGATGATGATAATGATGATGGCTGCGTTGGATTCTAAATCAGACATCAGAGTTGGACACTTACGAATCTAGGTAACTACCAACTTTTAGTGCCTAAGTAAGACACAGATGAACACCATTCGTTTTCACTTTTACTGACTTATTTTCGTCGGACATCGATAAAATCTTGAACGTCTCAAGTTTCTTGGCGTTTCTAGATAAAAATCAAGTTATAGCTACGTAATCGTGCGGCGGCATATTAGAAGAGTCTAAAACTGGGTATTAATATACTCAAACAACCAAAAGTTTTTCTAATAATATTGTAAGGCGACAACTTTTTTGTAGGCGGGACGACTTGTTATCGTCAGAAATATTTAGAGAGCCAAGATTCGTCGTTATCTTTGAGATAAGGCAGAAATGCAAACTTAAAAAACGATGTTTCTAAGTTTTATGATTAAATATCTTTATTATTTTTAGAAACCGTGACACAGTCGTCTTGGTTACTAATATGACTGTGATACACTCTTCATAACACAAAGGTGAGCAAGTCTGGGGGTTTTTGGTCTATGGCCTTTGTAAATGCGTTTCTTTGCATGTTTCATCTACTTTGGTAGATGGAGTAGTCTGATGGAGCCCTATGCTGAAAAGCAAAGCAATCGAACGATATCTGAATTTATAGATAATTAAGTTCTTTACATTATAAAGTTAGTATTTAGTTTGTAAATAAAGGCTGTTAAATTGAAATTGAAAAATATACATCGTTTCTCATTTTCTACCTATCTATCTAGAGTACTCGTAGGTAGTTAAAAATTATTAACTCATAGTGAAAATGAATGTTTTTGTTAATTTACCTTAATTGAATTTTAGTAGTTTATAACTTGTGTAGGTACAATTACGGCGATTTTTTTCAGAAAAGAATTACATACATGGTTTCGTAAAATTTATTGATATAATCCTTCATAACGCCAGGTGCGCTCGAAAAATGTGATACAATCCCAATTACTTAAGTAAAAGAAGAATAGGTTAATATTTCAGGGAAAATGCCATGTTTTAAACATACTAATATTTTTTTTTTTACAAGTACACATTTTTTCATACAACTCAGTACAAGTAGGTATATACAAAAACTACAGATGAAACAGCTAGAAACGATCTATATATAGCTCAACTGATCCAGATCACTACCAGGCGGAAGCTTTCCCAAAATACTGGCCGCATTGCCACGTTGAATGGCAATGCTAATGCGTTGACCCAGATAAGAGCCAGCTCTCTAGTCACGCGTCTCTTTCGCTCTAAAATAATTTAAAAAACGCGAAGGGCTCCTGTTCCCCACGGACCCAGAGTCTCAACCCCAAAAGGCTTAAATAAGTAATAATAATTAGATCTCTCACAACAATTGACTTACCTACGTCAATCACAATGCAGGAGGCAGCTATTCTTGATGCCCATATGTCGAACTTTTTGAAAGTTTTGCCAAGAAGACCCTAATATATTTAACTCTTCAAATGATGCTGTGTGAAAATGTCCAGCATTATTATTATTATTAATCACTTGGCTTAGGCCCGTGCGTGTATTAATGAAATTTTAGATTTCTTGAAATAAAAACACTAAATAATAATAATACTATAAACTATGACAATTTGAAAAATATTTCAACGCAATAATTATCGTTTCTACCTGACCTTTATTTACAAAAGTTACGCTTTAAGGAAAATGTAAAATAAAATATATAGAAATAAATAAAAATTACGCTGATTAAACCTCGATATTTTGTTTTAATCGACGATAAAAGTATTGGGTTTATGACCAATCGTAAAATTTTAGTTAAACCTGACAATTTTTGTATTAAAAGTTGGTTTACGATCTCAATGTTAAAGTGTGTAGGTTTGCGGATTTAGATCAATTATTTTAGGTCAAGGTGGCTTTTGTATCATCTAGGAAGCGTTTTCTGATTGGTTAATAATTATACTAAAATACTAGCTATTACCCGGCATGCCTTGCAATGCCACTCAAAGAAAGAAAGTATTTAGTTTTACCAACTCACCTAAGTTTCATAGCAATCGGATAAATGGTATTGAAACGGATACGGGACAACCTATAGTTTAAATATGATAAAATTGCCAGCATCGTCAAACGTGTCCTGAAAAAAGCATATAAAAATAGTAAAATTGGTTTAAACAGACTATAAAAAAAAATCATAGATGATTTTCTTTCTTTCTAAATGTTTAATGATAACGACAAATTCAGATAAAAAAAAATATATAAGTAGTATATCAGTCATGTAGTACCCATAACACAAGCTCTGCTTACTTTGGGGCTAGATGATGCTGTGTGAAAAATGTCCAGCATTATTTATTATTATTTACGAAAAACACATATTTTGTTTTTCCTGTAAAATACAATATTTCCTTTCAATACTCAAGTACTCAGTCTCTCAGTATATTGTGAGTATAATATTAATTATATAGAATATTTAGTAGTATATGTTATATTATCTGTAACTTATAATGTTAGGTTATGTAAGTAAGTAGGTATATGTTTATCTAGGGAATAGTGTTTGTGTTTTAGTAATAGTATAGCTCTATATTTTTTTTTATTATTCATGCATTACCTCAAGACTTTTCCATACTACACAAAGGTGGAAGAGAATACTATCTAGCATTAAGTTCGCCTATGTACAGTAGTTTTTGTTTGTAAGTACATACACAATTATACATAGAAAACACCCAGACCCGAGACAAATATTTGCAGATCATACAAACATTAGTCCCGCGGCGGGAATTGAACCCGCAACATTCTGCATCTCAGGCGGGCTTTCGCCCACTGCGCCACAGAGGTAGTTTTAGTTATGCAATAAAGAATTTTCTGAAGAAATGTATCTCATCCTGAAGTGACCTTCAATGTGAGTAAAAAGGTAACTTCTAGACAAGACAATCATGTTTCATTGGCCATATCATCACTTACCGTCAGGATGAAATTATGGTCAACTAAAGGTATATGTATTTTATATAAGAAGTTATTTTTTGTGACGATTTAATCAACTGTATTCTAAAATCGGCATTGTCAGCCATCAGTGGCAGAGGTCAATCCTCCGAGGTGAACCAGTCTAGCCAAGTTGGTCTAATTTGGCTGTCCATTCAAATTTTATCGACGTCGATAAAACCTACCTTAGCAATCTCATTAGATAAACAAAACTAAGCTCGTTTTAGACAAATATATAGGTTCTAAGTTACTTAACTTTGAACTGGTATATAGTTTAATGATTTTGGACTGTAGTAAACGTATGATATGATATAAGAATGTCCACTGTAATTTAACATAAAGTTTACAAAAAAAAAACAAAAAACAAACAAACACGCTCACGACTGTCTTCCCCATGGTGGACATACTCAGTGAGTAGATCTTTGAGGATACCAAGTAGGGGGTAGTAAGAGGCACGTCCAAACATTACATTTGGTACATGCCCGCGTTTTGCAAGTAGTAAGCATTCCACGTGACAGGTTGCAAGGCCAATGCCGCTTATTGGAACACTAACTATTGGCACGAATTTTCGGTTCTAGGGCATGGCGGTTTCCTCACGATGTTTTCCTTCACCGTTTTGAGCACGTGTTAATGCGCACATAAATTATTCGACTGGAAAATCCATTGGTGCACGACCGGGTTCGAACCCACGACCTCCAGATTAGAAGTCGGGTTATCGCCCACTAGGCCAACACGGCTTTTCACAAAAAACAAAAACACTTTAAAAATAAAGTTGTACCAGCTTAGTTTTTTAAAATGGCACAGATATCGCAATAGATCTAGACTGTTAAGATGTGATAAAACCGTTTAAATGTTGCTTCATAGTTATTGTTTTACATCCACACTGATATCTAGTATCATCTATTTAGCTTTCGGGGACTGGACCGGTAAAAAAAAAAGTAAAAAAAGGAAAAAAGTTCCAATTGGATAATAGCGTAAAAGAACGTCGCGTCTAAAAAGTATTGTTATGTCAAAAGACTACCTCACTTAAATTACTCTCACGTATCCATTTGTATCAGAAAGAATTAGACAAAATATAGTTAACATACATACATAAATAATGTTCTTTTTCCTAAGTGTTTCACAATAACAGAAAACCAAATTATTTACATAATTGCAAACAATACCGCGATTCCGTTACGGATTCTAACTTTTTATTACACCATAAAAACTACTCGCCTACCTACATTCTCTCGTTTGACAAAGAATGACCCAAAAACCAACTAATATTTTTATGGGTTTCCGATGACATAATCTATAAGTGTTTGCTGTTATAATATTTTAAAATCGTTTAAATTTAGCGAAAGTGTCCGCCCACGTTGAAATCATAAACAACACAGCATGTATTATTATTATTATTATTAGAAAAGCTGGTACACTTTGGCAACTCTATACCAAGATATTCCAGACCTCGATAGCGCGGCGAGTGAGTAGCCAGCTGCGACGCAATAGGTGCATGTTATATTCCCGCTGCGGCACAAATGTTTGCATGTTCTGCAGATATTTTGTACCGGGTCTAGGTGTTCTGGTAGGGATACTCGAAATTCCTGATACTCACGATACAGGGATTTATGGTATGGAGTGATAGCATTTAACCGTTTATTGGTTTTCCATCAAAATGTTACTTGGAAGAATACGCTTTCATCGATAAGACCGCCCATTGTAACTTGTATGTTTAAGAATTCCTTTGTATTTTTGTGCAATAATTAGGCGCTAAAGACCCGTAAATAAATTATAATTATATTATTAAAGTTTATCTATGCGTCTATCTACAGATTGGGAAGACTTCCTCAGCTGTTCACGGTAGACTGTGTAAATTGTTCCAAAAAGCTTTACGTCATCCCAGAACCAAACAAAACATTAAGCGATTAGCGTTATCTGCAGGTAGGTAAACATTTCTTTGAGACGACTACATTTTTAAGCAACCTCCAAAATCAACCCTAACAAAGCACAATAAGGATTGGTCTGTTTTATCTATTTTTGCGGCGTTCGGACGTGACAGCCACAGAATATATTTGAAATACGATTTGATATTCAATTTTGTTTCCTACCTTTAAGGATTAAGAAAGGATTTCGAATGTTTACTTTTTAAAGTGATTCAATATTATTTATGAGCGGTAGGGGGTCTGTCTGTCAGAATTAAGGTACCTAGTAACTGTCAAAATATTTTTCTGTGATTTGTTCAGGTATTTGATCTGTCATTCCGTGACAGGTCGTTGTTGAGTGAAGACCTATTTTGTGGTTTGCTGCAAAAACTTGTGGGTGTTTCGAAAAGTATTTTCAAATAAGTTTTTGGAATCGGAATAAATGGTGAATACCGTTTCTTGTATAAGGTAAGTTCACTTGATAAAAACTATATTAAATAAAAAACCCAATTTGATGTGTAAAAAAACTAATTAGACGCATGTTCATTTGTATTGTAAAGAACAAACGAACAAACAAAAACAAACACGCTCACGACTGTCTTCCCCATGGTGGACATCCTCAGATACATACTCAGTGAGTAGATCTTTGAGGATACCAAGTAGGGGGTAGAAAGAGGCACGTCCAAACATTACATTTGGTACATGCCCGCGTTTTGCAAGTAGTAAGCATTCCACGTGACAGGTTGCAAGCCCATCGCCGCTTATTGGAACACTGTTGGCACAAGCCTTCGAATTTTTGTCTCTAGGGCATGCCGGTTTCCTCACGATGTTTTCCTTCACCGTTTTGAGCACGTGTTAATGCGCACATATTTTTTTCGAGTGGAAAAATCCATTGTTGTTCAACCGGATTCGAACCCACGACCTCCGGATCAGAAGTCGGGGTATCGCCCACTAGGCCAACACGCGAATAACTGGTAAAATATGGTAACTTTTTCTTGTTTACCCGCGCCACAAAGATCCCATACCTATTTCTGCGTTTGGGGTAAAAATATAGTATTACAAGAATTACTAATAAAATTGTCGTGGCTAAAATCTAGTGACAGATATAACTAAGATATATAGTAGTTTGATTATAATTTTCTAATTTTATATTATAATGGGTTTAATATTTTAATAATGCTTTCGTTGATATTTTTTCTTTAAGTTTGACTTTGACATACTTGCCACTTTCATTGTATAATTTTTTTTTAACTAAAATATCGTTCAGTGTAAGCTTTATCAATGCTCATTCATTACTCTTATAAATTAATCCTGTGGGCGTCCAAGACCTCTATTTAAAGCAATCAGTCTATTTTCTATGAATATTCAAAGATCAGGTCCAAAGTAAACCTCGCAGAGTAATAATGAGCAAGATATAGAAAGCCGTGTGAGCATAATAGCTTGAACTCCGACTTTCGATCCGAAGATCATGGGTTCGAACTCGGCCGAGCAATAATGGATTTCTCAATTTATGTGCGCTTAATACGTTCATATAACGGTGAAGAAGTAAATTGTGAGTAAACTGGCATGCCCTAGAACGAAAAAATCTAAGGCATGCAACATAAGTTAGTGTTCCAAAAAAAGCCTAGGGCTTACAACCTTTAACGGAATGCTAACTATAAAAACGTGGACTTGTGTCAAATATATAGCGTTTTTCTGACTACCCTCTAATTGGTATCTTCAACGCATTGAGTATGTTTCTAAGGATGTCCTTCACGGGACATTACGTGAATCGTCATCTACTCTAATATTATAAAGATGTAAAGTTTGTAAGTTTGGATGAAATAGATAATCCTTATCACAACTCAGTAATCATCCGATTTCAACAATTATTTCACTAATATTTCAATTTGACAGTAATCAGAATAATCCATTTATTGGTAATTCAATTTAAACGTCAGACTCACAATTTAAAAAAAAAAAAATCACAGTATAGATAAATGATTAATAAAATACCAAATGAATAATTCATTTAATAATAAACACATAAACATTCATAGTAAATTATACGATGTATTTATATAATTATAAATACATCGTATAATTTACTATGAATGTTTATGTGTTTATTATTAAATGAATTATTCATTTGGTATTTTATTAATCATTTATCTATACTGTGATTTTTTTTTTTTTAAATTGTGAGTCTGACGTTTAAATTGAATTACCAATAAATGGATTATTCTGATTACTGTCAAATTGAAATATTAGTGAAATAATTGTTGAAATCGGATGATTACTGAGTTGTGATAAGGATTATCTATTTCATCCAAACTTACAAACTTTACATCTTTATAATATTAGAGTAGATGACGATTCACGTAATGTCCCGTGAAGGACATCCTTAGAAACATACTCAATGCGTTGAAGATACCAATTAGAGGGTAGTCAGAAAAACGCTATATATTTGACACAAGTCCACGTTTTTATAGTTAGCATTCCGTTAAAGGTTGTAAGCCCTAGGCTTTTTTTGGAACACTAACTTATGTTGCATGCCTTAGATTTTTTCGTTCTAGGGCATGCCAGTTTACTCACAATTTACTTCTTCACCGTTATATGAACGTATTAAGCGCACATAAATTGAGAAATCCATTATTGCTCGGCCGAGTTCGAACCCATGATCTTCGGATCGAAAGTCGGAGTTCAAGCTATTATGCTCACACGGCTTTCTATATCTTGCTCATTATTACTCTGCGAGGTTTACTTTGGACCTGATCTTTGAATATTCATAGAAAATAGACTGATTGCTTTAAATAGAGGTCTTGGACGCCCACAGGATTAATTTATAAGAGTAATGAATGAGCATTGATAAAGCTTACACTGAACGATATTTTAGTTAAAAAAAAATTATACAATGAAAGTGGCAAGTATGTCAAAGTCAAACTTAAAGAAAAAATATCAACGAAAGCATTATTAAAATATTAAACCCATTATAATATAAAATTAGAAAATTATAATCAAACTACTATATATCTTAGTTATATCTGTCACTAGATTTTAGCCACGACAATTTTATTAGTAATTCTTGTAATACTATATTTTTACCCCAAACGCAGAAATAGGTATGGGATCTTTGTGGCGCGGGTAAACAAGAAAAAGTTACCATATTTTACCAGTTATTCGCGTGTTGGCCTAGTGGGCGATACCCCGACTTCTGATCCGGAGGTCGTGGGTTCGAATCCGGTTGAACAACAATGGATTTTTCCACTCGAAAAAAATATGTGCGCATTAACACGTGCTCAAAACGGTGAAGGAAAACATCGTGAGGAAACCGGCATGCCCTAGAGACAAAAATTCGAAGGCTTGTGCCAACAGTGTTCCAATAAGCGGCGATGGGCTTGCAACCTGTCACGTGGAATGCTTACTACTTGCAAAACGCGGGCATGTACCAAATGTAATGTTTGGACGTGCCTCTTTCTACCCCCTACTTGGTATCCTCAAAGATCTACTCACTGAGTATGTATCTGAGGATGTCCACCATGGGGAAGACAGTCGTGAGCGTGTTTGTTTTTGTTTGTTCGTTTGTTCTTTACAATACAAATGAACATGCGTCTAATTAGTTTTTTTACACATCAAATTGGGTTTTTTATTTAATATAGTTTTTATCAAGTGAACTTACCTTATACAAGAAACGGTATTCACCATTTATTCCGATTCCAAAAACTTATTTGAAAATACTTTTCGAAACACCCACAAGTTTTTGCAGCAAACCACAAAATAGGTCTTCACTCAACAACGACCTGTCACGGAATGACAGATCAAATACCTGAACAAATCACAGAAAAATATTTTGACAGTTACTAGGTACCTTAATTCTGACAGACAGACCCCCTACCGCTCATAAATAATATTGAATCACTTTAAAAAGTAAACATTCGAAATCCTTTCTTAATCCTTAAAGGTAGGAAACAAAATTGAATATCAAATCGTATTTCGATAAATGATTAATAAAATACCAAATGAATAATTCATTTAATAATAAACACATAAACATTCATAGTAAATTATACGATGTATTTATAATTAATTATAAATACATCGTAAGTATATACCTAAGGTTGTATAAAATAGAAGTTCGTTAAAATATAAGGGTTTTTATTGGAGAACAATATTGCAAAGCTGGGTATCACACGGACGAAGATGTGTGCAGGGGCTTATTCCACAAATCCCCTTCCGGTACTCAATGGGTAAGCAAAGGGGATCACTTGACAAGAGTTCCAAGAATAACCTGATCCAATGTATTTTTTTTTTAATCAAATAGAGATCACTTATAAGGTAATCACAGTCTTTATTTTTTTATACATAGGTACATAATCATTAACGATGACAATCTTCTTTTTTTTTATTAACCTATACTGTCCCACTCCTGGGCATAGGTCTCCCCTTTTTTCTTCCATGCCACTGGACCATCTCGGCGGGTTAAGGTCAAAACCCCCTTTTATCATAAACACTCATCAACTCACATAAATCCAGGTTTTTTGATCAATTTTTACCAGTGCACAAATAAAATCTCATATTATATTTACAGTAATAAACGAAATCTTGTATTCATTAAAATATCTCAGAAAATCAGTTCTCAGTCATCCTCCCTTAAATAAGTTTTGTAATCACAGATAATTTGTACATTAAAGAAATTATATATAAACGTATCTACCATAAACGCGTTTAGCCACTTGAGCGGTAAATTTAACCATTTTCGTCATCTAAGTGTTCTTCACAATCACTGCCCACTGCTACTACTCTTAAATCTTTGGTCAATTCAGCTTATTCATCATCACTCCTAGATGAAGCTTGAGTCGATAAATAATTTATGTTATCTGTGGTGCGACGATCAATCAACACTTTGTGGTATAGTCACGGGCACATGTCTGACTTAACCTTGACTGTTTCGCATTTAATCTTGTGATGTTCGGTCTATGTGAGAAGACCGTGATGAATTTTAAGAGGCTTTCATGTCAAATCAAAGTCTAAATTAATTTATTCGTTAAATTCACAAGGATCTCTTTGAAATGTCGGTTTTATCTACTGCCTGTTCCTCCGCGACCAAGCTAGGAAAGAAAGGCAAGAAAACAAGGCTGGTTATTCTTTTTAATAATCTTTTTACAAAACTATAGGTTGTCTAGTTTTTATTATTGTTTTATACTGTAGTTGTTTTATAAATATATACAATATATCGTTATCATCAGTCCATGGCTGGATATAGGCCGCTCCCAATACGCGCCACTGATCCCGGTGATATTCTCATCCACTACGAGAATATAGTATTATATTCTCGTACTTTACGCATTTATTAAATTTGTCCAAATCTTGCGAGACGATACGGAAGCAATCACAGATAAATTCATGATAACGTCGTTTCAGAGCTTAAAATCAAAAACTACAATTTAATTACGACGCTACGGGATAGCCCGTAGAGCATAAAATGTTATATATTGGAATACGTACTCAAATCCCCTGGAACCAAGGGAAGACCCTGAAACCAAGTAATATCAAGATTTTATTATATCCAAAAATTAACCTCTCTGGGGCTCGTATTAATTAGACCGCGACTTCCCATTTGGTACGCGGAGGCAATACCAAATATATCGTTATTTTCATATGTAATTTTAGTAAATTAACAGGCTTTGATTACTGAAATATTTACCCATAGTGGAGCCAAAGCGCTTTGAGTCGAAATATCTCAATAATTTAGTTTAATGAAATGTTTACCCATGGTAGAGCGTCAGCGCTTAGAGCCGAATTATCTCAATAACTTCGTCCAGGCTAGCAACGATCTCGTAGCTTATTTGTTATAGCCCCCATGTACCAAATAGTGGGTCGCGGATCAAGTCCCGCCGTTGTATTATTGTATCTTGTGATTTCCCTAAAAAAGATCCGTGTTGGCCTAGTGTACGATCCCCGGCTTCTGATCCGACCGGGTTCGAACCCGGTCGTGCACCAATAAATTTTTCCACTCGAAAAATTTATGTGCGCATTAACAAGTTCTCAAAACGGTGAAGGAAAACATCCTGAGGAAACCGGCATGCCCTAGAACCAACAATTCAGAGGCATATGCCAACAGTTAGTGTTCCAATAAGCGACGATGGGCTTGCAACCTGCAAAACGCGGGCATTTAAAAATGTAATGTTTCGACGCGCCTCTGACTACCTACTTGGTACCCTACTATCCTCAAAGATCTACTCACTGAGTATGTATCTGAGTCCACCATGAGAAAGACAGTCGTGAGCGTGTTTGTTTATTTTTTTTTGTGATTTCCCTTAAGTATAAACTTGAATGAAATTACTTACTGTAATTTCATTTTGCAAGTGCATTCAGCACACTGAGTCCGCAACCTTAGCAGCTGTGTTTAATTAAATTGACGGAGCTTCAAGACGGATATTACAATGGCCTATCTATTTGAATTCACTGTGGCATGTAGCAAGGCCATTTCATTCTGACCATGTCTTGCTTTGAAAATGCCGTTATGGTATGCAATGTTTATGCCGTCAGTATATTTTGCATTGTACTGTGTTGGTCTGAAGATTATGAGTGACAAAAGAAATTATAATAAAATAAAATTAAATAAAAAATAATTTAATATGGCAAATGTTGAGCTGTTATTTGGTAGGTACTCGAAATAATATTAAAAAATAGGTCAACACATAATGCTACAAATATCCTTTTTAAATAGACGATAATAATTATAATCGCTTTTAACGAAGAGCGATAGATAGAGATTCTTTTTTGAAGCTGACGCTCACTTAATCCTTCCACTATTTTGTTTTTTTAACTATCGGTTAATACGCTCTTTTCAGGATCACCATACTTTAACCTAGTCAATGAATTTACTTTCTTTCTTTGTATTTTCTTATATAAACTAGAAGGTATATTCTCGTAGTTTGACAAAATCATTTTCTTAAATTTTTATTTTTATTATATATGGTAGTACCCCGCCAATCTAACAATATCTTATTTTGCTCTCCATCCAAAGGTTATCTAGAAGAGATCGCGATAAAACCGCCCATTGAATGAATGGCATAAATAAATAAAACTTCTAAAACTAAAGGTACAATGCTTTGTATATGTATTTCAATAAGAACACCATTATATTTATTTTGTTATATGTGTGCAATATAGTATTTTAATTAATTCAATCAATTAAGTACGTGATTAATAATCATGTACACTCCAACCACAAACCGCAAACCACTATACTTGGTACCGATAAGAGGGTCCCGAACATAACACTAATCCATTGAAAATTATACAGGGTGGCCCAGAATATGAATACTAACCCAAATGGGAGTAAGTGGGAACAAGTAGGTTTACAATTTTTGTGCAATGACTTTTAGGTTAGCAACTAGGTCCCTACAAACTTAGCATTAATTAATTAAATATTATACAGGGTGTCCTATAATATGAATACTAACCCAAAAGGGGGTAAGGGGTATCCGTATAATAGGTAACAACTTTTGTTCTATGACTTCAAAATGGTTGTCAAGTGGCTGTCAAAGTTCGCGTAAATATATTGATCGCCACCGCCACATTCATCGCCACCGCTTCAGTTTAATCGGGCTCTATGCCATTCGTCCATCTGATGGTGTCCATGTTAATACGCACATACATTTGTCGACAACATTTCTCGATATTAGTTAAACCTAAAGCTTTAACATCTCAATTCAAATTAACTTTGGCGAAATTTACTTACCTCATAAAGTTGGAGGTTAAGTTTGTAAAGGGACTCAGAACGATTCAGCAAAACTTGCCATACTGTTTTGGCATGTTAAGTTAGTTTATATACTAACAAAGACGACCTCTTTGTTACTACATAAACTAACTTTAGAAGCAAAAGGTTCGATTCTCGCCGCGAGACAAATGTTTGTATGATCTGCAAATATTAGTCTTGGATCTGGGTATAAAAAATCTGGGTATGGGTATATTTATTTCTATGTGTAATATATAAGTATTTACACAATAAATTTACTTAGTTTATCAGTAATGTAGTTTCCATAACACAAGCTCTGCTTATTCGGGGCTGGATGATGCTGTTTGAAAATGTCCAGTATTATTATTATTATTTTAAGTTCTGGGGATCGGCAGGATAATGCCAATTCAATGTACAAGGTGGTCAAGAAAGAACAAGATACGCTGAGAGAGGAAAAGAGATAAAGAACGTAAGAGATATTATAAATTATTTAAAAGGACTATGGTAGTTGCAGGCACATTCCTAGTTATATCATAAAAACTGACTTGAAACTATCTGTAGGATTACGAACAAACATGCTCACGACTCTTTATCCCCTTGATAAACATCCATAGACAATATTAATTTATTTATAAGGTTTGCCAACAAGTTACACATAAATACAAAATGAATAAGGCTGCCAATATAATGACTGTGTCTAATAGTATAATATTATATGGCAATAATATAAGACTTATTACCTAGAACGCAAATCAGTGAAGAATTAAGTGATATATTACTTAATAATATCTTCAAGATACTCGTAAACTTCGTTACTCATAATTCCTGATACCAAAAATCTTTACATAGTGGTGACCCCATGCTAGGATTCCCTGTATTTTGGGTATCAATAGTTGACTTAGTGTTGACTGTTAAGGTTTAAGTACACTGAGTGCTGCCCTTACAGTGCTCTACCGTTCTTGAAGAGAGCCGACGACGTGACGTCACCCACGATTATCTATAAAAGAATTTCCTTTCCGACCTTTTGCAATAAAAATCCTTTCGATACTTTCATCTTCGAGACGTAATACTGTCTCGTAAATAGACCTGAACTGACATATATTGGTGTTAGGAGTTTTCCTCTGACGTATGGAAGCAAATCCCCAACGTAATCTAACTACACGATTGTCACCAAACGTTCGTTATAGTGCTGAATTGTGCTTAACGAATATCAAGGTTAGACTCCGCGAGCACTTCAGAACAAACAATCTACTGCTTCGTTTCCATTCATATAACTTTATGGAAGAGGTATCTGTTAACTATGACGTCATAAAAATAATCTGTAATATTATTATGACATCATAGATAACTAACTGACAATGTTTATCAGTAAACATCACTGATAACAGTATTCAATCGAATGAATATTCGATAGAAGTTGTAGAGCTCCTTGTGAATGAGATCGTCTGGAGTATTACCACCGAACCTATTTCTGCTGTTGAGCAGTGCAACAGTGTCGTTGAGCAGCGCAACAGTGTCGTTGAGCAGTGCAACAATGTCGTTGAGCAGTGCAACAGTGTCGTTGAGCAGTGCAACAGTGGCATTGGGCAGCGCAACAGTGTCGTTGAGCAGTACAACAGTGTCGTTGAGCAGTGCAACAGTGTCATTGAGCAGTGCAACAGTGTCATTGAGCAGTGCAACAGTGTTATTGAGCAGTGCAACAATGTCGTTGAGCAGTGCAACAGAGTCGTTGAGCAGTGTAACAGTGTCGTTGAGCAGTGCAACAGAGTCGTTGAGCAGTGTAACAGTGTCTTTGAGCAGTGCAACAGTGATGTTACTGTGTACAGCATACTGTGTACCAGTTGAAGATTATAGGTGCCGTTGAGTTACGTCTCAGGGTCGGCGACGCGCGAGTGACTCTGGTATCCATAGGTTACGAAAACCGCTTACCAACACGTATGCTTATTTGCTTACCTTAGTTGTATAAAAAAACTGCTATTGTTTTGATGCAATTTGCAGATTTTCTAAAATCCTGACGGTTTACCTTATTGGGTTTCAACCCTTATCGGCTAACGTATTCTTAAACATCACCTCGAAATTTACTCCATTCAACTCAACTTAACTTTAGTTTTTTGGTATTTAGTCAACATAATGTCCTCAAATTGAATTCTCCTCGACTGATTTCCTCAACTAAGTGTAACAATACAACTATCATCGTATCGTACTTACTCATCCTTACGACTTTACGACCTACCTTGAGCATTCCTCAAAATCGAAGTTTATGACATTTAATAACTGCCATCATATAACTTTTGAAACTATCATGGTTTTAAACATATTTTTTTACTAAAAAACTGTATGTACATGCAATCTGTGCCGAGATATTGGGAAACGTTCAAACTCACAAATAATGGTAAATATCCCGTTTTTTGTAAAAAAAATTACTGCCATCATGATCTGCAGGCTTAATATAAATTCCCTCCAACTAATGACGTGTGATGACGTAAATGCTCCAGGCATTTACGTCAAAACTCTAATCATACTTATTTGAGTTTTGTGAGGATCTCCAAAACTTCCAATATCAATACCAAAATCGAGGAAGTTTTGAAGGGGACCTCAAGACGCCCTGAGTTGAGTTGGAGTGGAGGAATATTCGGAGAAATTACTAAGAATACGAGGGTTAAGATTTGGAGGATGTTATATTTGGTGTCTAGCTAGAGGTGATCTAACAAAGGATCACAAAGGAAAGAAAAATCACTAGAGGGTGTAGCGGAAAAAATAGTTTGTATGGAAAAACTAGACACGGGCGAAATTTCCTTCCTTTTTCAACTAACTACGTACAAAAAAGGAGGAGGTTTTCAATTCATGATTTTGTTTTACGCGATTTGTTCGGAGGTAAAATTGTGAACCACAATTTACATTTTCTGACAAAATACCACCCCACAAGGTGTTCACAAGGGTGAAAAAATGGGAGATGAAATTTTATATTGGACTTTTTATGAACTTCCCGTTATTTTAACCGTTATTCGTTAGTCGGTTTTTATTATTTTCTAAATAAAAGTCATAAAAATGTGTAAAATTATTCTTCGACTTTCTATAGCTTTCATAAGCAATTTGTACGGGAAAAGCATGCGAAAGACAGCCCTTAATAATAATTATAACTTTCGTAGGAAAGAATACGGTATGTACCTACGATTGAAACGAAGAACTATAATAATCAAAAGCCGCAGAGTGAAATTGATGAATAAATCAAAAGTAGCAGATTGAAGAAAACAGAATGGTTTTGATTATTTTCATCTTTCGAATCGAAAGCTGCCGTTCGAAATAGAAAATAAAATAAAAACCACAAACGTAACACAAAGATTGAAAACGCAAATAGACATTCCCGATACAATTGTTATTGTATCGAGAACGAAAGTGCTTGTACCAAAAATAGCAAAAAAAGGGTGTTCAATGCACCCGTTTATAGAGCATAGAGTTGTGTCGAGCTTACTCCGAATCCGACTACGAAAATATTCTGTTTGTTACGAATTTCAATCCCGAAAGTTTTTCAAACTTAAATTCCCGATCAATTTCATAAACAGATTCTCAAATGCATTTGATTTCTGAGGAGTGAAATGGATTGACCTCTGCGGGCAATCCATTTCACTCGTATAAGACTTCTTAGATACTCAAAGCCATTAAAAAAGGCAATAACAGTGACTTTTTAAAAAAGTCCATACAGCGGTACTTCGGAATATACGAAATGAGGTATTAATTCTCGTAACTTCAGTTCGTATATTCTCTAGTTCGGATCAGACGCAGTGCAGAAAGCGCTCTGATTATGAATCTATTGACTCCGAATTCGGAGTTGTTTTTTATCCATTCGATTAACTTCGTAGTGCACAGCTCTACGTAGTTAATCGAATGCATGGCTGAGTGACCACATGCCTTTGTTGTCGTTAATTTGCAAAGGCCTATTCGCCGATAAAAATGGAAACTTTGTTACAAAAGCTTTCAGCGCAGTTCATTTGTATTTTATTGGATCAGATGCCGGATGGATAGCCTTTAATTTGCTGACTTGCAAGTTGTCAAGATGAAAAAAATAGTTTCTTCATTATTCAACTCTCCGGATAGGATGCTGGTATTTTAGGACCCATTGGAACAAGATTATTATTTATCTATTAATATTTTTCTCCTTCGTTGTGTCACAGGATTTTTTTGGTCACTCAGCATAAGGTCGGTGATATGATAAGTTTGAGATATGGCCCTGAAAAGGACAGCGTGGTATTTTATTGCATTATGTTTAAGCCATTCTCTGGCTTTCATTTTATAAAACAGGAAATTAAAAGTTTCAATAAAAAATTAAAAGAAAGAAGGGGAGAAGCCTGATAAGGGACTGACACTTTATAGAGGGATGTAAAATTTACATTCTAACAGATATTTATTTATACGTCTAGTATATGTCAGAGTAATAAGCGAACGAACTTTCTACATAATCGAATCCTGTGAATAATCGATAATCCAGAATCGAAACATTTTCATCATCAATATTAATTGTTCTTTTGTCTTAAAAAGAAAATATTATCTTTTTAGGCAGCAAATCAAACAACGCCAATTTATCCCAAGAAATTTGTATACAAAAATTAGGCAATAATTTAACTGTCTGGTAGTTTTTACGCTTCAACATACCAATAAAATGTGTAAATCGTATATTTAAAGGAAAAAATATATATGTACATGAAATATTTGAATGAGGGGTAGGCAGAGACTATAGATTTCCACTGTCTACGTTCCTGACATACCTCTTTTGCTTCTTTCACTCTCATTACATTCCTCATTACTCGCCGGTTTAGAAAACTCTTGACCTGACCTTCCTCCAGAACGCCTCCAATCTGGTTAGAGTACGTTTCCCGGGGTTCCTTTCCGATAATCAATTATACGGTATGTACAACTGTTTTTTTAAGTATTGAATATTTTTGATTGAACTTTTATCAAAAATACTTTAAAATGCGTATAATCTTATAACGAAACAAATAATTTTGTGTATTATTGTGTGTACGTGCCTTCTTGGTATCCTTAGAGATATGCATACTGAGTATGGATCTGAGGACGCATAATGGGAAATATAGTAATGAGCGTATTTATTTGTTTTAGTTTTTAGTGCTCTTCCTGAAGCCCGACTCGTATTTGGTCAACACACACAAAAAATACATGATCTCGACTGTATTCTACGAGATAGACATTCTCAGATACATATAATATTAAAGTCCATCATACTCAAGTCTTTGAGGATACCAAATAGAGGGTAGTTTGAAGTTCATCCAAATACTACAACTAGGCCACGTTTTTGCAAGTAGCAATTCACGTGACAGGTTACAAATAAGGTGAGAAGGTTCTCGATTCATCTGTATATTTTTGTGTGTATGTTACGCGATATCTTTGCTAACTGTGAACCGATTAATCATAATTTTTTTAACGGGTAGGGTATACTTCAAGGATAGTTCTGGTCACCTATTTTTTTAATGGGTATCGTATACTTCAACGATAGTTCTGGTTACACCTAATGCTGAAAAAATGGTTGATGGAATTTCATATTGGATTTTTAATCAATGTTATTTGAAGTAGTTATATAACTTATAAAATAACATTGTCCTTGAATCGCCATCAAAGAAACTAACGTCAATAATATTATCAAATTAGGTCAGACATGCATATCGAAAGGTTGCAAACGAGGTCCGCTCACACATTTAGGCTCACCGATTTAGTATAAAAGCGTGGGTATTCGAGCGATGTTATACGGCTCGGTGGGTCCGAGCTAATTTTATACCGCCCTGCTTGTAACATGAGGAATTTTAAACGATACTGGAAGTTTATGAGGAATTTGTAAGCTATGTTTGCAAATAGTTTTTTTATACTAGTTTTATTAAGACTTTTATGATAAATAGGTTTGGTAGTACGAATCTCTGAAACTACTCATCCGATTTAAAAAAAATATTTCACTTATACATAGGCTATAAATTATCACATTAAAATAAAAGGGCAGTATAGAAGAACACGCATTCGAAGAAAGTCTAGATAATTAATAAACACGACAAAAAATAATTAATGTTACAACTTCTAATTGTTTGAATCACACTTATTAATAATGAGACCCAAAAATATATATATTTTAATGTTGTAACTACTATGATATTTGAAAAATATGTTCTAGGTTTCATTTTAATTATTAAGGGTCTTCACGCGTCTTGATACAAAAACACGTCTTGGTGACGTAAAAGGTGTTGACACAAGTAGGTAACAACTGAAAACCAAAGTTTCTCCAATTATGAAGGTCCTTCAAAATTCGCGTCATAATTTAAACCTGATATGAATTGTTTCAGAATTGTTTAAAGTTGTAGTTCTATGTTACTCGTTTCACAGTTTCGACGGTCCATATTAGTTTTACCTCGCAACTGGAAATTTAGTCAGCTACGCCATTTTGTGGGACGCGCTCGTTTCAAAGTTTTCTCGCATTTAATTAAAACTGCCATGCATTTCATAAATTAATTTCTGCCACTTCTGTATTATTTAAACCAGTTTCTTCTTCTATACTAATTTTATAAAGAGGTAAACAAAGTATTTTTGGATTGAGTGTGTAATAATCTCCAAAAGTACTAAAGCTATTTAAAAAAAAAATACATTAAAAAATACTGTTTTGATGGTATAGGTAGTATGGTAATATAATTGTGAGCGTTTTTGTTTTTTAAACCATTTCAAAAAAGGAGTTTCTCAATTCGGTTTGTGTCTTGATATCTTCTTCAATTGTTAACCGAGTTTCATGATTCTTTTGTATATATAATGATCCCGAGGAAACCCATAAAAGTTTTATTCCTGAGGGAATTCTACTTTTCCCGTAAAACTCAAAAAGCATCATCTTATTTAATCTCGACTAGCCGATACATTTTTTGTGGGCTTTTACTTTTGTTTTTATTCGAAACAGTGTCATCCCGATTGAGGAAAATAACGTAAGCACGTGAGGAAATAGGTTTTTTGACATTTAATGTTTTATATTATTTTTCCGTCGGTTCTCCGCGTCCGTTGTCGGGTAGCGGCGGGGAGTAGCATAATTGTAGGTCCTTTTACTTTAAAAAAAACGCTTCTCTCATGATTCGGATTTCCTGCATACCCTACTTCTTTCCCTTTTTGGATAAGTAGGCCATCGTCACTCTCCAATTCACCCGATTTCTCCAAGTATTCAACAAAATATTTTTTATCATTACCAAATACGATTCTGAATTTAAAACAAATCCTTTAAAAGTAAGCTAGTTTAAGTGTGAAACATTTGTTAAAAGTAGGTACTTAGTAGATATTCATTATTCTGTGATGACCGGAGTTACCTTGTTCTTTTTGTTTTAAGTCTTTCAAACGTGAGATTGCTGGGTAAAAGATTCTTCGCTTTTTCATGTAAATGCTGGGGGATTTCAGTCCGCTTTAAATTGCTGGGTTCTTTCGCTGTACATTCTTTTCAACTAAGGTAATTGCTTTTTTGTGTAAGAATAATTATAATAGGTGGGTACGTTCTCTTTGAATAGAGGTGTATGATTGGTAATACTTTAGATTACCAGCGATCCTGTCTTTCTTCCAGATAATCTTTGAATATACTGGATTTTAAAATAATGAATTATTCACTAATGTAATTAATTGAAAGGAATAGTCTTCATCTATTCGATTAATGTATTTCTATCTCTTTCTTTTGCTGTTTGTTCGTAAATAAAACACAAAAGCCGACGACGTCCAAAATTATTGACATATAATGATTACGAAAAAATTAAATAAATAATGATGATCATTTAAATAAACTAAGCAATTTATCAAACTATAATTTTTCAAACTAAGCAGAGCATGTATTTCGGGAACATAAATACCCAGACCCGAGACAAACATTACAAACATTTGTCCCGCAGCGGGAATCGAACCCGCAACCATCTGCGTCTTAGGCGGGCCTTCACCCACTGCGCCACAGAAGTCGAATGAATAATCTTATTTCAAATAACTTGACATTGTCTATTAAATCTGATCATGAATATGAGCTTGCAGTTATTTATGTATTGTACTTTTAAACCTAATCAGTCGGAACACGCCTATCAGCTAATTGGATAATTTTTGATACATGTAAATTCTCTTTTTTTGGTATCAGTAAGCCTTGTTTTAAAATGATTACGGTCGTCATTGGATACAATTCAGTTCAAGAAGACATCACGTCATTGTTCTCTCGTCACACAGTTGTTGTAGGTTTACAATGACGTCTAACTGTCACAGGATACATTGAGTAGGGTCGTCACTGTTGAAACACCCTCTTAGAGTGAGCTATATTGCCCTCATTTTGAATGCTCCTGGTATCCTTATTATCTCTCTTGTTATAAGGATTAGAAACGTTTATATGAAATACTGGATCACCGGCCCTCTTAAAATGAAGGTTTATTTACGTACACTTATACAAATAAACCTAGCCTAAATACAAAATAATAATAAGTAGGTAACTCAATTAGTAGGTATAATATAAGAAGGTATGTCTGTATGTAAGTAAAAAGATCGAGGACGAATCAGCCACGCTGTTTTTTAGCCTCGCCTACTGATATTATTCTCCGATCGTCATTTTTTAAACTAGGCGAGCTTAAATCCTATCCAATTGCAAAACGGGGTGAGACAGGGTGACGTAATTACTCCGTAACTGTTCATCTTCGATGATTTTGTCAAGCTTCTGATATGTGACGAAGGTAAGCAGGTCCCCCGCTGCTATATCGATGAAATTTATGAAAAATCGGTGAAGTGACCTTTCGAGACAGTCTTTGGGCGAGGCTCATTAATTTGTACATCCGTAGATTCTACAAGCTGATTATACTAAAATACCTGTTAGATCCAGAAACAATAACTATATCTACGTACCCTCTAAGCACAGAAGTAAGGTTAACAAGACAAAGATCGATTCTAGCATATTATAAATTTCAGCGCCATTCCACTGTGCAAAGGCCTCCCCTTTCCACTTTTCCTTCTTCCACTATCTAGTGTATTTCGAAAAAGTATTTAAGTAGTATAACAGTCATGTAGTTCCCATAACACAAGCTTTGCTTACTTTGGGGCCAGATGATCTCTGTGAAAAATATCCAGCATTATTTATTATTTATTTATTTAAACATTTTCCCTCAGAGGGTTGTCGGAAACAACCCCGCATCTCTTGCGTCGCAATTGGCTTCACATCCTACGCGTCATCGAGGTCTTTAAAAATAGCGGTGCGATGGTGCACGGCTGTATGAATACCTATTTAATAAGTAATTAAACTAGCAATTTAAATTGTGTGAAGTTTGTAACACATTTCCTACTGATGTTGTTAAGTTAATTCCTGATAGTAGCCATTGTGTCAGAGTGAAATAAGGAACGCCAAGGTTGTGAGAAATTAAATTAACTTCTGAGAGGGTAGCTGTTATTTTTCATTTGGCATTATAGGCCGGGGAGTAATTCAATTTTGAGATCACGTACGCGTCTTTTAGAGGTTTTATATCAAGTGGGTACTTTGATGAAAAGAAAAATTACTTAAAAGTTGTATCAAGAGTAGCTACAGTTAGAAGTTAGAGAAAATTTATTCATTTTCGTAGATAAGGGTTTGTAAGGGAAAGATATAGGGTTTGATAGATTATTTTGAGTTCAAAACATTTAATGAGCAAAATTAATAAAAAACCTTGGATTATACATGTAAAGTGATGTGCCCAGTTTAATAAAAGTCTAAGGCCAGAATTTATCAACCCAATAACGGGTGGTTAGATCCTAATCAAAGCTTTTTGACACATGTTTTCATAGAATTCTGTCAATATAATCAATGTTTTGACTTGACCGTTTTTTATTTTGTTGGTGAACTCAACTTACAGATTTTTTATAAACACTAAATTAATAAAAAGCAGAGTTTGTGTTATGGGAACTACATGACCGATATACTACTTGTAAGTATACATGTTTTTATTAACTTTATACAGCAAGATAATTATAATCAAGTGCGTCCTACACGTTCGACAGTCGACGCTCGACTGCACCGGAACTCTCCCACCACTTCCGCACCCCCTGGCCGGAACCGGAAGTAGGCTGACGTAAACAGACGTCCTAGTTTTATAGCCACGATAACTTGAATTGTGACATTTTATGCCGTTTTAAATTTTATCTCCTTTTTATTGTGTGGTGGTTAGGTTCAGGCTTTGTGGGAATACGGTTTTAGTGTCAACAAATTTAATTCCTTTTTTATGTGGTCTTGGCATACTTAACGTTCTTAAACATTCAACCAAATTATCATATAGGTTATTGGCATTTTGATCTTCATTCCTATTACTAAGTATTTCTTCTTCTTCTTATTCTTATTATGCAATAAATATATTCATTCATTCATTCGTTCATTCGTTCATTCATTCATTCATTCTTCTTCTTGTCCTTGTCCCAGATAATAGGGAGTGTCGGCACCGCATGTTTTGTTCTTCCACAGTCCTCTGTCAGCCGATATTTCAGTATTCACTCTATTACTCTCACACCTATTACTAAGTATTTGTTATTGAAATAATAACAGCTTAAATTATTATTTATTTTTGATCTTTGTTTTATTTTAACTCGCCTTTGAACATTGAAAGAAGCTCTGCTCTCTTTGTTTTCCTAACCCAATTCCTCTTTCACTTTATTCCAGTAGGTATGTCGAGAACCTGACACGAACAGTGATTTTCTCGTTATTGTGTTTATTCATTTGCCACGTGTCACAGCTCAAATGTAATAGCTGGGTTCATACAATAAAGGCCATTTCACGTAATTATTTTACAATCTACCTAGTCTTGCTTTGATTCTGTTTCAATCTATTTTCGGTCCGCGTTCAATCTAAGATTGTCAGTTTTTTCATTACTTGAATCATCGTTATCAACAATAGCCTATAGAAGTTCACTGATGGACATAAGCTTCTCCTCATTTAGTAACATGGCGAACAATCGTAAGTCACCTCTATTTTTCGTCTTTCTGCTACCATTCCCATTGGTCCATGGGGAAGGGGGTTCTTGCTGCACTGGGTCGTGAAGATTAGGTTCGTGGTGACCATTCGATAGCCTTTTTTTCCCAGCGTTGTTGATTCTGCGAGCAAAATGACCCAAACATTACTTTTAGGTAATGGGATGCAAAAGTGATGGATCCTGATCAATCACCGCGTTCAGTGGAAGCTATCAGTTATTTAAATTATTATCTTTAAAGATCTGTGAAATATCATTTTCTAACCAACTCTCTGCGCTCGCTCCTGCGTCCATGCATCGGTGGCGTATCTCCCAGAACTTTCTGCTGGCATATTTTGCATATTTGGCGGTATATCTATATGTATATATTGGTTCATCAAAGGCATCAAATTCCGCCTGAGCCGTCTGTGTTTCTAAGTTGATAGCAAATAAAGTTAACCAGCTCTTTGGACGCGGTCACGTCTTTCAATGGAAGCGGGGAACGCTCTCGTATTGTAAAAGCATTTCTTAGTTCCAATGCATCTACATTTCCTCCATTTCCATCGCCATTACTCAATAGTTTGATGGAGTTTTGTAGACTTTTGCGTTTTTACTTGAAACATTTGATTATTTTTGTAATTCAATTGTTTGTGTTAGTATTTACCAATAAAATTATGTTCATATCTCTGATTTATACTCGGTGCGTAGATCCATGAAGATACCAAGTAGGGGGTAGTCAGAGGCACTTTCAAACATTATATTTGAAATTTGTCCACGTTTTCCTAGTGGTGCAACACAAGTCGCAAGTAGGAACATCGCCGCGTTTTGGAACACTAAACTATTTATTTTTTTCGAGTTAATGGTCTTGGTGCATGTTGGTTTATTCGCAATGTTTTCCATCATCCGCGTTTCTGATAGGTCAACCCTACCTTTCAGTTATATACATTACATATATTTACCCGTTTTATAAAATATTTTTACAAAACTACTAATAGTATTGTGATTATATAACGTATGTGACCTTTAACAAAATTTCTATATTATATAAACTTTATTTAATGTATTTCGCCATTTCACAGGAAATATCTGACACCCATACACAAATAGATCTTCAGATTATACAACCTACCTACCTACATTCCATAGATAGATCGTAGGTAGATCGTCTAAATCTACCTACACCTCATGTCGTAGGTAACATTGTCTAGGGCGGAACGTCAACTTTGGAATGAATGACGTTTCCTACCTTTTTAGTGTGAGAAATACGAAATCTAGTAGAACCCGCGCTCTTACTTCTTTTACTCGGCTCCTAAGGGTCGTATCGTGATGTTAAATAATTCTCAACAATCGGGCTATCAAAAGTTCACGATATAAGCGCATTCAAACAAAAAAACAAAGTCTGCATCTTTAATATTAAGTAGATAAAGATATATATAGATATTCTATATCTTAAACCTTCTTGTTATATTATTGTGTCTACATGTTATTTGTTATTTTTTTTCCTTTAATTACCAAAAAAACAAACACGTTCACGACTGTCTTCCCCATGGTGGACATCCTCAGATACATACCCAGTGAGTAGATCTTTGAGGATACCAAGTAGGGGGTAGTCAGAGGCACGTCCCAACATTACATTTGGTACATGCCCGCGTTTTGCAAGTAGTAAGCATTCCACGTGACAGGTTGCAAGCCCATCGCATTAAATAAATAAATAAAATATACAGTGGTAATCCCTATTGGTAGTGTATCAGTCCCATTACGAAATCAACGAAATCTGTGTTCTTTTGTTCCAGATCTTCAGTTCCCCATAGACGTGTCAGGGGTACAAAACGACCATCCGTTCCTAGACGCAGATTCTCTTCAGTCTCTCTTCAGGCGTCTCACTGCATTAAACCGATGTGCCAACATGAAGCTAGAACATCACCATCATCAGAAGAGATCAGTAAGTTACCACTTAAAAGCTTAATTTTTAAACTTTCAGTCTAAGTACACGCACATTGTCACGCCCTTTTTCAGTAAACTACAGACTGTCAGTCACGTAGCTTTAATAGTTAATATAGTTTTTATATAGCTTTTGACAACGCCGTTTGTCGACGACATCGTTAAATTTGTCATAACCTGGGCGACAGTCCTACACACAGGACAGAGAAGGCTGGATAAAAATTGTTAAATGCTTGTATTTGTAACTAGCTACTGCCCACGGCTTTGCCCGCTTGGTACCCGTATAAAAAATAACCAATGAAAATTAGCGTTCATAAGACGAATGCTTTTTTATGAACGACCGTTCTTTCGTCGTCATTGTACGACTTTAGTGTTTCACTGTGTCATTTATCTGAATTTAAACAATAGAAATTAGGAATAAGTAGGTGTGGGTACAAAGGGTAACTTGAATCAAATGTTTTGGGTCGAACGGAGCAAAATACCTATTGGGTAGAAAAATCGTGGGTCGAAAGGGGAGGCACTCTAAAATTGGTCTCCACAAAAAGCCATTTTATTTTAACGGGATAAAATATAGCATATCTTCCAACCTGAAGGTACATTCTACATATTTGTGAATTTTTGAAACAGTATGAGTAGTTTCTTAAATAACGCTCTCCATCCAAACGTACAAATTTAACCATTGGATAATATTAGTATAAATAATAAACACTGACAAAGCAATTCACACCGATTCCTCGAGCATAGACTATTTTTTCTTTCGATCTGGTTCCATCTTTTTCAGTCTTTGTTTTTTTTTTTGGCTTTTAGTGGCATTCGTATCACTGCGGCCGTTAGGCCTATTGTGCTCGATCCATAACAAATTTTCATAAGATTTTTGTGAAGTCAAAACTAATAGTCAAAACAAAATAATCGGTTTGATTGGACTTCATCGTACATTGCGCAAAATTAATTTTGTCGTTAGAAATTCAATATCGTATCTGAATGTGTGATTTAAAATAATTCAATAACTAAGAATGATTAATGCAACGGCACGTGGACAACAGTTAATGAGTACTAGGAATATTGATGTAGGTACTAAAATTGAAGTTTTTGTTGCGAAAATGCGAAGCCACAAAGTGTCGACAGAACACACCATTTTGAAACAAGAGGAAGAAAATAGTTGTTTCCTTGTTAGTACAAAGCCATATAGTTTCTAATAATGAGTTGACTTTATGTCTAACTAAAGGGTGATTATGAAAGCACCAGTCACTTTTAAAATAGAGTTCGTCAGAATTGCTGTAAAATTCATCTGTTAGATCAAAGTCAACAGGTTTTTATTAATTGAAATCACGAGTGTTATGAGTATAGAAATGTAAAACTCTAAACTACGTGTAGTGTGAATTTACGCCGACCTGTGGCGCAGGGGGCGGAGGTTCGTCTGAGACGCAGAAGGTTGCGGGTTCCGCCGCGGGACAAATGTTTGTATCTGCGAATATTCGTCTCCGGTCTGGGTGTTTTTCTATGCATAATATGTATGTATTTACAAAAATATATAAGTAGTATATAAGTTATGTAGTTCCCATAACACAAGCTCTGCTTAGTTTGGGACTAGATGATGCTATCTGATATATTACTTTACATATTTTTTTTTGTAAATACATACTTATTCTATAAGGTTATCAGTAAGTGATTTA
The DNA here is from genome assembly GCA_961405105.1 of Perizoma affinitatum. Taxonomy (NCBI): domain Eukaryota; kingdom Metazoa; phylum Arthropoda; class Insecta; order Lepidoptera; family Geometridae; genus Perizoma; species Perizoma affinitatum. The sequence continues at coordinate 13,097,489 of OY560188.1, forward strand.
TCCTATAAATCTAATGAAAAATACAATGATCTTGACCCGTTAAAAATATGCTTAGTAATTATTTCAATTTGCATTTGATAAGAGGTTAATTAAATATCAAATCGAAATCAATTTCGTACACTCAGCGATTTACTATCACAAATTGTGATTTATTTCGCATAAAATTGATATTTTGCGAAATTGAAATTTGTGCGCCAGGATTTTTAATTAAAAGTAATTTAAATAAGTATCGGAAATTGATTCGGAGTAGAAAGTAAAACTTTATTATGATTGAATTCTGAAATAAAAAACTGAGTTGTGAATTTTGAGGAGAAACGTATTTAAATTATAATATGACCTTCCTTTTTTTTTATCATCATCATCATCATTAGTCGGTTAACGTCAACTCATGAAAAAAAAAAATTTTTTTTTAACTTTCACGATCAGTAAACGTAAACATAATTACGAGTTATATACGGGTTCTTATATCATACCTTTTATATTTTCCCAACATATCGACTAAAATGTGTCGTAATGTGAACATGGACTTTTCTGAATCTGAAGATGAAATAACTGTGGTTGCAGCTGCGTTTATTTTCATCCAGTAAAAACGTGACCACGACTGTTGCAACTCAGACGAAACGTCAAGAAAATTAAAAGAAGTAAATACGATAAATACCTATTTAAACTTAGGAATACTTTTACCCAGGAGTGGTCGTCATATTAATTAATCTTGATTTGACACCTTCCACCGTCTTCCTTAGACGATACCATCGGTCATCCCGTCTTTTCCATTCTTACCCCTTGCTCAGAACCCTGTGGGCTAGGAAGATTTTTTCCGCACCACCACGCCTACAAACTTTCCTTCCCACGACTTCCGGTTTGTTAAGCTAGCAACAATTTCCAACTTGTACACGAAACAGGAAACAGCATTTTTAATTTATAAACTTCGTATTCTACTTTTAAACTCAGCACTGTTCAGAGTTTTAAATTAAGTTTGTAAAGAATAATTATTACGTGAATTCTTTGTAATAAACGTAGGTAATGGTCGGGGAACTTTATATCTGGGAGGTAGATTTATGTTTAAAAGCTTATGCTTCTGAATATAGTGAGGCCAGGTTATTAGGTATGTGAGAACAGCTTCTGACAAGAGTGAAGACAGGTATGTGAGTGGACATTAGTACTAATTTCATCGAGTGAGCAATGATCTCTGAGTTTACTTGGGCAATCCGGTGTTTGTATAAATGTTAGAAACATATGTATGTTTATTTATTTGTACGACAACAAGAAAAGTTATAAATTTAATGCTAGAGCTATATACTATTAATAAAACACAAAAACTATTCCCTAGATATACTCTAAATGTTGTTCAACGCTCTGTTGCAAATCTGGAGCACAGTACAACTCAAATAGGTTATTATGTTCAGTGCGGTGTAAGATTGAACGGCGCCGGCGTCCCGATTGTTAGTGAACTGCTGGTGCCTGAAATTGGCTGATGGATCCACGATACTTGTACGAGCTTGTGACTGTTGGATTAAAAATTAATTAATCTAGAAATCATTATTGGCCTGTGCTTGGTTGTTTGTTACACTTATTTAGAATAAGTTGAATTTGTGAAAACATTTTGGTTATTATCATAGTATATTTTAATAAAAACGTTGTTCGTTACACTTATTTAGAAAAATAAATTTGAATTTGTGATAAGTTTTTGGTTATTATCATAGTATATTTTAATAAAAACGTTGTTCGTTACACTTATTTAGAAAAATAAATTTGAAATTGTGAAAAGATTTTGGTTATGATCATAGTATATTTTAATAAAATCGGGATATTTACTATTTTATTTTGTGAGTTTAAATGAATCGGGAATCATTCTAACAAAATATCATAGTAAATATCCCGTTGTAGTTATTTCCGTGATCATCGTGGAACTATATGCAACGGTGCCTAAATATAAAATACTACTCACAAAATATGGTAAATATCCCAATTTAAGTAAAAAAAATATTACGTGTTAAAATATGTTTGTATAAACAGTATAAATGTGTCAAGTAAGAATGTTACTTTTAAAAGAACTATGCAGATTTTAAACGATTAGGGGGGAAAAGCTAGAAAAAATATTTTGATTCTCTATAAGAAAAATGACATTTCATACTGCCTGATGAAAGTCAATATTTCTTTTTCATTAAATAAATCTGATTTTTATCGAAGAAACTAACCAGCATTTATTTTAATAGTTAAGAAGCATCGTTACTACCTTTTATTTTAAGTATTTTCATTGCTACCTGAATGGTTAAAAAAATCATCAATTTCCCTCCACTAAATATTCTCCGCTCAAGCATTCGTCTTTAACAAAGTTGAAACCGCAACGGATTTGCCAATTTTAAAGTTTCCAAGTTGTTGGTAAGCCTCCATCGCAGTTTATCTGTTGAAAAAAACTAGAAACGAAACTGATGATTATAATATCATATTATATTATGGCATGCAAAAATTCACGTAGTTTTTAAGTTGACGTTTCTATATGATCCTTGTGATTTCAATGAATAAAAACCTATTGACTTTGACTTTGACATGTAAGCTTCTTCGACATCTGCATCACTAGGGGCAGATTGCCTTTTCCGCTATTTCATATTTACTGAGTAGAGTCAATATTTATCAAAACTTTGGTATCAGTAAACATAATTATTATTGCACCTAAGTTATAACAATTATAATGCTACTTTTTTGGATCTAAAGTTGCAATGAAGTTGCGGCTACTGCTGTTTTTCGACTCCAGTCAATCCGTGGCCACGGCTGTTGCAAAACAACCGAAACGTCGGGAAAATAATAAAAAAGGTAATCGCGATAAATTATTAAACTTACAATTGGTTGGCGTCAGGTTAGACGGGGGTGGGGGGGGGGGGGGGGGGCAAAGCATAAAACACCTCAAAGAGGGAAATTTCATTGCCCTGAAAATAAAGTTGAGAAGTCTACGGCCTTCCCAGTTTGGCTGTCATTACCGAATTAGATCAGAGAATCGGACTGTTCGAAAGCCTTTGAACTCGAAATTAGTTTATGCGCGATTATCCTAGTAGGTAGAAAGTAGGTTCTTCCACACCACGTGTTGAATATTCCACGCTTAAATTGAGAGAGCTATCGCAATCGCTGTGTGATTAAGCTGTATTGCTTAGCGGTTCTCATGCAAATTACCTGTTAGTACTCCCACGTTCGTAGATCCCTCTATTGTTTTGCAAGTTTGTTGATTGGATAAATTATGCGAGAATTATTAATAAATGGTGTTGAGTACTCCACGAAGATTTTGGTCGACTTCTTGTGCTAGTTTGATTCAATAGCAGCTTATTAATATTTATATTTTTGTACCCAGATAGTATATTTACTAATACTTAGTGTTAATATAAAAAGTTATTTTAAATCGTTTACCCTAAGTGAGTTATTCAAATGTTTTACCTATATAGTTTTCCATATTTCTATAGTTGTATTACTCTTTCTGTAGATAAAATAAGTTCAATTACTTATTTATATTACTAATGATAATTACTCGTTATTTTTTTAACCATATGTTAACATATTTTATTTGTCCAATAAAATCGACTTTAATAAAACGACTTTTGACTTAAACTAACGAACTTTACATCCATCCAAAAAGGGATGTACATTTTAATATGTTTCTATTCTTTTTAATGTTTTTAATTTATGACTTAGGTATTTTTTATGTTGTTTTAACAATCTATAAGTAGCCTGCTATTTAAAACCGTTTTTACACATATCATGTATTTATAAATCATAAAGTACCTAAACACTTGTACACGTGTGAGCAAGGCCAGAAAATTATCAATGCTCCAAGTAATTACATGTAATAATTGTTCTGACCTCTTGTATGAGATCATGGTCTTTACCACCTAATGATACTTACTTGTTTTATACAGTGTATAGAAATCTACCTCTTAGAGATCATTAAAATAACCAATCAGGGTTAGTTTTTTGTTGCTTTAGAGCGCGCGAGTTAAGTCGTAAATTCACTTCGTTTATGAATTGGTGATTCTGTTAATGATTGCGAATATGGGTGTAAAAGATGTTAAATTTATAATAAATATATAATATGTATAATAAAGTATCACCATAAACAACTTTCTAGTCAAGTAAACACAAAAAAGAGGAGTCATTGAATTTCATAATAACCTGTTTAAGAAATTATGTGATTAAAATAAATTAAAAGGTGTACTATTATTAAAACAAGTTGGCAAAAACGAAAATATCGATGACATTAATTATTGATTGAGTGATCTAAATAATCATTAACACTATATATTAAAAAAACATGGAACAGTTTTATAACTTTCTTCTTGAAAATATTGAGAGAACCTGTTACCAGAACATTAATAGGTATATGGTAATTTAGTCTTGGAGCCATACAAAATATTACACTCTTGCTATGTTTTACTGTGACAGCAACATATTTTGTGATTCAATCACTAAAAACCTTCGACTTTAAGAAAAAATACTATTTGATAAACAAATATAGTTTGATCCGTTCCCATATGATAAAAGTTATTCGTATTTCTTTTGTCGTATGGAAACAGACGAAAAGATTTTGGAACCAAAGAAGGCTTTTATTTCATATAATTTCCTTTCTTTTGTAGTAAATAGCAATAGGTCGTTCTGAGTTAAAAATAACGTAACGTTGCCGATATGCTACAACCGATAACGTTATGATAACTAGCTATATTTCATAACTATCTTTTTACGTTGTAAACTGTTAAGTTTTCTATTGATCTAGTGCTGTATTTTCCTGTAAGAAAAACAAAGAGAGAAACATATTCTACGAATTAAAGTGAGTAAAGTGAGGCTAGCCAAAGTTAAAAGTATATAAGTAGTATATCAGTCATATAGTTCCCATAATACAAGCTCTGCTTAGTTTGGGGCTAGATGATGCTGTGTGAAAAATGACCAGAATTATTTATTTATTTAGTCGAATCAGCTTTGTTTCTACGTTCCACGTCCTGTACTAAGGAGTTGGAACCATACCTTGATGTCATAACGATTGCTAAAGCACGGTTTGAAAACGGTGTTTTAATATAACGATCAGGCCCGTTTTAACAGCGTTGGGGTTCGTTTTGAAAATTTACAGTATAAACACAGAAACTTAATAAGAACAAAAAACAAAAGAAATGCACAATGGGCGGTCTTAGGATGGAGAGGACTATTTAAAAGAATGACGGTGTTATTGCACTACCGATAATGTGGAGAATAAACATAAAATACAAATTAAACAGATTTTTTATTTAATACCTATCCTATATGAGTATTATGTATAATATCTTTACGTCATAACATAATATTATAAAAAGACGTTTCCATAATTATTATCTATAATAATTATATACGTTATAATGCACACAGCAAGTATTAAAATAAACTCTTATGATAAGGATATTGTTGGGTGATATCTTTGGAAGTACAATCGGTGGCAAAGTCTTTTAAAGCACATGAAATGTTATTTTAGTGCATTTCCTGAAAAAAATACTCAAAAAAAGTCATAATTAATTAATTTAATTTACAATTCAGCAATCAGTTCAACCAGGCCATCTCAATCAAGCGAAAGAAAATAACTTACCAAGTACCTAAAATAACGCAACACAATGTTTTAACCAAACAATGCTGATATTTGTTCCATTAAAAGCCTGAGATGAAAACATTTTAAATTTCTAACATTTAACCTGTCCATTAATTTCATCACATCACGTCTTATTAACTACCATCGTCATGTCAATGCATTTGTCAATAGATTTTTAACACGAGAATAGATTTCAAATTGAATGAAAACGAGATTCACTTGTGTTAACGAGTGTTCAAACATCTTTGAGATATGATCTGTCTTTTCCACGCATCATTCCAACAAATTGGTACTCGATATTTACTATGCCGGCATTAAAGTTCCATTCACTAGTATACAAGATACAAAATTATCGATCGTTTTATCTTTCTACCAAATATTTTGTTGCTTGCTATAGTTGCTTATAAAATTTGAACTAAATAATATACTTATATAGTTCAAATTGTAAAATAAACTATGCTTATATTTATAATATGAAAGTATTTACAAAAAAATGTATTTAAGTAATATATCGGTCACGTAGTTCCAATAACACAAAGCTCTGCTTACTTTGGGGCTTGATGATGCTGTGTGAAAAAAAATACCAGCATTATTATTATTATTAATTATTATATTACGTACACTGTATAATTTTAGTCCCTTGTTTTGAAGATTGGAACTAAAAAAAAATACAAATAAATAATAATAATCATACTGTTACATCGTCATGCAACTTTGATCATGTAAATATTAATTTTGTATTGCCTTCAATGACAACATTGACAAAAGAGGTTGTGACGGATCATTTATAAGATAATCTCTTTGTCATTTATAAGAAATTTACTAAAACAAAATATACAAATTTAAAAAAAAAACAAGTTTTCGTCAATATTAATATTGCTCTTTTGCTTTCGATTTTTTCTAATCACTTAGATGGTATTAACAAATGCGCTTTTGTGCTTCGGATAACTTGTAGAGCTTAGTATGTCAATACCACCCATGGTTGAAACCATGGAGAACGTACTCTGATAGAGTTTTTATAGATACTCATGTAGATAAACGATTAATTCAGAGCTTACCAACTCTCCACCAATTGATCAAATTTTGGCATAACTTTTCATCACCGACCACGTCCGACGGTCGTGAGAAGGGAATATAATTGTATACCCTAAAATAATACCAAACAACGATATTTTAAATCTACTTTTCCGGTCGTGGTTACATCGTAGTTTCAGATGACATACATACCAGCCAGCGCTCCCTCCTAGTATTATTAGCCCATATAATACAAACATTCTTAGCAAGGTTCCTATTTTGTATTCAGTAATGCTATGAGCTCACACACAACGTTGTTTTACTATATGCTATTCAAAACTACCACTCCACATCTTAAGATCCCAGTACTTAGACCCAATCCCTTACCCATACTTCATTGAAAAGCCATTCCAATTAGAACTTAATCCGCAGTCCACAGACCACAAATAAATCCAACGTAACTCAATTTAATTGAAGTGAATAAAAGGTCGTTTTATGTGAGAGCGAGCAAGCTTGGTAATAATCAAAATGATCACGGCCCTAATAGCACACGTAAAAAATGTAGTTTGTTAGTAAATATAATGTAAACAAGAACTTATATATCATTTTTTTCTTATTCATACGAGTAGATTACCATTAAGACCAGATTAAATTGAACCATATTTTTCTTTGGGTGTGAGGGAATCTTTTTTGTATACCCAAAAAAGATTCCCTCAAATATTAACCCGTGAGGGTGCAGTGGAAATATGAAGTTTGTATGGAAAAACACGGTCGAAGTTCCATTAGCGAAATATAAAATACATAGGAATAGTAAAAACTAAATAAAATAAATAAATAATGCTGGACATTTTCACACAGCATCATCTAGTCCCAAAGTAAGCAGAGCTTGTGTTATGGGAACTACATGACTTATATATTACTTATATATATATTATTTCTTTTGTAAATACATACGTATTACACATAGAAAACATCCAGATCCCGAGACAAATATTTGCAGATACAAACATTTGTCCCGCGGCGGGAATCGAACATTCTGCTTGTCAGGTCTTCGCCAAACTTCAAGTTTGTAAGTAACGCGCTTGAAACCCTCGGAATGTTCGTTTCGAGTCAAACCCGCCCTTAAACCGCGCCATGATGTCTGCGATGTAAAAAGCTATCAGCCTGAATGAAACTGTTACGGCGCGGTGAAGTCGGGGGCTTAATTGGAGCCCCGTGTTTCAATTGAAACTGAATTGGAGTTTTATTGAAGAAAGTTAACTTGTGGAGCGTGAATAGATAAAGAAATGATTGATGGTAAAATTATGATCACCATAAGTCGAAAGCACTATATCATAAAAACTAGCCCATTGAAGATACTCCAACTTAAGAAATTAAATATCGCCGAGTCACATGGGAATTTTTAATACGTACAGAAGTCTCTTTCTTCTTGCCTTTATCCCATTACGTGGGGTCAGCACAACATATTTTCTTCTTTCACAGCCCTCTATCAGTCCTTCATATAAATCGCCTTTTAAAATACTAACAGTATACCTTATAAATTTAATGACACCTGCAACATTTTTTGGTATTTGTGTAAAGTACGTAATACATTTTAATATGTATTTATATATTTTAAAACTATGTACAAGTAGGTATATACAAAAAAAACAGATGAAACAGCTAGCTATCTAAAGACCGTTGCAAACGATCTATAGATAGCTCAACTGATCCAGATCACTACCAGGCGGAAGCGTTCCCAAAATACTGGCCGCATTGCCATTCAACGCATTAGCATTGCATTGAATGGCAATGCTAATGCGTTGACCCAGATAAGAGCCAGCTCTCTTGTCACGCGTCGCTTCGACCAATCGCCCTGAAATAATTTTGAAAACGCGAAGGGCCCCGTTTCCCCATAACCGGGTGGAAGGTAACCTTACTTACTAAGTAGGTTACTTTCAATTAAAATAATACGCTTCAAAATGTATTTATTCCTAGAAATAAAACGTAAAAAAACGGTCATTGTAATCATTCAAAGAGCGCCCAGACTCTGTAGTAGCGTTTAGAAAAAAAAATATGACCAAGGCAAAATTTGCATTGACAGAATGCTGCGTAATGCTGGCTTCGCAGTTTTGACTTGATGACGACTCGGACAAAAATATTAGGACACAGTGTCCGAATTGACACATTTTAATTTTTATATTTTGTTTACTGACAATTCGAACACCATCAAATTATTAAAGCTGTTTACTACAGTCAGATAAAAAAGTTATAAATTATAATACTAAAAAAACGTTACTAAATTTATTAGAGTAGCTTTAAGGCGACATCTTTCGGTAATCAATTGCCTTGTTTACGTGTATCACTGTAAGTCGCCACATTAAACTTTTGGGGTTCCTCTGAACCAACTGGAAAACTATTGTGGCATTTTAGTCACGTTGGTGTCGCTTATATATTTAAATGGTACCTAACTAACTAGTTACAACAGAGTCACCAATGTTTACAACACGACAGAGAGTGTATTGAATACAAATTCCAAAGAAAGGGTCAACTTTGTTCTCCGCGCTTTTTTAAAGCACTTCTGAAGATTAAATCTTGGAGTTTCCCAATCAGACAGAGTGGCCAGTGGCTCCCAATCAAACATTTTCCTGGTTTGTGATTGTTTACACTGTCAACTGTTTGTTGTCTGTTTTCTCTCCTGTTTGTTTGCTCTCTTGCCCTCTGTGTCCCATCACCTGCACCCGGGAACATCTCATAGAGACAACCGATGAGGTTGTACAAGTAGCCAAGCATTGGTAAAATCAAATTTAAAAAATGAGTCTTTGACACGACATGTATTAATGTCTGTTTTCTGATTCGTAGATTCTGAACTGCATCTTATTTTAAATTATCATACTCGAGGGCATAGTTATAATCATCATCATCCAAGGAAGTCTACAACGTAACTAGTCACATGCATTTTTTGAAATGTGCCATATTACTTGATATCCGGTAACCGTTACGATTCATCGTTCTATTAGGTGGAAAGCTGTTCCACAAATTTTCGAGAACTCTGACCATCCAAATGCTGGTCCTGCAGGTTTTATGACCTACCCGTTGGCTTACGTAGTCCTTCTGAGAGCTACGAATGTACGGTGTCCTTGATTTTTCAAAGGATTCCTTTAATTCTCTTACTGAAACTCCGTGAAAATCATCATAAAAAAATTTTGCTTATTTTTTTTTATAATTATCTTCATCAACAAATAGTAATTTCGCCAAAAGTTAAAGAAATAAATATAATGGCATTCTCCTGTCAATACATCTGTGAAAATCTGATGTTTGTACACAAAAATATTAATTTGTTTATGAAAAATAGCGATAATCCTAATGTTAATAAGTGATAGAAATAAATATAAACTCGCTATTGCCACTTGTAACATAAAGTTAATAAATCGTTTAAAGAGCAAGGTGTACGCTTTTATAACAAACTCCCAAGAGATTTTAAAAATAAATTTACAAACAACAAATTTACAAAACGTAATTTACAAAAAATATAAAAAAACATACACGAGACACATGGGATTATATAGATGATGAAAACTCTTGGGATTGAAAATGCTCCAACTCGTTAAAAAAATTAGGTACCTATTGTTGTGTAAATGGATCATTAAAATAATAACCAGGCTTGTAATTTTGCCTTTCTAGGCAGTACATACAATTGACGTTTCCACGTGATCCTTGTGATTTCAATGACTAGATGAATTTCGTCTTTGACTTTGTATAAGTCCACTACTCCCTTCTCGTAGCCTCGTGCAAAGAGTCCCTCCCATAACAAACGATCTTAGTTGGTGAATGGAGGTACCCAAATAGGTCATCGGTCATCAGTACAAATATTAAAAAAAAACTTGTAATTGTCCACAGAACGACTCAGACGACGACCAGTGCGCCCTCAGTGATAAATGGCAGTATGAGAGGAAGTCCAGAAGATGGTCGCGGGTTGTGGAGATCACGCCTCAGGCACAGAGAAGACTTCAGGTAAAGACTATAAGATTCAATTAGATTGACTTCTTAAAAAAAAAAAAACAAACACGCTCACGACTGTCTTCCCCATGATGAACATCCTCAGATACATACTCAGTGAGTAGATCTTTACGGATACTAAATAGGGTAGTCAGAGGCACGCCCAAACATTATATTTGGTACATGCCCGCGTTATGCAAGTTAGCAGTTCACGTGACAGGTCGTTGGAACACTAACTGTTGGCACATGCCTTCGAATTTTTGGTTCTAGGGCATGCCGGTTTCCTCACGATGTTTTCCTTCACCGTTTTGAGCACGTGTTAATGCGCACATGAATTTTTTGAGTGGAAAAATCCATTGGTGCACGACCGGGTTCGAACCCAGGTCCTCCGGATCAGAAGTTACGCCCACTAGGCCAACACGGCTTTATTCTTTACCTATATTATATTGTAGAGTAGTATCGCAACAGTATGGTGCCCAAAATATACTAAAAGTTGAAGAGACAGACCTAATATAAAGCGGAGAGACGAGATTGTCAGTTATGAAGGCGTACCGTGGTCTAAAACAGCAAAGAATAAGAAATAAAGGTGGAAGAAGAATAGAAGGCCTTTGTAAAGGCCACAAAATATATATTTCAAAAAACTTTTTAAATATGTATTGTAGATTAGTTAATAATGAAGTGTAACTGTTATTTATAAATATAAAGCTACCCCAAGATAGCTAAGATTTTTGTAAAAACAAAAGGCCCGTACAAAGCCTACAATAAAATTCACTACGAGGTAAATTATACAGGTGATAGCAGCCAGAGCAATAGCAGAGAGGGAGGCGAGAGAAGCGAGGGGGGAGGTGGAGGATGATGAGGACGAGACGCTGCCCACCATCAGGGTGGGTCTGGTGGATGCTGATGGTCACTACACTGATGTTGAACCAGATCTGTAAGTAAGCTTTGCAATGAGTAAGCTCTTAGATATTTTAGAACATAAGGCGAGATCGATTGGACTCTACATTGATGTTGAACCAGATCTGTAAGTAAGCTTTTCAATGTAACTTCTCTTAGATTGGTTTAGAACATAAGGCGAGATCGATTGGACACTACACTGATGTTGAACCAGATCTGTAAGTAAGCTTTGCAATGAGTAGGCTCTTAGATGGTTTAGAACATAAGGCGAGATAGATACGTCTATCGATCTCGCCTTATGTTCTAAAATACCTATAAAATGTGGTTCACAATGTGGTTGTGGTTCAAATTCACGAAAATCCTGTTCGTGAATTTAAATAGTTATAGTTTTAGCGTTACCTAGGACATTTGAAATTAAAAACTACCTTGAAATTATAAAAATGACACTACAAAAAAATGTAAGACATTCGGTTACGCGGTTTTACATTCCATCATACAATCTATCTCAAAATAATTCTTACAATAATATAAAACGATTTTTATGTGAAGGAGTTTTTCAGATTAACAACCTCTTAAATCAAACGGGCTTTTAGTGTTGCTGTCAATAAAAGATACCACTAAATTGTAATTAGTAGGTTAGCTCTGCTCGCTCTCGAGGTCTCAATAAAACTTCACTGGAAATAGCCGGAACCGCTCTCCAGTGGAGAGTTCCACCTCACTTGTCAGTACTCTTTCGCATGCTCCAAGTTTTCATGACACTTGAAATTTAATCAGTTTTTTCGGTCTTGTCTCTCTCTCACTTCGATGATTTGATATGAAAAAAAAAATATTTTGTAATTAGTTCCAAAATAGGTTTCCAATTAGGTTTTACCTTTTTTTTTTTACATCTGTGATGAGTATTTTACTTGAATATTTTTTTCTTTGATTTTCCATTTTTTTCTAATCGAAAATGAAATAAAAAATAATTATTTCAAATTACTTTCAACACCAAATAACTCATCCGCATAGTTATTACTTAGACACAAATTATTCGAGTAGTCTTTTAAAACTTTTGGTAAAACTATCCGTTTCAGATTATTGAAATAACACCCTAATATAGTCCTGCCCTGATTCCTTGGATCCTACATCCTACACTAGGATTCCCTGTTTTCAACAAAGAACTCGACAAGTTTTGTTTTTAGTATGTTTCCTTAGATTTTATAACTTAACTAGATCAATTAGATAGTTTATGGTGATAAGATGGCAATCAAGAGTTATTTAGCTTTTATGCAGCTTTTAAGAACAATAGGCAACATAAATAAGATAAAACACAATACCTATCAATCCATTGTAACTAAGTAGTATCTGTATTATCGAAACTCCACTTAACAATCTGACATTACACCTTAGGGGCACACAATAGACTTTATGCAATACAACTGTCAGTATTAGCTTTTAGTGGCTTTGGCATCACTGCGGCCGTTAGGCCTATTGTGATCTACATATCGGTAACTGTCAGTAACATAGGAGTTGCTTTCATTACGCCTCCAAAATCCGATTAAGTCTCTTCAATCCTTACTGTGTTTACTACTTACAAAATGCTAATGTTTTTACAAAAACTAAGAGTGACACTTTTTAAATTAACATGGAAGAAAACATAATTTACAATATTAACAGTATTTTTATATCGAATATAGGAAAACAGTAACAATCGTACTTAAAACATTGTAAACATCCCGTTTCCATGAAAACATGAAACGGAGTCTTGTGTCGGAGTTTTAAGCCGTCCTAATTGAATGAAGCCATCTTAAAATCTGAACACAAATAAACACGCTGCTGAGCGCTGTATTTTTTTTATAACACCAATTAAGCATACTGTCCTCCTGTTGGTAGGCGGTTACCGTAGCCTATAGTCGCTTTCAACACCAGTAGCATAAACGCTTGCCGAAACCTTAAATTTTTTTGATGATCCTTATACTGTAGTCACTTACCATGCTACCTCGATTATCTGCTAGCAAAACAGTTTAATCGCTCGTTTGTTCTAAGGCTATTATATTATGATAGACGTTAACTGCATTACAATACTAAATACCAATACCGAATATGGTAAGAGGCGTTAGTAACCCATTAGGCGCAAGAGTAGATGAAAATAAGGGCCCATACATACCATTATTTATTTGTATCAAAAAGTATGTTTACTCGTTGTTACTTACCACATTTTATAGGTATTTTAGAGTTCACGATGGTATTTCGGTATGTGCCCTTATGTCAAATTACCGGAGGTGAAAAAATCTTTTTTTTTTCCTTTCCTCATAGGTAGAAACTTTTTCATAAAGCTTATAAAAAACATTAAAAAAATATGTGATCAACATAGCTATGTAAAAGTGAACACGTGACATAGCAATAAAATAACATACAGATTAATAAAATTACATTTATTTTTATTCTCTTAAAATTTAGGAGGCCTAGTTAGCCAACGTAACATGATAATTTAACTATCACGCTGATTACCATTTTACTATAGCCAGCCTTCATTTCCTCTACAACAACACACATTAATTGAAAACCTTTTTCAAGTTACGAGATCCCTGAAGACAACAATCACTTTCTGTTCGTGTTAACGCCTGGGGAAAGATTTAATTTTATGGAAATTACATTAACTTTTGACATGTCACGTGACTGCAGCCAAGTTTTTCCTTGACGCATTTGATTTAGCGTAAAGGAAAATGAATCGTGAAGTATTTATTTAAATGGCCTTATCTAGACGTTATCTAATTCTAATTCTAAGTGGGGGAACTAAGGTCTGCACTGGCGTCCTGCATTGGGGTGTATTATGCATTATCCCCCTTCTAACCTGACCCCAACCAGCCCAACTCCTTGAAGTAGCGGAGAAGGACTCTGGGTTGATGACAGCATTGTTCCAGTATCCCTAACTTCCTGTCAGTAAATGATGACGGACGATATGACACAAGCTTCTTTTGAAAACGAATAAGCGGTAACTTAAAAAAAAGGTACCTTTTATAGGTATATTCTTATGCAAGCGCCATTATATGCCAAATGATTTTGTCTATCGAACAATAGATTGCGCGCACGCAATAGAAAGTCAATTATTTCCTTTGGGGCCTTCTGATTGGTTTCCTCATTAAGATGCTAGATCGTTTGACCGGCGCTTGACACCGTAACCATAGCTCAAAAGAGAATAACTAGGTTAAACTAACTATAAATGTCATCTAGAGTAGAAGTATTGGCTCGAGGTTTTTAATAATTTACTTGTTTATGGCTTTTCTGTCTTCTAGAGGTACCTTTATATTGTTGTCAGGACGCAATGTATATAGGCAAAAGAACAAAAGACCGATTACATTTAATAGGATGAAGGTAGTCCAGGATCGTTCATCATGGCACTCTTCGGCATCCATCAGTCTGACGCTACGCGATTCCCAGTTTCGTGGGTACTAGAAACTACGAGTAGCATGTTACCACACCATTCAGACACGGAATAAATATCCGAACATGCATACATTTGTTCAGCGGTGGGAATCAAACCCGCCCCTCTTGCGTTTTAGCTGGCTTCTCAACCGCCACGCCACCACACGTCTGTAATAGTGCCATCAATACCATTCTTTTGATAGCCATTTAGGCGTGTTAGGAAGAAAAAGGTACTTAACACGTTATAACATCAGACCATTGTTTTTTTTTGGTGCCTTTTTTGTGTCGCTCAAGCAAACTTACTTAATACCTACCAAGCTCTAATCTTCCTATATATTACAGTCTCTTATAAAATGGTTTATTTCCGAGAAAGATCTTAAAGTTAGTATTCATAGTTTAACATATTTCACCAAATATTGTTTTTACTAAATGTACCAGCTTTCTTCTGTTAGCTGTGCTACTAACATCAGCTTATTAATTTCTTTGTTCATATTGATTGAAGGGAATGTTAAGTGTATTGATTTCGTTTCCGATTGTCTGGACTTTGCAGAGGCGTTAGATGAAAGATTGAAGAAATTAATACCTTTTGTATAATTGTTTGGCTCGTTAGTAGATTCAGTTTGTTTGACTATTGTTTTTTTATATCATCACGGCACTTGTCTTGGTTTTAATGAGTATGATAAATGAATGCTATAAATAAGGCCAAGGTCACGTTGCAGTTAGAGCTAATACATGAAAGGTTGACTACATAAAATACTTCTAAGTCCGTAGAAGAACTAAAAGTCACTAACAGCTCTCCTAAATTACCACGTTCATATGGTAATGGGTAGGACCCTTTGGATAACCAAAAGTCACCGACGAAGCTCTCTTGAATTTGCAAGTTCAAATAGTAATGGACAGGCTCTTAGCTCGCAAGAACAAGAAAGGAGAAGTGGCAAATTGCTGGCGTATACATTTTCTCGCATGGCAAGCACGAAAAGAAGACGCAGTGCAAGAAAGCCCCACACTAGATGAACCGATGAGGATATATGGTGGAGAGGATATATGGTGGATGGAAGTGGCTCAAGACCTTCAGGGCACACTTTGAAGGTAGCTTAGTGACCTTCTACAAGCTGTTGATGAATTAATGTTGCAGTCATGTCAATGCGTTTGTCACTTTGTAACATAAAGATTGACCCTAGGAAGATTTATATAAACTTAACTAAGAGATAGGCGGTTTTGTCTAGTCTACTATTTAACATAAAATAAAAGGTGGCCGTTACCCATTTATTTATTCCATTGAAGTGCTCTCTCTCGAGTTTCACATAGCAACAATTAATCTTGCACTAAAAGCATTCCGTTCTAAAAAACCTAACGCCCTTTATTTGGCCTATCGAGGCCAAAGCCATGCATTTGTTAGGCAGTGGCCCAAGTGATAGCGATATAACAAATCAATTTAATTTAAAAGAAACAAAAAAATATTTTTCAAATTCCTCTTTTTCCACTGGTACAGATCGTTCATTCCACTAGCTCAACTCGCATATTATGGTACATTCAACTGTGCAAAAATATCGGGAACATTCAAACACACAGATCATTCTAAATATCCGGTTTAAAGTAAAAAATATATTCTAGATTTTCCCTACTAGGTTATTTTACTTGGACTTGATTCTCTGGTAACCTAAACCAATTCGATTTACGCTCTCTTTTACTAAAAGTAATAAAAACAATTTTAGTTTCTGTTAAATTAGTCTCAATCAAATTTCCCTAGTTTAACTAGTCTTGATTTCATAACATGCTGACTATAAATACGAATAAGAGGGACATTTAATCTAATCTGACAGGCGTAAAGTTATTCAGTTCAGTGAAATATAGCAAGTTTAATTTGTGTAAAATATAATCGATGGCATTGTGATACTTTCTTCAGAACAGTGAAGAGAAGTCACTTTTTGCTCTACCTTACATTGCGCTTACTTGTTATCAATAAAAAATATGATATCGATGAGTAAAGTTATCCACTAAGATTCTGTTACCGGATTAATAGGCTTGTTTTAATAGTTAGAGCCAAGCTAAGCAAGCTTCAACACCTGTTTAAGAAGGAAAGTATGTAATTTTTACTAAAAAACAGGATGAAGTTGCGTTTACCATAATCACGGGAGGAACTGAAGTCTTTGCTGGTTTTGAGAAATATCTCGTTTTTTTAGTAAAAATTATGATGATAGTTCAAAAATTATAAGGAAAGGATGGTTTTGCTATTTCAGACTCTGATGGTGGATGAAGTTAGGTTAGCCCTACTTTTTTTAATGGTTGTCTTTTGTTTTCCGCTTACCGCTTATACTCTAGCCAATCAACAAGCTATCATTTAGGTTTGGCAATCCATCGTGATAGGTGAAGGGCCTAGTACCGAATAGTAAGTAGACCAGTGTTCAACGACTTAATTATAGTCATTGTTGGGGCCTCTTATTTTATATATTGAGTGTCATTGTTTACTTTTAAAGGGCTCAATAGAATTACAAATTCAAAAATGAAACAATGATGCATGAATGTTAGGAAACATTTTATTGTAACACCGTAAGAAAATTACAAAATATATTTGTTACCACAAAGTAGGTTACAATTTTGACATTCTGCTGGTCTATGAAAGAAGAAAGAAAGAAAATTCATTTAGTTGACACACAATTTTACAGAAAGGATATAGGTAGGTACATATATAGATAGATATACATATTTCGTGCCTACCGTAATAGAAAATAATAATAATAATCTCATATAGACAACCCTAATGGTAATAATAGTTAATGATTGTTCTGTTTCTGGGGTAATTTATTGATTTCGATTTGACAACAAGGAATGAAATAATATTCATGTCCTCCTATATAAACATCAAGTAACTAAATGCTTAAAAAAATTAAAAATAATAAATTGACAGAATTTTACCTTCAGACGTTTCGAGTCTTTTTGAAAGCTCTTTATCATTTACATTTCCGCAACCGCGTAACGATAGCTTTTATTACTATAGATAGAATTATTTCAAATGTAGCCGTTCATTGGCCCTTTCTAAAAAAGTGATAACCTCCTGTACCTGACGCAGTGGGTAAATTCATTAAATTGAAACATCCGGTAGCATTTGCAGTGTAAATTGTAATTAAATTTAAATAAAGAAAGCCTCAATTAATTACCGTTTCCCCAATTTAAAAGTAAGATCAACTTTATCTGAATCGTTAGTGTTATCTGGGAATTAGAAAAGATCTTTACACCCACAACTTTGTAAGGCCCATGATCACCAGACAAATAAAGCATCTAAATATAAGCCAATAGAAACGGTTTTGCCACCACCACTAAATCAAAATAAAAATATTTGCTAAGTATACAAATATTGAACAAGGGTATGTATCGTCGAAAAATCCCAAGAATTCCGACCAGGTTGACACCGAATCCAGTGGCGATGTTGTTATTGCGCCCTCGAGCGAGATGGGTTCCTCGCCTAGTTGATAATTTTTTGAGATATTATATAATTTGAAACGGTTGAAGCTTTAAATCTCATTCAAAAATGTTGTACTTAATGCCCGATATTAAACCTCATTGGTCAATTTTGTATGAATTAAATAATCTTCTTTATGTAGAGTCACATTGGCCTAACCTAATTATCATTTAAGAGCAATGTAAAAATAATCTTAAATTAAGCTTTTATTGCAGAATATTGGATTGTACCTGCTCCTAAATGACAACGACTCTAGGAATATTGACTCTAAATGACGACCTCTGTGGCTCAGTGGGCGAAGGCCCGCCTGAGACGCAGAAGGTTGCGGGTTCGATTCCCGCCTCGGGACAAATGTTTACATAATTATGCAAATATTTGTCTCGGGATCTGGGTGTTTTCTATGTATAATATGTATGTATTAAAAAAAAAGTATATAAGAAGTATGTCAGTCATTTAGTTCCCATAACACAAGCTCTGCTTACTTTGGAGCTAGATGATGCTGTGTGAAAAAATGTCCAGCATTATTTATTTTAGCAATGTCGAGAATTGTTCTTAAAAGGTTTTGAGAGAGTAAATGCGTTATTCCAACTTTGCAATGTTTTTAAGTGCCACGAATTTGTTCAAAATCATAAATCTCAGAACCATGGCAAACTTTGATTTGATGATATTGTTTTGCTACTTTCTGACGTGTTTCTATCGTCTTGGATGCGGCGAACGCAGCTTGCAACTTCAATTCGAGGCGCATCCAAAAATGAGCCCGAATATCGTTATCTCTTTTTGGCTGATACCGGTCATCATTCATACAGAATTTGTTGTAAATTTGGTGGAATACCAAAAATGATGACTGAAAACTTGTTGTATTTTTCGCATGGTGTTGTTATTCTGTAACTAGATAATATAAACTGTGCACATAATCAAACAATACGTAAGATATTGTTGTTTTTAATATGAAACAAATAAGATGAAAACATGTCAAGTATAAGATAAATACTATTCTAATACAAATAATAGCATAAATTGTTTGATATAAGCTCTAATTAATTTCAATTCATCCACCGCTGGCCTCTTAAGTACAAAAAGTACTAAGTAGGTAAAATTGACGTTTCAAAGGGATCCTTGTGATTTTAATGAATAAATAAAATTTGACGTTAACTTATTTGCATTTCCAGCGCCCAAAGAACTATGTAATTAACATAAACATTACCTCCTCCAATCCCTCATAAAAGCTCCGAAAACTCCATCAAAAATATAAACTTTCCTCTTTACAAAATGTTGTCTCAGTAAAATTGTTTTGTCTCAATTTCCATCAACGTAGCTTATTTGAAAGCGGACGTTAAATTTACCGATGCTAATACTGTTACTCAAAGTTGGTGCCAAATGAAATAATTTGATATTTCCCAAACTTGGCACTTTAAGCGGAGAAACATGCCATGTTTACGTAGAAAGCCGAATTTTTTGCCGAAAAACTGTTTTCTGACTCAGTGCCTTTTGTTTTCTTTAATGTTTTTCTACCTTAGGTAGGTAGGTACACAAGATGATGTTTTTTATGTATAATAAAAAATAAAAAATAGGTTATATCAGTCAAGTAATTCCCATGTCTAGCCTTTGAGGCTAGATGATGCCGTGTGAATCTCTTTTACTGATAGTAGAGCGTAAAACAGAGAAGAATGTTAGGCTTATGCCTGTACTTTCGATAAGTGAACATTAACTAGAGGGCGCCACTAAAGGCCGGTGGCAAAAAGGAAGTCTCAAGTTGATATATACGTGATATATAGTGTTGACATGATTTTCAATTTAAATGATAAATGTAGATAGATAAATCTTTATTTGGCATAAGACCAATTTACAGTACAAAACACAGAAACATAATAAAATAACAAAAAACAAAAGAAAATCATAATGGCCGGTCATATCGCATCTTATAAAATAATGGATTACAGTGTGAGGATTACTGTTTGAGTAAGGTAACTAATTATGGCTTTTGGTATGAGTTAAGAAGTGATCTAACATAATTACTACCAAGGTATATCTGGTAAGTATTAAACACTGGCTGTAAACGTAGCGATCAATTAATCTTATTTTTATTTACTTTTTCGATTAGATTTTCATTTTTTATTTTTCATATTTCTGCTCATATTACGTCTCCTTACGTTTAAAGCACTGGTGACCTGTAATACAGGCTTTCAATCCTATAGGATTACACGTCAGTAGGAAAAAAACAAAAATATAGAAACACAAGTAGTAGTATTTTTCAAACTTTCGCGATTAGATAACATAATTATAAGTTTAACGGGTCTTTATCGCGTTTACCTTAAACGCCATAAAGACCCGTTAAACTTATAATTACACAAGTAGTAGATATGCGGAACCATGAATACATAGTTTACACCCGTAGTAAGTAGTAAATTGCACACACATTACAAAATTCGGTCTTGTAAGTAGCATTTTTTCTCAGTATACTTCATGCACTAGTCTCTCACAAAACAGGTTATTATATACATAGTTAAATTATTTGAAGACAAGAAAAAAACCTTTGTAAGAGTAAATAAATGCTTTATTTATTATTAATTATTAAAAATTCTGGCTATTCTTTGCTGTCTAGTTATTGTAACAGACCGGTGGATAGGCGTTGAAAACCAGCTTACTTCATGATTGAGCTTTACATCTGTAAGAGCTGAATATAACTTTGACACAGTTTTAAAGCGTTCTGTCTTTTATTAACTTTAAAGTAACCGTCACTTAACTGCGTAGGTAATTCAATAAAGGTGAATGGAGCGAAGACGTCTTGGAAAATAACATTTTGCACAGAAGGCTTTCTGAAGAAAATCAAAAACAAACAAATACGTTCACGACTGTATGATTACCTTTAAGATACAAAGTAGGGGATAGTCAGAGACTCGTCTAAACATATTTGTTTGGCACTTACCTGCGTTTTGCCAGTTTGCAAGCCCATCGCCGCTTTATAGTTCTTTACATCCTAAGGTTCTCGGAAGGAATCGCTTTTAGAGATAAGACCGCACATTGTGCATATCAATTGTTTTTTGTTGATGTTTTGTGTATTGTATGTACTCTAAAATGATTAATTGCACGATAAATAGTTTATATAATCTGTCTGAGCGATGGCAATTGCCTTTGAATTTTTAGTTCTAGGTCATGCAGTTAGTTAGTAGTTTTCTCACGATATTTTACGTTTTGACTTTTTAAAGTTGTTCTTTCAATTATGCATGGGCCCTTGAACTTACTTGTCATAAACGTATCTAGACGTTCAATATACAAGAAATAATTTAAACACCTACCTTTGACTTTTTGACGGGATTGCATAAAATGACACCAGGTAAAAGGCAGAGTGTTGGTTAAAATTATTTTATTTTCTATTCCAGATTAACAATCCCAGGGCAACCGATGATACAGTTACAAAGCGACAAGGAAGACGAAGAGGAAACTGGCACTCGCTTCCGAAGAACTGGCTCCGAACGCCTCCGGGACGGAGCGAAAGCTCTTCTCAGACGAGTGGAGTCCCTCAAAACGAGAAGAAGAAAACGACAGAATAGAACAGAAGTCATCGTTTCATCACCACACTTCCTGGATGTATCACAAGACAAATATCCAGACCTCAGCTATATAGACATGACACCAACTACACCAACTGCTTTTCCATTCGATTTCAACTCCCCTGCTCATGCTGTTGGTATCAGAACTCAGCCTCCTTCACCTATGACAGTTCTACCACCATCCCCCATTGCTCCTTTGGAGCCTTCATTCGTTCTGAACCCTCCATTCGGGGATGACAGTTCAAGTTATGCATCCGACGGAAGCATGGGATCTAGTAATAAGAGTTCGAAGTCCAAACTCGGGAGGGCAAAGAGGATATTCCATAGAGGAGTGAAGAATGAAGACTCCAGCGCGCTAAGTGACTCAGAGTGCCAGCCAGCGAGTTGGAGACATAATTATTATAAGGAACATAATACTCATCATAATACGGAGGTGAGTGATTCATCGGCAACTAATATGAAATATAAAAAACCTTCAAGTATGCCCTTCAAGTATGATGGTTTTAGGCCACTTCTAAAGGTTCCAACAGTTAACGATATACATATAATGATATTAGTCCATAGTCGATTGTCGACGATCTGGTGTTAATGTTAAGCATTTTTAAATTCTAGGTTTTAATTATATCCACCAACTTCCCGCCACCGTTATAATGACATCTGTTCATGGGATAGACAGAGCCCCCACTGGGTTATCTTGCAGATGTCATAAGTCTTTGCAATTAAGGTTCTAGTTTCGTCACCGTGGTGAATCTCGACACAGAGTCTTGGGAGTAACGTATTGTTTTTTTTATGGATTTGAACCTACGATCAGTATAATCATCTATTTCTACATGGCTACATTAGCTCTGCGGTCACAGATCATGTTTACATTCCAATAATTGCTCTATTAATAATTATAATGATCCTATAAAACTTATCAATATTTGTCTGTGTGTGGTCCAGGTTTACGTGGAACCACCGTCACCAGTGGAGCTCAAGCCAGACCCCAAGGTACTCAGTGAAGTACAGAAATCTCCAGGGCACACGGTCCACAGGCGGCAGGCCATTAGGACAAGTTCGCTGAATCTCGGAAAAGATGGTCAAAAGTAAGTCTTTTTCTTAGACGTGACAAAACTGTAGTCTTCATTTTAGTTTTTGTAATGTGGGCTCCTTGGGTTAAAACTCCAATTACATCGTCAGAAAAAGTTAACTTCTGAATAAAACCTCCAAATAATGATGTCACGCCGAAACGCAGACGCAGGCCCGCTGGTAATGTTTGTCTCGGGTCTGGTTGTTTTCATAATACAAGCTCTGCTTAGTTTGGAGCTAGATGATGCTGTGTGAAAAACGAACTCGATGGTGCGACGGGCGAGAATCCGGCTACGACGCTAGAGTATTTTTAAGAGCATATTTGTTCCAGGTTTGGGTGTTGTGATACCAAAACACTCCTAGTTCCTGATACCCACGATACAGGGAATCCTAGTTTGGGGTCAGGACTATGTACGAGTATGTGTCTGTTGAATGTTTATCTATTGATTGTTAACAAAACAATCCTCTTACGACTTGGAATATTATGGGACGTTGCGTCTAGTCCGACAGTAGGAAATGGTTTTACAAAGGTCCACATGAAACAAGAGATCCTCACGTTCAATGCTGTGAACAACTAAATACCAAATGAATAGGGTTTCAATAGGGTATTGTTTGGTCGGTACTCGGCTCATTACCATGTGACTAATTGCAAAACCGGTGTCATTAGTCCAAATGATTCTTCCATGATAATGACTTTTTTGCATGGTGATGGTTCTGTGACGTTGAACTTGTGTGTTGTGTACAGAGAAATAATTATTTGGGTCGTGTTTCTTTGCATGTTTGTTAAAGTGACGAAAGAAGATGAAGTGTGAACGTGGAATAGTGAATTTTATATAGAACAATGTGGGTAGGTACCGACTTGACAAAGCGTTATGTGCGATTTCCAATGAGCTATTTTATTTACATAGAGTTATTTGTTTATCACAATTTTAGCGTGGGTAATCCAAATATGTTGGAAGGGTAGAGTCATCTATCACGGGATTAATCAGTTGATAGATATAGCGCGCACCATACAAAAACGAATACAATAAGTTCTAAAACTAACGAACGGTCCAGAACTTTGGCGCCTATGATGGAAAAGTTAAGAAGTAAAAGGTTAGCATGCAATCTCTTATTTATCCTCTCCATCAAAATGTTGTCTGGAAGAGATCGCTTCTAAGCGATAAATGATCCTATTCTAAAAGAAAGTACCGCCCATTGCACTTTCTTTTAGAATAGGATTTTGTAATTTGTTTGAGGTGTACAATAAAGTATTTTCATTCATTCATGGTAAGCACTAGGCATGTCATTAGAAGAGAATAATTTGATATTAAAATAATAGGGTAAAACATAGATGTGGATTGCGAACAAAATAGAAGAGGTAGACCAATCAAAAACGGTTTATAAAAAGGATGACATGGGTAGAAAAAGAGTTGATGAGTCATCCCATTACTCACTCAGTGGAAGAAAAAGAGGGGGTGGTCCTCTTTGGAAGCGAAATAGGAAGAGAAAAAGGGAGAGAGAGGGGACTGTAAGAAAAAAACGTGATATGCTGACCCTATGTGATTTGAGACAAGGGCAAGAAGGTGATGATAGTCCAGAAATGTTTAGTTCAATTGGCCATAGAAGAACTTATTTCCATGTCCTTTCTACTTTTTGCAACTACTAAAGAACAGAATGTTTCTTTCTAGATTTCGTGACAGAAGCCTCAAGAGGGACAAGTCAGCGTCGCGGAGTTCAGAACTAGACAGCAGCAACAGTCCTCACTCTGCCGGCTCCAGGTCACACGACGGAGACCATGATGATGATGATGACAGTATTGATATGAAGACTAAAAAGTAAGTGTATGTCTTTACTATCTACTTTTAGACCTTTACAATATCGCCCATTGGCTCCGGAATGAAAGTTTCTGTCGAAACAATTATCTGTCGAACAAGTGGATGTCGCATCAAGGTCTGTCGAAGTAGTGATCTTTCGAAGGTGTGTGTTGTCGAAGTATATTTAGTCGAAACAATGACTTGTCGAACTATGTTTTTTCGAAGTTAGCGACGTGTCGAAATAACGAACTCAGTGGGACACTCGAAAGTTTCCTGTCATACCTGAAAAAAAATCTGTATGTAACTGAAGATGTCTATCATGGGGAACACAGTCGTGAGCGTGTTTGTATTTGTTGTTTTAATTGTTGTCACTATGACTCGGAAACTAGGAAAGAACTAGTTCAGCCTTAACTTACCTACACCTTAACCTTAAGAATAGAGTAAACACATTATTTGTGTAGGACAAGTGTTGGTTTCGGCTAAATTATATATCATAGCATTGGAGTTATATGTCAGAGCATTCGATGGTACGTCTGATATTTATTTAGGACTATTAGCAGATACACGAGAGGCGAATTCTGATTGCATATACAATCATGTTTGCTCTAACATAAAAACCGTGTTGGCCTAGTGGGTGATACCCCGACTTCTGATCTGGAGGTCGTGAGTTCGAACCCGGTCGTGCACCAATGGATTTTTCCACTCGAAAAGTGTATGTGCGCATTAACACGTGCTCAAAACGGTGAAGGAAAACATCGTGAGGAAACCGGCATGCCCTAGAACCAAAATATCCAAGGTATGTGCCAATAGTTAGTGTTCCAATAAGCGGCGATGGGCTTGCAACCTGTCACGTGGAATGCTTACTACTTGCAAAACGCTTGGTATCCTCAAAGATCTACTCACTGAGTATGTATCTGAGGATGTCCACCATGGGGAAGACAGTCGTGAGCGTGTTTGTTTTTGTTTTGTTTTAACATAAACACCTATATACGTGAACTACAACTCTTCCTCCATCAACTAATAAATGTACTGAATGTCTATACTAAAATAGAATATTTCATCTTTAAGTACAATAGAAAATGAATAATCGTTTTTATTAAAAATTAATAATGAGAAGTAAGAAAAAAGTTGTAACAATAATAGTTAAGTTTTATAGAATCGTGACAGCGTTTTCTAACAGCTGAAACACGCCATTTTGTTAAACAACTAAATTGGCAAACATACATACGGGCCACGTTGGTAAGCGGTTAACGAAACTTATGGACGCTTATAACACAAGAGTCGTTTACATTTTAAGAGGCATATCTGCAATATTGTAGTCGAAGATGTTACTCTAGGGAGATATACTCGTATCTACGTCTGGACTATCTTTTCAATCTGGCTTAGCATAACATTAATTTGTTGAAATACACCCTATCTTATTTGT
This sequence comes from Perizoma affinitatum, assembly GCA_961405105.1. Classification (NCBI taxonomy): domain Eukaryota; kingdom Metazoa; phylum Arthropoda; class Insecta; order Lepidoptera; family Geometridae; genus Perizoma; species Perizoma affinitatum. The sequence continues at coordinate 13,123,677 of OY560188.1, forward strand.
AAACATTAATATGAATACCCGTGATACAAGCTAGTTAATATACTCTGAATTTTTGCTTTTAAATTTTGAAAATTGTATAATTATCTTTATTTTTTAACCTGATTCCCGCTGCGGGACAAATGTTTGTACGATTAGCTAATGTTTGTTTCGTGTTTTCTATGTATAATATGTATGTATATACAAAAAAAATATATAAGTAGTATATAAGTCGTGAAGTTTCCATAATACAAGCTCTGCTTAGTTTGGGGCTAGATGATACTATATATATATATATATATATATAGTACTATATATAGTACTATATATAGTATATATATATATAGATGATACAGAATTATTCATTTATTTTGTTTTTATTTTTACAGACACAACATCCAAAGATGGTACTCGTTCAGAACAACAACGCTAAATGGTGGACCCAAAGCGAATAACACGCTACAACCTGCATCTGGACAGAAGGATCCTGATTCATATAGTAAGTTACTATTTAGTTCGAAATTCTGTTAGATCCAACCCTTAAAACTTCTCATTAGATCCAACCCTTAAAACTTCTCTTTAGATCCAACCCTTAAAACTTCTCATTAGATCCAACCCTTAAAACTTCTCTTTAGATCCAACCCTTAAAACTTCTCTTTAGATCCAACCCTTAAAACTTCTTTTAGATCCAACCCTTAAAACTTATCTTTAGATCCAACCCTTAAAACTTCTCTTTAGATCCAACCCTTAAAACTTCTCTTTAGATCCAAGCCTTAAAACTTTTCTGATGTTTTAGTAACTGACTCCTACATTTCTTCTACTATTTTATCAAGAACCGGACATAACGTGCATATCTGCTTCGTCCTAGTCAACAACTTTGAAGTTACGGGACATAAGCCTCTCTCAAAGAGTGTCATAAATAAAATAAAAGGGCATTTATTCACATACACTTAAACAAACATACCTAGTCTAAGTACAATATAATAATAGTTTCCTTACTTCGATCTTTCTTCTAAGGGTCGAAGTTTATTTATTTTTATCTAACTCACAATTATTGAACTCAAATTATGTTGGCTTTTCATAATTAAATAATATAATTGTAACTTCTTATCACTAACAAAGCTGTGTACACATGTTTTAGGATACCATCTAGCTCAAAACGTTTATAAATTAATAGTATGTATTTAAATAAGATTGTATTCTGTTATGTGTGCCAAATAAATAAATAATATAGTAGGTAATAAAAATGGTAGGTATAGTGAGAAGGTATGTCTGTATGTAAGTAAAAAAGGTCTAGGACTCAGCCACGCTGTTTTTCAGCCTCGCCTACTGATGTAGCCGCTGACGTCACAGCTACCACTAACTAAATCTATAATGACAATGCAACAACAATTATTATTGGTAAAACTAAACAATCTAACCTAACCACCTAACCTACATTCATATATTTTAAAAGTAGTCATGAGTATTTTGGGCTACCCTTCATCCATTCACCGAAGTCGTCGGTCTGTCGAATGTGAATAATCCTGCGCTGCGTTTAGTTGCCATTCGAGAAAAATATTCTTGATGCTTGCTGGCCGACTTATCATTTAAACAATACTTATTATCATATATATATATACATAGGTTGATATGGTTTATCGTATTTATGGCAGTCCGTTTCATATTTTTCCGGACCGCCTGAGACGCAGATGGTTGCGGGTTCGATTTTCCGCCGCGGGATAACTGTTTGCATATGCAAACATTTGTCTCGGGATCTGGGTGTTTTCTATGTATAATATGTATGTATTTACAAAAAAATACCTAAATCAGTCATGTAGTTCCCATAACACAAACTCTGCTTACTTTGGGGCTAGATGATGCTGTGTGGAAAATGTCCAGCATTATTTATATATTTATTTATCCGGTTTAGTTGCCATTCGAGAAAAAAAATCTAATGGTTGTTGACCGGCTTATCATTTAAACAATTAGTATCATATATATATACATTGGTTGGTATGGTTTGTCGTATCTGTGGCAGTCCGTTTCATATTTTTCATTTTTACTTTCAGTGGCTCGTCCAATGTCTTCGCTTTCATGCGGGCAACTCCACATCCTCCGGAAGTTAGCCTTGCTTAGGCTCACAGCGTGCATGGAACGATACTGCCCTTCACACAAGTCCGGATGGAACTGGGAACTGCCCAAGCTTATCAGGAAAATCAAAACTCCTGATTACAAAGGTAGGGAAACAAAAAGTATAGAAGAAAAAATGGAAGAAAGAGTTTCCTTTTAATCGAAGAAAACACTAGGAGGGTTGATGTTCAGATAGTTTGGAAAGTTGATAATTTTGAAAGATTTATGTTGACACCGTCATTATTTTAAATAGTTCTCTCCGTCCTAAGGTTTTATGGAAGATAGCGCTTTCAGCAATAAGACTGTCCATTGTGCGTTTCTTTTGTTATTTTATTATGTTTCAGTGTTTTGTACTGTAAATTGGTGTTATGCCAAATAAAGAGTTAATCTATCTATCTATCTATATATGAGAGTTACATAATAATACAGCAATGAAATAAACTTTCAATATTTTGTAACAAATATTTGGAGGATGTCTCAATTCCTTCGCTTCTTAGAAAGCTCCTCATTTTTTTATTATCTATTATCATTATGCTTCAATAATTGCAACAACCAAGCGATGGGCTTGCAACCTGTCACGTGGAATGCTTACTACTTGCAAAACGCGGGCATGTACCAAATGTAATGTTTGGACGTGCCTCTGACTACCCCCTACTTGGTATCTTCACAGATCTACTCACTGAGTATGTATCTGAGGATGTCCACCATGGGGAATACAGTCGTGAGCGTGTTTTTTTTTGTTTGTTTTTTCAATAATTAAAAAGGGACAGAAAAATACTGCCGATGCGCCACATGACAATACATTAAGTGGGTGGGTTAATAAAAAAGTTTCTTATGTTATAAAATTCTGAAGGGTTGGTAAGAAATCATCTCAAGTCAATAAAAAGTTTTTCAAATCATAAAAGTAAAGGGACGTAAAGCATAAGAGATGGTAAATTTTTAATAAAATCCACCATTTGCCATTTCCAAAGATATTATTCTAGACTACCGATATCGGTCTTTAGTCTAGATATCACATCGAATTATTGTTAAAGCGTTTTGTATGCCGTAAATAAAACGCGCGGTGCGTTTTATTTCACGCCACAATTAATGTCAGCAGTTCTTTGTGAGTAGTCTAGCTGTATCGTTCGCCGCGGGACAAATGTTTGTATCTGCGAATATTTGTCTCGGATCTGGGTGTTTTCTATGTATAATATGAATACATAGAATGACGACCTCTGTGGCGAAGTGGGCGAAGGCCCGCCTGAGACGAAGAAGGTTGCGGGTTCGATTCCCGCCGCGGGACAAATATTTGCATATGCAAACATTTGTCTCGGGATCTAGAATGTATGTATTTATAAAAAAAAAGAATATAAGTAGTATATCAGTCATGTAGTTCCCATAACATAAGCTCTGCTTACTTTGGGGCTAGATGATGCTGTGTGAAAAATGTCCAGCATTATATTAAAATGCTTGGTTGTATATTTTTCAGATAAAACAGTATTTGGCGTTCCACTAACAGTATCTCTACAGAGGACAGGTCATGCTCTACCGAAACCAATTCAATGCGCTTTGAACTGGCTGAAAAACAGCGCTTTAGATCAAGTGAGTAAAATTAGTATTCAGTTTATTCAAGTTCATATTTTGAGAGTTCATTGTTGTATAAATTTTTTGTTATACCTACAAATTGTAGGTAAATATCTGGAATGCGTGCGTGTGTGCCTCACTTAAAATAGTACATTGTTCAACAAGGGACTAAAACGTGGCATTTGGGCTATAGAATCGAGTATTAAATGGTTTTAGTCCCGTTCACTTTACTTTTCACTCTATTACGAGAAAATAAATAAACTATGTATTACCGTCAAAATTCTAGAGATTTTACCATTTTTTTTTAAATGTATTCTTGTTTATAAACACTCTGACGCGTATATCCAACGATTGCCCATAAACGCTTGTGCAGCAGTCTAGGTCGCTTTCAGTTCCATTTTCAAAAATAAATTAAAATTTAAAAAAACTTTACTTATATATTTTTTTGAAGAAATTATTACTAAAATGAAACATCGAAAATACGAGTTTATAAGGGATCACATTTATTTTGTAGTTGTTTTTTTTTATTTGTAACGAAGTAACAACACAAATGTCCGCCTAAGCTAAACTAAAATGACTCCATTTTAGAAGCATGAGAAGTGAAAAATACTTTACAGGGCGCAGCCAGTTGGATAAATACATAAGTAATTTTACTTACAGTGAGAACGTATCTCTGATTAATGAGTTCTCAAACGTAACTTTTGATCTAATGATTCTCGTCGGTCGGATTTCTATGGAAAAATATTAGTAAAAAACATCAAAAATTTTCAACAAGACACGAAAAAATTACTTAGCCTTAGCATTAAACTAGCAAATCACTGCAATTTGACCCACGTAAGTAGACAACAAAATCAAGAATTGTCGTTTTCCTCTTCCAGATGGGTATATTCCGGAAAGCTGGCGTAAAGTCGCGCATCGCCAAGCTCCGGACAGTCGTCGAAGCCGCCGGCAGCACCACCGGTACCTTCGCCATCGAGAACATGAACACAACTGAAGCATCCGAATCAAGCCTGAATTTCGATGGTGCGCAGGCGCATGATGTGGCTGATATGGTTAAGCAGTACTTCAGAGAGCTGCCTGATGCGTTGCTGACGAATAAACTCAGCGAGACGTTTATTGCTATATTTCAACGTAAGGACTGGATCATCTTCCATGCTATTAGGTTCCTAGGTTCTAGGTATGCTCGTACTAGGTATTCCCGTGGCGAACGAAGCCATCAGAAATGCGTGAAGATTGTTTTGAGATTGGTATTCCATACCTATGCTCGTGTCTTGGTATTTCAGTGGCGAGCGAAGCAATCAGAAATGTGTGAAGATTGGTAATCCATAACTATCCTCGTGTCTAGGTAATTCAATGGCGAGCGAAGCAACCATAAATGTGTGAAGATTGTAGTGGAATTGGTATGAGAACTTCTTTACCAGGGTTGCGTAGATCAATAGTTAATTAATAAAAAGGTGATGTGGCATTCATGACACTGGAATTCTCTTCTTTGCAGATGTTCCTGAACCTCTGAGGCCAGATGCAGTGCAGTGCGCTCTCCTTCTCTTACCAGAAGAGCATCTTGAAGCTTTACATTCCCTACTTATATTCCTGTTTGAGGTAATTTTAACTGTGTATCTACTTTAAACGCCTTGATTATAATCACGGGATATTATATCAATAGATTGATTATATTTTGATGACCTTAGCTGTGTGGTGGGCGAGTAGCCAACTGCAATGTAAGAGGTGCGGGTTCAATTCCCGCTGCGGGACAAATGTTTGCTAGTTCTGCAGATATTTGTTCCGGGTCTGGTTGTTGTGGTAAAACGATAATCTTAGTTTGTAACACCACGACACAAGGAATCCTGGTGTAAGGTCAGCACTGTGTAAGAGTCTGTTGACTGTTTATCATGTTATGATACAAAACTAGCTTCTGCCCACGGCTTCGCCCGCGTGGTACCTGGATAAAAAGTATCCTATGTGTTATTCTGATGTGACCTATGTCACTGTAAAGTTTCATCAAAATCCGTTCAGTAGTTTTTGCGTGAAAGAGTAACAAACATCCATCCTCACAAACTTTCACGTTTATAATAGTATAGTAGGATGTGTGGATATATAATGTTTGAAAGACCCCCTACTTGTTATCATCACGGAGCATGGATCTGAGGATATCCAACATGGGAATTCAGACGTGAGCATATTTTTGTTTTGCATCATCAATGCCTTTGTTCGCCGCATCAAAAGTTACAGGTCGCTGATCATTGTAATTACAGCCGTCAGCGTGTCTATTTATATATTTTTCTATCATTTCAATGTCTCGATTTACAGGTCGCAGAACATTCAGGTGTTAATCAGATGACGGCATCGAACCTGGCCGTGTGCTTGGCTCCAACGCTGTTGAGGCTGCATCACGCGCCACCGACCACTGGAAGCACTAAGGAAGGGAACTCCAATAGGTGAGTTCAATGAAGTACTGTATTAAGTGTCCCTCAAGGTTAATAGGTGGAGAGATGGTATATAAGCTTTTGCTTTTCAGTTATGGCTTAGTTTTAAATAAGTTTTTTTTTATTTCAAACTAAGCAATAACTGATTATATTACTGTATATTGGTTTTACACTTTATATTGGTGGTATGACACACCTTTTGCAAATTTCAAGCCTTCGAAGGGGTACTTCAAACCAAAACTAGCTAAGAAAGTTAAAGAGGAATTCTGTTCTGTGACCCAACCCCACGGAGTGCGATGAGAAAAAAAAATCCTTCTTGAACCCTAAGACTGCTAGGATTTCAGATACGAGAACACCTATTTGTCAGAACTGTGTATAAGCATACCAAGGGTACCGATAGGGAAGTTACTGGATATTTTTTTCTCTCTTGTCGCTTTTGTTCTTTTAGAACGCACAATTTATCTCAATAGGTTTAAAACTAAGAAGCGATCGGAGTGTGTCAATCTCCAGAATTCACAGATTCGTCAGATTATGCCCTATTTATTTAACTTGACTTTTGAAGTTTCGAGATCTTTGGATAGTTTTAATGGATAGTTGTGCCTTCCAGGATGGTAATAGAAAGCGTGGCAGATCAGCGTCAGATCAGCGAAAGTCGAGCTGCTCATGCATGCCTGCTATTGCTCATTCAAAAGCATGCCTCACTCTTCCTGGCACCAGCTGATATGCTAGCCAGGTGCAAATTCAATTACTTCGAGGAGAGTGTTCCGGTAAGCAATTTTTATGATTGTAAATGATTCTCAACTAAAATTACACATGTCTTTATTAACTCATTAATATTTTTTTAATTTAAAACATCGATGGTATGGTGTGACTCACGGAGTGTGGGTTCGATTCCTGCTGCGGGACAAATGTTTGCATGTTCTGCAGATATTTGAACTGGTTCTGGGTGTTGTGTTACCACGATACTCGTAGTTACGGATACCCACGACACAGGAAATCTTAAATAAATAAATAAATAAATAAATAAATAAATAAATAAATAAATGAATAATGCTGGACATTTTTCACACAGCATCATCTAGCCCCAAACTAAGCAGAGCTTGTATTATGGGAACTACATGACTGATATACTACTTATATACTTTTTTTTTTGTAAATACATACATATTATACATAGAAAACACCCAGACCCAAGACAAACATTACAAACATTTGTCCCGCAGCGGGAATCGAACCCGCAACCTTCTGCGTCTCAGGCGGGTCTTCGTCCACTGCGCCACAGAGGTCGTCAGAAATGTGTGGATTGGGTGTTTATTTCTAGTCTGCCTACCGATTATATAGGCAGACTATAGATTCAATTTTAATCTTCGTGAATTAAAGCAGTGACATGCCATTTTTTATATTTTTAAGTATGATATCAATTGATTTCAAGTTAATCTAGTTTGTAGAAGTAGTAGAACTCCTTGTGAAAGAGCTCGTCCGGGAAAGTACTACCACCATTTTTATTTCTGCCACCAAGCAGGAAAGCTCGCATTGCTGCATTCCGATTTGACGTGTATGGGGCGGGTGCCGGTGAAATTACAAGCACATGAGAATTTTCGTTATGTCTCAGGATCGACAGGAGGCAGGGTCGGTTACGTGTGATGTATACCTCTGGTGTTGCAACCGTACATAGGTTACGGTAACCGCTTACAAACAGATGGGCCGTATGCTTGGTCTCCACTTAAGTTTTACTTCAAAAGTAATAGTTCCAATGGTTTTATGACAGGTGGCGTTGGAAGAATTAGGTGGTGACTTTAACCAAGACTGGAAAGGCTTCCAGCAAGCCTGCATAAAAGCTTTACTGAAAGAAGCCAAAGAAAAGTGAGTTTTATTATTTCCTGTATATATAAAGTTGACATATTTATATCTCTGCAGTTTGTAGAAATAATCTGACTTGTCCTCAGTGTCCTATTCTCAGATAAACAAACTATAGAGAGTAAAGTATAAACTTGCACAAGTCTGAACAGAATACCTGCTATTGCTATGCTAATGTTCGTTTCTAAAAGATCTCTATAGTTTGCTTAAGTATTTTTGAGATTCTGTCCGTATAAATCTGTATCTTTCTGTATACTTAGTCTAACTTGTTTCGTGCTTTTTTAGAGTCTGTGGCCGATCAGGAAAGAGGTGAGATTTCGGTGTTAGAGTTCGATTCGCTTTTTAGTTGTTATAATTTCTGTTCTTAGACGTCGCATGAATTGGGCTCAATTGTAATGGCAAAGTTGCAGGATATTGGTTATAAATATGAATGTTTCTAACAGAGATAAGTTGTTAATTGTTTGTGTTACAAATACAATCGTGATAAGTCCTTCGAGACGGATTGAAAACAGTTACATATTTAATTTACACGTAATTGCTGTCGTGCATGTCGAAACTCAATATCATATTTAAGCAATACTAAGTACCTAGATATTAATTAGTAAGTCAAGTGAAGTGAACAGTTTCTGAACAGAAATTATGACTTTTCATAATCATCGCAAGCTCTTCCAAAATTGTCTCACCTCATGTTCATCGTAGTTTTTTCGTGGCCACTAGATGTCTTTGTATTAATAACTTCCTATTTATTTTTCTCACACTTACAAACCCGCTATTTACTTAAGGTCGCTTTGTGAGTTAGGTAGTACTGATGCATAAATGTAATATTTATACACAAAACTAATCCAGTGACACAGTGACAGTGTGACTGGCAGGACAAAATCAATCATTTGTTTTGATAGCTGCGTTAAATTTATTATCTTAACCTATACAGAATTAATAATATTAAAATTTAAACTAAATTTATTAATTGAAAGGCTGATATTATTTTATTGTGTTATGAATTAGTAGGCGTAGGTCAGGTTTTCGGCGGACTGAATACAAATAATCACCAGTTTTACTTAATATTGATTTTGTGTTTTCAGAACGCGAGGATGGATGTCAGTGTCGGGTGCTGCTTCTCACGTGGAACTGTGCTGTAAGAAAGTTGGCGACGGCCATCCGTTGCGGCTGTGGAGAGCCACCACGGACGTTGAGGCGCCGCCACAGGAGGTTATGCAAAGGTATATTGAAGGCCTGCCTGAGACGCAGAAGGTTGCGGGTTGGATTTCCGCCGCGGGACAAATGATTATGCAAATATTTGTCTCGGGATCTGGATGTTTCCTATGTATAATATGTATATATTAAAAACAAACGTAAGTAGTATATCAGTCATAACGTTCCCATAGCACAAGCTCTGCTTACTTTGGGGCTAGATGATGCTATGTGAAAAATGTCCAGCATTATTAATTTATTTATTTATCAATGGCACATAATGGACTTCCATTAATGGCATTATTATAATGGACATCCATTAATGAAATTGAATACCGGCGCTGGAAAACCTTGTCATCAACTGGATTTCTAGCTAATTTAAGCATGCAATATTATTGACTGGACAGCAAGTTTGTGTTCATTATAATGCCGTTTGGATTGTAAATAGGGCTTGGGTTGTAATGTAAAATGTTCTCTAATTTTGGTAATCTTCTACAAACCCCACTTTTATTACACAAATGTTAGCTGGAAATGCTAATTAGGATTAAGTTCGCCTATGTACTTATTTTATCTTGTGCAATAAAGCATTTTTTATCTATCTAAATAGCATCTGAAATAAGTATTCCTGGGAGCCAATGAATATCCAACTTCAAGGAATTTACCGAGTATCATGAAGTGCATTATTTGATTTAACCCCCTTAAATTCCCTTTGTTTAATTCCCAGGATACTCCGCGAGCGTCACATTTGGGATGACTCGCTGGTCAAATGGCGAGTGGTGGAAAAACTGGGGACGAATGCTGAGGTGTTCCAGTACATAACCGCTTCTAGTATCAACCTTCCGTCTAGGGACTACTGCGTTTTACGGTACGTTGCTTTCTCCCTCCTATATTGTGCTTGGTGAATAAAAATCTAGTTACAACACAAACTTACCAACACTAATTAATTTCTAAGTACTTACTTTTTGAATATGTTTGTCTATGAGTATTTATAATTTATGAAATACTATTTATACCTATAGTGTTTGTTTTTGGTAAAAATATAATAATAATGTATATTGTATGTGTGTGTCTGAAGTAAAAAATACATTTTTATCTTTAGAGTCTTTGTGTTTAGTGGTAGTACACTGTTCCGCTTGTCTGTCTGGGATAATTCAAGTAGCCGGCTGAGACCCAAGAGATGCGGGTTCAATTCTCGGTGCGCAATGTTCCGCAGATATTTGTTCAGGATCTCAGTATTTTGGTACCACTGTACTCTTAGTTCCCGCGCAGATATTATAATTCCTGATACCTATCCTGATCCTTAAGACACAGGGAAACCTAGTTCCTAGTATATATGTGAATGTTAGGTGTTTATTTTATTAATTTTAAGCTTGTAGAATGATGTGTTTGGCTGATTATAAGCTCAGTTAGTTATATTTTTCAGCTTTAGTGAAAGGATCGTATAAATACCCGGTACTTCTCTTGAAATACATAACTTTTCTATACGTCCCTTTTTAATGTTAACCTTTTTTGTTCCTACATTTTGACATTAATTTTTTCTATGATTTTTCTAGAATTAACGTTTTAAATTTCAGCTCATGGCAGCAAGGTGGAGGAGGAGGTGGTTGGTGTGCAGTAGCTGAGACTTCAGTAGCACATGGTTCGGCGCCAACAGAGGGCGCTCGCGGAGTGGTTCTTGCTTCGAGATATCTGGCGCAGCCGGCCGGGAAAGGTCGAAGTCGACTGGTTCATTTGGCAAGAGTTGATACCATGTAAGTTTTACTGTAGTATATTATATTTATTCACTAGCTGTGCCGCGGTTGCCCTCGGTGCCCGACCCACCACGTTGCATCGCCCACTTACGCTAGTGCTTAGAAAACATAGAAAATACCCAGACTCGAGACAAATATTTGCAGATTATACAAACATTTGTCCCAGCTGAAAAGATCAAGGTCATGCTCTGAACGATGTTCCGTTTTTCCAGGGGCAGAACAACAGAATGGTACAACAAATGCTACGGCCACATCTGCGCCCTCTACCTAGCTCGCATCCGAGCCTCGTTCAAACACAATACAGAAGGCCCCGAGTCGAACGTATGATCCAAGCATTCCACTTAAGCTGGCGCCATATGGGGCTGGCTTAAGTTGACGTTTGAGTCGTCAGTGTATAGTTACGTCAAAGTTGTTTTGGCGCCAAGTCAAATGCAATTTTCGTAATGGACTTATAAGATTTGTTAAAGTGTGACTTAAGTTGACGTTTGAGTCGTCAATGTATAGTTACGTCAAAGTTGTTTTGGCGCCATGTCAAATGCAATTTTGGTATTGGACTTGTAATATTTGTCAAAGTGTGACTTAAGTAGACGTTTGAGTCGTCAGTGTATAGTTACGTCAAAGTTGTTTTGGCGCCAAGTCAAATGCAATTTTCGTAATGGAGTTATAAGATTTGTAAAGTTTGGCTTAAGTTGACGTTTGAGTCGTCAGTGTATAGTTACGTCAAAGTTGTTTTGGCGCCATGTCAAATGCAATTTTGGTACTGGACTTGTAATATTTGTCAAATTGTGACTTAAGTAGACGTTTGAGTCGTCAGTGTATAGTTACGTCAAAGTTGTTTTGGCGCCAAGTCAAATGCAATTTTCGTAATAGACTTATAAGATTTGTAAAGTTTGGCTTAAGTTGACGTTTGAGTCGTCAGTGTATAGTTACGTCAAAGTTGTTTTGGCGCCATGTCAAATGCAATTTTGGTACTGGACTTGTAATATTTGTCAAAGTGTGACTTAAGTAGACGTTTGAGTCGTCAGTGTATAGTTACGTCAAAGTTGTTTTGGCGCCAAGTCAAATGCAATTTTGGTAATGGACTTGTAAGATTTGTTAAAGTGTGATGTGCGTGGGTGTGGTATTTGTGTATGGTTATTAAGCCAATTTTATCAAGTAACAAGATGTAGATTTGTCGTTTGCGACTTCAGTTGCATGGTGATAGAATTTTGACGTTTGAAATGTATGTTTTTCTTTTTAAAATTTAACTTTCTAAAATTTATAGATACATAACATTTGTAGGTAAATTACATTTCTGGCAAAAGATCAAACAAGGAAGATATTGAATTATTATTAATTTCGCTTTTAAACTTTGCAATTTTATGTTGCTGTAGTTACGCGATAGGACATTTTTAATCAATTTCAATTGAAGTTATCTGAAGTAGCATTTTGTGGATGGCATTTTTTAATCAATAAGTACATGCTTACAAATCTGAATACTAGTTATTACGTACGTTCATATTTAAATGTATTGTAGGTGTGTTCTGTGACACGATGGTGAGTTTTTCTTTAATCAATAGTAAGATGCTAATTAATAAGAAAGATAGACTTGTAAAACATCGTAATAAGTAGGTATTTACTTATTATCGTTGTATCGTCTATTGTCGATAAATATATTAAAATATATTATAATTTATTCCAATAAAATTATAGGAATAAAATAAAAATAATATGACAAACATTTAAATATACTTAGGTGAATAAATTTAATGGATATTATTGACCAAAATATATTCTTGATCTGATATTACAGTTTTTGATATTTGCTAGTTAGATAGATAAGTAAATTATATACCGAACAATATGGAACCTAGATAAAATTTAGTTAAAACGCATAATAAAATAAACGTTTAGATTTACAAAATCAACCTACCTCCATGAAATGCAAGATTATTTTGACCCTTGTTATCACCCGTTTATGGGATTTACCAAAAAAAGCCTGACGTTTATTTGAAATTAATTTGTAATTTCATCTTTTGGTGCATTGTAAATAATTCAATTGTAGTCATGTAATTTTTACAATAAGTACCTTTTATTATTATTTAAAAAAGTTGGTTGCTAATTGATATTTAAAAACACATTCAAATAAAAAATACTAACTTAAATTGAAAATAAATTGTTTGTGGAATCGAAGTGTCGGCTCCAGTTCTAAATAATTTACAATTGTAATCTCGTTGAATTATATAATCGAATAAGTTTAATATGTTTACCATGCCTATGTAAAGTTATCGTTACATATCACTAGTCATTGTATAAATAATTTATAATAATTACTTTCAAATTATACCTAATTCTTTTAATAACCGTACCTGTCCTGTGTTCAGGAATAGCATAAAAATAAATTTAGATTTTTAGTATTAATAAATCAAATACCCTATTTTTATCATATTATTCATATTATATTGTTTAAATTGACGAATGATGTATGACACAGTTTCAACAGCTTTTAATGTCTAAAAACATAAAAATATTTAATTGTGGAATGAACAGATAAAGTGAAGTTTTGTTATAGATAACAAGTCTGATTGTAAATAGGACGTATAATTTGATTGACCATCACAATTTTAAACTATAAGCTTATCTAACAATCCGATTGAAGTGTTTCATATTGTTTTTTTTTCAATCTTTATTAAATTGTACAAATAAATATTATTAATTTATTTATTTAATTGGACTTATACATGAAACACTTTGCTCGGTAAAGTTTTTCTTTGAAAAATGCATTGAAGCCAAATATCACAACTAAGAGATATGTTATGTACATAATTATAAAGCTATAATCTCTATAGTGTAAGTTATCCAAGTAAAAAGGTATCATAACTTTTTGGTCCAAGTATTTTTATTTATATTAAGTATCAATAAAATCAGAATAATTTACAGTTTTATTTAATTCTGTCAATTACCTATATATTTCAAGGGCCCTAAACTTTTGTTATTAATATCTTAATAAAGGCCAGTTGAAAAGCAAATACCTACCTAAATAGTTAATAAGCCCCAGTTCAATCGATCTAAAAGCAAACTAGGTAGGTATAATTAATTGTAAATAATATTTTATAGAAATCATAAAAACGATTTGGGCATGGGTAAGGACTAAGGACCTAGTCATGTATTCGTAGGTACCATTAAATATGTATTGATGAAACTGTAATTTACCTAAAGTTAGAACTTTATTTAAAAAAATGCAATAATATTCATTTTAATATAGAAATCCGACTAGCCTACAAACCTACCAGTTTGCTTTTTTGAAGTTTTGCATTCCAGAAAAAAATAGCCAAATACATTTGGTCTTTTTTTGTCAACACTACCAATGTAATTAACTGTTTTAATTTATTATTAATATAATTCATCTGATTTTAATTAGATACGTTATTCATATAGGTACACCTACCTATAAATGTATATGAACATTTTAAATTAAAAATGTATTAACAAAAATGCACTTTGGCAGTTGAAATTTTAAAACAATTGAGTATGCTCTTATTATTTTAGAAAGTACCTAGGTACCTACATACTTTTAATACATAATGTAAACAGTTCAAGCACTCCAAATTTGTGTAATATATAATTATACAACATTGTGATTTTATTCTCTATGAAAATTATATGGACCATTATAAAAATTCAAAAGACTACTTTATTTCAAACACCGAAACCACCTAAAGTAAACTTATGTACAAAGTCGTAATGAAGTTAGTGTAACTAAAGGAAAATGCTTAAAAGGCTTTACTTTGTCTGTAGCATTTTTTTGTCTTAACGATAGAGATAAGTTCTAACCTACTTAGGCCAATTCTAAGCGAACACAGCATTGACGAAATGTTGGTTATTGAATCCCTACACATTATCCTAGGTACATATGATTAGCCCTGTTGTATTAAATAAAATATCAGGTGCATTTTTTTGTGCATTATCATCAAAGGAGCTTTAAAATATTTAATGATCATTATGCAGGTACCAAATAGAAATGCCTACTTAGGAACCTACCAAACATTGTGGCATTAATATATTTTTTTAACAATTAAGTATATTTCTACCTACTTACTTATTTACTACCTTTCAAAAGGATTGTAAGTGTAAAAGTAGGTGGGTAGTACCATGTCATTAGAAGATTTCTTGAAATAATTTGAAAGATTGCGTCATAAACATCAACGTCAATATTGTGACTCACTTAATTATAAACAAGGCTGCCCAAAAATTTACGTTCCGATTTTTTAATCATTGGATTAAATATTTCAGTCTTGTTCAAAGACAATCATTTCAACAAGACAAGTTATGAATATTATTATAATCAACTAAAATACTGATTTATATAACTTAAATAATAGTGTACGAACAAGTTAAACCACTATAAAGATTCTTCACTCCTAATTAAATAAAATATTTCGTATAAACTTCGGAATAAAATATGGGTGAAATGGAACGTACGCTAATGTCAAAAGATCATTGATCCTGCCCACTCGGTTTCGCAGTGCGAAGCGGAACGAGTGAGTGAAAGAAAATTTCCGTCAGTCTACAATCGTAAAGCGCTATGGGTGGTTATCCGATTTTCAGTTTGAAACGTTTAGAATTATTAATGTATTAATAACTCGTAAACGTGCGTACGGTACTCGCGTAAAATCACGATGAAACACAAGATAAATTAAAACAAAATTGTATACCTACTTGACACAACAACTCTTCGCTTTAGGCCTTCCAAATTCAAAATTCGCAAAAAAATAATTATTTTGTTCCTGGCTGACATAAAATACCTGCCAATACAAATAAATTGACGATGGAGCAAGACTTTTCAGAACGAAACCAAACAAAAGAGGACGTAAATAAACGAAAGGAGGCTCTCTGGGTCTTCGGTTATGGATCTCTATGCTGGAATCCGGGCTTCGAGTACAAGCAGTCGATCTGTGGATTTGTCAAGGGTTTCTCCAGGAGGTTTTGGCAAGGCAACACTACACATCGCGGGACCGATTCAAAGGTAAGTAACAAAAAACCTGTAAAACCTGTAAGACGGTAGGTAGGTATATTCTACAATTTTATTTTCGAAAATGGAATAGAACCTGCATCGGTATTTTATTTCAATAATTGAATAGAACCTGATGGGTAATTTGGTTTTAAATAAAAACAGTTTAATTTTTTTTCCTTGTAATAAGTGGATCAAAATTCTACTTTGGGTCAGTAATATAGGTAACCTACACAGACACAGGTAGGTACAGGATGGTCTGATGCAATGATTAACCTTCCTTTCAACATTGAAAGAAAGGTTATATTGATAGAGGGTAGGACTATCTTTCCTCTCCATAAGACAATAGCAGGTCAATATTTATATGATTTAAGTAAGTATATATTATATTTGTAGGTATTGATAAGGGACCTCATGTGGGTTAGTACAGGGGGATAATACACAAACTTTGACAAAACACTCCAAAGAATAAATTCTTTGAAGATTATTACCTAAAACATCTGTCAAGAGACCACCCATGAAAAGTGCAAATAAAATATCAAAGAAAAACACATTGTTGTTTTGAATATCTACACAAGAAGTCTTGTGTGATATATATATATGTATATCTTATTATAATTATAGGTACTTAACAGTAATCTCTTTAAATAATATATTATTGTTATAAATATTATTATATATCCAACGAGTTAGACAGAGTTCACCCTTATCAGAACATTTGATATGTTTGCTTGACATTTTGACCCGTTTTGATAAAAATATTATTAACACCTTGAAATACAAATACACCTCTACCTCAGCTTCAGCCTCTTTCTACCTTAGCTGTGAAATATTTAATTGAAATTTATATACCTACCTACAGTACCTTCCTACATGAATTTTTGGCAATTGTAACCAAATGGTGACCTAGCTGATAATTGATCTGATAAAAAAGGTCGTTAACCCTATAAATCGAGCACAAGGATGGATCATACATGGGTGATGCAGGAAAAAAAATTATGTAAAAATCCAGAATACAGCATTAAGTACAGTTTAAAAAAAAAATATAACTGTACCTAATCTAGCTCGCTTTGCCTATACAGAATTGGTACTTTTGACTCATTGGATTCATTGGATTGCCCAGGCTCAGCCGACTCGATTAGGTACACCTAATCTTAGGATCTGGATCCCGTCCTAGTTCTCAATTGAAAGGGTCTTTTAATTGAGTACTACCCGGTCATGAACTCCCAATCTATAGCTAAAATACATCATACACAAGTGATTTATTTTTGAACCTTAAAAGACTTTCCCCACTTATTGAGGACAATACAAATAGGTTTTAGGTACTTCCTTTGTATTAAAATATTATCAAAATGTAATTAATAACTCGTTAAAACATTAACATTGACCTTAAACTAGTCGACTCACTGAATTAATCCACTAACAGTAAATTTTGGCATTGATTCAATGCACTGTCATGTGATGCACCTTTCAGTTGCCTTATCCTTTTAACTGGTCCTTTTATGGTCAGCTTGCCTGGTGTATGTGGCACTGAAAACAGCCATTCATAGAAAAAACCAGTGGGGTGAAAGGCATGAAGGTACCTCCACATACATTGCTGAATGTAGGTATTTCATCCCTTTCTGTTCCGTTAAAAGCTTACTCTGCTTGTTAATTCATCTCTCATGAAAATCTGCATTATAAAGTGCGAATCTGTTTTAATATTTCCTGCTAAAACATTTAGTTAAGAATTTCGAACAATAGCATCACATAATTCACGGAGTATAATCGCCTCCCTACCACACAAAAATATTTAAAATATTCATAGGCAGTTAATAACGTAGCCCCCAATTGAGCTCAAAAGCTCCAATTACTTAAAAATAGATAAGATTTAAGTGTATTGGTAGGTACTCTAATATCCCTGTAATCTCATACACAGCTCTCACAATTATAATGATTGATACTATCTGATAGATTAGCCGGATCACGCCCATCTAACGTGGGCCATCGCCCATCATCGCGAAATGATCCGCTTTCGATTTGCAAAGTTTCCAGTCCAAAAATACACGTGTGCGTACGCAAATAAAAGTCAATGTTTGCTCGAAGAATTAGTGTGGGTTTGCCACTCATGTCATGTTTCTTGTACTGAATCCCGAACAGAGCGATTTTTTTTTCCAACTTATATGGCCAATATGTATACAATCCACCTGTAGTTAAGCGGTTAACGCTTTCAATACCAGACGTATCACTCGCGCATTGCTGACCTTGAGACATGACGGGTGAAATATTTAAGGTGCCTGTAATTTCACTTGCACCCATGCTCTTACACAGTAATACATAGCCACATAATAATGCGAGAATTACTGCTTAGCAGGTGAACTGGTGGAAAGGAAGATCTAGATAAGCTTCATACTGAGTTTAAGAGGAAGGAAAAGATAAGCTCCCCTTGCTCGTGAACTCAGTTGAAAGTCAAACCTTATTTTCATGAAGGTTAAATCATGTTTTGAACTAAATTTATTTAATTTCAGCCCGGTCGTGTCGCAACGCTTGTAGAAGACAAGGAAGTGAGTATTTTTAAACTATTTTTACACAAACCGAAGTATAGTAGGTTAATACTGAAAATCTGAGCTTTGCTTGCGAACTAGAATCAAACTCGCAGATTTTTATGGGAATCGAGTTTTCCCCAAAGCATTGTTCAGAACGGTGTTTCCCCCAGAGTTTTGTTCAGGAGCCGGGTATTCCCCTGAGCTTTGTCTGAACAAACAACAATGTTGTTTGGCAACGTTGTATTCCCAGATATGGGACATAGCTAGATCGTGTTCTCCTATACATGATCTCGATTAAATCCGATAATATCTATTGAGGCAAACAAACAAACAAACCAGCTTTGTCTGAACAAACAACAATGTTGTTTGGCAACGTTGTATTCCCAGATATGGGACATAGCTAGATCGTGTTCTCCTATACATGATCTCGATTAAATCCGATAATATCTATTGAGGCAAACAAACAAACAAACCTTCAAGAATTTTACAACGGTTTTTTTTCTTTCCTCGTGTTAATATAGCCTATCTATTTATCTGTTAGTTAGGTACTTAGACATACCGGCATCACCTAGTTCTTTACCCTCTATAATCGTCTACGGTATTCTTATCAGACATTTCTCCTATATTTGTACCTATCATATTTATTTCAACACAGCTGGGAAATAGATCCACCTCTTTTGTTGTTTTTTTTAGTACAGTCTTTGTGCAGATGAGTTCTTATATATTCATTAATATTCGCTGCTGTTACCTTTACTACTAAAACAATTTAAAAAACAAAAATTCTGTTGTTTCCACAATCACACATCCAGACAAGATACAAATATTTGCATCATGCAAAAATTGTCATTTAAACATGTGCACTCGAGCGAATCCTCGAAATCCGAAAATTTCATCTTCCACTATGCTAACATGAGAGACATCAGTTTGTCCTGTGATCATGATGCATTCCACTTTAACGATGTGTTCCTTTATCGGGAGTTTTAATTCACAATTTGTCACGTTTTTAATGTAAAATAATTATCCTTAGCTAGGCAGGTAAAGTATATATTTCTAGAATAGTCAATCTAAGCTGGTTTATACAATTTCAGCTTATCCTCGTTTAGTTTTCTGATAACCTTTGTTCGTCTGGATCAGATAACGTATCAAAATTATAAGCTGTTGGTTTTGGCACAACCAAAACTACTGTACTCTAGTCTGTTTAACTTTATATAAACAAAGAAATGACTGTTAAGCGTATCTTGAGCACTACTGCTGGACAAATGCCTTTTCATATTATGTGATGTCCATGTTTTTTTATGCCCAGTGGTGGAACGACGTCAATAATAATAAATAAAAATTATATGTGAAAAATGACAAAAAATATTTATTTAAATACCCAACAGATGGTATAGACTGACCTAGATGATGATGTCTCGTTTACAATAAAATATAGCCATAGGTATTATGTTTATGAGCAAAACACATTTCTGTTGAGGTTTGTTTGTTTTTCACGTTTTCTTCTAATACTAACTAACCACTTTGATATTATAGATCACTTTATTCATCGTCTAAAAAATAATAGAATTGACGCCGATTCCTTGCGGAAGAACGCACTATCGCATCACAATGATATCAAGCACTCAAACCCTCATGTCGTGATAACAACTCCTTTCCACTAGCTGAAAAATAGCTGTATTTTCTACCAACCTCAATATTGAGAAAGTTAGATTTGTCTAATATTTTCTGCACGATCGATCAATATTCAGTAATTTGTTAATTTTCTATAAGCCCATGGTCCGGTTGATTGCTTTATGTTGCAAGCAAATGATATTGCGGTTAGCTTTGTTTCATTATCGTCGATTAGTAAAAATTCGGTTTGTCGATTGATCAATTGGTCAATTTTGACTTGGTCTAATTCCTTCAACCTTGTTATTGATTGTTATTATTGCATATCATGTTGCATTGCTGGCCTCTTGAAGGCATAAAAGGTCGCCAGTTCACTTGTTGTTTCTGGGAGTAATTCCTGTTGGATCTCGTCAGATCTTTGGCATTTTCAAGCAGTTTTTTTGCAACAACTTAAAAACTTATTCAGTTTAAGTCTCATAGTTGTACTATGAAACTTAAACTGTAGTTAAGTACATATACGGTACAATTGAACTATATATTACCAAATACTTAAAATTAATTGTTGGAGCACCTAACAAGTTTCTTATTCATTTTAGAACTAAGCCTAAAATCGCTGGCAAAATTTGTAAAGCACGTAAATACTACCACTTCGTCATATCCCTGGCATAATAAACAGCAAACATT
This sequence comes from Perizoma affinitatum, assembly GCA_961405105.1. NCBI lineage: Eukaryota > Metazoa > Arthropoda > Insecta > Lepidoptera > Geometridae > Perizoma > Perizoma affinitatum. Next base: position 13,144,357 of record OY560188.1, read on the forward strand.
TTGGTATGATGTCATTATGTCGGCATACTCGAGACTATCTATGTAGGTAACCTACCTACATATTCTTTCTCATTATGTAGGTACGTTGTACAGTTAGCTATTTGTATTGTGTCTGACTATTTTACCGATGTGCCTTCTCGATGCGATTTCGCTTTCTCTTATGATATGCAGATCAGTCTCATCGTGTTTATATTCAAAATAAGTATTTTGCCATCCTAAGCTTTGTATTTGGTAATTTCTTCATGTTTTAGAAACTTTATTTTACTATTTGTGTAACCATACCTTGCTACATTATTATGAAAGTTATTAGTGGTAGGTACAATTACTCTGGCATTTTTTATCAATAATCCGTTTTGAAATTTGCCTCACTTTTATGCTTTTCTTTATGTGAAGGTCTGTTATTTTCTAACTAATTTCACACAAAGGTCCTGACTCCCATGTGTATCATATCCCACTGCGCAGTTGCTTATTGCATTGAATGTGATTATTGGCACGTGTTTACTCACATACACGTGTAAGATCCACTTACTCATATGCTTAACGTAACTAATAGCGGTATTGTAAAGTTTGTAAACAATGCCTTCTAATTGTAGTGTAAGTTTTTCTGCAATGTTGCATTTTTATATTCGTGTTTTCGTTCTGAAATCTCTACATCAGTTTGATCATTCAGCACCAGTGAAGATTTGTGATCCTGCTGGGTGCACTGAATCCTTTCACATCACTATTGGTTTTAAAATTGATAATATATCAAGCTGTTCGCAGATCTAAAACAGTTTATGTAAAAAAATACAAATGACACGATGAAAAAGAATTTCAATGTCAATGTCCAAACAAAATATATTCATGAACCTATTTTGTTTTTCGGATATTCTTCAAACTTATTTTTGTTGTTTCAACATATTTCTGGTTTTAAAATAAAGGCCTTATCTATAAAAGAAAAGGCTGATATTCTTCAAACTTATTTTTGTTGTTTCAACATATTTCTGGTTTTAAAATAAATGCCTTATCTATAAAAGAAAAGGCTAATAACACTGCAAATATGTTGTCAATGAACGCATTACTGTGTTTTCGTTTTCTTACGAATTGGACGAATGCCAATGTCGAAAAGCCAAGTTCGGTATTTGATGAGGCTCGAAATACACGTAAAAGTAAGTCAATGCTTCTTTGTAACAAAAACAAAAGAAACAGGCTCACGAATGCAATCCCTTTAATAGACACCTTCAGATCTCAGTACGCAGATCCATAAATATCAATGTTTTTGAGAATATCCAAGACCTACCTAGCTGACTGAATCCCCTGGACCGGGATAAATTGAAAAAGAAGGGAGACCTTTGATCAGCTCAGCAGTGGTATCCAGTAGGATGAGTACTCCATAGTCAAGATTTCTCGCTTTATAATTAACTTTCTCGAGAGAAAACAACATCTTCTTTGTCTTCGAAGTTTTATCTACTCTCATCTTAATCTTTTTGTTTAAATACTTCCAACAATAGTCTTCAATCTTCTAACATGTGATGGATAAATTGATCCATCACAGGACCGTCGCTCGCAGTGAGGCTACATCCGCCAATTTGCGAATTGGCAATCGTAAACCGTGAGACGACTATATGACTATTGTTGATCGTGATGGTAAATTTGTTCCTCAGTGAGGCTACAAAGTTATACATTTTAAAGATTGTATGGCACTTTTATAAACGCCTTTGTGTGGCTTGCATCCGATGTAGATATTGTTCCATCCAATATAAAATCCGTAACGAAATTATGCGACGGATAACAAAAATCATCGACAAAGCTCAGAGGGTTAGCAGCCTGGAGTGGCAGTGGGCTGGTCATAGATGATAAAGAATTGAGTGAAAACTGCGTCTTGGCCAACGTATATAGTAGGGGGTGGCCGGTAGATAGGTAGAGCGAATACAGGTGACCACAGGTAGAAAGTGGATGAATAGATCCAAACACAGTCCTCAGTGGCGGGTGTCACTTGAATTTTGATTGATAGCTAGTGTCGCTATTATATATATTTTAGTAGACGTACGGCTTAGGTCACACTCTTTGTTCACCTGATTTACATTCACGTGCACAGATGTCATTCTGATGACGCAGATTTTGGCCGACGAATCCACTACGTTGCATTGCAAGGTTGTTGGTAATGATTCAGATTTCAGATGTTCTAAATACTTTGGAAATCCCCTCCTGACCCTGAGCTTCAATTTGTTCTGAGAAACGAAATAGTTCAATTGACATGATTAAAATATAAGTAATACGTATTTTCGAATTTAAGAAACTTACTTTGCGACACTGATCCGAAGTTCATTGGTTCGAATCCGGTCATGCACCAATGGATTTTTACACACTAAATGGTGATTAAAATGTAGTGATAAAACTGGTATGCCTGTACTGTGTATAGATCTAGGGGTTAAAGTAGAAAGCGTGATTGTTTGTTTGTATTTGAATTTTGAGTATTGGTCTTGTTTTTTTACGTTGGGAGAAATCTAATCTAAATAATCCTAATTAGTTTTCTTATTTTTTTAACTATACCGACATGTATAACAAATCGACTCACAAATTGTTGCATCAATGTAATGTATGCCCATTATTAAATCGTATTTATTCTGTTTATATCAATGTCATTAGCTGGTTATATTTTGATCGATTTACCGTATAAGAATGGAGTCCAAATCATTCATTCTGAAATGACACTGAAGATAAGATTAATCTGATTTGACTATCAAATCTATTTTAAAAATGCCTTTCTATGGGCATACTTACCATAATTTTATCTGTCTACTCTTCGACCTAGCAACAGTGTGATTGATAGATAACAAATTTGATATATATAATAGGTTGGGGAAAAAGTTTCTTCGCATTTTTTAAGAAAATTCAAAACATTTTTTAATATAGTTTATTTACATTTAACTAAAGTATGTAGGTACCATTTTGTTCGATAACTTTTTGCCATTTTGTAGGCAGGGACATGATCCCATTGCTATAAAAACTTTGGGGCTTCTGTTCAAAATACCGCGACAAGTGGTTTTGGCAGTCCTCTCGTGATGTTAACCTGACACTGCCTAAAGAATTCTGAAGAGACCGAAACAGGTGGAAATCTGAAGGTGCAAGGTCAGGACTATACGGCGGATGCATTAACACATCCCAGCCAAACTCTCTTAATTTTTGCTGAGTGGCTAAAGATGTGTGAGGTCAAAAATGGTCAAAAATTTCTTCAAAAATGGTTCGGTTTCATTACGTCGTAATAAAGAATCACAAATGAGAACACGGTTCATTAGGTTTCTTTCAGTGAGCTCGTGAGGTACCCAAATATCGAGCTTTTTTGTGTACCCAGTTTTTTTCAAATGCGCCAAAACTGTTTTGTGGTCAATTCCCAGTTCTTCAGCTACGTCGTAACTACTGATATGCCGATCTTGCTCCACTTTTTCAAAAATGGCATCCATTTTATCCGTAATAGGGCGACCAGAGCGACGTGCATCTTTGACATCAAAATTTCCGGATTGAAAACGCTTAAACCAAATTTGTGCTACTCTCACAGACACTGCACTAGGTCCATAAACATCGCAAATTTTTTTCGCGGCTTGCGTTGCATTTTTACCTTTTTTGTAGTAAAATTTTAAAATGTATCGAATTTCTTCATTAGATTCACTCATCTTAACAGTACGAAAAACAAATAAAAATCACACATTTTCCTAATTTGAATTTGGAATTATCTTCTTTAAAATTTAAACTTTTAATGATACCAAAACCAGCCAGATACAAATAGTATAGCCAAAGATATTTTATTACAAGTTCATACATACAATAATGCGAAAAGACTTTTTCCCCAACCTAATATATCACTTTTCGTAATAAAGTCTCATTACGAAAAGTGGTTTAAACTCGAGTTCTGTCAGAATCACTAAACCAAGGTTTAAATATCGAAAACAGAATATCTTTACAAAGCGACACGGTCTAAAATTACAATGAAATAAAACCGTGGGATGGCCACTTGATTTAAAAAACGATTCAAACCAAAAATGAACCGAACCAATGCGAGTCTTAATCGCGCACTGAGGTTTCTGTATGTTAACTGTACAAGCTTGTATGTTCACTAAAATTAGCATTAATCAAGCTCATAAATTATGAAAACGCCAAACATTGCTCTAACGAAAAGATAAGTCAGATTGTAAGATTAACAGCGTTGTAGTTGCCAATATTTTCGACCATACATCGATATACGTCACGGTAAATTGATATTTTCGACCATACATCGATATACGTCACGGTAAATTGATATTTTCAACCATACATCGATATACGTCACGGTAAATTAATCCAACTGCAAACGTATCGCAAAAAAAGTTTTTTATGTGATAAAACTAAAATATAACAATGTGATAGGAATAGACTAGGTGACCACCTGGTTCACCTTTCTTTGAAATGTCAAATTATCCGCTATTTTATTTAACATTCAATATTAAACCTGTTGTTGTAAAATGCAACACAACAATTTTATTTGTCTTGAACATAAAGATTTAAAAGTATGACATCTCTTAAAAATAAACCACCTATCGCATTTCGAACGTATCTATCACATATCGAGTTCGCAGCCATTGTGAATCTTTGAATCCTTCCACCACAATGGAACACTTATTTTCACGATTGACATCAAGGGCATCTTACGCGCATGTTCACCAAGAAAGTATCGTGACCAAGCGAGGAATCGGCGTACATTAACATTAAAATTTTAAATATAATCAATGAATATAAAGCTTTGACTTACATATCAGTGAAAATTTTCTCGCGTAATTTATCTTTCCGAAGCATGAAAAATACATATTTCGTTCAGTGTGGTTCAGTCAGATTATGGTAATCAGTATAAATTTCGCAAGATAAGTTTGTCTGTCTTGATAACATTATTATTTTCCAACGTATCAAAGAATAAATGAATTTTGACTTTAACTTTGACTCTTTGTTTTCATAATACCTGTTTTATGGTTTTTAAAGGCTCATTATTTTGTTTGTCTAATATTTTTTCTTCCAAAACATGGATCGCGTTTTTTCGCTCTATCACCATACATAATAGTTCAATGTCCCTGGGCCGTGCTATCATTTTTGGTAGCACGGCCCGGCCACATCTCACATCTTCCACATCTCGCAAGGATCACGGTGACGGCACAACCGTACCTTCCGTTTTTAAATGTGTGGGTATGTACACATGTTTTCTATATATCCTCCATCACTTGTCTTCACGTCATTACGTCACAAAAACAATATTTAAATGACCATACAGCCTCATCATATGACTTCACAGTCACGTACCCAATAATATTTCCTGCTAGACCATGTTATGATATCTGTATAAACAGATACCATTGTCTCTTCTACAACAGATGAACTATGAACCGACGAACAGTCATTGAGATAAACCCATAACAAGGGTGAATAAAATAAAGGGGAAATATAAACAAGACCATTGAACTAATACGATTGTTATGGGAAATATCGGAGCAATAAGGCGTAATAAAAATACATTGTAACGAATCCAACAGAGTGTCTTCTACGGTATTTATTTATCATTCACCAATACCGCAGAACTTTCAATCGATCAAGAAGACTTCATAGACAAATGTGATATGTCCGAGTTTCCTGTCCGCTAAACGTCTTTCCACTATCATGCCATTTTCCTTTGGGATGTCTAAGAGAGAACATTTCCATTCGGAATTTCTTAAACGTTGACATGCCACCATTATAATCATATGAAACTTTATACGCTTATAATGGCAATGCCCACTAATAGACATTCGTGAAAATGCGCATATAATTTAAATTCAAAATGAAATTGACGATAAGTGACTAATTAATGAAACTGTTGGGTGAGGAAAATTGTAATGCTCCAAACGAGTCGAGTTACGTAAAAATTGCATATTTACTGTTATGCAGTGACAAAAGATCGATAGTGACCACTTAAAATTAAAAGTAAATTGACGAGTGATGCGCTGACTACAGCTATAAATTTCTATGCATTACTGCGTAAAGTCAAGTAAAGTAAAAGTAGTGAAACAGCGTACTTGACATATATTGTCAAAGTCATAACATAAATACTTTTACATCTGAGCTTTAACCACACATTGGTTGTTTTTAAGAGGCACTACGTCTTCCACCTACTTTATTTCATTCACTGAGTTCTGCACTGAGTCAATTTTATTGTTTCAATCCAATGTAAAATTCAAATCAAATCGAGTTCTCGGAATCAAGTCTTGTGTCATGTAATCTTGCCGAATCATTCTCTTTTGGTCATCCTGCTGCAACATTTTTAACTTGCGACACGGAAATGGATTAATACTTTCTGTAAAAATACATAATAAATAATAAAGATCCTGAATCCTCCCTTATTACGGAAACATCTGGATATCTATATTAATCAAGACATTCCAGACATCATTAATTGTTCTAGAATCCCTTCAAAGGTATACTGGTATTCTTCTCGTTGGCCCTGAAATTCTTCTCTACTCTAATATGTATGTAGGTATGTGCTGAATCTTTTCTACATCAGTCATGGCTAAGTTTTTAGCTAACACTAGTTCTGCTTCCGCATAACGAATATTACTGTTTCTGAGCCTAACTTATTGTCCATTGTTCACGATTTCCATCACACGTCTTGTGTTCCACATTTGTATCTTTATTTCAAGCGTATCGACTTTCTTTGTTTGCAGAGCACACTTAACCATACCTATTCAACTTATTACTTACGCTTCTACGGCCTAGACATAGCACTATAATGTTATCAAATAACATATCTTCCTATTGTTTAAACAGGTACGATGCTTATGACATTTAATCTTTTTATTTTATTATTTAGCAGATTCTGTCGCATTAAACTGAATAATTTGTTATTTTTAATTCATTAATATCACACTTATATCTTCCATATCTTACACCCAAATGTCTTCCGTCATTGTTTCTTTGAAAAGCTATATGAACTAGTTCAAACCACATTTATTATTTTATTTAGTTGGTTTGCCAAATTCCTACATCAACGCTTCGATCATGGTTTTGCTAATTCAAAATGTGATAATGTTATTCTTGTCCTGATCACGTGGCCCTGACCTAATTTGAAAGGCCATTAAGGTGATAAACAGTCTGAACCCGTCACATTATATACGTCTCTTATATTTTTTTGCAATAACATGCTCACGGCTGTGTATAGTCTACCTACAATAGACACCCTTAGGTATATATTTCAGGTTTCAGGCCCATCGGCGGTTATTGGTACACTAGATTTTTTGATTCTCGGGCATGACGGTTTCCTCACGATGTTTACCTGCGACGTTTTATTATTTACAATGTAATATTAACTCAAACAGAGTTCGAGGTAAACATCATTTGTACATGGCGACCAAAGTAGCGCGGCCGGGGGTAGCCGACTGAGAAGCAAGATGTGTTGGTTCGATTTTCGCTGCGAGACAAATATTTTGCATGTTTTATTTTGTCTGGGTAAGGATGTTTCTGATACCCAATACACGCAATCTTAAAATGCTAAATCCCCACTTTTGTTTCAACCAAACTATCATGCTGAGAAATGGTTTTATTATTTTTGAATTGGGTATGCGTCGCTGATAAAAGGAACACTTGTTTTAGGTCGGTTGTATGCGTAAATTGTTTTTAAATCGAATCAAGTAGTCATCGTAGTGACTCTAATTGATAAGTATTATAAATAATTTAAATTAGAGCCCGTAAGCACATCAGAAAATATAAAAAATGAAAACTTTTCAATCTTACGCTGGTGGTACATTACGTAAACAAAATTGTAGGCCATTATGTTTCTTCCATTCCCTTCTATCACCCGTTATCTCAACACTCACTCTTTTTAATCCATCTTTCACACAGTACATCCATGTTTGCCTTGGCCTACCTCTACTCCATCCATATAGAAGTATACATACTTATGTCTTCTTCGACTTCCCTCATGGCATGTCCAATGTCCATACCACGCTTACGTAGGTACATTTAAAAATATCTTAGAATACCGACGCCATTATAACTAACACTTTAACAGAAGCCTTGAAAATACTATCCCGAAAACTATAGAATGTAGAATAATAAAACTATTTTACATTTTGTAGTTTTGTGTTCTTAACACGTGTGTGTGCCTAAATAAGTTTGCTTCCTCAAGGTCTGTCAGATAGTTATATAATTAATGCTAATGATATTCTGATGAATCCACAGTACAAACACAATTCATTTATAACTATTATTACTAGCCCCAAAGTAAGCAGAGCTTGTGTTATGGGAACTACATGACTGATATACTACTTTAGCTTTTAGTGGCTTTGGTATCACTGCGGCCGCTAGGCCTATTGTGATCGATATATACTACTTAACTTATATACATTTTTTTTTGTAAATACATATTTATTATAGATAGAAAACACCCAGACCCGAGACAAATATTTGCAATTTTTTTTTAATATAAAACATTTACAAAATTACGTATTTATATCAAAAATATGTATACAATAATCTACAGATCGTTTGCAACGATATTTAAATGGATATGTCGTATGTTTCATTTGTACATTTGTACATTAAATATCAAGGAAAATGTCGGTAGTTATTTTTACTGATTATTTTTTCAACCAAACTAATATTTATTTCGCATAGCTATGCGAGTAGGTTGTGTCAGCAGCAAAAGCTTGCTTCAACGCCGTTGTTCTTGGAATTCTCTTACGACGTGACACGGGCAGAAATGTTCAAGAAGGACGTTTGCCATAAACAAAAAATTACCTACTTCCCGATCGTAGGTACCTATTGTTAATTTTGCAAATGGATTAAATTGTAATCGACTGGCACGAAAACACTGCGTGAAACAGTATTTTGTAGTCATTACATAAGATCTTAACTGAGAGAGATGTTTTTTTTAAATGTCGATGTTTTTCAAATGTTTAATACATTAGTTACGGACGTTTAGGTAAAACACTAATGAACCATTTTTAATTTCATGCAAAGCAGACCGTTGTTTGCATGAAATGGCTCTTTGTTAATCCATGTCTAATAGTGAATGACCGCCGGTAGATATTTACCCAGCTGCTATCACTGTTATCAAGAGCAGTGTGAACAAACACATTATGACCTGCTGACTCTTTATACTAATATACGTACTTGAACAGCATCGCGTTTGACCTTAGTCAAACGCTTCCGTCATGTCCATATGTCTATCGGTCTCTCAGTCCGTGTGTGAATCTTCACTCAGTTTCCAATTTATAGAGATACCATTTGGTTTGGCAGGTGTGTTTCATAAACAGAAAACGTTAAAAAAAAGTAAATCTAAAGTAACTTTTTCACGCCTACATGTAAAGCGGGGGATGAATTAATTTCACTATACCTAATTATATAATAATATTAATTATAAATATTGGTATTTTTTTATTTTAAGACCTCGTCAAGAAGATAATAATAGCAAAAGTTACTACTTGTCACTTTGTTGTGATTTGGTGTACACCAAATCGCTTTTACTTTTTGACATTGAAAATAATAAAAAATTTAAAGAGTATCGTTTTAAATGTAGTTTATTGGATTCTAAGGATTTCCAATGACAACTTTAAGAGTTATGTGGCAACTTAGGGACCCTAACATGGCTAGTCTGCGGGCGCTTTATTTCTCTCTATTCGTTTGAAATATCTTTCCCAGACTTATTAATTATTATTATAACTAAAAGAAGCGCATTGAATGTTATCATCACATTGGATTCAGTAACCATAAAAGAAGCTACTAACCTCAGGATAAATAATAAGTATTTTACGATAAAACGTTTACAGACTACCCTGATGCGCTGACGTTAATTGGCTTTAGGTTAGAAAGATAAGGTATATAAATTCAGTAGACGGCCACATAATAAATAGTTTCTGCCTGCCGTCTCAAGGAAAATCACAACAAAGTGACCAGTAGTATCAGGGCATTTACCCCTTAAAAAATTGGACATATTTTTAATTTATGTGGGTGGGTATGTATTTCGATGAACTCGCTCAAAATGTTTAATTTTCTCTGGTTGGTTCTCAAGAGACTTAATTGATGACAGGTATTGATTTTTACAAATATTATAGAGAAATACTCCAACGATATCTGTCATCAATAAGCTATCTTAAAATTATTATCTAGGACATCCAGAAAATGTAAATGATAAAATCGATTGATAACAATCCTATCATATAAGATTGCTGCGATCTTTTACCTTCGATATTATCTCCCTTAAGTCTGATGCTGATATTGTGAGACCATCTCTATCTATATATTCCTTGACACGTTTGGATAGTACATCAAAATCCCATCAGATCGCATTGATATCTTATCATGGATCCTATCGTATTTTACAATTATTGAAATAGGTTACAGGACACGTTAGTTGACTATTGTGTCAAATAATGCTGTCCTATTGGATAGCATTCTTCTTTTTCTGTCCCAGCTAGGATACAAAAAGAAAAATCTATTTTAGATTTTTATTTTTGTCTATCAGTGGTTGTAAACTTGTTACCTTCTTATGTCTTATGTTCTCAAGTCGTTGCTTTTAGTATAACTTGACCTTTTTTTTATCATCATCTTTAAATAAAATTATGAAACCATGACTAATAATAATATCTGAAACTGCAACCTCTAATACTCCTTTATCTTTGTTCCAGGGTATAACATGGGGCAAAGCATTTCTGATTTCAGCAGACAACAACGCGGCTCTACCCTACCTCACCACGCGAGAATGTCAGCTAGGAGGCTACAAGACTTACACTGTCAACTTCCACCCACGTCCCACCTTCCTACAGGAGGATACTAGCATACTATCTACTAGTCTTACTTGTCTCGTTTCGACTAACCTTCCTTCAACTTCCCAACCTGAGTTTATGTTTTCTGACGATAAAAAAGACGCGTTATTATACATAGCCATCCCGGAAAACAGACATTGGCTGGGAGCTGCTCCTTTGCCGGATATTGCCAAGCAAATCCTTGAATGTGAAGGTTCTTCAGGTTCTAATGTAGAATACTTACTAAGACTTGCAGACTTTATGAGGGAAGAAATCCCTGAAGCCTTAGATGATCATTTATTCTCGTTAGAAAGGTTAGTTAGAAAATTCGCTGCAGATATGAAGGTATGTCTGAACAGTTTGATGGGTGAAAGCAGTGAAGGGAAGGAAACGAAAGCAGTTGTGCCCAGCAACGCTTTCGCTTCGCGTATTCCTGAGAAAAAACTGCGCTGTGTCAATATGTGATTTAGTTTTAATATCGTGATATGACAGATACAGGGGCTACATAAACACGTAAGGATATTTAAGTTCATGAAACCTACTAACATAACCCTTGTTGATCGAGAGTTCTGATTTCCGACCATAGAGGCAAAGATTAATGATAATCATTTCTCCAAAGCTTAGGAGTTTAGTTGAATTTTACCAAATAAACGATACTTCAGCCTTGATAAAGATAAAAAGTTAAGATGGACATAGGCATAAAGAGATTTCATCTTTGTCCTGTTTTGTGAAGGCATTTATATCGCGTAGTAAAAAGTCCAGTGAATTAATTACACCTATATATATTCCTTATATATTAGTAACGCGTCTTTTCTTTGTTATGAGCACAAAAGACGAACTGAATAATATATTGTATTGTACTCAATTTAAACTATTCCCCTAAAAAAACTCTTAAATAGATAACGGCTTAATTATTCTAATAATATTATGCTATTACCAAATAACATTTTGACTAAAGTTCTTAAAGAAATTACTAATAGATATGTATTTCAATTTAATTTCATCAATGTTCAAACGCGTCGTCTGCGGTTGCTTAAATAGATAAAGGCTTAATTGTTCTAATAATATTATGCTATTGCCAAATAACATTTTGACTAACAATGGACTTAGAATTATAAACTATTAACAAACATGATTTATACGTGACATTTACAAATGTGATAATAAATATTATTTTTCGTTAGCAAGATTGTTACATTTTATTGTACTAGAACAATAATTAGAAAATGTAAATAATAGTTCAATATAATTAGCTACATCTTATTATTTTATTATGCTGTTGGTAAAATAATTATTTAGACATAACTCTTACTGCTAAAACAGGAAACAAAGCTTATCAAATACAAGCAAATACATTTGTGAATAGTACATTTTATACTTTTTTGCAGCTAGATATTCATACAAAAATGTTTGCAAATAGTAGTTGCTTTGCCAAATAATAAAATAACAATAAAAAGTATTATTGGAATCTTGTTTAGTTTTAAGATACTTATTGTAATTCAAGTTATGTTTAGCTAGCTTCATCATGAACAGTGTTTATTTAATATTATTTGTAAAATTAATTAAACTACAAAAATTGTTTAATTTCTATATTTTTGAATACTTTCTAGGTTTTAAAATATTACTACTTTCACTAACTACTTTCAATATTCAAAAACATTGTAATTATGTTTTTTTTTAAAATTTAACAAAGCATTGTAATACAGATAATAGGTAGGTAAGTAATTAATTCAAAAGTGTATTATTGTTTAAACTTTAAGATTTAAAAAAGTAATGTTAAGTTTACCATAGTTTTTGTATGAGAATTTGTACCTAATAAGGCCAAGCCATAATATAAATGACGAAATAAAAAATAAATCAATTATCATTTTTTTTATTTGTTACTAACACCATAATTTTGGAAGTTTGGGACGAAATAAAAATCAGATCAGAGAAATGGAAGAATTTAAACGACAATAATACAATACAATATCTTTATTTTTGGATACATAACACGTATTTTTTTATACAAGCATCAAATATACATATAATCATGCGACTACACCGTTAAAACAGTAAAAAAAAGGGTTCTATGATTTGTTTTTAAATTACAATTACTTATGACGATTTACAACTTTTTAACAATAATTTGACCAAAAACTATCGTGAATTCGATTATTCATTCTAAAAACGGGATTTTTCACGTACCGCACTATCGGTGAAGGCACCAAGTTTCGACTCATTCCGAGAGTTTTCATCAGGGTGACTAATCGCGACGTTCTCCCTCCGCGTCGCGTCGTGCTCGGAATGAGTCGAAACTTAGTCGGTGCCCTCACCGATAGTGCGGTACGTGAAAAATCCCTTTTTTACAATGAATAATTTGACCATTGACATTTAATTATTGCGAGCTTGAGACTTGTAAACATCAACAGTTGACTTATAACACTAAGAATGCGTAGGTATTCCACTAGTCCTATGTCAAAACTGAATATACCATAAACTATTTGAGTCCTTCCATAAACTTAAATGCACAGTGACTATACCCTACGTACCTTTTTCATAAATATGTAAATAATACATCTTATAATAAGATGTCTTAAATATTATATCTTATTTTCGCCTGATTAAAGTCAGTCAGCGAACTTAAAACATTATTATATTTAAACAGAAAAACAAAATATTAATACGTTTTTTTTTAAGAATTCAATATATTTTTACTATGAATAACATTGAAAATCATACCTAAATCTAAAACAGTTATATTGGTATTTACAAAATTACGTAATCTCATATTAATTTCATTTATGTATTTATTTAAATATATTTTACTACTTACTACGTCTAAGGTTGTATCATATAAATTACAAATAAAAAAAATATCCCTAGTTAAGTACAAAATATATTTTGGTGGTAAAATGCACTTTTTTCACAGAAAAAAAAAAACAAAAATGGACATAGACTAGATACTAAATTTTCTATGTTCTATAACATAATACTTACCTTTTAGTAAATTAATAATTTATTGAAACTCAAGTCATGGATAACGTATCTTATGTTTAAAATTATTAAAACAATAAAAAAGACAAAATAATACTTTTATTTTACACATACCTTTGGTACTAAATAATTATATTTACATTCTATAATAACTTAACTATCTTTTGGTTTATTTACATCTGTTAATATTATGCATAATTGATGTTAATGTTACCTACCTACTTTACAAATATAAACACAGCCGAGAGTCAGATAGATACTTTATATAATACTTATTATGTAGGTAGTAAAGGCTGGGCTGGGTAGTAAAGTGACATTGGGGAAGTCTGGGGTACGCATATTTTGAGTTCTCATTACATCTAGAAGATATAAGACTATTGGGGTCAGTTTATGGTTTAGATTAGACCAAGCATAGAAATGGAATCGTCCTAATTTTTTGGCAGTGGCCATATATAGGACAGACTATATTTTTCTGGGACTCGCTTTCCTATGCATATCGTCGATGCTATCAGGGCATTTGTGGATATCTTTCGATAGTATATTTACCCCTTTTCGTCTGTAAAATGTTCTTTGATCAGAAAGTTCATCTTCTATTTGATAAAAGGAAATTCACTATCGCTCTCGTCGCCCGATCCATCGTAACTCGACGGGGGAGTGTCCAGCTGGGGTAGTCCCAGGTCCAAGTACTCCTGGTTAGCTGTCACTGTTAAGATCTTGTCCAGGTCTTCGACCAGCTCCGTGAAGGACGGCCGATCTCCAGGTGAGAACGACCAGCATTCTCGCATTAACATGTAACTGTGGATAAACAAATATGGTGTAAGTAAAGAACCAAAATACCAATGAGCTTAACCACAAAGTACTACATACAATAGTACATACTACACTTAACTACTTTTGAAAGAATCATAGAAGTTCAAGGAATCATAAAATAACACGCTCACGACTGTACTTCCAAGGATGACATCCTCAGATATATACTCAGTGCGTATATCTTTGAAGATTCCAAGTAGCAGATGGGTAGCTGACTAACTATTATTTTTTGACACATTATTTTTGGCACATGCCCGCTTTTTGCATGTATTAGGTAAGCTTTCCACGCGACAGGTTGCAAACCTATCGCCGCTTATTGGAACACTAACCGATGCCTTTAAATTTTTGGTTCTAGGGCATGCCGGTTTCCTCACTTTGTTTCCTTACTTTGTTTTCCTTCTCCGTTTTTAAGCACGTGTTAAATATACAGTTTCTCGAGTAGACAAAAATCATTGGTGCACGACCATCATCATTGGGGTTCGAGTCCACAACCTCCGGATCGGAAAACTACCGCACACTAGACCAACACGGCTATTCAAATAAAAAAAAAGTTAATTGTGGCAACATAATATTTCAAAACAACTAGTTCAAATATTTCAGAACAACATGGATAGATTTTATCTTAATTGGAGAGTTTCAAACAAAACATTGATGAATATAATGTTGATATCTTACGATTCGACTAGAAAACTTACATTTCCAGACTGCAACAAGGCGGCTTCTCCATCCGGTGCCCGGCGCTGAGATGCTGGTACATGTACTGTCCAGGGACGGTTGGGTAAGGGGTACCGCCGAGTGTCATGATCTCCCAAAGCAGCACGCCAAAGGACCAGCTGATAATATAGAACGAGCATTGTAAGGAACCTAAAGATTTCCACTCAGTCAACAGCTTCTAGGACAAACATGAGATCTGTCATAACAATGCTGGATATGGTGGTCATTTTTTAACACAACGTCATCTAGCCCCAAACTAAGCACAGCTTGTATAATAACTTATAACAAGTAACATTGTTCTTGTTAGGTTTGAGGTTTAAGACGTTTATTCCCATAAAGATATATTCTTACATGAGAACATAAATATCACAAAAAAACAAAAGTAGGTCGTTCTAGTAGGTACAAGGCAGTAAATTTGTAACTCCTCCAACGCATATTTAGGTAACGTTAATGTTTTTTATTAATAATAAATTGTGCGTGTTTTATTTTATGGTATTTCATTATAAAGTTGTGCGCCTGAAAAGGTAAAAGCTCTCTTGCCGTAGTTCGTTCGAACTTTAGGCAGCACGATAAACCTGGCTCGACGGGTGCTTCGTTATAAGGATAAACTTTGTAGTTTAAAACATGGTCTCAGCATAAAAATAATGCTGAGAGACCCGGTTAATCGTAAAGCCAATGAAGGCGGAGGGCGATCTATCATCAAAAGTAACGTAAAATTTTCTAAAAGCGTTTAAACCTTTTTCAGGGATTAGAGAAAAAGATACAGATGAATCAAGAAAATGATTATAGACAGACCATTACGTATGAAAAGGTTAGAAAGTTGTTGTTTTATACCACTGATGTGGTAAACAAGCACACGGCCCAACTGTTAGTAAGCGGTAAATCAGAAGTACCACTCGCACGATGTCTACCCTAAGACATAATAGTGAAAAGTCTCATTTGCCTGTCATCCATACCGCATAAACCAGAACAAAGCAATGCAAACATTCTTTCAAATCTACTGCTTGCACGAATGAAGTACTGCGTGGTACTTCATATACTCTTTGATAAGGACTCTACAACTTTAAAAACTACTTTCTACTTTAGTTTTGTAAAAGGTTTGTTGATTTGACCAGAAAATTATAGGTATTCAATTCACTGAATGGTTCATGTAGATTTCTAAGGAAATGCTGTGGACATCTGAGTTATACATTGGGGTACTAAGAATTAATTGGAGCACCTAGCGGAAATTATTTATGAATAATGAAAAACTTACACGTCAGTCTGTGTTGTAAACACTTTATGGTATAAGCTCTCGGGCGCCATCCACCGGACAGGTAGTCTACCTTCTGTTTTCTTTCTATAATAGTCGTTGCTTTGAACGTCTTTTGCTAGACCGAAATCAGCAATCTTGAGGACACAATCGTCTGTGACTAGCACGTTTCGGGCTGCTAAATCGCGGTGAATACACTGAAATACCAAATAAGAATCAAATTTCAGTTTTATGGCGCCCATTTTTTGGAAAAGAAAACATTGATTATCTATCAACCTTTACTGTACATAACACCAATTTACAGAAACAATAAAAAAACAAAAGAAATGCACAATGGGCGGTCTTGTCGATGAAATGGATGGATCCTAAGGTTGTCTGGAAGAAATCACTTAACTAACGAGCACTAACAAAATATTGTAGTAAAAAGTTCATAGGCCAAAATTTCGTAAAAGTATGAGTGTCGCTAAGTATAGAAGAAGTAACTGTTAACTTACCCGTCTTGATGCTAAATACTCCATTCCTCTTGCTACTTGATATGAGAATGATACTAGATCCTTCTGTGTTAGCGTTTTCTTCTCTTTTAAATCTTCGTTTGGTGATTCATACCTTTAAATAAACCAGTCAGTTATAGCCCTTTTCAATATAAATAATAAAATTCAAAAATTTAAGATAAAAGCGAGCAAATTTCAAAAATGAGGCAAACATAGTATAAAACGTTTTGTTTATTGCTAAATCTGGCAAAATAAGTACCACTGTGGTGTTCCCATTGCATAAGGGAGAGATCATATTTAAAGATCATGGGATAATATAAAATATATTTCCTAGGTAAGAATGATCGTTCTTCTTCTTTACCTGTTCCCTGGCCGATGATTTCTCAAGAACTCTCTAAGGTTTCCATTCGGAGCGTATTCCACTATCACATACAAAGGTCCGTCCTGAGTACAGCAGCCAAGCAAGTTGATGATATTTACGTGTTTTCCGATCATCTTCATCATCTCCATTTCTGATACCAGAGCCATCATCTCAGCATCTGTGTGACCCTCTGAAAAAGATTTTATTGTTCCATTAAAGTTCCAATAATGACAAAAACGTTACAAAACTAACCCATCTTTAATAGCTTATTAACTTCCATTAACATCATTAGATCAGACTACTCAAGTTGCATAACATATTTTGGATGCGGTATATCAGTTAGGCGCAATTTCGATTATGTCCGCGATTAGTATACTAATTTCTGTCTTACAACTTGAATGGAAGCTGTCTTCTTCGCTTACTCGCTTACCTTTCAACATCTTAACAGCTGTAACGCTCTGCAGTCCCGGCTTCAGTATCCCCACACTTTCCGCCTTCACTACCTTCCCGAACTCCCCCTCTCCCAGGATCTTGCCCAGACATAGCGACTCCCTGGGCACTTCCCAGTCGATATCGACGGGCAATTCGTATTCAGACATCATCATGGAATCGCTAGTGTTGCTGTTGGCTTGCACTTGCGATAGCTTTTGTTTCTCGATTTTCACTACTGGCATTAGCTGGAAAGAAAAAATAGGGTGAGGTACTTACATTGCTTTCTAAGGTGTAGAATTTATGGTAAGTGCTAAACAGTAAGTCATTATTAATAGATGTAAGCTTATGATTAATAGACCTCACTCCAATCAAATAACAATAACTCTCAGCAACAGATCTGAGATTTATAAAAATCATAAAATAAATCGTTGCACTGTGTCATGTGAATTGCTGTTGCAAATTCAGTAGGGGCTTCGTTCGATGTCTGCTTTATTGATTTTGCAATTTATGGTAAAATAGACGCGTTATGGCTTTTAAATCATTCCTATAATCAAAGAAAAACTCCCAACTATCATGTTGTTCAATTACTTCGAAACTTAATAATTGTATATCATTTGAGATTATGAAATCCAATGCTGGACATATTTTGCATTTCCCAAAAATTTGGCTACATATGGATGTAGTCGGTTTATGGAAACCGACTTCCCGCAACCTTCTGTCATCAGGCCATCGGGTGCGGGGCCTTCCTAAAATTCGTCGTCCAGTTCGTGATTATCATTCGAGGAACTTTTTCCCCCAGCAGTTGTCCGTCCTTGAAGCATATATTGGCCTTCCCATTACCACTTCACCTTGCAATAATGTCGGTGACTTTAATAGACTTAAACGTTTCAACTCCATGCATAGCTCGTTCTATATTTTCAAATAAAACTTACCAATCCTTCTCCTGATGTAGGCGGTGACCCATTCATAGCCGGCTTCTCAACAACAACCTTTTTAGTCCAATGGGTCACAATAACCGCTCTAGCCGTCTCAATAGCCAGTTGCTTCTTGATCTTCTCTCGTTTCAACTTCTTGAAGATCATCACCACAATAATAGCGGCTACGAAGAACATAGCACCCAGCACGGCAGTTAGGATGTTGATGAGGAGTGTATGCTTTCCGTGGTCCAGGGCTTCTGATACTGGGAACGCTGGAATTAAAAAGTTTTTTTTGATAAGGGCTAACGCCGTATACCTGCGCGCAATATTTAACTACTCTTACAAAAATATTCAACTAAGATACTGAAAGTGTTGTCTGAATGAAAAGGGTTCATAGTTTATTTGATATTATTTAATATTTGTTTTAGTATGATCAATTAACCTATAGGGATTCCTATATCAATTACTTATATTACATATTATTAATCCTAAAATATAGTCAAAGTTTCCAAGCTATGTGTTGTTCCAGGTACATTAAAAATATACAATTCGCGAATCTACACATTTGAATTGCCTCAGCCATCTGGATAGATTCAATAGACACTATCAAAGATTTATGCGAATCCTAGCAATTAATAAACCATTTGTATTGCGTGTAGGACAATCTTACGACAGATGGAGATAGTACCAATTAGCTCTGTGTTGAAACTTGAGAAATAGATACCTATGTTTAATGGAGGTTATACTTACTGGTCTAACGTGTTGCGTGCTGTTTGGAATACCTACGTGTAGGAGTATTATACTGGTAGGAGAATTAGTATTACACAACATTTTGAGCCCGTTGTTAACCACTATATCTCCTCTATCGTTCCTCGATTAACGATTTTTAAAATCGTTTCTCATTTCGAGCAGGTAGAGATTTGAAGGGTTTTGGTTGAGTTTTGTTAAGTTTTGCTCGAGTCTGGTTAACTCTAGTTGATAATACTTGTTTTATATACTTACATTCCAAAACAGTCAGATATCCTTTAGCAGTGGTATTGCCAAGTGTGTTGAGAGCGACGCAGACGTACCAGCCCTCGTCTTCCTTGGTCACGTTGAAGATCGTCAGCTGCTCTGGCTTGTCAGTTGGGTTTTCGCTCTGCAAATGTTTGATTGTTATTGAAACATTTGCTGTTTGCGTCCTTTCGAGCATGCTCACACACAGATGTTTTTGATTAGTTTTAAGAAAAAATAATAGGTTTTTTGATAGAATTAATGGATGATCAATTAATTATACCAGAAGACCCAGGCTGAAAATCACACACAATGAAAAAAACACTTGCTAAACAAGCAAATAATGGAAAAAAGGAGTAGAGCTCATTATGAAGAGCTCGTCCGGGGAAGTTCATCACCGGATTGAAAGGTGCCGGTGAAATTACAGGCACCTGAGACTTTTCATCCGATATATCTCAGAGTCGACAAAGTGAGAGTAATACCTCTGGTGTTGCAAACGTCCATAGATTACGGTAAACGCTTACCAACAGGTGGAACGTATAAAAAAAAAATGAAAAACTCCATGCAAAAACAATCTAACAAAGCGCAAAGCCACAGAAAATTTATGCTCAAGCACAACCCATGCGTTAGTCACAGACCCTCACCGGCATTATTTTATTGCTATCGAAGTAAACTATCGACTCCTTGTTCTCGTCAACCCACGTGTCATTGTACACGAAGTCGTCTCTCGTGAAATACATCCAATACACAAACAGGTGCATGTCTGAGAGGAATTCGCAGTTGAACTCAGCAGTCTGACCGATCAGCTTGGTCTGATTCATTGCGCCTTGGGTTAGCACCGGCTTGGCATATAGACGCTCTATAAGGGATGAAATTAAAAACTTTAGAGAGTTCATGGACTCATCCGTGGTACAAGGACTCTTTAGTGAATATACGAACTATTATCCAGCACAGAACATGGATGTAAAAGTGCATAATTTAAGCCAGTTACAGTAATTACAACATTTACCATCACCAACACCTAAACCAAGTGTATTTATATAAAACTCTTATTTTTGATGATAAGAATAGAGTACAATGAGAAAGAATAGATATTACAGATAAGTATGAAGAAAACCATAGCCATATTAAAAGACAGGTAAGTAGCATCCGCAATTAAAGAAATAATAAATGATCAATCTTCCTAATTAGTAGATATAGGTACTATAAAAGACTACTGTTGCTTTCCATCTTGCAAACAACAGGTATTCTCATAGTATTGAACATAATACAACTACACACTTTAAAAATACATTTCGGTTGGTAGAATAGAAAGTGTTTATGTCTGGCTCTAAACCTTGAATTTACATTTTGTTTAATCTTACATGAAATATTCACATTTCAATAAAACTTTGAAGAATAAAGTGAAATAAGAATAACTTTCTTTGAAGTACTAATTTTACAAAATACTGAAAACAAATTGTGAAATTCAAAGGAAACTATTAAATCGTCCAAAAAATCGTTAGAAATTCTAAATAGCTAGAATATCTAGAATAAAGACAGACAGATTTCTATTGTCAGCGAAAAGTGACAAACTAAAGTTATTTTGGTATAGCCATCAATATTCGTTCATTAGACCCTCAACCAAAGAACCTTCACCAAAACAAAGTGATCAAAGACCTCAATTGTATATCCGACAGGAATCGGCATATCGCTTGGACCAACTTCTGCGTCTTTCAGTGAAACATTCGTAGGCCTTATCCAGTATAGATATGGTTCAAGGTCGGATACCGGCGGGCAAGACAGTTGCACCGTGTCGTTTACTAACACAGTTATGTTTCCTGGGTATCCTTCTTTTATGTATGGCTTCGACGGATATCGTTCTATGGAACATTTCCCAAAAGTTACAAAGCTGTTAGAGAAATAGTCCTAGGATATGTAGATAACCAGGCTTCTTTTCATTTCAAATTTTGTCTTAATAATAAACTATGTATGTAACTTTAATTTGAGTATCTTGCGCTTGCGTTGGCTAACATGAACAGTTAGTAAAACAAAAGTATAGAACCCAAACGAGTTGCGAAACTATCCATTTGAATCAAATAAACAACCAACCAAAAACACAACATACACGATCATAAGTTTCTGAATCTAAATGATCACGACCCAATTCTAAAATCAACAATGTTCTTAAACCTACTGTTGCAAATATTTTAGCTTAAAATCGTAGGAATCAAGTTAATTCTTACCTTGAACATGTAGCACAACGGTATGTTCAATGCACCCCAGTTCATTGCAGACACTACACGTATAGTTCCCATCATCTGCTTTTGTCAGCTCATCCAGTGCCATGTACCACTTCCCGTAGGAAGGCTGGAAGTAACTTCTCGAGATGGGCGTTTTTTTATTTTTATACCATGTTATATTCGGTGTTGGGTTCCCTGCAAAAGTTTATGACGTCGTAAAACGTGTTTTTGTTGCGTGACCATAACTTCAGATGTTCGGGTTTGTTTTTAGATTAAAACTTTTCTGGTTAATGCAGTAACAAAGTTACGTCAGCTTATTCGTTTTCAATCAATTATGTCACTAGAGAATCTCTTTTATTGCTGCTATAATTAACTAATAGATAACATATACATAATATATAATATAAAATCACAACCCTACACATACCTTCAGCTGCACATCGGAGCCTGATGGAACTTCCAGCTGGTTTCATATCCATGTTGAACATTTTCGTCGGATGTTTGAACTTGGGTGGAATTTTCGTCTTTGTGTTATCCACATGACCGTAATTTGGATGTTCCCTTTCACTTTTTTCATCAGGGTCTTCTTCCTTAATATCGTATTCCTTAAACTTCACGTTCTTGGGAAATCGTTTGGCAGTATCGTTTTCTTCGATAGTGTTGTTTTCAAGTAAGGCTGCCGCTTGGTGTTGGGATAGGATCTCTGGTAACGGACTATCTATATCAACGTCTGCTTGGTAGCCTGTAATCAGTATTTTTTGTGATTATTTGTTATTTTTCTACCATAAGTAACAAGTTCATACCCCAAAAAACGGTTCTCCAGATCAGCGTTGATTGTTGCAATCTGGGTTGCTGTGCTGGGATATTTTTTGCAACTACTGTTTGTCACTTCAGATTAAGTCTATTCTATATATTTTTTTCAGTAAATATAAAATACTTCTTTGAAATTCTAAACGAAAAGTTACACAGTCATTCCGAAATTAAGTTCATCGATGAGTCGTATCGGAAATAACAAATTTAATAAAATGTATATTGAACTTAGACGCAGCAGCGACCATGTACATTCTGGCGGACTTGGCAGTTTGTTTACACAATGTGGATATTGTGGACGGACAGTAAGATGATAATAAAAAATATTGTATGAAAATAGCCGCATGCAAACACGGCATGGTCGTAAAATGTTTTTATTTTATATCTGATAATAAAGTAGTGGTATCTACTGACAAAACATTATTTGGACAGGTACAGAACATTCTGGATATTCTGATGGTAAATTCTAAACGAGTTCAAGATCTTCAAAGATGGGAAATAATAGCATGGCCATTGGGCCGTGATATTTGATTATTGGCCAGGTATTGAGTTATTTTTGTATCTGTTCTGTTGAACATTGTAGAACGTTTCCTGACATTTTGTATCATTCTTCTGATATTAGAATCGATATTAGATAGTTCTTTACCAGCTGTATCTTGATCTTGAAGTTCCTTATGTTTGATGGTGACGCTCATCTCCCTCCCTCGTTCCTCTTCATTTTGGCACGTGTACACGCCGGCGTCTCTTGGTCGGAATGCTTTTATCCTTATCCTGAAAAAGATAATTGTACATTTCAGTGGTTAATCTCTCAAAGAATGCATACTAGGTACTCTTGTTACTTAGTAATAATTCTTTGTGTGTGTTAATCTCACAAAGAAGGTACCTAGTATACCTTCTTTGTGAGATTAATGCAAATTCTGCAACCATGTTTCATTATTTCTTATAGCTTACATAAGTATATTTATTCCATAAATCAAACCTTATAGTATCCAATACGATAGTCAAATAGCAATATATTATTCCATGCATCGGAATGGCCACAATTCCAAGGGTGTTATGAGTTATCGCCATACCGTCCCAGTATAGAGCAACGTAAATATTGAACGGACTTGTCTGTACGTCTCTGTTTCTATTTTAAGTGTAGTTCGGGGTAATAATTTTGATATATTTTAGAAAGATTATTGTTATATATGGCTGTGTGGATTTAAAATAGATTTAAATAATACTAGATTTTGCTTTGACTGCTTTGATTTACGCGGCACTAATTTCAAATTTCTGTGTCCTTATTTATACAGGGTCATTAGTCCGGGTAAAGCGCTCGGATCAAAGTTAGCAAATAGCTAATAGACCACCAAAGTTCCTACCCAACAATTTGTTGTCTCAGTTTTTAGAATTTGGACAAATTTTAGAAATTTTATAAACCTCGTCATCTTCTTTATTGTTTGAATTATAGTTTTCATAAAATATGAGCAAGCACTTGATATGTCAGCTTCAAATCAACTGCTTCTTACATATAAGTATATTCTATAGGTACTAATAGGACTATTTACATCAAGAAATAGCTTGACAGAAACAACAGCAGCAATTTCAGAGTTCTATAAATACCTTAAAATTTACCATTCCAAAAGTGTAGAACAACATTTATTTATTGGTTTAATTGTGAGTTTTATATACAAGAATCCATTGTCCAGTGCTAATCCTGATTTCTATTGCTATTATTATCCTAATTTCTATTGCTATTATTATCCTGATTTCTATTGCTATTATTATCCTGATTTCTATTGCTATTATTATCCTGATTTCTATTGCTATTATTATCCTAATTTCTATTGCTATTATTATCCTGATTTCTATTGCTATTATTATAAGGCATACCATTGCTTTTGCTGCGCCACCCTTTTCGACTGCCCATCTACTTTAATTCCGTCCTTGAACCACTGCACCGATGGAGTCTGACTCCTTGGCATAAGTCCACAGACTAACCGCAGCCTCTCGTTTGTCGATGCTTCTAACACCGTGTTTGTGTCATCTGGAACAATTTCAAAAGTCAAATATTAAAAGTCAATAGTTTTATAAATCTCGGTGGTGTGGCGGCCGAAGTCGGCTGAGACGAAAGGGGTTTTGATTCCCGTTACGGGACAAGTGTTTGCATGTTCTGCAGATTTTGTTTTTATATATTAAAAAAAAAGAATTAGTAAATATCAGTCATGTTATTCTAGCTCCCATAACACAAGCTCCACTTATTTCGGGACTAGATAGTACTGTGTCAAAAATGACCAGCATTATTATTATTATTATTTCTCTTTATTATTATAAGTCTGGGTTATGTGGTTATACGATACAGGGAATACTAGTGTGAAGACTATGTATACCTTTGGGTGTTTTTTTATGAATCAATAAAGATTCATTAAAAATAAGCTAAGAACAGTTTATGCTCTTTACTTTTCAAGTTAACACTTAAATGGAAAGTTTATACAATCTTCTTTGGAAAAAACAAGGAATCTGCATTATAAGGATCCATAAAACAATCAGAA
This sequence comes from Perizoma affinitatum, assembly GCA_961405105.1. Classification (NCBI taxonomy): domain Eukaryota; kingdom Metazoa; phylum Arthropoda; class Insecta; order Lepidoptera; family Geometridae; genus Perizoma; species Perizoma affinitatum. The sequence goes on from OY560188.1 coordinate 13,169,644, forward strand.
CAAAATACTCATATATCTCAGTTACTCAACGTTCTCAGGTCATAAACATATTGCTGAGTGCATCGCGTGAATACAAATGAATTGCACTTCGTTTTAAAAGGGATATATTTTTTACAATTTGTTTATCGGATAAATGGTACGCATGAAATTATTAACATTGGACCATAAAGCTATGAAAAAATCAACTGTTATAAATATTAACTTGTTCTAAGAATTAGTATTTATGGTGGTACGTTACTATTCATAAATTCAGAGTTTCTAAGATTAATATTTAATAATTTTGCGTAAATTCAACTGTTTGTTTTGTAATCCTACATTTAATATTCTTTAACATAGTGCTGAGTGGCGGCCGTTTTTGTTGTCAATCTCATTTTCTTTATAACGTGTACTCCTGTATCCTTTATTTGACACAAAATAAAATATTTTTATCTTATCTTATCATTTATTTCGTTTGCTTTTAGGTTTTTCATGTTCTTCCATTCCATTTTGTTATCATAAATCCAAAGATTGGACCCCGCTGCACTAGAACCTAAATCAATCAGTTTACAGCACGACATACGTAGCTTTTTCTTCATATTTATTTTGGTCAGCAAAAGTTATGGCGAAACTCCCCTCGAAAATCTAAAATAAGTAACCATTGCAAACTCATTAAAATCACGTTTCGGATAAAAATAGAGGCACTTCGCGAGGGACACCTGAATACAATAAATCCTGTGAATAACGCTGATTATAATCCTCATGGTCTGTATGACCATATATAACTTGAGCTTCATATATACAATATGTGTACTCGTTTTTTTATGTATGAATTTCTTTTTGCATCATGACTTTTCTGCTAAAGTTAAAGGTTCATTTTAATTATTGCTTTCTATTTCGTATTTGGTCAGGTTAACTTTGATTCTTTTGGATTACTATTTATTTTAAGATATCCATAAGTTATCTGAAATATACATAAGACAGAGATGATCCAGCATTATTACTACATTACTCTGAGCCATCATCGACACGTTTTTTTTTTTTTTTTATTGGTTCTTCAACTTAAAATCGGCTACATCTACATTGCGTGTTACTTACAATTATTACTTTAAAATTATTAATAGAACATATCTACGGTTCATGAATTTTAGTGACGTTGCTCCGTAATAAGTAGGTACATAGTACGTGCTATCCACATTTATTTTGAAAAGCATTAACTGCATTTTAAGCTAAACATTCTGTGAAATTTGTAAATTCAACTCATGTTCCTAAGTAACATTGTGTCCAAAATTATTACACGCACATAATTATGCACTCAAACTGAACCTGAACAGAATTGCCTTATTGTTCGTGGACTGGGGACACTCTGGACAATGTTACAATGCTTTGTTTTCGAGTGTTTAATGGCAGCTGAGATTTGTGGACTGTAAATTATGGGTTTTGGTAGTGATGTGCTTCGTGAAATATCGATAATATCACAATCCTATCGACGATTCACCAATCGCCACAGTCACAGACACAGACGCTGTTGTCTCGAGTCTAAGAATTTTATATGCAAAATATGTATATCAAGTACATAAGTAGTATATCAGTCATGTAGTTCCTATAACATAAGGTTTTCATAGTTTTGGGCTACATGGTGCTGTATGAAAAATAACCAGTATTATTTATTATTTTTATTTAATATAAAAATAACAACTTTTGACTACAGCTTCGCTCGCGTTGTACCCGGATTAAGTTAAACTATGCATAATTATTCCAAACATCTATTCGCATTTATTTGATAGCCAATATGAAACAAACAGGTTAACCATTTGTCAATCACGCGTTTTTATTCCAAGAACCATAGTTTGAGTATTCAATCCTATACTCACATATAATTTATCAATCAAGGTATCATTGTAGGATAATTTACGAATCAACCACGTACTAATTCTTCTTCTATTCTCCTGCTGTCGTTTCGTTAACGAGGAGTTGTCGTTGGTCTATCTATATACATATATATAGGCGTAATATATCCTGAATGACTGTATTGACTCAAACACATTATATCCTGCAATGTCTCAAAAATCGATGATTTCACATCGATAATTTTGCACTCTCAAAGTCGATGGTTTCACATCGATAATTGGGTACTGTCCACCACTTTTGTTTTTGCAAACTCCTCAAAATGTGGATTTAGCGGTTGCATGTGTTGAACAGATGCAGGCTGCGACTCTTGGGTCCCAAAATAAAAAATGTCGTCATCTCTCAATCGCCAGTATTTATAAAAACAATAGGCACATGAGAAAGTTCGTAAGAAATCGGTTCTTTCCAAAAATCATGCTTGAAATGATCAAACAACTTAAAATGTTTAATGTTTCGGGACCCAAAAATCCGCTCCAAGACGGTACCTTACCTACTTTATGTTACCTGTGATTATTACCAGACTTATAAAGTCCTCCAAGTAGAGATTCTTAGTCTTTTGAAATATTTCTCTCCATCTTAATGTTGCATGGAAAAGCTTTTAGCATGAATGCCACCAATTTTACATTTCGTTTATTATTATAAGCAATGTACTTAGTTTTGTATGTTATTCTATAGGTATCCCAAAACATTTATACTAAATTTATACATATACGTACCATTTACTTTACATAAATGTTCATAAACATTGTAGTAGTAGGAAATCTTTATAGTATAAAACCAATTTATATGCTTCAGAAATTTTACAACTAAAATAGTAAAATTAATGTAAATCTTAACCTCAGCGTGTATTTATCTAATGACAGAAACATACTTGTCCCAACTTTTACGTCCTGTCCTTTCAATTATTAGATTTGCATAATCCACCTTATTTCTCAGTACATCATTCCAGCAGACCACCAGAGTGGATCATCATTAGATTTATACCCCATTGTCTCTATAATACCTTCCATTAAGGGGCAGATTAACAGTACCAGCGACCTGATGATTAGGGCAATTTGTATAAAGTTATATTGCTGAGGCTGCATGCACGGATATACTTGGACACTTTCGTAATCTGAATTAAGTTGATTGATTCCTTAATCTGAATATAACATTAAATAATGTATAAAATATAAATTAATCTTAATAGGCCAAAGAAGATGCATGGATTGTGTGAAGATGACATGGTTAAGAAAGGAGTGAGTACTGAGATGACGGCTGATAGTGGAGAGTGGAAGAAGAAAACACGTTGTGTCGACCCCACGTAATGTGGGATAAGGACAAGAAGATGATGAATCTTAAAAATATAAAAGTAAGAAGAGAAGAAAATAGATAAAGGTTTGCTGGAAGAAAACTCCTAATATAAGCTAAGATACGCTCGCCTTTGTACATGTCATATAATATGTAAGTTTTTTGTCAAAAATGTTATTATTATTTATTTATTTAACGCGTTTTGCTTATACAAGTTCCGCTTTTATTCATTGACCGTTTCGATACCTACTCGTAGTTTGTGAACGTCGGTGAAGTTCAAACCATCTGCTACCGTGCTAGCTTTCAGTTTGTTTGAAAGAACAGACACAAAGAAAGCAATCTTTTCTCAGCCTTCCCTTTGTCGGCTTTTGATGAAAATTTACAGTGAAACAGATAATCAGTTGAACTTTGATTTGCGTTTCGATTTTTACAGACTTGTTTCATTATCTTCAACTGAATGTACATTGATTTATTTTCTTTTGTCGTTTGTGTTAAAAATGCATTTCGTGAACGAGAATAAGATAAAAAGAGTTGAAAATACGCTTTATCTTACTTCTTCCAACTTTTATAAGCAAAGTTATGTCGGCAGATTAAATTATAAGTACACTAGCCTCTGCCCACGGCTTCGCCCGCGTGGAACCCGGATAAAAAGCCTATGTATTATTTTGATGTTTAAGCTGTAAAGTTTCATCTAACGTATATAAGTCATGTCGTTCCCATAACACAAGCTCTGCTTACTTTGGGGCTAGATGATGCAGTGTGAAAAATGTCCAGCGAAAAAAAAAAACTCCGTTCAGTAATAGATCCGTTTTTGCGTGAAAGAGTAACAAACAAATATCCATCCTCACAAACTTTCGCGTTTATAATAGTAGTAGGATAGGATATGGATAATTGATACTAACCTGCCCGCTTGAGCATACAAGACAACGTTTTGTCTACGAAAGAGAAGACAAAAACTATTTCTGTCGCCTATTCTGTCAAACAAAAGAAAGAGCCAAAATATTTTTGTATTCTCGGCGGTAAACAAAACCGTTGTGTCTTCATCCTAAGCATGCTGAAGTGATGATCTCTAGTTAAAAAAATAGAGATAATGAAGTCTGGATCCCGGTGGAGGGGATGATAACCCAGATTGACACATATACTACTAAATAGCCGAGTACCACGAGCGAAGCTGGTAGCAGAAACTAGTCCTAAGGTCGCCGTGTTTATTCGCGGCGAACCTGCGCGTCGCTGTTAGTGAGTTCTGTCATAATCTGCTTAACCAGATTGATAGAAAGACAGATATTCATTTTCTAATGACTTAACTATGTACAAGTAGGTATATACAAATTTTACAGATGAAACAACTAGCTATCTAAATACCTTTTTAAACGATGTGTATAAATATTATGAAAACCAATTAATTAATAAAACATATAATACAATATCATCAGGGATCACTTTTAGCGATAAGGATGATATATGATCAGCCTTATCGCTAAAAGTGATCCCTTCCAGACTGTCTATATTGACGTATTGAGCCTTGTTCTTTCTCCTTTTTGCTCATATTTGGCTTATCCAAAGATTTGGTTAAATAATAACCTTCGGTCTTTCAAAATGACATAGCGACATAGGTCAAGTACAATATATTTATTTTTAGATAAAGATACAAATGCAATGATTATCTCCGCACGAGTAGATTCTCTACGAGTATTTGATTGGTTGGCACATTTCCAAAGACAGTATTACGTGGGTGTACTTTTAAAAACTCGTCTAGTCTAGCGTTGTTTGACTTTCATTAGATAAATATAATCAAACACATGTATTGTATAGTTTAGGTGAACAAAACTTTATCTGGTCTTACTGTTCTGCAGTTACCAGTTCTGTTTTGGTTTGAGGCCTATTATATGAGCCTATAGCTCAATGCTGGATGTTTTGTTGTGGAAAAATAATGATCGAAAACTTATCTTCGAACTTTTGGTTGTAGCCATTTCCTATGGATATTTTTCTTAACTTCCTCAAGCATTGTAGTCATACACTTTTACAATTAAAGAAACATCGGTTTGTTACGATTACCGTTAGTTCCTACATAAATAGTGGGTTCAATTTATTTTAACCTTGTCCGTTTGTAATAGGAACCATTTGGTTTGGCATCGATGTAAAGCTCAGTGCGTCTTTTAGTGTTATATAGTATCTCAGCATAAGCCAGACCTAAGTATATGTGGAAACTCTCAGTACCTATAGCTTGGTGTTTTTTGGCAGGAATACCGACATTTGTCTCTACTCTACTTTGGTATAAATGGCTTGTTTGTACTTTGTTTTTTGTTGGCTGACTGTACTAGTTATTTTTAACAAATAATAGTAAAATCGATAAGTTTAAAAAGTAAGTCTGTAGATGAATATCGATGGATTTTGAGGTTAGGTTAGGAAATATTATGTATGGGATGACAAAATATAATTAAATATATATAAAATGCTGGACATTTCTCACACTGCATCATCTAGTCCCAAACTAAGCAGAGAACTACATCTATTATGGGAACTACATGACTGATATACTACTTATATGCTTTTTTGTAAATACATATATATTATACATTGAAAATACCCAGACCCGAGACAATAATTGCAGACCATACAAACATTTGTCCTGTGGCGGAAGTCGAACATTCTGTGTCTCAGTCAGGGCTTCGCCCAATGCGCCACCGAGGACGGCAAGTCGATAGGAAAGTTATGAATACTGAAAAGGTGATGATCGTACATTTATCCTGAATTGTGTATCTTAAATTTTTCGTCTGTATTCTCTGTGTAAGTACAAAAAAGATCAAAAAATATTGAAGAAGATTTAGGTAAATACATTTTTAAACTCAGGTATTTATAACTTGAATTTGAATATATTTAGCCAAGACACAGACGAACCGGGTTTAAGAAACATCCGTCCGAGAAGAAATCAAAATCTCTTCATCAGTGCCACCTAATACAGGACACAAGACGCATTAAAATCGAATATCGTGGCCATACTTCCGCAACCCATTTACAGAGCCATGCCGCAAGATATTATTAGAATTTCGTGTGTAACTGTACCCACTTAATCATGATAAAATTAAATTATGAATTTCGTGAGCGAAAAAAATGTGAATTTATTAACTTGATGATAATCGCAAAGGGCCAGGTGACAAGATTCACTGAATTAAAACTGATTTATAGGGTTCCGTACCTCAAAAAGAAAAAACGGAACCCGTTTAAGATCACTTCGTTGTCGGTCTGTCTCTCTGTCTGTCTGTATGTCTGTCTGTCAGACCCTCTATCTCAGGAACGCGTGAAGGTATCAAGTTGAAATTTATGGTATTAATACGTTGGTTTAAGGTCCCTTGGAGTTTAAAAAACAAGTTACTAAGTCAACGCAATAAAAAATACGGCCATAAATGGCCGTATTTTTTATATTTTGAAACTACATATTTTGTGCATTTATGCAACATATTTTGAAACTCGCAAATTAATCAAAACCTATAGAGTACTTCCCGTTAACCTAAAATCATAAAATTTGGTAAGAAGCAAGGTCTCACAGCACGAATAAAGGAAAAAGTCTGAAAAAAATCGTTAATTTGTATTTTTACAAAAAAATATTTTATTGCGATTACAAACTTACATTTGCAGTTGGAGAATTGACCGTGACGTATCCATGACGAGCGATTCTTTTCCCACTACAAAGTTAAGTTTGTCTTTCAATCCGATTTTCTAGAGCAATGTTTGGTGCCATCATAGTTTATGAACCTGAATAATGTTAATTATTTTGGTGAACATACAACCTTGTACGGAAGCCTCGGTGCAGTCAGACTCACATTTGTCCGTGTTTTCATTATAAATAAATAAAATGTCGGGCATTTTCACACAGCATCATCTAATCCCAAACTAAGCAGAGCTTGTATTATTTGTATTGTATTATTAGTTACTTACGTTTCAAGATTTTTATGAAGTTAGAAAAGGATCTTCCCGTAGGACTTCTAATAGCAGCTTTTAATCATACAAGACAATCGTTGGCGTAGTCCAAATTACTAAATGTTAGGAAGGTAATTAGTACCTGCCTACTATACAGCATCAGGTAAAATTGATCCACGTTTAAGATCAATTATTTCAAGGGCTTCATAATTGACGTTTTCCTTTTTCCGTGGTATACAGGAATAGTTTTGCTAGCCTCACAACTTTGCCTGTTTAAAATTTAGTTCCAAAACTGTTATGCCAAATTATACCATTACTGAACATTTATGCTCCATCAATCCAAACACAATCATTATGTTCTGCAAAACAATAAAAAATCTCTTAAAACAATATAGCTCATTAAAAATCTTTTAAAACTGTTTCAAAAATAGCTCAGTAAAAAACTGCATGTGAAATAAGGCGTCAAGTATCAATGACGGTTCCAAAAACGATACCAAATACCCTAGAAAATTGTTTTACAGCTGTCAAACTAACGATCACTCGATTCTAGATTTTATGACTTGTTGATAAAGTCCATGTGTGCTTGAAGTATACGGTGTGTTTTGAGTATATCGTGTGACAGACGTCATATTGCGTTTGACGTTTAGAAATAGCACAGCTTCCTGCAGTGTAAGTGTGATTTTCTGGTATGGTAATTGGAAGGTAATCTGTATTGATTTGAAGATATCAAATTCGAAACTTAACATGAAATAATATTACTCAGCTATTTAGAAATACATTATTTAATTTAACCGAGATAACATAAAAGCACATTTATCTGAAATCTGTAAAAATAATGTCTCAACCCCGATTTTAGTATATCTATGACTATTGCTTAATATAGAAAAACATCAAACAAAAAAATATAGATATGAGGAGTAGCGGTCGCGAGATGAAAAGAAAACTTTTATTTTTAATCCTGGCCGGCATCGGCCCGCGCCACGGGAATATAAAGAAATATTAAAAAGACAACCGGCACATCCGTTTCCTCTTCGAAATTCAAATGTCTATGCCTTTTCCCAATTAAAGATGGCGAAAGGCGGAAGCGTTACCTACATGAAATTGAAACGGATAGTTTCCGTTGACAAATGACAGTTGCAAAATTCAAATGCTCTGCTGAATTCTGTTGACAGGTCATCGGAAATGTTGAATTATGTATCTAAAATAATAAATATTTGATTTACTAGACGACGAACCTAAATCTTTCTACGACATTATAACATTTCCTACGGTAACTACTTACCACCAGGTCAGTACTATTAAAAAAAACTACAAATTCGAGATTGACGCAAAACATTTTTTTTTCCTATCCTATAAACTAGTTCACGGGTAAACCACATAATATTGATGGACTGCGAGGTAGTTGATCTAACGCGACACTCCAATTACCAACTAACGCAAGTTTGTTTGCGATACGACAGGAATAGTTTTATTGAGGAAAATACGAACTCTTCGAATTTGAGGGGACTGTAGAATCGAATCTATCGAATCTCGTAGATCGGCTGGTAGTCAACTGTGTTCCATGGTAAATCTAATTTATTATCTATGTTTTTGTCTATTTGAATGTTGTTTTATTGGAAACACCTTAATATTTACCTATCTGTAATTTTTTAAGCTGGCAATATGTATACTCATATAAAATTCGTATTCGTTTGTATTTGTACAAAACCAAAACACAAGAATATACATATAGATTTTCTTCTAACTATTCTAGATTAATTTACAGAGTTTCAACGCCAAAAATATCTTAACGGTTCCATGAAATCGATTTCCCACAAATCAAACTAATTGAAGAGAAAGATGCGCACGCGCAGCCTATAAATAAAACCAAAATGGCGGACGACCCTTCGTTTGCTGAGACAAAAAATATTTAAACGCACACAAATAATGTTCAAATTAAGTATTAGCAGAAAGGTGGCTCATTAAGTTATGCAGAGATAATTAGAAACCAACGAATTATTTATGTTTAAATAATTTAATTTCAGAGACGGGCAAAAAATTAATAACTTTTTAAGAGACAAGAAACTTGAAAGCACATTCGACTCCACCAGAGAAACTACTGGTTAATACATTTTTGCAGATAAATTTGTTAGCCAATTTCAACCTATGAGGACACGTTTGATTATGAGTAATATTAACCAATCAAAACTATCCACTATTATATTATTTGAACGTAAAAATAAAATTAAATGAAAAACATGGCTCAAATAATTTGGTTACCTACTCTAAGAGTCACAAATGGGATGAAGGGATTCAAAGTAATGGTGGATGGATGGATTATTATCTGCCTTATTGTTAACCACAGGGCTTCTAAAACCGTACCGGTAAGAACCCCACAAAGATTTGTGACGTCCGCCTAGGAAGTAGCCGTGACTAATGCTTTCCCATGACTTTGTTTGGACAGCGTGCCGGTGACAGCTTAATTAGGAAGTTTGCTGATGAGTGACTTCAGTTGAATTGAGGATATCAGAGAAACTCTCCAAAATTGTCAGGGTTTTTTTGCTTAAAGTCAGCTTTAAGGCTTTTTTGGTTCTTTGACTTGTCTGCCTTTAGCCACTGCTAGACTTGTGTGAACTTTCTCTGAAATATATAATAAATTAATAGTGGAATCAGACTTAAATATAAGACTATCTAGCCAATATTGACTTTATATTCCTATTTTTATTAAGTGAATGCAAAAAACAGAACATAAGTACCTAAAATGTTTCATCAAAGCACTAACTCCTCACTAAAAACGTTTACCTCTCATGACGGTTCGCTTCATTTGGAAGCAGTAGTACCGTCTCACAAACAAACATGTAGGTATTTTGTAGGTCATTGACACTTTTATAATTTGCATGAAAAGTGAGCTTCGTATATAAATCTAACTATTCATGAACTAGGAAGATGAAAATGGGTTGGACGCATTTTTGAGATTCATCGCAACTGTATTGTTTCTCTTAATGTTTAAACTCCTGTCAGTGTATAAAAATATTTTAATAGTACCTTCTAGATCAAATAAATTGAGATTAACACAAAACAACTCCATAAGTACAGGCTGAGAGTTGAAACTATCTTTAAAAATCTGACCAAGTGCGTGTCGGGCCACACGCAGTGTAGGGTTCTGTAGTTGCCCATCAACTTATATTTACTACCTGTACTTTTTAGTTCTCTAAGTACATTTTATAAGTTAGCTATCACAGCTAGATAGCTAGAAGTAGGCTTTACGAGTTAACGAGTTTTCCTTTTAACTTCGTTATATATACTACCGTCGTAGATTTTTTCAGGGTTGGACACTTTACTGTAGCAATCTACAGCTTAATATTTCGCAAACACCGCACACACCGGTTTCACACCCGCAATATTTTTAAACTGACTATCCAACTACACTTCACACTGTGGGATAGACGAGAAAAAAAAACATCCCACTTTAGGTATAAGGGAGGTATGTATCCTAGCGTATTTTTTTTTTCAAGATTTTTAATTTACTACTTGGTCGGCGTTAGTATGTATACCCATGCCAAATTAGAGCTTTCTAGTACTAAGGGTTTCTGAGTTAAACCGTGGACAGACAGAAAGACCGACGGTTAGGTTAGGTTAGGACTTGACGGAAACTATATATATGGATTCCTTGTCGACTACGGAACCCTAAAAAGTGATTTAGTTTTATACGCGTACCGAGTCGACTGAAGTTAATAATTTAAGCATTAGGATCATAGAATGTATCTCTTACAACGCTAAGGATCTTGTTTTTCGTTTTACCTTTTGAGAGAGACATTTATTTTTCTTTACGTCTTCTGTAATTTAAATTCTTGTGTATGTAATAAATAATTATCAATCTACGAATATATTTTGTTGTTGAATAACACGCTATTTTAAGCTTCATTGTTGATAGGATCGTTGATGTTTCTACCTTAATAGTTTGTTTGACGCACACCCTACCAACTGCCTGCGTATGATTCCCGCTACCGATGATTGTTTATAAATTTACCATTAACTTGTTTATTAATTTCAAATCAGCACCTTTACTAATTTCGCCGTTCTCAACTTTACACCTTTGAGGCATAGGTCCAGAATTCGAAAGCATCGATCTACCGTTGCAATGTTCTAAACACTATTTTAGTAGGTTTTGGAAACTGGAGCTGTAAAATTAACATGAATTTATGCATTAGAAAAGAACTTACTAATTGGTAGTATTGACTCTTTATTTTTCATTAGTTTCTTCATACAATCATAACTATGATACTATTTTTGTATATTATTTTATTTGTAACTTTTATCAGTGTTTACCATTTTAAAAAAAAAGGAGCTACATCGGCTAGGCTCCTTGAATGAGGCTATCGTCAAAGAATACTGAATTCAAAGTATATAATAAAATACCATTGGTTTTTCGGTTATTTGCCATCTACACTTTACTAAAAAAATTCTCAGACACATACCTAGTTGTTTATTTATTTTTTTATTGTAACAGTAAGTTATTTCAATTGATTTAATTGATTATTATAAAGAGCAATCCCAAAACCGTATTAATATCAACATACACATGTTTTTGGAAAAAAAATCGTAGGAAAAACATGTTGTACGCGGAAGTTTCCATGATGTCATTAAAAAAATATATTGTTTTGCATTGTACGTCTATTGTACTGTTTGAGATTCAATACTGGCTCATAATCTACTCGTACTAGATCCAAACATATCCATACCAAACAGTAAGACACTGCACAACCAAATATGTAACAATTGTATAACTGTAACCGCGCCAATAAATAAATCATAATGAATTTGTATGCGTTGTGTCACAAAACACCTGTGTTTGGTTGCTTCCATATAGGATTCAAGCGATGATTGCTGGAACGTGTCGTTTCCATTGACCTTATACCTCTTTATCCACAATCTTGCAACTACTAGAACTATACCATAAATTTTGTAGTAACTAAACTTCCATCAAACAGATTGCGAGCATACCTTAACTCATAACATGCCCAGAACGGGCAACTTTGCTGATCAGAGTTCACTGCAAATTCTACAAAAGGAACACTGGGGGATAATATCACGAAGAAAAAGACAGATGTTGCATTGAATTCTTCGTTCAAAATACTATATAGGTACTAATCTAAAAGCAATATCATCAAAAGATGCGTCGCGTTGTATACCAACCTATAGACACAGTCAACACCAACCGGAATGCAATTATTACCAAAAAGATTGCCAGATACCTCTGTGTGGGCCCACACGTGGCTAGTAAGTGCGAACCCGCGATACATTAATGCAAAGATTAGGTATTTCCGTTTGTACTCCCGCGCATCTGGGATTATGTCTATGACTCATTAAAATACTTGAGATAAGTAGATACTTCCAGCTCGATAGTAGCGAAGAATGTTATTTAGATCCGGTCGTATTAAACAAAACTATTTCGTAAAAACTAGATATCGAAAATTGTATATATGTATAGAGGAATGGGCCAAATAGTCAGCCCTGTATGACACCTACCTGTTCCACTTTTCTTATGACAGCATCAGAGGGTGTGTGAAAAGCGAGGTACATTAAACGCTCGGGAAGAATGCAAAATGCGCTGCTCAAGTAAATTGGCATGAGGAGTACCTTTTACGATAATATTCATAATGATCTTGAAATAAAAGTAATACGTATTAGTAAAAGAGATTCCATAAAAGCTTCTGAAAAAATCAAACGAATGCTAAAACAATGAACTTCAGGAATGAATTACAATGACATCAACGGACTCTAACTTTTTAAAGATCCATTAAAATGCTTCGTGAATATAAAATCCCTTGTACTTAACAGTTTAGAAAAGCATAAAGACAATTTCTTTACTCTTTTATCACAAAGAGAAGATTTTTCTGAAAGCAGTATGACAAAGGGTGTCATACAGCTTTCAGAAACATCTTCACTTAAAATCAGCATAACTATAAGTGAATCACTTGACCTTGTTTGAGACAGACGCCAGCGAGACGAGAGACCAGACGTAGAACAACAAAAACTAACTTAGGCACTCATGCATCATCTGTGAGGACGTCGACACAGTTTTCAAACTAGTCATTGCAGATGGCTTCGTCTGTTAAAACAAAGGATGTTGGTAGCCTAAAAAACTAAATTTTGGATTTCATGACAACATAAGTATTTTTATGTGGTTTGACCCTTGGACTTTCCGATATAGTTCTAATTGCTCTTTAACTGTGTTTGTGGCACTATTATTCCTGATCACCCATTTGCCTTTTAGAATAATATGGGGAGAGCAAATATCAATGTTCAAAAATTATAATTCTGAAATTTATTCGGATTGTTTTTGCAAATTAACAAGCATAGCAAGGCGAAGGCCAGGAGGTATTATGATTAACTACTACTGACGCAGAAAAAGGCTATCAAGAAAGCTTTTTGTAACTTGTAAGCTAAATGACGACCTCTGTGGCGCAATGGGCGAAGGCCCGCCTGAGACGCCGAAGGTTGCGGGACAATATGCAAATATAAAATAAAATATAAAATATTCTCGGGATCTGGGTGTTTTCTATGTATAATATGTATGTATTTACAAAATAAAAGTATAAGTAGTATATCAGTCATGTAGTTTCCATAACACAAGCTCTGCTTACTTTGGGGCTAGATGATGCTGTGTGAAAAATGTCCAGCATAATTATTTTTATTATTATTAAATATGTATTAAAGCCGGGTAAAATTACATACTTTTGAAAGCACCTGAGACATAACTGCCTCAGGACCGGCAACGCACGGTAATACCTCTGGTGTTGCATAGGTTACGGTAACCGGTTACCGGAGGACCGTATGCTTGTTTGCAACATTCGTTGTATAAAAAAATACTTTAACACATTCAACCTCTTCAACGTCCTGTGGAATTCCACTGCTAGACAAAAGCCTAACATAAAGAGTAAAATGACGAACGATCTTTCACACATTAAACGAAAATTATTTAAAACACTTATCGTAAGTGTTGTTTAAAATAGCTACCGTTGGCGAAGTTAAGTAGGTAAACATCTTAAGACCATTCTCCATATTGAAGTGCTTAGTAAACATAATTATAACTTCGTTATAGTGCAGTGTCACCTTCCACAATAAGGTCAAAGACTATGATTATACTTTGTAATTTAATATCTGGGAAGAAAAAGAAAACGTTATTAGAGTAAGCTGTATTTTTTTATAAATTTCTGTACGCACAACCGACGGCGCAATTGTCTCATGTGTCCTTAACTTAAACGTGCATTTTAAACAATCTTATTTGTTCAATATTTAATTTTCCATGTGTTCCTAACACCATATTACTTTTATAGACGATTACGTTCAATATGCCAAAAAAAGTTGTCATATTGAACGTATGAAATTATAGGTACGTGAGACTTTTCACCCGTCTCAGGGTTGGCAAAGCGCAAGCGTCCATAGGTTATGGTAACCGCTTAGCAACAGGCCGTACGCTTGGTTGCCACATAAATTGCTTAAAAAAAGTAATTTTTAAAGTTTTTTTTCTCAGCCGGATTGAGAACCTCTATTACATGAAGGCGGTTAAAAAGGAAAACTATTCCAATAATAATTAAAACAATCAGTAGGTATGTTTATAAGCTGTAAATAAAATTTTGTTACAAAATATTCTAAAATAATTTAGCTCTATTCCAGTCTGCATTGCGGTTTCCGATCCCTTCCCAAATCCAAAGCATAATCACGAGGAATCAAATCTTAATGTAACCGCAAAAACTAACATTCAATTTCATTGAGTTCAATGCAGACAAGCAAAAAATCTAGACGCTAAAAAAGTGTAAGTGTACATTGTGTGGTTAAATATTTATTATACAGTGCATGTACCGTGAAAATTCTAATCGGATATTAAAATTAAATGACATTATTTTCGCATTCCTTTATATATTTTGAAATTAAAAAGATTTGACTGAAATCATGTGATCACAAATTTTTATTCGCTCAGATCACCTCGAAGTGTGAACAAAATTACAAACTGGTGAAGATATAGTGGTATTTTGCAGTTATAATGGGCTTACTACCCACTTTTATAATCATAATTTGATTGACGTGAGAATATAAAAACTACAATGTAAAACACCAGTTTGGTTTGGCACAGCTTAAAGATTATTTTTGATGTATGATGGATTCATTTCCGGTGTTATAGTGGTTCTAAAATAAAGATTTTTCCTACGAAAAAAAAAACAATTTGTTCCATCTGTAAGATCTTTTTTGATATATGATCATAGACCTATGTCTATGTCTTGATCATCCATATGATCACGATTTCTATTAGCTGTAGTCAAAGCTTCTAGTTTTAATATTGTCTGACTAGATTCTAGGCGTAAATCTATTTTAGTGTTTATATTGTATTCAGTAGGTTTTTTAGTTTTTATTTTGTTAATTTTGATAATTTTAATTGCACTATTATTAAGTTTCATTATCATAAACCTTTATAGCGATCTTTTACTGGACATTTCCATCATTTACTTCAGCTTAACGACGTGTAAAATTTACAATTCTCTCAGCTTTGACAAATGTGTGTACTTAAGCACATGCAAAATTATGACAAACACCTTCTGTATGATCAGCTAAAAATATGTCCCCAGCAACGTCTTGAGCTTTACCACTTGCAATGATTTTACTTGTAAATTAGTAAGAGTCATGCGTAGCTATTTCCAGCTTTCGAACGCACCCTACCTTTCCATTCGAAGGTTCAAGGCCTTCTGAACGATTTGTACAAACATTTACTGAAAGAGAGGGATTGCTGGAACGCTACAAATAAACTTGAATGTGAGACTAGTAGTTAATGACGTCAGTGTTTTGCGAAGATAGAAGTTGTAACTGTTGGAAAGTATGATGGCATTTTCATCATGATGATAACACAATCATGCGAACTTTCCGAATGATTTGTATAATATTATGCTGACAAAACTAAAAGTATTCAACGAATCAACGTTCTATAATTTTACGTAACTTCACTCGTAACTTAACTTAACTCAATACGGTTCTGTTTTTATCATTCGAAGTTTTCCCACAGCTTAGCAATCTAGGAAGCAAGCTCTGGCAAGTTTTTTTAAGGATTCCTTTGCTAACTTGCTACAAAGTAGGAAACAGAAGCTCATATTTACATTGTAAATTGAAACGCGGAGTGACACAGGGTTTGCTTAGAATGAAAACAACGGTTTCGTTTCCGTCAAACTTTGAACCTAAATATATAGCCTTGTCATTCCACTGTGCAAAGAAAAAAACCTATCATAGATCACCCAGACTAGCACATGACCTACAAAACTTTTAATTGGTCGTTAAACTGCTACTTATTGAAACAGATTTTAAAGCTATAGAAAAAATACAGCTGACATTGATTTAAAATATATGCGAAAAAACTTAACAGAACGACTGTTAAACAAGGTCAGGATCGTTATGATGGTAGTTTTTGTGCAACTTGACACGATGTCTTTTTAGAATAAATAAACGATGCAAAAACGTAGGTTGCATCCGAACTACAGATTATAAAATCTGCAGTTCGGAATACAGAAGCTATGGAGACTTCTTTTTCTTTTATCATAAATAAATAATGCTGGTCATTTTTCACACATCATCATTTAGCAAGTCATGTAGTTCTATGTATGAAACTATATTACTAATATACTTTTGTAAATACATACATATTATACATAGAAAACACCCAGATAAATATTTGCTAATCATACAAACGTTTGTTCCGCGGTGGAAATCGAACACGCAACTTTCTGCGTCACAGGCGGGTCTACGACCACTGCATCACAGAGAAATAGGCCTTGATTTTACCATAATCTCACCTGATGGTAAGTGATGATAGATGCCTATTTGAAAAAGAAATTAACTGCATTGTGATTTTAAGTAGTCTTTTTTTATTTACGTAAGAGGTAAGAGATACCTGAACGTACCTGAAGGTACTTTTCACTCAAAGAAATATTACTTTCAATCTATTGAGTACATAGAAAATAATTATACGGAAAATGATGAGTAACCGGAAATCAGACGCAAACAAATTGCCAACACAAATTAATGTATTTCTCGAGGACCTCATTGGTACTGCCTAGAATAACAAATGAACCACATAAATTAAACACTACTTTCTCTACGCCACTGCATCGCAGTTCCATGCATATGGTCGTGAGAAAATTCTTGATAAACAAACGTAGTTAACTTTGAGACGCCGCGGGTCGCAGAACCACGTGGGGACGAAAAAGATAAACTAAAACATAAAAGGAAAGGTAAACTAGGATAACTCAAAATAAGCAAAAGTTAGAAGACAAAAACTATTGGCCTTTTTCTATAAATGTATCCGTTAAAATTTTATTTATCTTCTGAAACTGTAATATAAATAAAAATTGCTTTCTTTTTGTAATATAAATAAAGATTATATAGGCATTTCGTCCCTTGACCCCCGCTCCCCTTCCTACCTCATCCACGCACTCGCACTGCCAGTGTTATCTTATACCTACTTGTACAAGATAATTTTATGATGCAAGCTTATCCCTGGCAAAATCTGTTAATGGTTAATATAGATATATATCTATTGATACATAGGTATACAAAGGCCCCTTTTATTTACCTTGATTAGTCAAAAACGCAGAAACATTTTTTATTTTTTACTAAAAATATAAATATGATGAATTTCTATATCTCTAAAATGAGAAATAATTGGTATATTAGTATGGATTGTAAAAATAATAAAAGGTATATTGAAAAATGAAAAATGATTATAAACAATATTTTGGCTACATGATGGTTTGTTAATTTTAAGTAATCGTTTTTACACTTTTTTTTTTAAAGATAAATACGACGGTTCGTTTTTATTGAATGACGTGTTTATTAGATACTACCTGACATTGTCTCAATCATGTATAGTCAATGTACAAGATATGATACTGATCTGAAATTCTATAGTCCACATATATGTCATCCTAACACACTGACACAAAGAATCAGAACTGACTTAATTAACAGTTAGTCAGAGCACCATAATTGGGATCAAGTTCACGAACAAGGAAAAAGAGAAAGAAAATAAGAATCAAAATCTGCTAATAAATCCAGACAGCTGCGTCTGTAACAAATAAGATGACAAATCGACGCATCTATAATATATTTCACGTATCCCTTTCTGATATTTCAGCAAAAGGAAGACGCTTCGACATCTGGGCACCTGAAACTGAAATACACTGAGATATGGACGAATATTATTCCTAGAATAGCATCAGACTGTAAAATGAACATGGTGTCTACATGTGCATTCAAAAACTTGCCAAGACAAATTTACGATGGTAGTAAAATCCATAATGCACATACAATTTGAACTCTAACCAAAGAGCACAAAGATGAGGAAGATAAGCTTCTGTGAGATCTTAAAGCAGATGAAAACATGAATTGGTAAGTGAATAATTTGTCATATTCTTTGGTCAGTGTTGACAAAGCGTCTTGCTTTGCTAATGCTCATTTTGGGAGGTTGATGGTAGGTCATTAAGCGGAAAAAGTATTTAGATCCCCTTTGGTCTCTTTGATGTGATACTTTTGGACTGGATTCTAGAAAGTAATCGAAACTTATTTATTATAAAATATTATTGAATTTGGAATTTCAATTGAAATTTGAAACAATTTAGTTGGAATGTTGTGTATTTAATATATGTATTTTAATTTGGCAACCTTTTACATTAGTGTTTCATACTTTCCATTACACTAGCTGTCAGACGTAGCAAAGCCTCAAAACATCCAATCAGTCAAAGGTTCAAACGAATAATTAGCTAATTATAACTAGATGATAACTGTGTTGATAAAAGATACAATTGAAATTTCAAAATTAGATGTTACATTTAAATTATGAATGGTTGGTTCAGAAACCATTCATAATTAACTCACTGTTGCCAACATTCCAAAAACAGAAGCAAAGCACTAAGTAGTTTGTTTCATTGACTAGCATAACATAGATGTTAATAGTGCAGTTTCCCCTGTTATAGCAAATATAGATCTGAGAGCGCAATGAACTGGACCTATGCATAAACTCACAGAATAAATAACAATATGAACTTACTGAAATTCACTCCGAAGAAATTCAAACAGATACTAGTATAATTCTGTGGCAAAGAACGCAAGCACAACTTATAACTTTTGATTATCAGTAAATAGACCATAAATGCCGTTAATAAGGTAAAGTTAATCACATATCAGCCATAGTAAATCTAATTTCAGTGCGATAAAGATGATTTTGTATCGAAAGAAGATATAGTGTGACATAGAACTACTACAGATAGGTACTACACGTTGTATCGTAGACAAATATTTACAGAGGGCAGCTGCGTATGCGCAGGTTGAGACGCGTGCTGTTAATTTATCAATGACAGACTATAAATTGTACGTAGTGGAAATTGGATAAGACATGAAAAGTTTTTATGAGACGTTAATATAATGCGGTAGCATCAGGTGGTATGGACTCGTATTAAAAAAAAATAACCTTTCCAGGTTATGTAATATGTGAATTTTAAAAACGTCACTGTTATTTGAGTCAGATTTGAGCACGAGAGCGTAAAACACAAATAAAATGGTCCAGAAGAATAACATATAGTTGGTAAAATAATAGCCATGATGACAAGACAAAAATGTTAGGTACCGATAATTAGGCTAATTATTAGGTAAATAATTAGCCGATGACGCGATTTTATTCCAGTGTGTACGGTTAGATTAGCACAGAAATAGAAAATGTCATAGATCAAGGCAAAGTTCTTACGTCAAAAGTACGAGATTTATTGGAGCTCCGAGTATAGAATCCCCAACTGTGCGTGCTAATGAAGAAACGTCAAAATCATATAGTAGCGATGAAATAATATGCGTACCTACGCACATACAAGTTATTTGTGCACATTGATTTATTTTCAGAGATCGATAAGACATTTGTGTTTTTATATTATTAAGTATTTGAATAACAAAATTATTTTCAAACCAATTAGCATTGCCATTCAGCGTGGCAATGCGGCCAGTATTTTGGGAACGCTTCCGCCTGGTAGTGATCTGGATCAGTTGAGCTATCTATAGATCGTTTGCAACGGTCTTTAGATAGCTAGCTGTTTCATCTGTATTTTTTGTATATACCTACTTGTACATAGTTGTATGAATAAATGTTATTATCTAAATAACAATTACTTTAAAAAAATATATGCTAAAGGCACTTTTAATGGCACAATTTATCAATATTTGTAATAAAATATGACATGTATTACATTTAAAGTATTCAGAATGTAAGTTCTCATGGTTATTAATGTAGATGTTTATGGTCTATGGACAGCAGAAAATTGAAATCAACAGCTGCGTATCAAATATTCGTAACCTTTACGCTTTTTGCGCAAAATAAATTATTGCATTGCTAGTATTTTTATTGCAAGGTGTAATAAGTTTATGTTCATATGTTTTTAATGGACAATTTATTCTGATGTTATTGCCGGTATTGTTTATAGTGTTATGATAAAATGAAGGTTCTTGCGTGTTTTTACTGGAATAACATTATGATGATAATTTTAAAAGAATAATAATAATAATTGTGTAGATAATGTTGCTTAAATAAAACAACAAAATCCTATCCTACTAATATTATAAACGCAAAAGTTTGTGAGGATGTTTGTTTGTTACGCTTTCACGCAAAAACTACTGAATGGATTTTTATGAAACTTTACAGTAATATAGCTTATACATCAGAATAACACATAGGCTACATTTTATCCGGGTACCATGCGGGCGAAGCCGTGGGCAGAAGCTAGTATTATATATTTACCACTGAGTAGGTTACAATTTTGACATTCTGGTATCCCGCAAGAGGGCTAGCCTGTTAGTTTATATTCTATGTATTATATATAGCTTTCTACTGCGTAAGTTTCCAGCTCTCACTCTCTCTCTCTTCCTGCCTATTTTAAATGCCAAATGTAAACAACATGGATGCAACAGTATCCATGGGGGCGGACTTGACTTCAAAAATCTATTGTTATTAAATCCTGCTTTTATAAAATCTTTAATTCTGGATAATCATCAAAGCACTTAACCTTAATTTACATTTATGCGAATTCAACCTTTAACACGGAGTAACGTATAATAAATTCAGGTGAAGCTGCAATTAATTTTCATGTTTCAAGGGGAAAATAACAATTATTTATGAGGTAACGCTTGCATGAAGATTTTACGGTGTGACAAATTCTCTTTAGATGGGTGGCCTGGGTTGCTGCTTATTTGGCGTGCAAATATATTAGATATGTCGGATTATTTCGAGATTACGCGAAAGCTTAGTTTAGTTTATCGTATCTATCATGGGACATGTGTAAAACAAGAAAGAAGGGAACTGGTAGATGGCTTATACGATTCTAACAGCTGTTTATGTGTGTTATAAGTTTGCAAAACTAAATAGATACCTAAAAAATGAATGGATCAGAAAAGTTTTTTAAGCAGATTTTATAAAATTGGTTTATATTTTCGTTTTTATATGAAGGAAAAGGCAGTTTATAGTTCTTCATAGAACGCAGAGATGGCGCTGAACTGAAAGATTAAATTATATGGATGTCGCAAACGTTAATATGTTGTATCATGTAATACAACAGGTATATTAACCATCCTCATTTTAGAAAATAAAAATATAGTAGCTAGCGTAGTCCCGGACTAATACTTGTAGAGGGAAAAATAAGTTCGAGTTTAAAGTTCAGAGTTTATGTTCACCACAAAAGTAAAAGTTTACGGATTGTTTCACGTATTCAGTCTATTTTCTATTGCTGTAAACATTTTATTGTATAAATATAAATGGAACGCAGTGGAAAACTATTGAAACTATAAACAATTTACGACATTTTAAGCATCATCGCCACTTTTGAGTTATGCGTCGTGACTAATAAAAAATTTGTTTGTGGAGGATCCTAGTGTTGATTGAGCTGGGAGAGATGTCACTGCAGAATATATGAAGATATCTCTAACCTAAATCAAAATCTCCCTTCATCACCTTCTGAACCATTATTTTCTGATTTTATTGTGTCGATGATGGAAAACCTAGCTTTATTTTTAATAAGATAAGTACTTTCATTGATAACTGGTTAGAATTTCATCTAAAGTGGTATTTGGAGTATACCTTCTTATAAGATCATTATTCACTCTTTTATATTGGAAAATACTTAATTGCATTAGGTCTACGTGAAATGGGCAGGTATGACACGCGGAGCGATATGTAGCCAACTACAAAGTATTTAATGTGGCCACAATTAATTGCTAATTTAACATCACTTAAAAATTCAACTCAAAATTTTAGCAATACTAGTTTTTCCTCAAGTTCTTAAACCTAACCACCTTCCATATTTTGTTTTGTTCTTGACTAGTAGTATGTTTGTGATTATTTTTCTTGGAGCCCATTAAATGCGGTAGGTAGATTGGGTGGTACTAACGATTTGACATTATTTTTATGTCCATGTTTATTGATGAAAACAAGTAGTTTAATGGCTTTTTCATTCTGCTGTAGAGTGATTTTCGGAGATGCGTTTTAAACAAGCTAATGAGGAGTGCCTCTTGTGTTTATTATTTTCTACTTCGTCCTACAGATCTTTATTTATAATTATTTTTCTTTATCTATATTCCTGTATTTATTTTCGATGAGCGTACGCACTCACTTTAAGAGGTCTGGAAATTGGCGTTACTAAAACATTAGATATATATAGATAAAAATAGATTTGCACTCAGTCTAATACCTCATATAATAACAGAGAGAAAAGGAAGTTTAGATAAGTATATATAAAAATACGATAAAATATGTAGCAAATTATTAAATTGAGTAGGAATTGATGTCACGTCAAATTCCTGTAACAACATCGTTATAAACATATTTACAGAGAAACCTCGAGAAAGAAACAATTTTCTTGGGATGTCAAACAACATTAGATGCATACTGATTTGCCGGTACTATTGCCAAGGTTGTGTGAATAGTCACGAACAGGGTAGTAATAAAAAGGCTGTCCCGCATTAACATTACAGTAAAGGTATGAACAAGCTAATATTTCATTATACGAGCTTTGCTTACGACATGTTGGTAAAATAAAATTGCAATTTAGATCTTTTAACTCTGAGCTCACGACATTGTTTATGCTAAATCAATAAATGTGTGTTTTAATATTAACAACAAGCCTTGTTAAGCTCTGAATGCTAAATTTATAAATGTTTTTTTTTATTTTTAATAGTCTATGGTTTTCTACAATCAACTTTTTAGTAAACCTTTATTTTACGCCCTTTTCGATCCTTTTAAACAAAACATGTACCAAGATACATGTTATGTCTTTTAAGCTTGTTTTTCCATTATGTATTATAGCGCCCTCTTGTGACAAGTGGCAAAAATGGTAACAGACAAATACGACAAATTATCCCAAACAGATAATACAGGCTCCACGAAGCGTGTATTAGTACTTAAAAACAAAGATTTTAAAAACTTAATAATAAGGTAAGTATTCTCAGTGTTCTCTTGCAAAAAGCGGGCATGTACCAAATGCAATGTTTGGACGTGCCTCTGACTTATTTGGTATGCTCAAAGATCTACTCACTGCGTATGTATCTGAGGATGTCCACCATGGGGAATTCAGTCTTGAGCGTGTTTGTTTTTTTTTATTCTCAGTTTCAACCGTCATATTCATTATATTGCTGGATTTTACTAGAAATAGGATATTGACTATTATTGACTATAGGGCGAATCGTAACAGTTTCTTTCTATACGTGTCATGATCACGGGAAAAGTTGGTAATTATCCCGTTTCTAGTGAAAATGTTCAAAACCATGATAGTTTCAAAAGTCGGATAGCTGATGTTGGCAACACTGACACATTATTTTTTACTGTGTTAGCAACAATGGAGTACAAGCATTCAAGCATTATAATCTGTGAGTAAAGGCACCGACACATCCTGCGCGTGCGCCTGTTTGGTATTCAGGGTGGTAGTAAGATGGTTATCTTACGTGGGACTTTTTTATCTGAAAATTTGTATGGATAGGGTTGTTGGGTGCTACTGATATGTCTTCATCGAGTTAGATATATTAATTATAGTAGACAACCATAATTAATTATGTTCACTTTATGATGATAAATAATAAATACTTCAAAGAATCTAAAACATAAATTATAAATATAGAAACGATTTTTATTATAGCTATTCTGTATTGAATTTTCTAATTTAATTACGTATTTTCGTTTTCACTAAGCACAGAATTGTGGCACATGCTTTTCGCTTGTCATGTGCTTATCGCAAACTCATTTTATAAAAAAAATTGTAAGTATTAAATATTTATTTTAACAATGCCTCAAAGATGTTGAAGCTTTTGAATCAATAAGCTAGTCATCGAAATCTTATCAAAAGAAATATATCAAAATAACTGCCCACTCTATCAGGCAGGTAAACATAATAGAATTATAAATCTCCTTATCGAACAACATTGAGATCTGTTTGTTTAGGATTTCGGACTTTAAGAGGTTCCGAGAATGAAGTTCGACTTTCCATTGCATTGTTCGTTTTTTTATATTATATACAACGTGGTCAATATCTTATGTAAAAAAATTTGCAATTTTTTTTTTAATACATTTTTAAGATTTTAAAAAATATGTATATTCCGCCGATGCAGTCAATATAAATATAACAAGAGAATATTGATGACTTTATACTTCAAAACTAAAGATCGAGATCTTTTAATCGAGATTTTTTGACGCCGTTTTAGCTACTTGTAGAATTTGTAACATGTTTTTCAAATTTACCAGCTAGATTATGTGTAAATATTATATTAATTCTTGTTTCATAATTCATTGTTCGTTGAGTGGCATTAAAGTTATTACCCACATTTCATTGTAAAAATATTATCAAAAGCAACAATTTAACACAACCATTAAAATAAATCCATCACATCCTTTCAAAATTGTTCAAATTAACATCCCCTTATCAAATTAAAGGACAAGGGCCACAGCAGCACCGAGAATATTTAATTTAATCATTCATAACAACCAATTTAATTGGATCTCTCTTTTATTTTCTCCGGGTTATTGGTGTGCGACAGTAGGAACAAATGAAGAGTCCACAATTGTCTGGTCATTAAAATGATGCATCCGGTGCATCTAATGAACACCAAATGAGCGGGTTGGGACAATCGATTTGTCCCCGTGAAGTCGTAATATTTTCCGGTGTGATTTTTATTCCTGTCCTGAGTTATGATTATGGTTGTCAGTTCGTTATTTCTAAATTTGTAGTCATGGGATGTAAAGGCAATTATTTTTTCGCAAAATAATGTTAACACACACTTTAAGAATCATATGGAATTGGCAACTTATAAAGTATGTCAATTTTAAATTTTAAAGTGAATTTACGCCGGTTTATCACGCGCGACGCGACCATGTCTAGAAGATTTATGCAATAAACTCTGCTTGGTTATTGGTTATTTTTGACGATCCTTCATTCAGCTTTATTATCAAAGTGTCAAAAATCAAGCCGATGACATCAAGATCTGTTTGACATTTAAGTTAATGTGACTTCTTTTCTATTTCTAATTAATGTATTTGGTTGATTCGTCTTAAACGAATTTATTACTAAAAACGTCTCCGTCAAACTATGATATTGTCCTGTCACCCTCACTATGCTTGAAAGTACGAAAATATATTTATCTGATCCATCAATTTTAAAATCCCTAGTTCTAGATTGTCAAGACTCGCGTTGATTACGCAATAGTAACTATGGCATCTTCAAGTGCAAAGCCGGGTAGGTATGTCTCGACTGTTAATTACGATAGCTCGTACGACCCGATAACGGATACCACTCTGGGTGGTCTAATAAAATAGTACATAATGCCTATAAACACACACAAGCCTACAAGTTTAATACGCCCTATGCGCCTTGAATATGAATTTGGATGTCATTTCCGATTGCCAAAATTACATAAATGTATTATTATCACGTGATGGACGTTCGGCGATTTATGAACAGCTTTCTTGGTAGCTTCTGGTGGTTCCCATTTTCTTGAAGAAATTCTTATGAATCATCCATCACCTCAGATTGATAAAATTTTGAAACGGGAATAACTGATTCAGCGTAATATTCCTTGAAAACATTCAAAACAATCTAACAATAACAATATAAAAAATAAAACACGTCTTTTTTTTTATTTTCTGGTTCTTTTTACATTTAAAGATTTTCAGGCTATGGTAACTTACCCAGTGATACCAGCGTTAACCACTATAACTACCAGCTACAGCAATTTTGTTTGGTTCATTTTGTTTTATTACATAAAATACTGCACATAAAAAAGTATAGTTATTCTACTTACCTAAAACAATGTCTCTGGCTGAAACGACGCAAGCCGTTGCCAAAAGAGTGACAGTGACAGCGATCGGCATTTCGCGCCAAAACGCGATGGCGGCGAGGCTCATGTTTCCCCGAGAATCTCAACTCTTATTCGGATCCATTAGTATCTGGAACAATGCAGCAATAGAAAGTTAATTTAGTTATCCTATTTATGTTTTAAAGGCATAGTTGGAATAGTTCTGTTACTGGCAACTCACAGCGTTGGTATTTGAAAAAAGAATACCTTTTTGTCAGTAAATAAACTATAACAGTATCCTTTTATAAATTCTTGCATCAGTTAGTTACATAATACACGTCTTTTCCAAGTGCTTTACTTAAAATAAGATATGTAATGTTGATTGCATATATGATTGCATACAAAATCACATCTTTTCATTATTGATAATAAAACATGTGATTTTGTCATCAGATCGCTGACCTTACACCTTCAGATTTCAGTGCCGTTGACATCAGTAATGCCAACGTTGCCAATATTTTTCAACGTCAATTAGACTTACGTCACCTTAGTAAATTAAAAGTGACTCAACGTCGATTGAACCAGAAGAAATGCATTTTATAAAGCATACTGTCGTACGATTTTAAAAATAATTTCACTTGCACCAGGCTGGTCGTTGGCACGGTATAAAATTAAACATTAAAATAAACAAGCATATAAAATAAGGCAGGTTTTGATTCACTGTTCTGTTCATGAAAGTTTATATTTGTATGTCATGTGTGCCTGGAGGTGCGGTGTCTTGTTTGTTTTAATTTTTGTCTATAGTATAGAATTTCCTTACAATGAGATGTTATTTTTTATCTGTGGCTGATGTAGGCTAGTTCCTAAAGCTAGATGGCATGGTGTCACAAGTAGATCAAGTCATATCAAATATTTTTACGGCCTATACGTATCTAACTTTTTGGTACAGTACCACCAGTCTTTGTAATGAAGAAAAATAAAACGACACCCACAAATTAAAACAAAAACTTGTAATTATAACATAAAATTATTATTTTTTTTTATTTTTATACAAATCCCTCATTATAAACGTACCTATTAAGTACTTATCTACTCATTTTATAAAATAGGCTTTAACACTACGAAGTTATTTTTACAAAACACCACCACATAAACAGTTAAAAAGTTTACGATACGTCATAAAACTAAATAGCAGAGTTTTATATAAAAGGGCTTAGCTATATTTTTTGTTAGTTTTCTTTGGCTCGTATAACACGTGCCTTTGAGTAACGTATAAGAGGGTTACCATATTTAAAAATGGATACATCAAGCTATTACAGGGTTAGATTACTTTTTTAATATCGAACCCTTGTTTTAAAAATAGGCTTGTCAACAATGTGTTTGGGTTAATTTATTTATTAGATGCTAAAGGGTGTGACAACATTCAGACAGGAATAAAATAATACAATAAATGGAATGTACACACTCTATTTATTGTATTATTTCGTTTTGTTAGTAGGTACACCTACCCTTAGTATTAACAATTTGTTTATAAAATAACAAAAATAAACTCATAAATCAACTTTTATTTTCTACTTAAGTTTACTTAAGTAAGTTTGAAACTAAAACTCCTACAAGCAAAGTGCCTGCCTACTTTTATCATAATTATCTATCAATGGTTGTCTCTCGTACGTTTTTTTTCGTATTTTTGTTTGGCGTGCAATAAAGAGTTTATATATCTATATATTACTTCACAACAAGCATTGAAGATGTTTTCTTAACAAAATAACCATAGAATGCAGCTCTGACGCCAGATGGCATGGTTTTTATACGAATATTAGTAAACAGAGCTTTAATGGAGGTTAACAGGATGATTTTTAAATGAAAAATGCAGCTCTAAACGAAACAGTAGAGGTTTTTGACCTTTTTAATGTATTCTCTTTTTTGCAAAAAGAACAATTTGAAAACTACTCAATACTGACTATTTATAAATATATTTTACGTTCGACTAATAGATTCCCAAGAAATAATGGAGTAAAAACATCGGTGCAGCGAAATAAACAGATTTAATTACAAACCAATTACGGGTAATTGTACAGGCAGCCACAAAAGTCCGATAAAATATAAGAGATTGATTAAGGTTTATGTATTCGTATTACTCTCTTGACCAAATGTGATCTCTAAACTATACATGTAAATAGTGAATCAAAGAGTAGGCAAAGGCACACCTACATAGAAATAATTAGGGTGACATTCATATTTTAAAACTGAATCATTGTGACTGTTTTCGGGAAGAAAAAAGAATACATTTCACTTTTTTGCTTACATTTTGCATATTTCCAGCTAACCTTTTTTATATACAACTGTACATTTTGGCAAGTACAATCACACAGCAAATCGTTTGTTTACATTGCCCCGCATTAGCCGTAACAATAAACAATTGGTGGCGAACTGACTGCAAACCAGAGACAAGTCATAATGGCTTGCGGTTATCGATTGCGATAATGAGTTTAAATTGTTTCGCTCATAGTAGGTAAGTAGTTATTTTTAAAACGTTCATAGCCGATTTGAATTTAGAATTTAGTTACAGAAAGAAATTGGATTTCTTGGCATAAACTTAGTTCTACCTTCATAGTTGTTTTTCTAAAAGCATTCATGTTTTACTAGACTGTGTTAAGAATAAGGGACTAGACTTTTATATACAAGCGACATTGGCATATTTAGACAGTTCTTAAAACGAACCTACCTGCCTTATAGGCACAATTTGATTGGGTGAGCTTTTTTTTTAATAACCATCCTCCTATAAAAAGTACGCGATGTCTTGATTTTTGAAAAGTGCCCATATAACTATTATTAACGTCTGGTATAACGACCTAATTTTATAAAAATCTTGTTACAATTCTTGTTGTTACAAATCTTGTTAAGTGGAGCGAAAGATTAGAAAAAAAAAACAAAACGACAAACGATATTCTTCAGTTTTGAACTGGGAACCCTGGCAAAAACAAGAGCTTTAGCACAGTCGCAGCCCTAATTTAAAATCACAGGCACATTTCGCGTCCACGTTCGTTTTAAAACATCCTGTGCAAGGAAGCGGCGCGCGCACGTGCCGGTAAACTTCCTGCGTACCTAGTGTGCCGGTGCTATTCCGTGCCGACGAGAGTGGAACTGAAAACAGTTACTATTATTTGTACGACTCAGTTCTTTATATCGCGGTTATGCTATAATTCTTCCATCCAAACTATAAAGGGAAATTATAGAACCTTATAGAACCGGCAAACATGACCAAGTAAAATTGGCTTGCATGTACATTAATGAAGCTCTACCAGGCAAATTTTAAATGAACAGGATCTAGGGCTCTATAACTGATAAGACTTAGATATTACATTAAACTTTCCCAAAAAATCGATTCAGCGGGACTTGAACGCATCTTCACCTCTCATTGGCAATGCATGGACCAGTAACGCCATGAACCGAATAACGCTGATTCCGATTTTAATAAGCACTTTTTACGCAGTATTATAGCGCTAATGTTGCCACTTTAAAATTGACAAAAAGACTAACAGATTTTGATATTTTTTGGAAGATTTCAGGCAGGCAAACTATACGGAGTCTTTGTTAAGGCAACACAGCAAACCACCTAAAACAACTCCTTGTTTATTAGACAATAGCTACTGATCACGGTTTCGCCCGCGTGGTACCCAGATAAAAATAAGCTCATACATTTAAGGCAGCGTTCGTAAGAAACGCATTCGCTCGACCGTGTTTTTTTTGTCGACGTACGTTACAACATTTGTCTTCACGAAAAGCAATTTTAATTTAACCGGGATAATATATCTATGTCCACTCTGAAGCTAACATCTTAATATTGATACATCAATTTTTGAAATCGGATTTATAGGTTCGGAGATTACCTCCTACATCCATAGAGATGCTGGCTTGTAGAGTCAGTAACCTACTGATATTGCTTTACTAAGATTTACGTAAATAAACCAGAGTTCCGTAACTTAATGAATCCCATAAGCAAGGGTGTGCTACCTGGGTAATGCGCGTTTAAAAATAGCTCGTCCCTATTCGGGTAATTCATAGAGCAGATGGACGACTATCCTTTCAATCAAGCTTTCTTTGAATTTGAGGGTTCAAGTATTCTCCCGTTTATCAGCCACCAGATTCTAGACCATTCAATTCGGTTTATTTATGGAAATAGTATCAAATTCATTGATACTTTTGATTGTATTGGAAAAAGGGCAATAAAAGACTTCAGAAGACGAAAGAGAAGAAGGATATTCACTTAACCACAGATCTGATCAAGTCAAGGCTCTCAATGGCCTCCCTGTCCGCCTTGAGACAAGACGAAGATGACGAGCGACATGGAAACAGCTTGTCAATACCATAAAAAACTGCATTGACACGAGCTTCAGTAATGAAATACGACAGAGAAGAAGGTTCTTATGTTCAAAACTAGAAGAAGAATCGAGGTGTGACACTCGGAGTGTGAAAGAGTAGAAGACATAAATTTCGGCTTAGTAACCGCATCTATAGATGATGATCTATAGCCACGACTTAACGAAAATTTACTAGAAATACAAACAATACAATCAAGATGGAAAGACGTTGCTTAAAAAGATTTATTAAATTTCAATGTAAAACAGGCTACTCCCAGGTAGAGATAATCTCATGGTTGGTTTTCTTTAAAAGCTACTTTAAAATCTAAAAAGTACGTGGAACCATTACCTAATGTATCTGAACACTTGAAACCCTTCACTGTGATAGTTTAGCTTTAAAATAGAAAAAGTATATCTACCAGTGATCGTTAAAAAGCACTTAAGATTTTTACTGTTAGGTTAGGGTATGGTCTGGTTTTGCCTGGCTAAGTAATTTAAGTCTTAGCAGTATCAAAAGATAGTTATAGTTTTCAACATCCATCCACTGCTGCAAAACAAGGTTGTCTGGAGGAGATCGCTTTCAAGCGTTAAGACTGCCCATTTCACAATTATCTATATTAAGTTTTTGTTTTTTTGTTACCTTGTGGTGTATTATTAAGTTTTACTATTAATTCATTCAAAACAAACCGGAAAAAAAGTATTTCGTGGTGTATAATTAAGTATTACTATTCATTCATATAAAACAAACCGAAAAAAAAGTGCGTTCGTTTTCAAACTAGCCCTTTATTTGGTCATCCTGCAAATTATTAATTTTATAAGTATTTCCTTTTTTATTATTTTCCCGACGTTTTGACTGCAACAGCCTTGGTCAAGGTATATGGAACTATCTTCGAATACCCTCATTTTATAATGAAATTAAAAAAAAAACATAATCACAAAAGTTAACGCGAAAAAAACCCGTATTAAACTTATAATAATTATATTCACTGATCGCGAAAATCTGAAAACTACAATCATACGCTTTGTTTTACTTCAAACGTAACTGCTGGAAATAGCTTTGTGGTTAAAAATACCGACAATGTTACTTTGCGTAAACAGTTCAAAATCGATTAGATAGAGGTACCTGTAGTATATTGGTACGATGTACTACGTTAGGTCACCTACAACAATCCTTATTTAAATCCACAGCATCATAACTCCATGTTTCGCAGAGCTCAGTGACGGACAGAAAGCAGTGCTGTTTACATTAACTGTTGCTTCGCTGGGTTTAATGAACGAAGTTTATTAAACAGTGGAACGCCCGTGACTTCATTCGCATGTTTAATAGTATAATACATGCGACTAATATTAATAGTAATAGTAGTATAATTAATACTATTATAAATGCGAAAGTTTGTGAGGATGTATGTTTTTACTCTTTCACGCAAAAACTACTGAACGGATTTTGATGAAACTTTACAGTAATATAGCTTATACATCAGAATAACATATAGGCTACTTTTTACCGTAATAGACCGTGTACCATGCGGGTGAAGCCGTGGGCAGAAGCTAGGTAACTGTATTTCATTTTAGGCCGCGCCGTTTCGATTTTTTCGAATGGAAATGGAAATTATTTTTTTTATGGAAATATCATATTTTTCGATCGATCAGAGGCCTTCGTAGCTAAATTTCTAAAGAGATATCTTACATTTTCTTTATATCTGAAAATTTCACTGAATATCTACTAACTATATTTTTGTTTGAGGACCCATTTACACGGAGAAAGTTTCTAGTCTGGCAAGTATCAAAAATTGCTAAAACCATTGTTAAAACTACATTACACACGCTTAACGCCGAAAAATGAAGTAAGAGGTGACTCCAAAAACATATACCGGCTCTTTGCATCGCAGTTAAACATCACATCAATGTAAATATTACAAATTAGAATAAAACGTAGTTATATTATTCTGTTGTTTATAAATTTCTATCATGTATTTACATATAGAAAGTTTTGGCAGTCACGTCTGTAGATGATAGCTTTACTTATATTAATATTCACAATACACAAAACATAACCGAAAACACGAGGATTCAGTCAGTCTTGCGCAATTCAACGCACGTCTGAGATTGGGTAGCTAACGGCCCGCGCGCTCAATTGAATAACGATTTTCTGCGCGGGCGCATGTCGGTTGAGAAGAGACTCTACCCTAGACTTAGTAGAGATGAGCGTGGTGTTATCGATGAGACATTATTTATTAGGTACTGCATCTTATTTATTTATAATAATATAATAGGACACCTAACACGACAGGTTAACCACATTTTTGACGTAAATTTTCCCGTTCTCAAGTTTTGTCATGTCTGGCTATCCGGCAGCGTATCTTATCCTAATTTCTTCCTCAGTTTTAAGAGTGCTAATATCACATTTCATAGATCAAATTTTTTGTAACCTAAAAAAATAAATAAAATCGTGCACAATATGAAAAATGGGGGATGAATTTAGCCCGGTGGAATTCCAATGATAGCTTCTAGGAATATGAGACAACTTTGAAACCCTAACATAACGTGTTTAACACGTCTTGGAACCTACCATAAAAATATCGATTTAATGATACCAGAAAATGTCCCATCTCTAGTCAAATCACAGTCTCCTTTTCGATGATTTACAAATTGCTTACATTGTTATAATAGGACCAATCTTCACATAGGGGGAAGGCTTAGACATTGAGCTCATTGTCACAGTGAATGCAGTGGGAGATCTTCCAAATTGTCTTAACTATGATGATTATCCCCATTCCTTCAGTCATTCAAGGTCAATACATGTTCTTTTATGTTATTCATCCCTTATAATATGACAAACTTATATGTAGCAGTCATATCATCAAACGATTTCCACGGCAATCAAGCTATCAGTCTTGAAAAACGATGTCGCTACTCTGAGCAGTGCATTATAATAGAAAAATTTCTCATGTGAATTTGACAAGCAAGCACCTTAAACAACAACCTTCTTGATTCAGGTCATACTCTCGTCAAGTCAGTGTCTTCTATCCAGACAATTTAAACGTTATTTTGATTGTAAATGCCCTTGATATCAACAGTGATCGCGACTACTTCCCTTTCTGGTATATTTTTTCTGTGGCGTAGGGGAGATCAGACTTAGCTATACCATTCCAAGGTAACACGACATTCAATACTTTAATCACAAGACCAAATGCGGAAGTTAAACTTGCTTTACAGAATATTGAATAGGGCATTTTGATTCTATTGTGTTTTTATGACATTTTGAATAAATGTGGGATTTGGGTAAATGCTATGAGGGCGTGAATAATCTGTTTTGTATTTTTGTGTTGCTGAGAAATGGGAACCAAATTTGTGTAACATTGGCGATTGTGGTAGCCCCTATTAACTTAATTAGAAAAATTGCTTTTTTAGTTTTATTCTCCAATATAAGTTTTTACAGTAAATCATGAAAATGTATTGGGAGTAAAGTCGTGAGCATACGAAGAAATAGTTTTTTATCAGTTTTCTAATGTATTTGAGCTAAAACTTTAGCGTTTTTATAACCCAAAACTACCAAAATTTCGGAACATACCGTAAACTTGTAATATAACATTTTAATATTATGTTGTTTCAGTAGATTATTTGCTTGAAAACTGCTATAAAATTTGAAGATTCGTATTCTTGATTTCAATACATGAAAAAAAAACATACTCAAGACAGTAGGTGATAGACCCATGATAAACATTCTCAAATGTATAATCAGATCTATAAGGATATATATCAAGTAGAGGGTAGTCAGAGGCACGTTTAAACATTATATTTAGGACATACGTTTCTCATAGTAGTTAGCATCCCGAGTGACAGGTTGCAAGGACATTGCCAAGCATCAAATCGTTTGCTCTTATGAATACAAAAAAATACAAAAAAGTATCAAACTATTTGGTACTTTTTGTTACTTTTTTTGTATTTTTTTGTATACATGAGAGCAAACGATTTGATGCTTGCGACACAGTATTGTTTTACTTCTGCGAGTATCATCGTTTTGAGTGCTTCCCCGTTCGACCCAATATTTTTCTAACCAATACCACCTACTTATTCCTACTTTCTATTGTTTAAATTCAAATAAATGCCACAGTGAAACACGAAAGTAGAAGGATCAGCAGACAAAAAAAAATGATACTTATTATAAATGTTTTTCACTTGTTATTCAAGAACATGTAACTGTTCCAAATAAAAAATCTACTTTCATCATTTTGATCTGTTAGCAAGTTTATGTTTTGAAATATTGTATCAGTAGAGGTGTTGGACTCAAATGCAAATACTTGTCTATTTAATTCGCGATCTGACCGTCAGTTATTTATTCTATGGCCTGCTGAAGTTTTCACGGCGCTTTATAATTTATCGACGTTATTTCTGTCTTTCTGCCTAGTTGCTTCTTGTACGCCATGATACATGTTGTTTTAATTCAGTTTGTAGTATACCTATTACATTCTTAATTTGATTAATATTTATGATTCAGGAACATTGTTTAGAGATTGGGTCATAGCGTGAAATTTCTCACCCGTTATGTCGTAGGGTGTTGCAAGCTTCCATAGGTTACGGTAACCGCTTACCAATAGGTGGACCGTATGTTTGTTTGGTATTACAAACCAAAACAAACAAACACGCTCACGACTGTCTTCCTCATGGTGAAAATCCTCAGATACATACTCAGTGAGTAGATCTTTGAGGATACCAAGTAGGGGGTAGTCAGAGGCACGTCCAAACATTTGCAAGCCCATCGGTACTTTAGTTTATAAAACTAACTTTGTATTTATATACAAAGTTATTTAATTATTTAAACATAGGTAATTTTATTTTATAGTGAATGTAAACTTTGCATTGTTGAAAATTGCTACCTATCGACAGATACGTGAAACTTTTGAAATTCGATAAACATTTTCATCGACACTGCACATCACTATTTATCAACAGTTTAGTAAAATGTTTGGTTTGGAAAAACCTCAAAGAAATAGGTCAGTATATTTTATGCAAAGCTGTTCACTGTTTGTCCTTGAATCCAGAGAAAAAACGGATGCAGCCAAACCTATCAATATTGTTTATGCAATTTAATGTTCAATATATTCAAAATATAGAAGAAAAAAAAATGTAAGTATATACTTTGTTAGGTTTTAGGTTTTCGAAACTGTAGGTGAAAGCTTTTCACTTTTTTAAATTATACGTTTGAGCACAACATTGATTTATTTCAAAATACTTCTTGGATATCTTATGGCCACTTTTTATCATCATCATCATTTGGAAGAAATTTGATGGACGAGTGGTCTTAGCCACTTCTGTCCATCGACTTCTTGCGACCGTTACATTGTCACCAGTCCATCGCGTAAAGGACCGACCTATATATAGATATAGCAGCGGAGGCCATCTTTAAATTTATAGGTACTACGTATGCCTTCTGGTCCGTTTCACAACTCGCGGGCATGTACCAAATGTAATGTTTGGAGGTACCTCTGACTACCCCCTACTTGATACGTATCCTCAAAGATCTACTGAGTATGTATTTGAGGATTGTCTATCATGAGAAATACAGTCGTGAGCGTGTTTGTTTTTATTTTGGTATGGCCTGCCTTAGGCTATTTCTGAACAAAAATGTCATGCAAAAAATCTTTATAAGTAATTGCACATATTTACTGGTCTATATTAGCAGTCTGACGTCATAATGG
The DNA here is from genome assembly GCA_961405105.1 of Perizoma affinitatum. Lineage (NCBI taxonomy): Eukaryota > Metazoa > Arthropoda > Insecta > Lepidoptera > Geometridae > Perizoma > Perizoma affinitatum. The sequence goes on from OY560188.1 coordinate 13,206,128, forward strand.
CTCTTTGAGTTTTGTCAATGCCAATGTGCCTTTGGGTCCTGCCTCAATATGCGTTGACTGTTTCAATCACTAGGCTAAATAGACCCATTGTTACGTATTAAAAATAAAAATAAAATAATTGCTTTTGCTCTGAGCTCTACGGAAATATAAAGAGAACCAATCAAATTTGATGATTCATCATTAACAGTCTGTGGAAATCCACTGGACGTACGTCTTCCAAAAGTGACATCTTTTGCGGAACCATTTAGTATCAAACATTGATTTATTCAAAATTTCAACATAATTTTCACGTAAACAAGAAATACCCTGAGACAGAATACAAATATTTACGTTAGCGTAGTCAGCGTGTTAGATTGATCTATAATCAACCACACAAGGTTTGAGTCATCAATATATTAGCAGCTGGACATAGGTATCTAATCTAGTATAGAAACAGTACATTATATAACTTTTGAAACTATCATGGTTAGAAACAAAATGATTACTAAAAACAATTCGGGAAACATTCAAACTCACAAATCATGGTAAATATCACGTTTTTTAGTAAAAATGTAGTATTTAAATGATCGATAAAACTTTCAAACAAATCTCACCACACGAGAAACAGTGACCATGTAGCTATAGTTAAAACTTATCATCCAAGAATTTGACGCCAGATTCCTCTCAAACAAAACTATTAAAACGATTGCATCCGCATAAAAAGTCTTTTCAAAACCGAAAATAAACATCTGAGGAATAGTCAAACGATCCCCGACTATACAGATAGATACATAGTTATTACGTGAGAATACAGGGTGTCTACACTCCACTATCCTGTGGTATTTAAGTCATATTTTTGTTAACACGTATGGTATACTATAAACTAGTGACGATGAAAACAAAAGTTTAGAGTACAGTGTTGGAATTGAACACAAGTTGATTTAATAATGATTTACGTTTCTTAATGCTGGACATTTTTCACACAGCAGCATCTGGCCCCAAAGAAAGCAGAGCTTGTGTTATGGGAACTACATGACTGATATACTACTTATATACTTTATTTGTAAATACATACTTATTTTATAACATAGAAACACCTAGATCCCGAGACAAATATTTGCAGATGCAAACATTTGTCCCGCAGCAGGGATCGAACCCGCAACCTTCTGCGTCACAGGCGGGCCTTCGCCCACTGCGCCACACGAGGTCGACGTTACACATGAACATGTTTGATATGAACATAATTTATTTTACGTTATTTTAGTTTTAGTCAATTATTGTTTTATACCTCTTTAAAGTAGAATAATAATTTGAAATTATATTTTATTGAATTGGTACATAAAATGTATGATACTTTTATAAATTACATTAATTTAATTTGATCCTAACAGTTCCTAAATCACTGTGCTCATTTGTTTTATTGGCTTATAACTGACCAGATTTATTATGTAGATATTTGACCTGATTTATTACACCTTATATTAATCAATTAGACAAAACCAAGCGTACTATATAGTTCCTACGGTTAATAAAGGAGTATGAGTATTTTTTTAATGACATTACTTATGGCGTTTGTTTAATTACACAGAAATTAGTGAAACACACACGATTTTCTTTCAAACTTCATCTTAAATTCGGTTATTTTTTTAAATTCTTAAATTGGTGCTGAAATTCCGATTACTTTATACATCCACTTAACACCCCACAAGAAACATACTCTCCTTTCATGTCCTCAGGGCTTACAGTTTGCGTATATAAGCAACGCAACGATAGAAAGAAAAAGAGTGAAGAACAAAGAAGGAGAAAAAAGATCTACATTTTACAGATCGGAACTTTCGGACACCCTGTATGGCAATAGGTATGCCACATCACAGGATAGGAATACACAGTGTAACCACATACGTTGTGTAACTTTAATGTACTGTGGTAAAATCGTAGTAGAGACACGTGGATGTAGTATTTCCTTCCATATGAGACACGAAAATATCCAGTGTGGTCAATTTTGTCGTTCTGCAAGATAGTACCGAAACTGAGAGGTGTTCTTTTTACATCTGTGGCAGGACCTATTTGGCGCGACATTCAACTGTCTAGGTAGAAGGATCATTTAGGTGCGTGGGGCATTTAGTTATATTTTTAAGTATGTAGGTTATTCTAACTAATACCTATATTATTATTTTCATATCTTATCCCACTATCCTAAGTTTGTTACAAATTTTTTTGTGTTGTGATAAATAATGTTTTTCTTTAATTCTTTCATTTTTAGAGCGTCGTTTTAGACGAACTATAAAAACGGTACTAGGCTTTACATCTTAATATCTCAGAGAGGCAACTCATGACGGAACTTTAAAAAAAACTTTCCCTACCTTTCTCGAAATGAAAAGTTATGAAGTGACATCTTTGTACACAGTTCATAAAAGCACAGTTCAGAAAAAGAATTATTCAGAATGGATCATTTTAGAAATTATTCAGTAAGTAACTGAATAATTTCTAAAATTATCCATTCAGGTCTAAAACTGATCACTTAACACAACTATAAAAGAATCATTGGCACGAAAACAAAAATTCCATGCAATCATGCATCGGATGTTACGTTGCAAACATCCCAAAACTCCACAATTCACTGAATCACTTAAACTCCAAAACACGGATATCCTTTCGTTTAACCTCAAATTGGGGCAGACTTCATAACTTTTAATATTCTCCAGACATTTTAAATAGGTCACTTACGAGGCGTGAAAGTAGTGTTTAAACAATGGACCATTGTGGGCTGGCTTGGATTAGCTAACGAGACGAGATTGTGGATTGAGTGAAGTTAATAGAAGCATTGAAGACGTTTGGCTTTAAGAACATCACGATCTTAAACTCTGTTGTCTCAAACTATCATCATCATCATACTCAGTTCGGAATTACCTACTGCTGGATATAATAGGCTTTCTCTATATCTTCTGCCAGCTTTTAATGATTCTCTCGTATAGGTGTTCCCTGGGACTGCGACTGTCGTCAACACATCTTTCGAGACAGGATTTCTTCCTAACTTCGGCCGCTATTTCAAGGCTTTGTTCTACCGGTCATTACTAAGTCTGAACAACTGTCCTGCCCATTTCAGATTTATTGCTCTGGCGCCAGTCGTTGGACGAACAACGCCAGATTTCAGTATTGCAAACTGGGTCCAAAAGTTATATGGTATTGAACTTTGTACATGGTCACAGACTAGAAATAATGTACGTTTACGTTGCTGGGACTTAGAAAGTGGTCTTAGAAACAAAAAATTCTGGTGGCAGGTTTTTGTTAACTGATAGGGATTAAAGGAATTAATCCTAAAATTCAAATCCTAGAGAATGTAGCGAAAAGATGATGTATGAAAAAACGAAACAAAACCCCCCATGATGGACATTCTCTGTGTGGAGATCCTTGAGAATTCCAAGTTAATCAAGGATAACTTTGAGGATTCTAGGGTAGTCCAAGCATTACAATTGGACCCGCGTTTTGCAAGTGAGCTTTCCACGTGACAGGTTGTAAGCCCAATGCCGCTCATTGGTACACTAAACGCGAATAATGTCCCGGGCGTACCACTAGTTTTGTATGCAGACACGTCTAGTGCACGAATATTGTAGACAGCCCCTTATCATTACGTACCCTTAAAGCGCATTCAGACAGGCCGTACATTCGGTAACAATGAGAATGAAAGCGAACTTCAGAATTCTACACTAATGTTTTCTATCTAGAATGACATTGCAAATTAACTCGTTGGTCCTTCCACTCTATCTATCAACTTAAGAAATTATTCTAGAGTTTTTCAGTTATATTGCTATTTCATGATATCTACTTAAACAACTGATTGTGTACCTAAATAACAGCTTTTTAAAAATTGTTATAGGTATATGTCTAATGTAAGCCAGTGCGCGGATCCCATGCGTCTAAACACAAGTTTTATACTTAGAGCACGGTACCCAAGTATTAGACTACATCATACAAGGTTTTAAGTTCATTTATAAAATATACACTCAACTGTCTCATCTTACAACAAGAACACACAAATATGAGTATTATTAATTTGTAAGTGTGCCAATGTAAACCTTTTTTGAAAACAAATATTTCTTTATTATTTTTACTATGGTAAGAACAGTGTATGATAACTCCCAAGTTACCTATCTGCAAATATTTAAGGACTATCTACACCATACCATCCACTATTATTATAAATTCATTAGATTTTCATTCAAGGTACATCATATTTTAAAAACACATATTACTCACAGGAAGGCAAGTTAACACTTGCTAGTCAAAACTATTTGCGTTCTTTGTGTGTCTTCTGTTTACTACAGATACAGAATATATCTAAAGCCGTATTTCTGGTCCTTTCCCTGGTAGATTCAAAGAATCTACATCATTATTCTGACGCTCGCTACCAAACGATCTTGTCACGACACTAACATGGAATTCGACATACGACATGCTAATGTTGTTGTCAGAATCGGTACGATTGACAGTTCGCCTTACATCGGAATTGGGACACACATTTAAATTCTGGTGGGTGGTGATTGATAAGCATTATTATTGTTTACTTCGTGAATTAGGTCAGTGAATTGTTTTAAAGAATTGTTTACTAATTAGGAGTTTTTCTGAGCTGCGATTTTGCGAAGTTATTTAATAGGAAACTTGTAAGTTATCCGTTGAATGAAAGTTGAGCGATAGCGCTTTTTAATAAAAGAGAGCTTTTTTAATTATATAAATAAGTTTCACACTCATTTTCAGATCAATCAACACCTTTAAATTATTATCTGTAAGTTGGTAGATGTCCAAAGAATGGAATCAGGTGTCGATCAATTGTAATTCATCGTATTTTCATCAGATGCATCTGAAACAGTGTGAACCACGCCATCTATTGTTTTAAAACAGATGGTATCTTTTTGTGTAATTGTAATTCCCTCCACCTCCAGTGCGTTCTACTCTGAGTTGTGAGATGAATCCAGAATAAGCCGCCTGGTTCTTGGAAATTAGCTTCTTTTAATGAAAAAAATATGTCAAAATCCGTAAAGTATAATCGAGACGAGTATCGAATTAACGATGTGGTATTTTGTATGTTGAAATCTTTTTGAATTACTTAAATTATCGTGAAAATTAAAATAAAATATAAAAACACTGCATACATTTAATTGTGGGTTCTTTTGTGATGTAATTGAATTTGTATTATATATTATGAATATTTCCTGTGAGTACCTAAGATGTGTTTTAAAATATGATGTACCTTGGATGAAAATCTAATGAATTTATTTAAATAGTGGATGGTATGGTTGTGGGTTTGAACACGGTCTTGTACCATTGGATTTTTTCAGTAGAAAAAAATTAATGCGAATCAAGTTTTCTAATGTTTCTTTTTTCCTATGTTGGTTTTTGTATTTTTAGAATTCGACTTTATACGATTAAAAGAAATTAAAGTGTATATGTACGAGCCTACATACATGCGGTTTATATAAGGGTTCCGTTTTCACCATTTGTTGTGGACCCCTAAGAATCGACGGCCCATATGCATACCTAAGGTCACACAATATCAATAATGCATTCATAAGATGAGTGCCTGCTGTCCATACACGAATAAGGAATAGGTACAGTCAGCGACAAAAGAGTATTTAGATTTTTAAGTTTAGATCTTTGTAGCATAAGTATTTCAGGAACTTGTTGACTTTAGTTCAAAATATCGTGCATCTTAAAAAACTCAAATTGTTATCTACTTCTGTCGGTGACTGTACTGAACTTCTTGGCGTAATAAAGCAGCACTGTGCCAAGATAAGAAGCACAAGGCAAAGAACATCGCCATGTAAACAACGAAACTAGTATATATACTTGTATGTATACTCGTATATACTTGTATATATAGAGAACGTAAATCTACTTGCCTATTCTTCCTCAATCTCACTAAATCCTATAATATTCTGCATCCCATATCCTATAAATGGAAAAAAATTTAATGTTCGGAAGTTTGTTGCTAAATATTTCGGTAACGGCCGATCCAAATTGGGATGAATTTAATCCGGGATCCGGATTAAATTCATCCCAATTTAATCCGGATCCCGGCTTTGCCCGCTGGCCATTCATAAAACAGGGGTATACTCTATTGTTTTTTTGCTTGGATTATTTTAATGCTGTTGATTGCCAATAGACAAACAAAGTATTGGATACCTTACTATTGCAAGTCTATAAGATAATTTATACACTAGGTATGTAGATAACAAAAACCCAGTTCGTACCCCAGTGTATTATTAATTAGATATAAATATTCAATAGCGTGGTGGATTCTTAGATGTTTCTATTTCTATTCTTAGAAAAGAACATTATTTTTTTATTTAAATGTTGATTTCGGTACAAATGTTTGCATATTCTGTAGATATTTGTTTCAGGTCCGTGTATTGTGGTACCACGGTACTTGTAGTTCCTGATACCCACGACACAGATTCCTAGTGTAGGATCAGAACTATATGTGTATGTTGTGTATTTATTTATTTTTAGAATATTATTATAATCCGCGACCACGCTCCACAGTCGTGAGACGCGGACGGTGCTCATGAGGAAGGACCTCTAAACGGTCAACGAAACGTCAGCAGGAGAATAGTAAAGTACGTGGTATAGTCGTAATTATATTCTATAATGATACCAAACCACGATAATTTTAATTCCATTTATTTATTATTCATTTATTGAAACCTCTTGCAAGATCTATCAGTATTCCAAACACGGCTTTATCTCTAAGAATAGTTCCTACTCTAGGATCGTTCAAGACTAGCTTTGCTTTGTATATACATTTCAATTAAGTCTTAGATAAAAATTAGATGTAGGTAAGTAGGTGTGCTAACGGCGTATTGTTAGGTATGTGATGTACCTACATTGCTGGTACACAATTAATATTTTTAACACGTACATTTTACGTACGGTACTGACACCTGCGTTTGAGAGTGGAATTTAAGATTCCATGAGTACTAATTGAAAATGCCAGCCAAAACTATATTAACGAGAATATATAGGAATATATAGTAGCGAGTATCCCGCTGAGATTCAAGAGGTGCGCATTCGATTCCCGCTGCGGTACAAATGTTTGTGTGTTCTTCAGATATTTGTTTGTAAGTACTTACTAACAGGGTAGGCAGGTATTTTCATAAAAATCATACCTATACAAGATATTTGGAGACTGCATAAGAGACCTATACCTATACGGTAGGTATAGGTTATATTAGTATATACTTTTAAGATAACTGAATATGTACATGAAGGCAATAAATAAATATTAAAACAAACACGCTCACGACTGTCTTCCCCATGGTGGACATCCTCAGATACACACTCAGTGAGTAGATCTTTGTGGATACCGAGTAGGGGGTAGTCAGAGGCACGTCAAAACATTACATTTGGTACATGCACGCGTTTTACAAGTAGTAAGTATTCCACGTGACAGGTTGCAAACCCATCGCCGTTTATTGGAACACTAACTGTTGGGTCCTTCGAATTTTTGGTTCTAAGGCATGCCGGTTTCCTCACGATGTTTTCCTTCACCGTTTTGAGCACGTGTTAATGCGCACATACATTTTTCGAGTGGAAAAATCCATTGGTGCACGACCGTGTTCGAACCCACGACCTCCAGATCAGAAGTCGGGGTATCGCCCACTAGGCCAACACGGCATTATGAATATGAATATGATGATGAAATAAATATGAATATGATAATAAATAAAAACGAATTTGTATTTATACAAGGTTTGTGAATCGCACAAAAGACAGCTTTTGCGCATAATTCCTAGAATCAAACCAACAACTTTTGTAAAGCAGAATGAAGGATAAACCTGATTTATTTCATGTTACAATTGGTGTTAAGAATAAGGATTATTGTGATTCGTCCACTTATGTAGACCACTGGAGTTTCGATTGGGGGAGCCAAGACCACAGTCTTATTACTAAGCATGGAATAGAGCTTTCACTGCACTAAATATATATGAAAGTCATATTTTATTTGTATTACAAAAAAAATCTACCAAGATACCTGCTCCTTTTTTCAATAAGAAACTCTAAGAAAATTTATGATATCCTTATACGTACAACTTAGTTTTTTTTTTTGGTGGAAGTTTAATGGAAGTTATGTTATCAGAAGTATAAATTATTTTGATTTTAATATTAGAATTGGTAAATATTATATAATTGATGGAGCTGACAAATTCAATGAATGACTTAAACAAATTTAGATTAAATAGTTTTTTTTTATAAAATAAATAATGCTGGACATTTTCACACAGCATCATCTAGCTCCAAAGTAAGCAGGGATTGTGTTATGGGAACTACATGACCGATATCCTACATACATAATTATTATACATAGAAAACACCCAGACCCGAGACAAATGTATGCAGATCAAGCAAACATTTGTCCCGCAGCGGGAATCGAACCCGCAACCTTCTGCATTTCAGGCGGACCTTCGCCCACTGCGCCACAGAGGTCGTCAAATATTGATAATATTGATGTCAATCATTTACATAACTGAAACGGCGAAATGTGTAATCTTTGCCACTTTCCGAGTAAAATATACGTTCATGACAGTAAAAACGTGACTTGGAAGGAAATTTCAATACATTAGCATTCACATACATTTTTTGAAACCAGTGGAATGACAGAAATAAATAATACTGGACATTTTCACACAACATCATCTAACCCCAAAGTAGGTAAGCAGAGCTTGTGTTATAACTGATATTTTTTTTTGTAAATTATACATTTTATACATCGAAAACACACAGACTTGAGACAAATATTTGCAGATCATTCAAACATCTGTCCAACAGCGGGATTGAATCCGCAACCAACAAGCGGGCCTTCGCCCACTGCACCACAAAAGTCGTCAAAAACTTTTGACTATAAATAAATCTAGACGCAGAGTCCTAGACTTGTAAAATAATGAGCTAAAATTTGATTTCAGAAACAAACAAAACAAAAGAGAATTCTGTATTAAATTTACAGTAATCGAAAACACGACCTAAATAAATAAATAAACATAATACAGAAATACCTACATAATCATCCTGATTCCACACATCCCTGTATCGTGGGTATTAGGAACTACAAGAACCGTGGTACCACAATACGTAGACCCGGAACAAATATCTGCAGAACCGAAACTCGCAGCCAGCTTCTCGTCATCAAGGTCATTATTAATGACCTTGCTATAAATAACTTTTACCAAAAATCAGCTCCACTGATTTCTCTGTTCTGTTTATCCCAATATGGAGTTAGTACGTCAAAATGTAAAGATACCAATAAAGCGATCCCATTGTACGGAACACATACTGGAGCCAGACGGACACTTGTCGCTGAGTGCAGTTTACTCGACCGCGGCTAAAGGAGGGCTCTGATTTAAATAATAAATATGAATATGAATAATCTATACTACATATTTAAAATGGTAAAGTTTGTATATAGGTAATCTTCGAAACTACTACTTAGACAGAACCTAGAACTTTCAGGTCTTTATTGAAAGTATTATATTATCTGTGGTATGTGCAGTCATTGATTCAGTAACCTTAAAAAAAAACGTTTATTTATCTTGATAGTTTTAGAGCCATAAATTACACAAGATGATTTCCTACTTATTTACAGCAGGTTCTTAATAGCTAGAAATAGGTACGTTACCTACCAATAGCATTAGGTACTTATAAAACGCCTTTATAAATTTAGACAAATTGTCAAATAAATATTTGACCGTCCCGCATACAAAGCCGTGTTATTCTAGTTGGCGGTAGCCCTACTTCCGATCGTGGTCGTGGGTTCTTATACTGACATACACTAATATATTTTTAATTCATAAAATGTATATGCGCCTAAATACGACATGTGCTGAAAACTATAAAGAAAAACGTCGTGAGGAAACACGCTCTAACAGTGTAAAATGACAGACGTGCCTCTGACTACCCCCTACTGTTTAAGACTGTAAGGCTTTTTTGTTTGTTTCTAATTTGGCTTTAAACTTTTTATGATATGAAACGGTAGGTACAGCGGCGATGGGCTTGCAACCTGTCACGTGGAATGCTTTCTACTTGCAAAATGCGGGCATGTACCAAATGTAATGTTTGGATGTGCCTCTACCCCCTTGGTGTCCTCAAAGATCTACTCACTGAGTATGTATCTGAGGATGTCCACCATGGGGAAGACAGTCGTGAGCGTGTTTGTTTTATTTTGTTTGTTTTTTTTTGTTTGGTACAGCCAACCCTTGCTTTGATGACTGATCGCTCCGTCGAATTTATTTCAGTAATATTGGAATTCATTTTCTAACAAGTGCCTTTTCATCGATCTTACTACTTAACCCAATTTCGTTTTGATCATAAACATTTCAAAATTATAGAAGATGTACTTCCATAGCCTCTCAAACATAAGTCATTGACTTCCCAACCGGAAGTTTAGATAATTTTCTACTACCACCACGAATATATATGATTGACTGCAACTCTTGCAACCATCTCGCTTTACGCTTCCTGGAAAACTAAAGGGTAGAGAGGGACAGAAGATATCGGAATACTCCTCACGTTCAAGGAAGTGGGCATGATTTCTGATGCCCAAGAAATATTAATCGGGTGTGTATTGAATCAGAAGTGTTTTAATGTAAAATGTACATACTTAATGGTGGTGAGATAATATGGTAACAGCTATTTTTAGTTATATTGACTTGCTGAACAGCTTGTAAGGTGCTGAGCCGTAGTATTCTATCGTAAAAGTCGTTGTAAATATGTCGGATTTGCATGGCGGAGATCATTTTGAATGGGATTTCCATCGAATTCTTTTATCGTAACAAATATGGTAGTTTACCTAAAGACGAAGTAATTTTATGTTTAAAAAAAAGCTAGATTTATTTATCTATTTATTTACCGGATTTTTACGAAGATATCAATTACAACCCGCTTAGCATGAGCATCCAAGACAACGTTTTGTCTACGAAAGAGAAGACAAAAACGATTTCTGTCGCCTTTTCTATCAAAAATAGAGAGGCACAAAATATTGTTTGTCTTCTCGGCGATAAACAAACCGTTGTCTTGGGTCTTCATGCTAAGCTATAATACCTAACGACCTCAATGGTACGGTGGGTGATTAGCCAGCTGCGACCCAAGATTTTGCAAGTGTTTGCATGTTCTGCCGATATTTGTTGTCAATGTTGCAGTACCACGGTACCCAAGACACATGGAATCCTGGGATCAGAACTATTACATTTGTTTGTTTATTTATTTATTATTATACATACACCTGGCTATTTTTATTTAGGTATATTCCTGTGTGGCACAGTGGGCAAAGGCCCGCCTGAGACGCAGAAGGTCGATTCCCGTCGCGGGATAAATGTTTGCATCTGCAAATATTTGTCTCAAGTCTGGGTGTTTTCTATATATAATAATAAGTATTTACAAAAAAATGTATATAAAGTAGTATATCAGTCATGTAGTTCTCATAACACAAGCTCTGCTTACTTTGGGGCTAGATGATGTTGTGTGAAATTGTCCAGCATTATTATTATTATTATTATATTCAAGCAAAACCTGTAACGGACGTCCTTACCAGTAGGTAAGGACGTCCGTTACAGGTAGTAACCTATCTTTATTACGAGTAACATGGGTTGAAGAAAAAACAATATTTTGATTACGCTCAGTTACACCCTGCAGCACACTACCTTTAAACAAAACTTTACGATTATTTTTAAACTTTATTTAAATAAACAGAGAAGGAAACCTTATCTATTAACCATAACTTTGCATAGCTAACCATAGCTTCCCTCAAAGGCCGGATTTACGTCAGATAAATAAAGGAAGAATATATTGCTTTTATTGCCATTCTGTTAAGGAATATTATTGGCTTGTTCAATTGTCCAGAGAGAAGTAAAATTAAAACTTGTGAGAGAACTGAAATAAGAGATAAATAAGTTAAAAATACAATCTTAACCTTAAAAAAAAAACAAGGAACACGGTACTTCTCTAGGTTGATGCGGTTTTTTTATATATATTTTGTCTCTAAATGTGATTATTAAGACCTAGAGCGTGTTTATACATCTCCGAGCTCACGGTAAGTGGGGTCTAATCTATGATTAGACCTTAGACTCTACCAATAGTTGATAGATATAAAACTCGTATAAACCTACATGCTTGCGCTGAATGGATAACGTCCAATTGATTTCGTAAGCCCATTTGTGTTTTCGACTGAAGATAATTTACTCAAAAATACTTTAAAAATGTATATCAATCACTTTATAAATCTATAAAAAAATGCATATCATCGAATTGTTTTTATTTCAATCTCTTTCAAGAAAGTAAAGCTTTAATTCACAACGCAATATTTATTTTTAGACCAACTTCGATAACGAAAAAAAAGATAGCCAAATCTCCACTGAGACAATTGTCATAAGCTGTCGACAGGTCTAATTGAAATTTATTGCATTTCATCTGCTACGAAACGTAATCGTTATAACTTGCCATACAATTTTATGTTTCAAATTATACACGATAAAGTTGTGTTATCCTTGGCAAGCTATGATTTACGTTCCGTTCCATGGTAGCATCTTATTATTTATTGTGGTCAGACAATCGAAGATAATGCTTGCACTCATGTGATTTGAGACAATCACAGGCCCTTGTTTTATTGGAACAAGTTGGCTTTAAATGGATTATATGGATCATTTTGAATGTAGCGTACGTCGGAGGAGTAAATAAATGGTTGTAAATTCTTGAGGGGACATGCTTGTAGTTTCGTTTTCTTTTAAGAACATTATGCGTTCTTAAAAAACAATGTACTCCAGCGTGTATTTTGCTCTGTTTGTCACACAAAAAGAATAAATTTCTTATTTTCTTCTTTAAATTTCTTCTCGATGTCCACGTACTCACTACTATTTATTAGTATTCCCTATCATCCTTTTGAAAACGCTTGTAAGGGTTAAGTTCGTTATAATATTTATAGGTTATAACTTAAGCTATGCAGGCATAAGTTAGTTATAAAGGAAATAAAGTTATTACCTATAGCAAATGCACGTAAATGCCCACACAAAAACATTGAAACATTAAAACAACGTTAAATGATCAGCTTTCAATAGATAATTGCGAATAAGGGATCATAACCACTTGGTCTCAGAGCACTAAGCAAATAATGCATGGTATGTCCTAGTAAAAGATTTCTAAGAAAAAAACTCACTAAGACTCGCCTAACTAACCTCCGTATTCTAAGATAACACCTCTAAGAACTCGCCTTGACTCAAATTCACTCTTATGTTTTGATATTTTTAGTTTACATATTGTCCTCCAATCAAATCTCCTCGATAGATTTCCTCGACTGTGTGAAACAATCCAACTATCCAAGGTACTATCTACCTTGAGCATTCCTCAAAGTTGACGTTTATGACATTTGACAACAGCCATAGACCAATCAGTTCTGCAGTCTTGATATAAATTCCCTCTAACTAATGACGTGTGATGACATAAATACTCCAACTCGACTCATACTAATTTGAGACTAGCCTCTGCCCACGGCTTCGCCCGCGTGGTAGCCAGATAAAAGTAGCCTATGTGTTATTCTGATGTTTAAGCTATATTACTGTAAAGTTTCATCAAAATCCGTGCAGTAGTTTTTGCGTGAAAGAGTAACAAACATCCATCCTCACAAACTTTCGCGTTTATAATAGTAGTAAGATTTGTAAGGATCCTCGAAAAAAACAACTTTAAATAGCAAACTCAAGGAAGCTTTGGAGGGAACCTCAAGACGCCCTGAGTTTAGTTCTAGTAGAGGAATATTTGGAGAAATGTCTAAGAATCTAAAATATAACAGTCTAAAAAGATTTTGCCTTTCCTTAGGCTTAGAACAGAAGGGCATAAGTATTATGCTGGCAAAATGCAGAAATACGTTGCCATTGAAATAAAATTAGCATCCAAAAAAACAGATATCTCAAGTCTAGACATTGAGTATCACTGTGCATGATTTATCTGTAATTTTGTCTGGTTCTGCGCAGGCGTGAGATGAAATATTTGGCATTCACCGATACGTTCATATATACATGACAAACTGGTCATTTAATTTATTTTTGACAAAACTAAACATCGAATAAAAAATTTAAAAAGCTAATTTGTTAGCTATGTTTAAACTAGATACTGACGATCTCTGTGGCGCAGTAGGCGAAGGCCCGCCTGAGATGCAGAAGGTTGCGGGTTCGATTCCCGCTGCGGGACAAATGTTTGTAATGTTTGTCTCGGGTCTGGGTGGTATCTATGTATAATATGTATGTATTTACAAATAAAAAAGGATTTAAGTAGTATATCAGTCATGTAGTTCCCATAATACAAGCTCTGCTTAGTTTGGGGCTAGATGATGATGTGTGAAAAATGTCCAGCATTATTTATTTATTTATTTATATTTCGTACAAGATGGTAAAAGTTACTGAAAAATGTTTGATATTTAGAAGATTTTGATGCGTTGTGTTTCTCTCACTCACTAGCCGTTAGAAATGATTTAAGATGGGTAGTGGGAGCAGTTTTGTCTACAAATATATATAAAAAAAGCCCATAGACACAAATATTCTATTGGAAAAAAAAAATATTATTGGAGAGTTTTGCATTTTCGTAAAATACTATTTTTTTATTTTGGATTCTGATACTGAGTTGGTAACGTAATGTTTTTGATGGATAAATCTTACCTTTTAGAGCCGTTTTAAGAAACCCGACTCTAAAAATCCCATTAAAGAGACAAAAGAATGACATTAGTATAAACTGTCCCATTTATTCCTGCGGTCACATTACTGTCCCAGATTACCGTGACTCTGACTCCCTAATAGTCCCATTTCGAATTGAAGCACTTAAAACATATGACAATTTTGGGAATGCACTTTTAACTATTATTTTGAATGGATCTTTCAAATGCTTCTTTTTAATGGAACAGACAACACCGATCACATGTACATAATTTTATTACAAGTTACAAGTTATTACCAAAGAATTTTAAATAAATTCATGACCACAATAAAACTATGAAAGCAATGCTGGAACTTTAATCGGTTTCAGTTTGAATGACAGATCTCCATTTTGGTTCCCATTTTCACCCATTTTGCGAAAGAGCCTGCAATAAACAGTAACAGCTATAGTGTATACTATAGCTATATATTTCATATAGCTATAGTATACACTATAGCTATTTAGTTATATATGTATGTATGATAGTTATCATAACCTAATTATAAATATAGTACATTTTCAAAATGAATAAAACATTTCAGTTCGATCGTATTTGCCTACCAATCAATACAATTCTTAGACTAATATTAATTTAACGCAAATTCAATTTAATACTGTCCATATAAAACACTAATATGTATCATTAAATTAAAACTACTGTTACTAGTTAGGATATATTGCACACTATAGCAAAATACAGGAATTCATAATCATAAAAGGTACAATGTCCGGTCTTATCGCTAAAAGCGATCTCTTCCAGATAGCCGGGATAAAATCGAATCAAAAGACGGCGGTGTGTAATATAATAATAAATACCTACATAAATAACATATATACATATTCTATATAATATACATACACGGTTGGAGGTACATGAGCCACTAGATTTAAGAATACACATGACTCTCGTCTGACGAAAGTCTATTTTTCTTAAAATTTGTTTCATATTTTCTGTGTACAGAGTCCAGCTTGCTTAGCATGAAGACTCAAGACAACGGTTTCGTCTACCGAAGACAAAAAATATTCTGTCCCTCTCTTTTGTTTGACAGAATATGCGACAGAAATAGTTTTTGTCTTCTCTTACGTAGTCAAAACGTTGTCTTGGGTCTTTATGCTAAGCAAGCTGGAATCTGTACACAGAAAATATGAAACAAATTTTAAGAAAAATATACTTTCATCAGACGAGAGGTCATGTGCACTCTTAAATCTAGTGACTCATGTACCTCCAACCGTGTATGTATATTATATAGGATCTAAGCGTTTTTTTGTCTTCTCTTACGTAGACAAAACGTTGTCTTGGGTGCTCATTCTAAGCGGGTTGGACATAAAATATCTCCTTTCACTATGTCCACGTCTATTATCTTGCCAATAGGTCACAAAGCAGGCGTCATATCGCGATATCCGGCAATAGATCATTGCTTCCTCGTCTACACGATGTGCGAATGATAATGCTAGAGACAAGAGGGCGAAACATAATTCATAATTAGTATTCATAATTAGTACTCAAGAAATTTCACAGCTGATGTAACAGTTACTATTATAAATGTCATACTATGCCTAGCCTAAGCACATAAAATAATTATTATGCGAATATGGTAATAGATGTTTTAGAATCTAACATTTCTATGGATATGGGACTTTCGTATTTAGTGAGCGTTATTTATTATAAAGTGTGTGATTTTTTTGGGAAATAAATGTCTTATCTTATCTTATGTTATATGAATTCTCAAACAACCCAATGTAAACCGAAATTGAAATCATTATTGCAAAGTTGTATTGCAAGCGGAATAATAAAACGTCACTTTCTCTATAATATCTCACCTAATTGGACACAAGTATGAATTTATATCGGATAACTATAACTCAAACAGATAAGTAAATAATCTAGCTATTTAAGGCCCCCGGTCAAAATAACGCGATTAATACTTTTACGCGCTTTGTCAACCAATTTACAGGCATTTCAAAGCCACTGCGTTAGTATGGCCAGGCCTTTAGTCATAACACAAGCTATTATTGAACAATTGTGTCAAAAAATTAACACACCAAGGAAAAATTAATGGTTTTTTCCACTTTTTTCACTTTGTATGACTTCAAGGTTATATGTTTATTATTCTTTAACAGGTTTTATAGCACTAGTTTGCTGCAAATAGAAGATGGAATGTAAATAGCGTAAATGTCATACAGTTTTTTTGTAATCTATACATATACATTAATAAAGAGGTAAAGTTTATAAGGTTGTATGACTAAAACTATTCATCCGATTAAAAAACTTCACCAAATTTAGAATAGGCAGTTTGGACAAAGGCTATATATTAACCGGTTAAAATAAAAGGGCTTTCCGTGATGACCAATTTTGCAAAGTCAACAAAAAATGGGTTTCTTACGAACGCCACTTTACATCGGCTTCTTTTTATCCGAGTACCACGCGGGTGAAGCCGTGGATAGTAGCTTGTCATTTTATAAAACATCAAAGGTTGTCAAATCGATTTGAACGCCGCACGTCACTAGAGAGCGCTGTAATACGTATATGAATAAAACTCCAGCAGGTATTAAATTTTGTAAAAACTTAAATATTACCACAGCTACTTAGATTAAATTGTAATTAGCCATGTTTGAATTTGTAAGCAACATATGTGTGTATGTAGTGTCCAATAAAGTGCTAATTATATATATATATATATATGTCAGTCTGTACTATTTATTATAAAGGTAGATACAGCCCCATTCTCAATATCATATAGAATCCTCTCCATCCAAAAGTTCCAAAAAGTACGACTTCCCATAGTATCCTTAATTTTAATATGGCATTGTATAGTTAATTTATTTCTTAAGATGTACTATGAAGAATTTCCATTCTTTTCTTGGACTTTATTTTACACTTTTGTAACAGCTCTATTTCACTGTCAACGTTCAAAGTTATTGAGATAGACATACGGACATAATAGGAATCTATTACTGGGTCACTGACATGGTCTAAGACCAATAAGGAACCCGACAATTTTGTACGGCATCTGCATACGACTTCAAAATGACCATAGAGATATATATTGTTATGCAACTAGCGTTCGGTAACCTATAGTCGGAATAAAAATTACCTATATATTCTGTACCATACATACTAAATGGGACGTAAATTTTAACAACTAGACATTTTAAATCCTTTTCGGATGTTTACATAAAATATCTTCGAGTTTATTAATGAATCTATAAAAATAGTTGCTTCCTTAATAGTCAAACAAAAAAAATAATAGACAAATAGTTGTGGTACATACAAACTTCTAGGTATTAAAAAAAATCCTCGGTCTGCCGCCATTTTGATATATCCTTACTTTATCTGTGGCTTTTAAACTTTTTAATTTGATTTTGTAACCATGTAATCATATATAATTAGATTTTTTACATTTAGGAAAATAACAGAATAAATAAATTTATATAAAAAAGTAAAATAACTAGAAAATACCTACAAAATAGTATAAAAAGTTGCATACAACGATAATTTCCAAATTCATCTGTTAAAATTCAAACACAAACAGTTATGCCATTTTTAAACGTGAATCGTAATTTTATTCGGCTTAGGACTTTCAAAACAGAGTTCAATATAGAATACATTTTATTACAAACATTATTTTGGTCGAGTACTGTAAAGGGCGATAGAATCGGAACACTGGCCGCATAGAATACTCGTACGGTTCAAAAATAGAACAGTGACAATGAAAAAGAGAACTAAATCGAAGTATTTGAAATTGGAATACTGTCGCACAATATTAAACGAAAATGTTAAAAGTGTTAAAACTCAAAAAGAAAACCACTTAAATATGGAAACACCAATTTGGTAACACTATTCGATATTTTGGAATAGTTATTAGTTAGTTCAAACGGATTTCAAAATAAAAAAAATATCTTAATAAACCACAAGTATTTTTAAACAAACTCTGTTATTACTACTTAGTTTATTGCAGCACGCCATATATACGTATCTAAGATTGGAAATCGTTTTGTAAGACTTTAAAGATAAAGTCTTACAAAACGATTTCCAAAAACTGCATTGCATTCGGATTAAGAGGTTTCAAAGACAAGTTATTTTCTGCAAAATTTAAAAAACCCTGACTTTTTTTCCAATGTCTATTGCTGCGCCCCCTAGCAACTTATGGTCAATATCTAAGAATTTGAAGACATACAAATCGATTGCAAAAAGACACATTAAATCCGATACGCCATCTTGTATATAAATGTTAACAAAGAAACACATATACCATAAACAACAGTGATTTCATTTAATTTCCATAGAAAAACAATAAAATAAACACGCTCTTTCGACAAGTTTATCATGGTGGGCGTCGATCGTTGAGGATACCAAGTAGGGTGTAGTCAGAGGCACGTCCAAACAATAAATTTTGCACATGACTTTAAATGTTTGGTTATAAGAAATTGCATATCTTCAGTAAATAAAATCTTGCAAAAAATGTTGCAAACTATGTATTAGAAATCAAAATATTATTAGTTACCCTATTTGAAGCCAAATTGTTCAATAAAACAACGCTTGTAAATTAAATGTGTATTTCCTAGAAATAATCAAGCGTTTGTGAAGATGGCTGCCATTACAGCTATTGGCGGTTTGGCAAGGTTTATAGTGTAAACTTTCCTTGAAAACCGATGTGATTCTCTGTTCCGTCGAATCTATAATAAGATTTTTTTTACTGTTAGATTCCTTTAGCTTTAGTCGGATATATAAACTAAGTACCTAGCCTGTGTTGGCTTAAACATACCTTTACTGAATTACCTATAGTTTAAAAATTATGGCGAAAGTTATATAGAAATAGTTTACTTAGATCCTGTAAAATTTTGTACACTTTTGTTCGCGTCTGTGTGTTAGTAACCTTCATTAAGCCTCAATTATATTCATTGTAATTAAAAGATGCTTTAAGCTCATAGATTTCTCTCGTTCCTTGACTACTTCTTCGATGTACTCAAATCATTTTGCTTCCAAGGTAACAACTTTAAGAAAAAATATGAAAATATTTTTGAATAATTCATAAAAATATGAATTATTACTTTTGATTATAAAACGCGGGTAGAAAATGAACTTCAACAGTATTTTAGTCGCATCTACAAAAAATGAATATAATAAATAGTTACAGAAGCCATACAAAGTTTTAATTATCATCATGGGATTGTGGCAATTATAATAAAAAAAAAAACAGAACTTGTAAAACTGAAATAAGACAATGATCAAAAGAAAGAAAATCAGGTCGTGCTAGAATTTAACGGAGCCTATAAACCTAATTTATTTCCATAATGTCTCACAGAAAAGTTCAAAAGAATTGTGTGATAATGAACTTTATTAGGTTGCTATAAAGATCAAACAGTTAATTAAACAACACAAGCAATGTAGTTTTTTTTCAGTTTTCACCATTTATAATAGCAGCATTCCAAATTTTCAATTTTATAGTCGTGTAGTTTAGATGATGTCTTCTTACCTATTCTCACTGCATATTTATAAATAAATAATAAAATTACATATTTAATTAGTTTACTCAAAGCTGTAGGTATTTTTAACTACCGTCCTTGCCAACGTATTTTAAAAACGTAATTAGAGTCAACGAACCTAATCAGAATCGTAGTATCGTCCATAAGCCTAAACAAATGTGCGTGAAACTTCGTGCGGTCTGTCACCACCTCGTAAATCAGCACACGAAATAACATATCTTTTATTTTGGCATGACCTATTTAGTTTTCAAACCAACTTTCAACCTCTGACAAGACACAATAGTTTTGTTGCAAGCAACAGTTGCAAGGAGCGAGTTAATTTTATCGATAATACCACACTTTCACATTAGACGGGGTATATTTCGAAAATGCTATTTTTGAGTTGTGACTGTTTTATCCTACATTCCTTATTGAATAACACATTTTAACTAAGTTTAGTCCAACATACACCAAAGCGGAGTGGATATACTTTATAAATATGGTATCAAGTCTAATACATATCTCCTCATGTTTGGCAGATACCAATCATAATACATTGATAAAAACTTTTATAAAAATAACATTTTTGTTTTGTCAATCATTGCCATGGCCTTTTACATCAATTCTCGCATGAGTTATATAATCAAGCCATTATCATTAGTTATAATTAACATCTTACCTAATGGAGAAGTGTTGATAGAAGAATCATGAATTAGAACATTAGAAAAGCTGAGACGCAGAAGTTTGCTTGCTCGAACAAATGTTTGTACGATTAGCCAATGTTTATCTCGGGTCTGGGTGTTTTCTTTGCATAATAAGTATTTACAAAAAAAAGTATATTATTAGTATATCAGTCATGTAGTTCCCATAATACAAGCTCTGCTTAGTTTGGGGCTAGATGATGCTGTGTGAAAAATGTCCAGCATTATTTATTTATTTTATAATTTCACTACCTAAGTTATCTCATTCCGAGAGTGTTGAATCTACTAAAGATACAGATACGTTTAAATTCACGTTTTAAATATTATGAATACCGATGGTTCTTTCCTATATGGCTCTATGGAATTAAAATATTGCAGGGGAGTTGAAAGGACAGATGATAGAGGATTCGTTTTTATTTTTTGCTACCTACGGAACCACGTGTTTGGCACACGTTAGATCCTTACCGGAAAGGACAGGACCATTTAGGGTCAGTAGAGTCGCTATTCTTGCTATAGAATTTTGAACTTCTATCTATATTTATATTAAATATATAGATATAGTTTTATATTTTTATGTTAGAAAATAGCCAGAGAATTTAAGGTTTTTTACTTTCTATCTTTATTTATATTGGATATATAGATTTATAGATCAAGTTGTCTATTTTTATGTTAAGAAATAGCCAAAGAATTAAAGTTTTTATTATTGGTTGCCTTCGTAATGGACCTACCATTACGAAGGCAACCAATACCACGACAATTCTTTTTTTCCCAGGATTTCTATACTCGTAGTAAGATAAATAGCAGTTTAGTTTTTTTTTTATCTAGATTAATTTGTGTTTACTTAAAATAATTTAAAAATTTTACGTTGCTGGAGTCTCAATTACTTTCTTTATTCTGTCAGCAACAAAAACACATTGTTAGACACGTGTTACGCGTTACGACTGCCTGTATAAAGGGACGCGGGTTCGTATCTGGACATTGCTAAATATGTATCTACAAAAGAGCATCTTCGGACAACAGACAATGTGTTATACCTTTTATAATATCCAGATGGTCGTATTGTTTAAAGGGTCATGAATGACTCATTGAAAATAAGTGATCTGGACCAGTTGAGCTATCTATAGATCGTTTGCAACGGTCTTTAGATAGCTAGCTGTTTAATCTGTATTTGCATATACCTACTTTCAAGTTAACATTTCTTGAAATTAAAAAATAACTTTTTTTTTTACATTTTAGCTAATTCATCATCATCAACAGACTGGTAGACGTCCGTTGATAGACATAGAAGATTGCCATGACAAACGGTTTTGGGCTCCATCCAGAATTCCCTCGGTCTATTGGGTCTATTTGGGGGGCCTTCCTACACTGCATTGTCCGTTTCGTGGTTAATTAAAGAAATTAGAAGAAACAAATCGCTAGCAGCTGCCGCCGTCTAATTATTTTACGCGGGAAACGATCCTGCGCTCACCGGGTTTAAGCCCGGAATTCCTTCTCGTGCCAACGAAGTCTCTATTAATATGATTGCTACCTACTTATAATTACCATGTGGTTTTTTGTAAGTGTTCAATAACGATGGTCTATGTTTATTTTAAAGGCATTTTCAGGTATAGCAATACAATTTTATATGTGAGCGTTGATTTGAATAGCACCCTAAAACTGGATCTTATCAAAACAATACCAAGAACAGTGACTCAAATCAGTGAAAATATATAAAACTAATTACGTTTTCGTATAAACGCAGACGTTCTATATTTAATTATTCCTCAAAATACTCACCGATTTCCGAGAAGAGTGCGCGGATTTTTTACACTTTCAAACAAAATTTTCAGGTAAACACGTAATGTTTCAGGTTACACAGAAAACTGCACACACAGTCACAAACAAAATCCCAGTTCGATTATAATCCTTTGCACGGTGAGACGACTGTGCACGCCGAGCTTCGCTTCACGACTGAAGGTATAACATCGGAAGCTTTCAGCGGTGCGCGTACGCCTGTAAATAGAAACGTCGCTTCTTACTGCCGTCTCCTTCTATCTGACTGTTTGCTGAGTTACTTGTTTTATTGCTATCCTTTTCTAGCTTTATGCCGCCGCGTGGAAATTGAAGGAAAACCTCGCATAAACATGCGCTTCTTACGTAAGGCTGCAATATGATTTATTTAGCACGTTGATTAATTATTTTTGTTGTTGTCGTTGTGTTGTTGTTAGTGTTGGCGTTTGTTCAATGATATGGCAGTTTTTCATGGAATTCGGTCACTTTTGATGTTTTATGAATTACATTCAGTATGTTCTAACGCATTGCGTCGTTTTTAGTGTGAACGAGCTTTTAATTTTCAGATTATAAGAACGACAAATTATGTATTCCACGGGATAGTGCAAAGATGCAATTTTATAATATCAACTTTTCATACTATGTTTAGGCTACCTATAAAATTGCGGTTTTATCAAACTGGCCAACTTGAACTGAAATATCCGTAGTCATGATACCTATTCTATTTTCAAAAACGGTTATAAAATTTTTTTACCTCCAATTTAATTATATTTGAAACTTTGGACTTTTTTTTTTAATTAGTTTTGTCAATTTGCCAGAAGTGACAATGGACCGAGTGACATCGTTAAGACTTTTGACCAGCAGTGGGACGCATTATAGATTAATTAACTAAATTAGTTTCGACGAGGAAACAATCCGTCTCGCAATATCAATATAAATATTCACCGTAAATAAATACGGATGTCCTGTAATTTATGAAAACGGGCGTAAATTATAAGTAAATAATACAAGGAAGTCAGTTTCCTCTTACTTCCCAGAAGATAATATGTTCTAGGATCTGTCTGTCAGTCTGTCCTTCCGGTTTCCTTACTTGAGGAAATTAGTTATGATTTTATAAGAATCTTCATAATAAGTTAACTTTGTAACTTTATGTTATCATAAGTATTAAAACCTGTTTCCACAAATCATATCAAAAATAAACGCATATAATATATATACACCTTACGTCACAGGCAAAAATTACACTGCTATAAGCGCCATAAACCGCCATAAATAAATATTTACCGCTGACGACAAGATAATTATTATAATAATAATTGTTATCATAATAACTATTCATATGTACAAGTATCTACTTGTACATATAATATGAATACAAAAATACAGATAAAATAGCTAGCTATCTAAAGACCGTTGCAAACAATCTATAGATAGCTCAAATTATCCAGATCACTATCAGACGAAAGCGTTCCCAAAATACTGGCCACATTGCTACTCTGAATGGCAATGCTAATGCGTTGACCCAGATAAGAGCCGGCTCTCTGATCACGCGTCGCTTCGACCAGCCACCCTAAAATAATTATGAAAACGCGGTTTTTATTATTATCATAATAATAATATGAGATAGGTACTGAATAAATGTGTGAAATAATAATAATCTTTGACAATCGCCACCGCTTACCACCGCCACCGCTTCAGTTTGACCGGGCCTTCATTTCGCGGTTTGACTTCGGCGGTTTATTTCTCATTTTCATTTAAAACCTGGAGTTATTGCACCGGTCCTAGGCACATTAATATAAGTTTTATATGGGTTTTTATACGCGTTTACCGTTTTTTTTACGACAGTTCTGCCGTGGTTACTGGTTGACTGGAGTCTATCGAGCTACCGTCGAGAAATAAAGGCAGTAGTCACAACTATTCTCATTTCATCTTCAAATTCAGTATGGACTTCAAAGTCCATGTTCACATTAAGACACTACACTAACCGTATCACCGCACTGCAAAATCGGGTCGCAACGCAAACACCTGTTGATGACGGGATTTCAAGGCGCCGAGAGTATATAGCCGTCTTCACGATTGAATAATAAAAGATAAAAATAAATAAAATACTTTTTTGCATACTATTCATTCACACACGAGTTCCAGGCCCAGTATGTCTACATCTTAAATTACAGAATATTATCAATATTTCATTCTTTTAGATTATATTTCAGTTTTAATTAAAGATATAACTTTGGTATACTATATATTAGCTATAGTATAAGCTTACTATTTTTCAGAAATAAATCATTCCTAATCTAATTAATACAAATGAGATAATGTTATGGGCGGTCTTATCGATTTTTATCAGACCTTTGGTTGGAACGGACTGTACATACAAAATATAACAAGAGGTTTAAATAGTGTACCACAAAGGTACTATATTTTAGACAACATACCTACTTATGTATACAGGGTGGATTTTTGAGATGGGTCAGTAAGGGCATCTCCCTTAACCGATTTAGCTACAGGAAAACGTTCTTAGGGGACCTTAATTTTTAAAGATATTTTTACCTGATGGCCCTTACTGCCTTGATTCAAAAATCCACCCTGTATAAGTATGTTAAGATATAATTTACTTACTACACACAGCAAAATACCTACCATAGACTATTGTATATTACGTAACATAGATCAGGTTAGGCCAGAATCAGGTTAGCGACTCGAGGACAAGTAGTGCGTCTTGACCGAGGATTTGAAAGTAGAAAATAGTTAGTAGTATAAAAGACAGCTGATTCCATAAACTTCCTGGAAAGGAATTACCATAATAGAAGGAGTCTACAGGTTTTATTAGTAAAAATGATGAACATCCGTCAAAAATATTGATTAAATCAGTAAATCAAACGTTTTCTAACTACATCTTTAAATCATTGAAGCTACGGTTCATTTAGGATTGACTAAAGCATGAAAAGATGTAGATTGAGTGTGAGTGGGATGATGCAAGATTAGATACATCAAAAATAAGTATTTTGCATGCGTATTGCGTACGTACGGCAATGTTCGGTTGAATTTGGAACTGTTTTAACTGCCTTTGTAATAAAATACATAATCAATTGTAACCGTCGATGATTATAAAGCGAAGAGTATTTTGAACGACTGAGTTTAAAGATTTAAAGATGTATAAGAGTGATTTAAATCTACTGAACCAAATGTTTATAAATATGTTCCTTCAAAATATTAATAATGATATTTACACGCACTAATGCGCGGTTTGAACCTATAATAGTCGGTGATATTACAGGTTACATGAGGCTTTTCATCTGTTATATTTCAGGGTCGGCAACGCGCGCATCGTTTGCCAACTGCGTAAAAAATACTTCTTGATACGTGCGACTATCCCATAGATAGTATTATAATATCTGTACCCATAGCCACATTACCAAAACAGTTTAAAGAGTATATAGATAGCACGTTCCATCACCGGAACCGGATACTTGCGGCGTACTGTGGATTTACCAACTAATTTGTGGCGCGACCCTCGACCGATAGATACACTGATTGATTGACGATCTTGGAATGCGAGATGGAGGAAGGACGATTTTAGAGGTTATTTTTAGACTTCTAAAAACAATAACACTAGCTACTGTCCACGTCTTCGCCCGCATGGTTCCCGGTTAAAAAGTAGCTGCAAGTTTTCCGCGTGACATTTGCAAGCCCATCGCCGCTTATTGGAACACTAACGATGGCACATGCCTTTCAAAATTTGGTTTTAGGGCATGCTGGTTACCTCACGATGTTTTCGTTCACCGTTTTGAGCACGTGTTTATTCGAGTGGGAAAATCCATCGGTGCACGACCGGGTTCGAACCCGCGATCTCCGGATCGGAAGTCGGGGTCCGGCCATTAGGCCAACACGCCTACCTAACCCATTATGCCTTGCTTTTTGGTCATAAACCACATAACCACAGAAAAGAGAGAACTCTTTTAATTCAGCTCAAGACTTTAAAAAAAGGTTCCCAACCCATTTAAGCACCTTGTTTTTTTTTTCATACAGTGTTGCTGAGTCCTTTGTAAGCCCACTCTCAGTACAGATATTGGGCCACGGTTCTAAATGCGGAGCTTCCTCACTGCCCTAGAAATAGGTCTTGAATGCGCTAATTGTTTCATTCATTCATTACACGGAATATGTATATGAATACGAGCTTACAATTATTTAACCCATGACTACAGGAGCCCGTATATGCATTTGCCATAGTCACAGTTTTTATTCATTAAACTCACTTCACATCACTTCTTGATTGTGGCTTTTGTAACTATTCATTGAAATCACAAGGATTAAATAAAAACGTCAACTTAAAAACTATGTCAATTTGAAATTTGAAAGAGAATTTACGTTGATTCCCGCGCGCGACCAAGTAGAGTAGAAGAATCAGGCAAGAAATTCTACTTGGTAATTTTTTTTGATGATCCTTCATTCGGCTTTAGTGTGCCAATCGAAAGAGGTGGATTCATAAGAAGTTTGTATCAAAAAGACGTTGATACAAATGGTCAATTAAACCAAATTTAACCATCTCTTACTAAAGTAAGATCTACTAAAGTAGATGCTATTTCATAGCTAAGAACTTTAGTTTCGTGGTAGATAGTGACATCTTGAATAGCCATGTTCTTGACGTTCATGAGTTTCCCAGAGTAGTTCGGGCGTTTGGTGAGGAAGCCGAAAGTTTCGTCGGAAAAGAAGAGAGCCGAGGACTAGAGTTGTAGCGGGATCGAAACCCGTGCTGTAGGGGACCTTGGGCGCCTTTTAATCCTGCAGCCAGACGACAAGCTGGAACTGCATGCCATTGACGGTACCTGGAGAGAAGTTACATTAGACACAGTCAAAGTTAAGCAGAAAACTGTAGCAAATTATATTATTGGTTGAGAGGGAGCTCTACTCAATGGACCGATGACATCTTAAAGATTACGGAAAGTTTACAGAAGGAGTTGGCTCAAGGTCGTTTGTGATGGCACTCTTTGGGAAATACCTTTGTCCTGCTGTGGACTTCTACGGTTGATGATGATTAAACTGTTTTGCTAAGGAAACAACATTGACTTTAGATTTAAGAGCCTTGGGAGATATTAACAGAGGCTAATAAAAGCATTGGAGAAAAACTTAGACACAAACAAATTGCTAAATTAACGTCAGCCAAGCCGAGAATTATAATCACAATGCCTTCACTTATCAAAGAAGTAATTGTTTAGTACAAGCCCAAGGTCCATAACTTTTAGAGTCCGAGTGAAGAGGTTCTAATCATTGTTGTTGCTTGATGATGTGATGTTTAAGAGTCTATGAAAACCTAAATTTGCATATTGTATGCGAAATATACGAGTAGACCAGCCAGAAGAGATCAGAGACGCTCAGCCAGTCCATGACGGTCCACTCGTTAGTAGTGGAAGAGCGGACTAGAAGTTTGTGTCCGGCTTTTACTGGAATAGGAAACAAACGATTAAAGCTATCTAAAGAAGATACTTCACTATGCCACTGTTAAAAGTTTTCGATGTTACTCAGGATGTTTTGTATTCACAAGTAGTAACCATAGTTTGATGACCTCTGTGGCGCAGTGGGCGGAGTCCCGCCTGAGACGCAGAAGGTTGCGGGTTTGATTCCCGCCACGGGACATATGTTTGCATATGCAATTATTTGTCTCGGATTCTGGGTATTAAAAATACGTACATATAAGTAGTATATCAGTCATGTAGTTCCCATAACACAAGCTCTGCTTAATTTGGGGCTAGATGATGCTGTGTGAAAAATGTCCAGTATTATTTATTATATTTTTTATTTTTATAGTATTTGTAGTTCGAGGTCAGGCAGGACTATGGTGTGAATTGCAATAGTTGTAACTGTTTTTATTCTGTGTAAATTCTCATTAGTACTGGCTGCAGTTTCTGATCAAAAAAGTCTACTCACGGTCATTAAGTGAAATCGTGAAATACACCTCTATGTGCTATAAACTCTGGTCAGCGAAAATCTTTATTGACGCCGCAGATACCTATAGAAGGAGCTTTTGTTTTAATTATTTAAAAACCCAGTGAGTAAACAATACTAATTGGCAGCTGGGTAGATACCGTCACGAGTTAGCACGACAGTAAGAATTGAGGGTGGTTACACCATCCGATACGACACACTTTCCATTTCAAATCGCATAGAAGCCGGATGTTTTTAAAGTTAACATAGACTGTTCAATAACTCGGAAATACCAAATATAGCAGATAATATTTGGCTTTGTCACTGACTTCAAGAAGTATTAGAGCTCTTTGTGAAAGATCTCGTCAGGGGAAAGACTATCACCATACCTATTCCTACCACCAAGCAGTAATATTCTTGTTTTCTCAACACGCCTGGCAATTTGCGACTTCACGAGGTTCCAAGTCCAAGTGCGGTTGGTCCAGTCCATTTACTTACGTGGAAGTTGGTAGCATGATCTTTCGTGGCTAGTGTTGAAGACACTAAACCGACTTCGAACCCAGGTTGGGTGCTGCAGACTCAATATGTGCAAATGGGTGTACACGAATCCCAACCTAACGCACCTGCAAGACAGATGATCTGAACGAGACAATAATCAACGATATTAATGTGGCCAAATATCTTGGTAATAAGATTTAAATTGTAGAATCGTATGAACGAAAAGAAGAATGGACGTTGATTTTGTCAGGGATGCAATGTCAGTCGTGTTTTAAGGTTATTTATAAAGGCATCCTTCTTTATGCTGTGACGTAGACTATAAATGCACTCTCGAGACGGTGAAGTAGATATACGCAATCAGGCGCCTGAGTGCTAATTAAACGCATCGTCTTCGTCTTATTTTGTTTCACTTGATTTTGCTTCGTAATTCACTATAGTTTGTTAATTAGTAAATATTTAACTATCCGCTGTGGAAAAGATGGGATTGATCTTATAATGTTTTCCTTTAGTACAGTCTTCGTCTGAGCCAGTAGGTAAGTATTGATCTTCTACGATAAAAACTTCCAATGTAGTCTGTCGCTCGGATAGGTATATAATCGCCAGAGTTGAGTTTTAAAAATAATGCTGGTCATTTTTCAGAAAGCATCATTTAGCTCCAAACTAAGCGTATTATGGGAACTACATGACTGATATACCTACTAATTATATTACTTTTTTGAAAATACATATTTGTACATAGAAAACACCCAGACAAATATTGGTAGTCTTTACAAACATTTGTCCCGCGGCGGACTAAAATTAAACCCGCAATCTTCTGCGTCACAGACGGGGTTTTCTACGCCCACTGCGCATAGAGGATATCAAAAAACCGTTTTAACTTATTTGCAGGAACAGGTAAAATTATTATAGAATATTTATGTATTATTATTAATATTATTGTAATTACTTATTAAAATTACATGTCATGCCAGGAATGCTTAGAAACTTAGAGAATTGCAAGACCATTCCAAGCACTTGCTCTAACTCTCTCTAAATTATGTAGGTGTGTTCATTTATCAGTATCATACATACCGATTACTATAACCTAGTTTTAATAATATAGAAAAATATGAATAGGGAGTGGGTGTAGTTACATCTTTAGAAACTTCCGTTACATGGTCAAAAGTGAGTGAACAATACAATATGAATTATGGACTCTGTTATGACCCCTGACATTGTCTAGCGACAGAGGCTCGAGTTCTCCAACAAAATGAAAGTCTAACAATGGATTATGATGATAGATTTCTGTAAAATAAAGTTAAAAAGCTTTATTTTAGAATATTACGACTATACCACGTACTTTACTATTCTCCTGCTGACGGTACTACCCGTCTCACGACCGTCGAGCGTGGTCGCGGACGGTGCTCATGAGGAAGGACCTCTATACGGTCAACGAAACGTCAGCAGGAGAATAGTAAAGTACGTAGTATAGTCGTAATAATATTCTAAAATGATACCAAACCACGATAATTTTCATTCCATAAAAAGCTTTGATTATAACCTTACCACCAGTTATTATGTTGGTGAACTCAGGCCTAAGTAAAGCAACGGTAATCGCTTTTTGTCGAATGGGTATACACAGTATATTGTTTTGAAAAGCTTTTAGTTTTTAAATACTTAAAAAACCCCGCCCCTATCCTGAATTGGCCCTACAGATGCTTACAAATATTACCCTATAGATATTATAGTTTATTTAAGTTTTTTTTACCGCCAACATCGATAAATCAGATCTTTCAATCGTGACGGTGTGACACTGATCTGAATAAAATAGATGAAGTACCGCCATTGTGGGCCAGAATACGGTCGTCAATTGAATAACGATTCTAGTAGCCAAACAGGGGTCCGAAATAGTGATGCACGAGGTGAGTTTTTCATCGATATCGATGGAATTGGTGTCCATAAAATTTTATTTCAAGACATCATAACAACAATACATCCTTCAGTTTACCAGTGTTTAATCTCTATGTTATGACAATGTACTCTTTTAAAACACAAGATACAAGCTCACGCTTAGTTTGGGTCTGGCAAAAAAATCCACTCAGTAAATTATATTATATTTGTTTATTCTATTTGCATTGTGAATTGTATTTTCTTCTTTGGTAATACATTTTTTATGATTATTTTTATTACCATAGGTTCCTACTGAATCGTCAAAATAGCGTACTATTTCTCTTCTTTTTCAATCATGCTACATGGCAATCTGTTTCTTTAACAATAGTCGAATTTGCTCTCCGCTTTGGAATCAAAGCGGACAGCAAATTCGTCTTAACACACCCGGTTTATGTCGTTCAAAGAGAGATCCTCATCGAGTTTACCTCAGAAATTAATCAACCAAAGTAAAAATCAATAGGTTTTTATTCATTAAAATCACAAGGATCATATAAACTACGTGAATTAAAAAGTTAAATTACGCCGATTTCTCGTGCGCTACTAAACTAAGCCTAGAAGAATCAGACAACAAACTCTGCTTGTTTTTTTGATGATCATTCATTCAGCTATAGTGTGGTGCCAATCGAACAAGGTGAACTCATTTACCCATCACTATATAGATCTCAAGCACACACAAATCATCACGAGAGCCCTCGAGTGTATACGGGACGCTGTGTGTAATCACCAACTCCTTGGAACAATGTAATTGGATGGATGCTATCAACTGTGCAGTAGTGTATGACGATTGCAAAACGATCTTACGTACATAGGTATAATTACCTAGTACCATCTGGAAACATACTGGACTAAGCTCAAAGATATTGCTATAATTTACTCGCCTCTCGTTCTGCATCTGGGTATCTCAATACCAATAGAAGGCATTCGCAACTCCTGATAATCACGACTCAGGAAGGTCAGCACTTTTTCTGTGAATGTAGGTGTATTTATTAACTGGGGAACGCCCGCAACTTGGTCCGGCGAGTTTATCGCCGACTAAAAAGAAGATAATCTAAACTCGCAATTTTGTTGGTATTTTTTTTGTGTACGTCGCTCACTCCGCCAGGTATAGGGACCTGCCCTCGAATGACCAAAAAAATGACAATGGTAAATGACATCCAACACTGCTATTAACTCGTAAAGATGACACTTCTTAACTTCTTAAATGCCCGTTTTACAAGTTTTAAAAGGTTTAGTACTTTTCAATATTTTTTTTTCGTATTTGAAGGGGGTGACGGATAAGATTGGTAACATCTTGAAGAGGTTCTCAATCAAGTCAGTGTTCATTCCGCTCTCAAAAGTGGCTAAGCAGCTTCGAACACCTAAGGACGTGGTACCTCTGCAAATGCCGGGTGTTTATAAAATAGATTGTAGCTGTGGCCGTGCTTACATCGGGCAAACGAAGCGGACAATTGCTGAAAGGGTCAAAGAGCACATTGCAGCGGTCAAAAATCGCCAGATCAATAAGTCGGCCATAGCGGAGCACCTAGTGGATTCAGGACCAAACCACTGGATTGAGCTTCATGACCCTAAGGTGCTATCTGGTGAACGCCAATATTATAAGAGAATAGTGCGGGAAGCGATTGAAATCAAAAAGTACCCCAATTTTAATCGTGAAGACGGCTATAGACTCTCTGCGTCCTGGAATCCCGTGATAAACAGGTGTTCGCGTCGCGATCCGATTGTGCAGTGCGGTGATACGGTTAGTGTAGTGTGTCGTAATGTGAACATGGACTTTTCTGATTCTGAAGATGAAATGAGGGTAGTTGCGGCTACTGCCTTTATTTCTCGACGATAGCTCCGTGTACTCCAGTCATCCCGTGACCACGGCTGTTGCAATACAGTCGAAACGTCGGGAATATAATAAATAAGGTAAACGCGATAAAGACCCGTTAAACTTGTAATTATTTAAAAGGTTTATTTGGCATTGTTATGCTCGTCAAAATCAGTCTTTCCCTGCTGGATGTAGACACAGTCTTCATGAGGCACTGGACTGAGATACTTTTAAGTTTAGTTTAGTAAATACATTTTTATCCATTGTTACCTATGTTATGGATGTAACAGCCGTGTGTGTGAAAGCTGAAATAAATACTTATGAATTTGAATTGACATTTCGTTAGTGTTTCAGTTTTAAAAACATTTATTCATACAACTATGTACAAGTAGGTATATACAAAAAATACAGATGAAACAGCTAGCTATCTAAAGGCCGTTGCAAACGATCTATAGATAGCTCAACTGATCCAGATCACTACCAGGCGGAAGCGTTCCCAAAATACTGGCCGCATTGCCACGCTGAATGGCAATGCTAATGCGTTGACCCAGATAAGAGCCAGCTCTCTTGTCACGCGTCGCTTCGACCAGTCGCCTTGAAAGAAATTTTCGTTAGAGGGCTGGTTAGTTTCTTATTCATACCTAAATAGATCAAAAGATCAATACTACCTATCTTAGGATTTGGTGATAAGTACATATCGATATGTATGCCATGCCATCCTCTACAAATAACAGATAGCAAAGCTGGAGCGCGTGCGCATACAAATAAATATTGATCGTAAGATTATCTTTGAAATTTCTGGCCTACAGTTGAGATATATCAGATCTTACAGACGCCAGTTCAATTCACTTTTAACGCGTTTCATCATCATCAGATCAAAGTCCTCTACTGGATATTGGTCTGGTCTCCCACAAACAAAGTTTCCCTCCCCCAGTAGTCCCTAGAGTATCCTGGGACGATAACTATGTCACAGATATCATTGGGTGGGGGGCGGTAATACACCTTCATTTTTTTGATTGCCCCTCCAAGATCCCTTACTCCCACGATTCAGTGAGCCTTTTTGTGATACTATAATTTAAAATACGCATTTTTTTGAAATTCTTCCTATCCATATCCCAAATATAAAAACATTATTCGCCATTGTAATCGATTTTAGTATTCAATCGAGACGTCCGTTTCGACGGGAACTAAGTAAGTACCTAAGATCGAATGAGATAAACCTTAAAATGTTCGCGCGTTACTTGAATAAGCAAAAACTTAAGAGACAAAGAGATTCGGCGGATATGCACCATTTTTTAAGTACTGCAGAATGCAATACGTGATTTGTTGGTAAAAATAAAACCCGTCAATGATAAGTAAAACTTGCAAACCGACTGTTCCGCGATCTCTTCTCAGGCCCGAGTTCACCAACACAATGACGGGTGGTTAAATCCTAATAAAAGCGTTATGACACATGTTTTCATAAGAATCTGTGTTAACGCTGATACAATTTCATAAATGTCGAACTACGTATAAAATCTACCAATGTAATTAAGGGGGTTTTTTTTTATGTTTGTAGATTTCAATTAAATGTCAAAAATCAGGGTAGTTTTAAGGACAAAGGAGTCTATGGCCATCTCCATACGAATGCGCTACTGTAAATTGGTAATAAATAATTGAAAAGGTCATAAAATATGTGCATTTTATGTGTTTGTTTCAAACACATAAAACGCCGATCTGGGGATCGTCCTTCGAGCCGGATTTATTTTGTTGAATTCAAGCCTTAGTCAAGCACTTTCGGTAGATTGGTCGTGGTTAAGCAGGTCTTGTTTGAGTATCGACTTGTGCGATGCGTCTCCATTCAAGTCCATTTAAGTAGTGAACTTGATAAGGCCTGACCATCGCATAGGAAAGCGGCCACGTAATCTTGTTTTCTATGTATAATATGTATATACAAAAAAAAAGTTAATAAGTAGTATATCAGTCATGTAGTTCCCATAACACAAGCTCTGCTTACTTTGGGAATAGATGATGCGGTGTGAAAAATGTCCAGCATTATTTATTTTATTTATTTAATCTGTTTCCCTCCTGATTTGCACTACCACAAGCCGACCTTTGTGTCACAGTGGGCGAAGGTCCGCCTGAGACGCAGAAGGTTGCGGGTTCGATTCCCGCCGCGGGACAAATGTTTGTATTATTAGCAAATGTTTGTCTTTATTCTGGGTGTTTTCTATGGATAATATTTATGTATTTACAAAAAAAGTATATAAGTAGTATATCAGTCACGTATTTCCTTTAACACAAGCTCTGCTTAGTTTGGGGCTAGATGATGCTGTGTGAAAAATGACCATTATTATTATTCTTGCACGTTCCGAACACGCAGCAACTCATTTCACCACCTTGTCTGAACGTCGATGCCTTTTTCATCAAAGAACATCCAAGATGAGACTGAAAATCCTTACTTAATACATTTTTCTACAACACAGTATCTACCACACTGCAGCTAATAAGTCAAATGAAGTAGTGAACTATATAATAAATTCAAACACATACAATAGATACACAATAGGTGCGAGTTTGAGTCTAGCTGCTGGACAAATGTTTGACAGTCCTGTTTTTTTAATAAGAAGGGTATTATTTCACAGAAAACTTACGCGAAATCTCGCCTCTCAATCATAGAGTGTGGTTGGTAACAATAGATAAAATGCCATTAACGAAAGTAATAATAATTTAAAAATATATATACATACTTTACTGTTCTATTTCTTTTAGTACCTACCTCCCAGAGTTGGTCACCATTGTGACTTTTCCATGGGTAGTTGTCATATACCTTTACAAATATTCCTTCAAAACATAACAGTTACATCCATAGTCTTGACCCCCCACTAGGATTCCCTATGACGTGTTTTAGGAACTGCGAATACTAAAAGTCTTCCCTCCGGACGTCACCCAGAATCAAGCTCCCGCTTGTAAGTTTTTAGAGATCCTTGATTCCTGATCATATTAAGGATCTCTAAAAACTTACCATAACATTTTCTGACTCCATTTTCTGTAGGATATGAATGCATTCCATTCAGAGAAGTGACGTCAGATACTATGAATGGATTGGTTTATTGATATTTGATTGTGAGTGAGTTTCCTATACCTGAGTGTAATTCCTATTTCCGACTTTATTGGAACTCTCATACTGAATCGTAATGCTTTGAGCTCTACTAAATCTGGCTCATGCCCGTCGGTACTAAAAAACTTAAGCAAAGTTTTAAGCAAGTTTTGTTGACTGTTTTTAGGGTTCCGTACCTCAAAAGGAAAAACGGATTCGTGTATAAGTATTTTTTTTTCCTTTGATCTTTTTTTCTTTTTTCGTTGGACCGTTGGACGGACAACGAAGTGAGGGTAGTCCGCCAGTCTGTCTGTCAGTCTGTCAAGACCATTTTTCTCAGGAACGCGTGGAGATATCAAGTTGAAATGAATATCAAATACCCTACATGAAAAACGCAACATATGGCGAATTCTAATGTTTGGACGTTCTTCTGAATATTCTTGAAGTATTCAAATGTTTGTACGATTAGCCAATTTTTGTCTCGGGTCTATGTATAATATATATGTATTTAAAAAAAAGTATGTATTGAGTATGTGGAAGTCTAGGTAGATATAACTGCTTATAGTGTTGGTATAAGGTAGATCAGCGAGAAATAACACGATCGTCTTCACATATAATATATCCGTTTATTCGGAAAAGAAAAGAGTCATGTAGTTCCCATAATACAAGCTCTGCTTAGTTTGGGACTAGATGATGTTGTGTGAAAAATGTCCAGCATTTTTTGTTTTTATTTTATTATTATACCACCTATTAAAAAAAAAACATTTTAATCCGTTCAGAATTAACGAAGATGTCGCGTTACAATACACACAAAAAACGAACTTTCGTCTGTCTGTCATACACACAGACTCTGTTGAAAATAGAACCTGTGTAATTTTGAAGCTTGATCTATTTACTATGACTCATTCACAGAAGAAAACATTAAATCGCTCTAAATTGTTACTATTGCTATAGTAAATCAAGGTAACATCCAGACCAAATTGTATATTTGCAATGAATATTAATCTTTTAGCCGGAAACATAAAACCAGAGTTGTCGCTATCGACAAAAAATTTTGACATCCATAGCGCGCAACGCTGTGAACTTTCATTATGAAAAGAGTATTAACTATACAAATACAGTACAAATAAACACTATTGATAAACTATCCTAACCTACTACTATTATGGTATACTATGCAGTATTAATCTATTACTCCATTATCTTAAAAAATATATACTTACTAATACTTAGTTTTAAAATATTATTATAGATCACAGAAAAGAAGGGACTCTTCTAACACAGGTTATTTCAACTTAAAAGAAGAGCTCCCAACCCTTATCATGTAATTATACTGTAACATAAATAAAAAACTTTTAGATTTTTGTTTTTAATTTTTTTTTTTTGGTTATAAACGTGAAAGTTTGTGAGTATGAACGTTTGTTACTCTTTCACGCAAAAACTACTTAACGGATTTTGATGAAACTTTACAGTAAGATAGCTTATACATCAGAATAACACAGAGGTAACTTTTTGTGTAGGTACCACGCGGGCGAAGCCGTGGGCAGAAGCTAGTCCTACTAATATTATAAACGCGAAAGTATGTGAGGATGGATGTTTGTTACTCTTTTACGCAAAAACTACTGAACGGATTTTGATGAAACTTTACAGTAAACTTTACAGCTTATACATCAGACATAGGCTACTCTTCATCCGTGTGCAGCCGTGTGCGTAAGCCGTGTGCAGAAGCTAGTATTGGATAATCCTTTCTTAGTGCACTTTTACACACCAAAATGAACCTAACCTCTAAACTCTCTGAGTATTCTGTAAGTAAATAAATAAATAAACAATGCTGGACATTTTCACACATAATCATCTATTCGCAAACTAAGTAGAACTTTCGGTATGGGAACTACATCACTGATACCTATATACTACTTATATAATTCTCTAGGACTTACAGTTTGCTGACAGTCTACCAAACGATTTTACATAAACTTAGACAAATACCACTTTCTGTTGGCGTAAACGCCTGCGGCAAGATTGAATTGTATGGAGATGACATGAGCTGTGGAAATGTCATGTGACTTCTGCCAAGTTTTCCCTTGACAAATTTGCGATATCGTAAAAGGAAAACTATGCGTGAGATATTTGTCTAGATCCCTGGTTAGGAACATAATCTTAATATTTCAAATATATAAATCTTTGCTTGACTCACTGACTGATGGATAACCAACACGGAGGACTTTGCGAAATTCCATCATGAACGCGACGAAGTCTTCGGGAAATTTTAGTAGTTTCGTTATAAAAACACAGATTTCTGTTTCTGCTATGATCATAGCGCTACTATGCCGAAATATCAATAAACCTCGCACAGGAAATCGTCGTAAATATCCTGACGATATTTTAACGGTCGCTGGTAGCCAGTGGATAGCCGGCTTTAGACCGTTCGGTGTAAGATACCAATAGGCATATTGAATAGTCTACCGGATGATTGATAGACTGTTATCCATCTGTAAGAGGTTTAAAAAAAACACCCATCAGCTACGAATATAGTCTTGACCCCACACTAGGATTCCCTGTATCCCGGGTATCAGTATCTACAAGTACCATGGTACCACAATACCCAGATCGGGAACAAATACCTGCAGTGCATGCATACATTTTTCCCGTAGCGGTAATCGAAGCCACACCTCTTGCGTCTAAGCCAGCTACTCGCTGCGCCACCGCAAAGGATAAAATTAAAGTAGATAATTTAGCGGTAGGTCTACGAGTAAAGTTTGATTGAAAACTAACATGTTTCGTTAGTTAGAGATATATCTCTTACCAGTGGAAAGCGACCTTTTTAAAAAAATATTATTTGTCAGCCTACAGTAGCTATAAAACCAAATGGCGCGATATATCCCACTAAAACCACTTTTACAACATTAAAGAGTTATTTAGTAGTTCTGAAACTTATAAAATTTGATGGACGATTGAGAAGTTCTGAATTTTTCTTTAACCAATTTTCCCCCAAGGTATATCAAACTGTAATGCGGTTCAAGAAAGGTTATTTATCTTTAGTTTTGATAATATTGTATCTATTTTTGTTATGGCGTACAATAAAGTATTTTCATTCATTCATTCATTCATTTCTAGGATAGGTTGTAACACCATACGGCACTGAAATACAGGGTTATTTATACTTCTCGTACTTCTAATATATTGCGAATAGAGATTCACAAGTCATGATAGGATTCGACTTTGTTTCACTGATGTGAAACGACATCATTTGAGTTTATCAATTGGTTTGTAATCATCTTTAATGAATGCAATTGACCTGACCTTGCTTCTCAGAAACGCAATGCATATGCAACAAACATTAAAGCTACAAAATAAACGGTACAAATGTTTTCATGGCCTAGTTTCTAGACAAATACAACTTTCTGTTGACGTTAACGCCTGCGGAAAGATTGAATTGTAAATTATATAATCTGTGGAATTGTCACGTGACAAATACAACTTTCTGTTGGCGTTAACGCCTGCGGAAAGAGTGAATTGCAAATTATATAATCTGTGGAATTGTAACGTGACAGCTGCCAAGTTTTACCTTGTCAAATTTGCGTTAGCGTGAAAAAGTAAGCGTGAGGTATTTGTTTAGACCTAATCCCACACTATATAGGGCCATCTGTATGGTGGGTATCAGGAAACACGAGTACCGGTGTTGTACCGGAATCAAATCAAAATCAAAAAAACATGCAAATAGGTATTTGTCGTTTGTATATATTCCATGATTTGTACAAAATACAAAAGATGGAACATCTATATATGAAACTAGCTATCTATGAACCGGTGCAAACCTATGGATAGATCAACTGATCCAGATAGCTACCAGACGGAATCGTTCAAAATTTTTTGCCTGCATTGCTACGCTGAATGGCAATGCTAATGCGTTGACCCAGAAGAGCCAGCTCTCTTGTCACGTGTCGCTTCGACAGTTTAATTGTTTTCCAAAATTCGATGTTTACAAAATCAATAAGTGATTTGATTCGGTAGTATTTTTTTAGTGACATCTTGATTCTCGAACCGCTTTTAAAAGTTTTTAACGAAATACGATAGGTAATAAATTACTTCAGTAATTCAACATAAAACACACAATATAATGTCTTAGCTCAAGGAAGAGTAGTATGATAAACTTGCTGAATCTAATGCTGGGGCATTAGATTCAGTTTGCACAATGCGCAATAATACTAAAAGCTTTTATCTCATAATGAGGTTTGTCACCGAGATGCAAATAGTTTGTAGGGCTGGTGAATTTGTGAGCCGCTACATTGAGCTATAATCGCTTTAAGCGATAAGACCGCCCATTGTGCGTTTCTTTTGTTTTTTTGTCTTTTATTATGTTTCTGTGTTTTGTACTGTAAATTATGCACAATAAACAGTTTATCTATCTATATGGTGGTCAGCTCTGACTTCTGACACAGCTTCACGAATGTATAGACATGAGTTGCCGTAAGACATTTTGTTTTTTACAAGCTTTTAATAAATATTTTATAAGTAATTATTTAACTTTACCGTATTTGTATTTATAAGTCAAATCTAGTAACTGAATTGTGACCAGTTATCCCAGCGATTAAGCTGATATTTTGCATACACGCTTGGTTTGGATGACAGTGCATGGAAATCATTTTAAATCCAATATGGCGGACTTTCAAAGATGGCGGACCTATAATCTTTTATGCATCCCCATGATATGGGTATCAAATGAAAGAGATAGCTGAGATAAATACGAAAAAGCTTGTTTAAAAAAAAATACATTTTCATATTAACAATTTGATTAGTTTATATACAAGTATACGGCCCACCTCTTGGTAAGCGGTTACGTTTGCAACACCAGATTTATCACTCGCGCGTTGCCCTGATATATAACGGGTAAGTCTTATGTGCCTGTAATTTAACCGGCATCCATTACCCTTCAAACCAGAACACAGCAATCCTCCGCTCAGAACTCAGTAATGCCACTAATGTTCTACCACCCAAGTGTTACGTATACAAGATAACTCCACCAGTGCTTCTTTAACTTCAAGATCATTTAATTTTAAGCGACCTCGATGGCGCGGGCGAGTTTTTCGACGACTTACGCTGCAAAATTCGTCACCAAGAAAAGCAATTTTATTTTAATGGGATAATAAATAACTATGCCCACCCTGAAAGTCCATTCTAAATATTGAAGAAATATTAAATATTTTTGAAATCGGTTGAGCAGTTTTGTAGGTTACCTCCTACATCCAAACTTACAAACCTTACTCCTCTATAATATTAGTTAGATTTGATTGCACAAGATAAAACAAGTACATAGGCGAACTTAATTCTAACTAGCATTTTCTTCCAGCTAACCTTTGTGTAATGAAGAGTGGCCCCACTCTTGGCAGTGCTTTTGAAGCAGATTACCAAAAAAGAGAGAGAAAACTTCATTTATTTCTATTTTAGTATAACTGTATTTTATTTGAGCTCTGTAATAAATATTTTTTATTAGTTTTTTTATTTATTGATTTAATATTCGTGTAGATAACCTTCCTTAGTTCATATTTTAAAGGAATCTTGCACGACCCGCGTAGTTGGCCCACCGCAGGGATCTTTTACGTCTCACCTGCCAAGCTATGCAACTCTTGAGGTTATTAATAATCTTTACTATAGGAATAAATATATACCAGGATATTCCCGTTCGCCATTTATATTCTGTGATTATGAGTGGGTAGCTATGAAATCAGGAATCTGTCAGCCCTAAACCCATCCGACGTTTTAGCATGCTAGTCCCGTGACCTGGTTAGCCCTTCCTCATAGTCCACAGAAATAACCTCGTCGGTTTATTTACTATACGACGTGTTTACTATTTGTTTTGTGAAATTATAGTTTTTTTTAAAAGGTCTTTTTCAGCTATTCCTACTTTTATATTCTACTCTTAGCTATTAGCTGTTTGTTTTAGTTTTTTTAAACAACTATCGTGAATATCATCAGTCATCTTGTTAAACGGCATCGCATTGACGCTATTAACGGAAGGAGAGCATCGCGATCTTACCCTGATGAAAACTCTCGGAGTGAATCGAAACTTAGTCAGTGACTTCAGCGATGATACGTGAAAATACCCGTTTTTCAATATGAATGTTTGTTTAATATTTCATACTCCGAACGAACACGTTTCTTTAAAAGTTATTTTATTACTTGCCTTATGTTATCGACAAAAACTACTATGAAACAAAAACAAGAAACAAACAAACACGCTCACGACTGTATTCTCTATGATGGGCAGGGTGTATCATACGTCCAAACATTAGATAAGGCACATGCCAGCATTTTGCAAGTGGTTAGCATTCCACGTGACAGGTTACAAGCCCATCGCTCTTTATCAGAACATTAACTATGGCACATGCCTTTGAATTTTTGTGTTTTTTTCGAGTTACTTTTATGCGAAGTTTTTTACTGATCCGCCATGGACCTATGTATTTTTGCTGTATAAATGTATATTACTATCTATGCTTCGTCCACATGGCGTGGTACCTTGATAAAAAATAGCCTATGGCGTTAAAGTCCTGAACTATAAGTATGTACCTGTTCCAAATTTCATCCGAATCAGTCCAGTCCTTAAAGAGATTACCTATTAGCAGCAAACATTCAAACTTTGATAACTATAATTTATTATTACCTAGTATGAATTAATTAATATTTATATCAAATTTTAACTATTTAGGTTTACTAGGTTTAATAATACTAAGACTAAATTTTAATGTAAGTAAGGTACACGAACTTGTTAATTTTATTATTGACAAATGTTTAATTAGGTATCTAAGTAGTTGATTCACAAACATAGAAAAATGCCTGCTGCTTTTGTTAAGCATTTTTTTTTTTCGGAGAAGCTTTTCGCGACACAGTTTCCTTAACTTAATTTATATTAACATTAAAAAAAATCTTGACAGTTTCCATCACAGCATCATCTAGCTCCAAACTAGGCAGAGCTTGTATTAGGGGAACTACATGACTGATATACTATCAATATACTTTTTTGTTTTTGTAAATACATAAGTACTTTATTATGAAATACATTTATTCATACAACTATGTACAAGTAGGTATATACAAAAAATACAGATGAAACAGCTAGCTATCTAAAGACCGTTGCAAACGATGTATAGATAGCTCAACTGATCCAGATCACTACCAGGCGGAAGCGTTCCCAAAATACTGGCCGCATTGCCACGCTGATTGATTATACATGGAAAGACCAAGACCCGAGACAAATATTTGCAGATCTTACAAACAACTGTCCTGCGGCGGGAATCGAACCCCTAACCTTCTGCATTTCAGGTGGGCCTTCGCCCACTGCGCCACAGAGGTCGTCAAAAGAGACCATTATTTTAATGTTTTTTTTCTGACCCATTTTCTTATTAACCTCTCAGCGGTGGCTAGGTACTTGGCATATTAGTTAGTCGAATTTATTGACACAAATCAACAATAAAAAATAAAGAATATAGATTTTTGTTCTATTTGTGTACAACTTTGTACACAAATAGAACGTACCAACAAAATTTCAAGTCTCTGGGATTTCGGCTTAGGCTGTGTTATCAGTAAGTCAGACACGCAACGATTTTATAAATTTAGATTAATATAGAAACAATGCTCGATCGATCGATACCAAGATCTTCAAGGACGCGCCTTATATTGATAATGATTTATTACAAACACGATTCTAGAATACAATTGAATGGCAGAAGATGTAAAGATCGTTTGCAACGGTCTTTAGATAGCTAGCTGTTGCATCTGTATTTTTAACCGTTGGGTAAAAAGTATTTTTTGTATATTACCTACTTGTTCATAGTTGTATGAATAAATTTGAGATTAATATATTTAAAAAAAAGTTAATAATTCTAGCATCGATACAATTCAATCTCCTTAAAAAAAACTAAGAGTAACTTTGACGAGATCAAAAATGGATCCCAAATGAAAGTTTTGATCTTGTCTCAATCTAATAACTATCAGTAATCAGCTCAACAATTATATTTCAATCGTCTTTTGTTTTTTACAAAAAACAAACAAACAAACACGCTCGCGACTGTCTTCCCCATGGTGGACATCCTCAGATACATACTCAGTGAGTAGATCTCTGAGGATACCAAGTAGGAGGTAGTCAGATGCACGTCCAAACATTACATTTGGTACATGCCCGCGTTTTACAAGTAGTAAGCTTGTAAACGCGTCCATGTGACAGGTTGCAAGCCCATCGCCGCTTATTGGAACACTAACTATTGTCACATGCCTTCGAATTTTTGGTTCTAGGACA
This sequence comes from Perizoma affinitatum, assembly GCA_961405105.1. Classification (NCBI taxonomy): domain Eukaryota; kingdom Metazoa; phylum Arthropoda; class Insecta; order Lepidoptera; family Geometridae; genus Perizoma; species Perizoma affinitatum. The sequence goes on from OY560188.1 coordinate 13,250,299, forward strand.
TGCCGGTCTCCTCACGATGTTTTCCTTCACCGTTTTAAGCACGTGTTAATGCCCACATAAATAATTTTATTTCATTAACAATATTTATTTTTAAAATTCTTAATCAAGGAACACCGTTTATCCTCGAGTCGCTAACTGTTGCCTGTTTCTGGCACACTTAAGTATGTATTATGGAATAGTTAATGATAATAATATATTATACTCTGTGGTAAGTAATTATGTAGGTAAAATAACAATATAGTGTTTTCATAGTATGTGGTTCACTTATAACCCCTTGTAATCTTTCGTACAGTCCGTTTCGTCCAAAGGTTGTCTGGTAGAGATCGCTAATTAGCGAAAAGAACTCCCATTTTACAACAATGTTAAACTTTGTTCTATTTATTTAAGCTGAAATATATTCGAACACAAGTAACATTGATTCTAGTTTGATAAGTCATATAGAAATCTGCCAATAGCGTCTTGTAAATTAGAATTTTCGGTGGTAAAATTACCTTGGTGGCTAGGCAAATACCACTATCAGTTGGCCTGCGGAAAAAAATAATTGTATAGAAATTACATTAGCTTAATGTCACGTGACTGCTGTCACGTTACCTTAACAAATTTGCGTTAGCGTGTAAGGAAAACTAAGCGTGAGGTATTCGTCTAGATTCTAGACCCTCTCATCTCTAAGATAAGAACAGATTTGCACGTCAATAATTTGCACTCTAGGTCAAAATTATCATGAATAATCATATATTTACATCAGTGAAAAACGTTTATAGGACTCGACAGAACTATAAAATAAAATCTACATTTCCTGTCCCCATCTTTTGGTGACATCTATCGGAAGTGTAGTCAAGGAAACGATTAATTGTTAAAAAGCGATGCTTTAAATAGGGGTGGCACGCATCCGTTCTATTAGAGATTTTTCAGTATCCACTTTTAGAAGTGCCTTTTTTTAGGTGGCTAGCGATAGGTCCGATGTTAACGATGTCCTTCTGGCTATGGAAGTGTAGAGAGAGCTTTAAAATGGTATTCTCTTGAATATTTTAAGAATATAGGCGAAGGTTTTTTTAATACCACAAAAATAAAAAAGCTTTTTACCAAAACAAACGGAGAAAAAGAAGTCTTATAAGTTTAATAATAATTTTACTTTTTGTTTCTTTTTTCAATTTATTATATTATATTATCTGTGTTGTGTGACTTGTTTTTAAATAATTAGTGTAATTAAGTCTGCCCCGTTCTAATTAATCAATTAATAATAATAATATCAGAAAAATTATCAATCCAAGCAGACTTTAAATACGAGATAGGAATGAAAGTATGGAAGCAAGCATAAATAAATTAGCAGTTAAATGATTTGAGTATACGCATCAGAATGTAGCCTAGATGATTGGGTCACACTGCGACCAGACCCAGTGATATGACGGCCATTGCACCCTCGTATCAAAAGGGAGTCGTGCTAGATCCCCTTACATTCCATTAGTTAACACACATTTACTAACAATAGACTAGAATGTTGTAATTTAGAAGATAAAAATACAAACTTGGTTGTTTTATTATTCAATAGCAAAGCTAAAAATTATAACCTTAGTAAATATTTCATTTCATTGTACTTGAAATTACTTATAATGTACACATAAAATTAAATAGGGTTTAAATGTAAAAATTAAAAAATAAAAAAATTATAAAAATCATTAGTTATTGCCATTTTAAATTCATTTTTTAATTATAAAAATAATTCATTGGAATTATCTCCACACTAACCTACCCTCATCACACAACGCCGATGCAGTTGTGACAGACAGACAGTCGCGTGCGCAGTAGGAAGTCATTAGTTACATCGCAGATCATTCAATAGTCACTAGGTACTGACAAAGGGAGATTTCACTATTTAAAACAATTGATGTGGCAATATGCTGGCCATAAAGCTCGCAGAACCGAAAACCGCTGGGTAAAAAGGGTTCTTGGGAGACAACCACGAACCTGACGACCGGGTGTAAGAAGGCCGGGTCGACCGATGACATCTTGTCGAAAGTCGATGGAGAACGTTCGTCATGGCACTCTTTGAAAGAGGTTTATGTACACTAGACTTCTATACGTTATTATGTTCGGATTCTTGTTTACTTGTTAAGTTATAACCTACTCACCTAAGTAACCAAAAAAACGAAGGGCCCATTAAAGGGCGATGGGCTTGCTATCTGTCACGAAATGCGGGCTAGATATCTTTGTGTTTGCCTCTGACTACCTCTGTTTGCTATACGAATGAATACCTATTTTTATTTACAGAACATATGTCAATTAGCACTTATATAACAATAGTGCGATAGATGGATAGATAGACTCTTTATAGCACACAAAATAAAAACACAAAAAACAGGAATTCATTGGAATACAAGATACAATGGAAAGTCTTATACCTAACTAAAAGTTAAGGGGGTTAGTTTTGCTATTTGTAAAACACAACACAAAACACTATGACAACGAATAGTTTCAAAATGAATGACAATTCAGCATAAACTACTGACTGTAAGTCACAACAATGGGACACTTCAGCTGGTCACGTCGTCAATTCCCTATCAAAGATCGCGGATCGGCCGTTACTCAATTCTGGGTTACCGGTAGGTACGCTGCCAGGGGAGGCCTAAGGCTGCGCAATCAGGGGCGCGAAACAAGAATAAAATAAATAAGCTAAAACAATAATTCGCAAGAATAAAAGCAACTAGTTATACTAGATGTATTTATATTTTTTTCAGCAGTCGTATTAAATTTTATTCTTATATTTGTTTGTGTTATAAAAAATTATGTACATTTTTTTATTACTAAATATGTCATATATATAGTTTGACTACAAATATGGATTCCCTGTGTCGTGGGTATCTATTTATCCACCAAGTTTGAGCTCCGTACCTTTACTATTTTTAAGTAATGCTGGTCATTTTTCACACAGCTTTATCTAGCTTGGATAATTAGAACTACATGACTGATATACTACATGTATACTTTTTAAAGTAATTACATACATTTTATTCATAGAAACTACCCAGACCCCGAGAAAATCGAACGTTTAATTTTTTGTGTTTAGTAACTGAAAATGTTGTCCAATTGTGCCGTTCTAATTTTGCGATAATGAATAATATTGTGTGGCCGCTATCATAACAAGTTTATTTTGATGAAGTGTCAAATGTTTAAAGTGGCCCTACTGTAATACATTTTAGGTACTAGATTACGTCCCTGGCACAGGTAGGCGAGCCCATAATTTATGCAAATCCACTGATACCTACCATTATTCTGTGATAGTTTACTTTCTGCTGTCAGTTGCGGTTTATCAGGCCATTCATATATATTCTCAGTTGTTATGAAATATGGGTGATTCATGGTACAAAAGAAAATTATTGAGGACATTTCATGGCAAGTATGGCAACTAAACTAAAAAACGCACTCAGCTTAAACATCCGAAATTTAGATAAGAAAAGTCCAATAAGTATTAAATGGGGAACTCTATACTCTTCTATAATAAGCTTCAAATGTAACCGAGCAAATGTAAAAACGAAAATGTAATTGGTAGATTTAAATCGTACATGAAAATATATCTAGGATGTAGGATGCTATATACGAAACTGCCCATGCGATTTAAAAAAATATGATAAATTTATAATGGATCTTCAGAGTGGAAATAGGATAATATTATCTCACATGTCACATGCCCACTCTTTTCATAGTATTCCGCATTCCACGTGACAGTTTGCAAGCCCATCGCGCGCCGATTTATAAGGACACCTTACCGATGTCACATGCCTTCGACTTTTGGTTCTAGAGCAGTCCAGTTAATAATGTTTTCCATTTTGAAAGCAGAAAAATCCATTGTTCGTTCACTACCGTACCTACGACCTTTGGATAGGAAGTCACGGCACAATCCACTATGCCAACACGACACAGTGGACTTTTTTTTGTCACTTTTTTCAAATGGCATGAGAGTACTTGTTTTTTATCTGTACAGACTAGTTGACCTGAAGATTACTAGATGGCACCCTATGTCACAATCTGGGTGACCAAAACAGAATCGTCGACAAAATTGTTGATAAGTAAGTAGGTAGGTACTTAGTAGTTTCCATTTGTAGATATTATCAGTCAACATCAGTTATGCAATAAATATATTCATTCATTCACTCATTCAACACAATTTTAGACTTAGGTACTATCAACATAGTATAGGTTCCTTCTAAAATTATTAAACTAGGTAGCAGTAGGTACATTGTAAGTATTCCAGTAGCTATTCTAACACCATTATTCATATTCACTTAGCGTGATAAAAGTTGTTCGCCTTTATTCTTTGTTTAGTGTTAGAAAAGCACAGGGCTAGAGTTATTGAGCCGTTAAAGTTAGTGAGTTTCATGAATAAGAGGGTCACTTTTTGGTATGGAGCGTCGTCTAGGTAGAGCCGTAGGAAGAAGCTACTATGCCCAAAGTTTGTATTCGAAAAAAATGCGAGATCGCGCAAAAACATATCAGTCTCTTTATCAAACATAAACATAATATTTATGTGAAATAAATTCGAATACTTACGATAACTCGAAAGTAAAAAAAATATGAAAACATTCTATACCTTCAAAATAAATAAGATAAGTCGATTGTGAAAGTTTCGTTATGTCGTTTTCTTAGTTTATGTATACACATCATCATCTAGCCCTAAACTACGTGACTCATACTTATATACATTTTTTTGTAAATACATACATATTATACATAGAAAACAGGCAGACCCGAGGCAAATATTTGAAGATCATACAAACATTTGTCCTGCTGCGGGAATGGAACTGCAACCTTCAGGCGGCTCACTGCGCCACTGTCGTTTAAAGATTGTGTAATGTCCATGAAAAGGTTCTCTACGAAGTTTAATGAATCCTTTCACTGCACTCGTTCTTTTATCATTATCACCACCTGCACCACCTTTCTTTGTATTTTTTTTTATTATTGAAGTAGGTTTTTTTTCTGTTCAAAATGGCGACAATATGAATAAAATAAATAAAATCACAATAACCCTAAATAATATAGTTTTAATCCTGATTTGTCTCGTTTTAGTTGCATTCCTCTAAATCTCTAGTGAGAGTATGAAGAAAAATCCTCTTTTACTTAGAGCAAGCCTTTAATAAAATCTCACTAAAATAACTTCACTTTATTCTATTTTATTATCATACCACCCGACAAGTTACAAACTTTAGTGCTTCCAATCGATTTATCGTTATATCGGGCCTCAACTCGATAGATTTAATCGATATTCATCTACTAGTTATCGATGATTTACAAGTTGTAGTTACAACGTAAATGGCCGTCTTTATTTACTGTTAGATAAATTCTATGGATAAAATATTATAATGCCGGAGCAATCTATCGACGCAGATGATTAAATTAAACCGGTGTGTGAGGTGGGTACGAAAACAAGAGAAGATTTTACAACTTATGTTATTTGGATCCGTGTTGGCCTAGTGGGCGCTACCCGGACTTATGAATCAATATGGAATCCTATAATTATAGAATCTACAAGATCTAGTGTTTCTCCATATAATTTAATATTAGGCAATGTGAATTTGATACACTTAGTTTTTTAGCAATTAGTAGAAGATTTTTGACAGTAAACCAATCAAGAACTCTCGATAGAGATAAGTTCACAGCTTCGTAATTGGCTTTAGATCTATCAACTTTGAATATTATAGAAGTATCATCCGCAAATAGAACTATACGAAAAAGAATCATTATAAATAAATAAAAAACAAAATAAATTATGCTGGATATTTTTATCATCATCTAGCCCCAAACTAAGCAGAATTTGTGTGTTATGGGAACTACATGAATGATTATAATATATATATATATATTTGTAAATACGTACATATTATACGAGAAAACACCCAGACCCGAAACAAATATTTGCAGTTCATACAAACATTTGTCCCGCTGCGGGAATCGAACCCGAAACCTTCTGCGTCTCAGGTGGGCCTTCGCCCACGGCGCCACCGAGGTCGTCACGTATACCAAAAACAAAAAAGGGCCAAGTATCGAACCCTGCGGCACCCTCATGATAAAAACAGGTATCTACCTACAAGCAGAAGTCATGGGAAAAGATGAAGAGATTTGTATAAACAAACAGTCAGTCCCGATGACCACACAAACGACCGGACAACCGTTTGATTTTTACTTATTAGTATTGATGAGTTAGACAACCCCATGGAAGCTAAATGAAGGCAATTGTTGCACATCCGGTACTAATCGCTAACAAATTAAAGACTCACGACCTGGTACTGGGCAGAGCAGGAAGTAGGTAGGGTACACTTAATCTAAAAAGTATCTATCCTACCTATTAAGCTTTCGGAACGTAGGTATCTAGGTAGGTAGAAGGCATGTGCCATCAGCTAGTCTTCCAATAAGCAGCGATTGGCTTGCAATCTGCCATGTGGAATGCTATATTAGATAGGTCTTACAGTTTTAAGTTTTGGTCAAAAATTAAGAAACAATGCTACTTAATGCTTCTTCAAGCTTATCAAAATGTAGTCTTGATTAGGTACCTATTTGCATGAATGTAGTCTCGTTACCAATCTGAGTATTCATTCCATCGAGGTGATCAACTCGAAAGCGTGTTCTGAAGTCATATTGTATTTTAGAGTTTTTGCGTCTTATGAATTTCACATATTTACCTATTAGGGACGAATATGGCATAAATCTTAGCAATTTGTACTCCTATAAGTATGTCTAATATGAACTAGTGATACATAATGTATTTAAGAATTTTGGAACAGCTTTTTAATCAAAAAGCTAGAATTTCAAATCGTCTAGATTTGCACTTTCTGATCAAAAATAGCTTTTTGGGAGACAGAGAGATGGCAGCAAGATTGAGAAGAAGGTCGGAGCAGCGCTATCCATATGTAACAGCATATAGCAGAGACCAGAACCCTCAAACTGAAGCTGGCATCTTACTGATAATGTAGGGCTACGCGGGAGTTCATAAAACGCCCCTAAACTACCTATGGAATCTATAGCGACTCGTGGTCGGCTCTAGAATCTGTGACAAACCACGGTTCCGTTGCAAATGGAAACGAAAGAGCCGACGAGTTAGCGAAGGATGCGGCATTAAAATCTAAAATGAGGCCTGTCTATGATGCATGTCCGGCCTCGTTTTCAAGCGGGAAAACCGCGACTCCTTATGGTTTTTTTGGTTCCATCACCGAAGAGACAAATCCTAGAACAAAGCTACCGTGACTAAAATGTTTCTCCCAGATGCAATAAGGGCACACAAAATAGTTAGGCGGATAGAGCTGTCGCGAGCTAACTCAGATACTAACGGGGCACGGTGGCTTTTTTAAAACCCGATTCAAGTGTAAATAAAACCTATCTTGCATCTGTGAGCCTGGCAAAAGCGAACACATTTTTGAGCGTCCTGTTTTCGGCCGCGGATGTTATGAACCCGAAAACCTATAAGACTGTGAAAGCGCGAAAAACACTAAAAATATTATAGTAAATAAATATTTATAGACATATTGTCCTTATGAGTATATGTTTAGTGTGGCAATGCGGCCAGTATTTTGGGAACGCTTGGTAGTGATCTGGATCAGTTGAGCTATCTATAGATCGCAACGGTCTTTAGATAGCTAGCTGTTTCATCTGTATTTTTAGGAAATACCTACTTGTACATAATTGTATGAATAAATGTTCTGTAATTCAATATAAAAAAAAGAAAATGTAGAGAAAACCTAGCACTGTAAATAGCATAACCAACATATTTGTATAAAATAAGATATATAAACAAAATGTTAGATTTAAGACAGAAACCTGTTAACCTCATTTATACTATAAAATAAACCCTGTCATTTACGGAAAAATAAGGACTCTGACATAAGTCAGAGGAGCAGTCTACAAAGTGCAATTTAGAGATGGCAGTAGGGAAAAAAATAGTTAATTTTATTATTCTTACATAAAAAAAAAAATAACTCGGGTACGAAAATGCTCCGTTTTGGTAACAAACTAAGCTTGGGAAAATATTTTCGTGCAGATTTACCTCCCTACCTAAATTACCTACTTACTGAGGTTGGTCCTTTACTTAGTTAACCTACAATAAAACCCTAACGCAACGACTTTGTCCAAACGGGCATCGTCAAAGCTATAAAAAGATAATTCTTGTGAAAACGTTCTACCTATTTAGATCATTGGTATTTAGGTATCTACCTACCAGGTGCTAAGCATTATCTTCCGAAGGTCAATGCTGATCTGAATAACCTCCAATCCAATCCTAGCCTAGGTAGGTAAGTTCCTACCTACAAGATCGCTAACTACGTACCTAGTAAGTGGCTAGTAAACCTGACTTTCCTTGCGAATTCCGTCGTGCAATTTTTCCACTCCAAAATGTATGCGTACCTAACTGCGTAGGTATTAGGTACAGAAAAGAAAACAGCATGATAGTCTATGAAACCGGCATTTCCTAGAGTCAAACATTCGAATAGGAACTACCTATAACTTTACATTATATAGGTGCTTATGTTATGAATGAGCCTTGTTCATCAGTCTGTATATACTCAAGTAAAAATTGCCTAAGCAAAGACTTTTGCCAAATAAAATTTCGTGCAACCTGTTTGATGGAAACGCTACTAGCTAGCAATCTAGGCATCAACTTAGGATCTGAGTATCAAATTTTTGTGTAAACTAGCCAATAATTAAAAAGATTTTCCAAGAATATTAGATAAATACCTAAATAATTAAATTTGTGTATTGTATTATTTTTTCACGATTATTAGAAATCATCAAATAAACACTTTAATCGCTTTAAAACTACAATAGTCTTAGAAACGTCAGGTAGTCTTAGGTACTGTATTCTCTGTACCTACACACAGAGAAATATAGATACAATAAAGTATAAAGTAAATAACCTAATTATGGGGAAAGCGGTATTTAGCGCCTAAGTATGCTGCCTACATACCTTACATAGTTTCTTGAGTTAAATACTAAAATATGTAGGTAGTTACCTACATATTTAATTAAATATTAATCGTAGGGTACTTAGGCAGGTACATGTCTGCATAGTTGACAGCAGAAATCTTAAAGAAACCTAATGATTATTTGGATGTTTTTAAGCATTTAAAATAACTATAACTACTTAGTAACCTGTAATTATCTTTCTAAATAATAATTTCCGCCTTCATTTACGACTAGATAGCCTCTTCCCACGACTTTGCTCGCATGGTATATGCTGATATTCTAGGTGCAAAAACACATCTAAACTTTAGCTAGGATAAGATTCGAAGGCAGCTCAAATTATCATTCTCTATTTTGAATTTTTCAGATGTTGAAAATGCGTTGCATCATAGTAGGTAGTAAATAAATGTGCTGATAGACACTTATATAAAAAAAATCAATTTGACAATTTGGCTGATTATCTGTCATTTAAATAAAATAAAATAAATAATGCGGGACATTTTTACAAAGCATTATTTAGCCCCAAAGTAAGCAGAGCTTGTGTTATGGGTACGGCATGACTGTTATACTACTTATATACATATTTTTTTGTAAATACATACATATTATGCTTATAAAACTCCCAGATCCCGAGACAAATATTTTCAAATACAAACACTTGTCCCGCGGCGGGAATCGAACCCTTCTGCGTCTTAAGCGGGTCTTCGCCCACTGCGCCACAGAAGTCGTCATTTGACATTCTTGACAGCAGTTTGACTTGACATTGACGTTGCCTGACGTCCGAGAAGGAAAAGGGGTGCCAGTGTGCAAGTAATTCCCTGGCTGGCGGGAATTTTAAGACCGGTGTAATTTAGGGTATTTTGAGAACTTTTGTATAATTTTATTGACAGTAGCGGTTATTCTTTTTTTTGTTATAACTTATAACTGAAAGTTTATACTTACTTTAATCCCAATAACTTTTAACATAAAAACTATTTGTTAGGTTGTTTATTTTTTTTGTTTTTTCTTGCGTTTCGTTTAAAATAAAATAAAATGAAATGGTTGGATTGAGATAATATCGTTACAAGGTTTTAAGGTAGTAGTTATAATTTTACTGATAATACTGAGTCCGCAACTTGAATATAATACCCCAAATAGACACATAATAGTCTTTACCCTCCACTGAGATTTCCTGAGGCATGAATATTAGAAACTATGACAACTGAGCCTTGCTTTCAACGCTAATTCACGATCATTCCCCATTAAGTAACCTAACTATCAAAGTTATTACCTATAGGTTATTCTGTGCAAACAAAAACTCCTCTAAAATCTACATCCCAGTCTCCTCGCTCGCCTTAAGTTGTGGATTACTGTATTATTATCACGAATTGGCAACACTCCCATCAGGGCCAAAGCAAAACTTTTTTTTATCTGTCTGTGCTCTGTGAGCGACGAATGCCGAGCGAGATGAAAAAAAGGAAGATTCTATGAAAAGTTATCGTTCATTTGTGTAATGCATGGTAAATTAATTAATTCACAAACTTACTACGCATGCTAACGTATAAACCGGTTCTCTAATAATCTTGTGTAACCGCAAACCAAACGTGAAATATACTCCATTTCACAAGTAGCTATTTACCAGGTAAGTTTTTTCAAGTAATTATCATTCTTTTGTTGAAGATAATCGTACATTCGTCATCGTCAAAGCAATGATTCACCTTTGTATCATAACATAACAAGGGATAAATTGTGAGACTTTGACGCAGTATTGTTAGATTAAGGAGCAAATCCAGGTCAATTGATACCTACAACTTGTCAGATTATCCCTAGTACCATCTATAGGTTTAGATTTTTATAGGATTATAAATTACCTGTTTCATAATAAATACATTAAGTGTGAATTTCATATTAATAAGTAACTTAGTTAAATTAATCAATTCCCTAATGTTCATTATAAACACAATGTCTTGGAACTATTCTAATTATTTTACCATGAAAAAAGTTAAACAATGACAAACTAGCAACCTCACTTGAACTACATCTGCGGGTGTTTCATAGACTATATCATACATTTTCGTCAACCAGCTTGTAAGTTATTTTAAACTTAATTCCAGCACCACAATGACAGAACGAGATGCAATAAGTGGGTCCAGTCGCGACTATGGAGCGACCACCAGCATCCCAGCTGTGGGATTCGCTGACTTCAGTCCCACAGAACTGTACAACTTGAGCGAGGGTATAGCGGACAATATTAACACTATCAACAGCGGTTTGAAAGCGTTAGAGAAGATAATGAAACAGATTGGCGGCCCTAATGACAGTGTACAGTTAAGAGATAAAGTGTAAGTTTGTAACATTAACTGACAGTACTGGTACTTCCAAGTTTAAGACAGCTACTTTTAACGTAAGATCATGGAATCCAAGCAAATGATTCAAGGATCATATGTTATAAGCCCGCCTGAGATGCAGAAGGTTGCGGGTTTAATTCCTGCTGACAGACAAATGTTTGTATGATTTGCAAATATTTGTCTTGGGTCTATAATTAATTACAAAAAATGTATCTCCATAATGTAGTTCCCATAATACAAGCTCTACTTAATTCGGGGCTAAATGTGCTTGTGAAAAATGCCCAGCATTATGTATAAGCAAGACCGTAGTGGTTGTGACCCTGCACTGCCAAAAATGGCACAAACCACTTTTTTTTTTCCATAAATTTCCTTCCTTCCTCCTTCATACTTTTCGAAAATGTAAAACAGTAAGATTATCTGAGTTTGAATGAGTCTGATCAGATATAAATTCTGATAACACCTGTTGGTCATTATCAGAGATATTCATTTAGCAAGTGTTATTTTAATGATAAAATATTGTAAAATCGTGTTTTGAATACTACAAATTCTTGGTACTTTATAATTATAAGTTTTATATGAATTTCTATCGCGTTTACATATTTTATTACCCAACATATTATAACAATTTTTATTAACAAGTTTTACCTACTCCCGCAAGTAAAAAAAAATATTATAGCATATTTTCGGCTTCAACCCCTTAAATGGTCAATTGGTATTAATTTTGTTCCTTTTTAAATGCAATCAGAATAGGTCCTTTCTCTATTATACATTTACAGCGGGCAGGTCTGCTCTCTTTAGAGAAGAGTGCAGTAACTAGCATTTTTGGCAAAATTGAGTTAGCTCCATATTCGGAATCGCCTAACAAAATACTATAATCTGTTCACTCACATATCAAATCTCTATCAAGAACCCAAAAACTCAGTAAGCAAGAATAAAGTACTTGGCTTTTAGTCACTTTCTTATGAAAAGTGCAGTGAGTAAAGTTACTGTGTCTTTGGTAATGCGTTGATTATGTAATTCTAGCAAAGAATGCAGTATGTTAAAGATACTGCATTCATTGTATTAGTATTTTGTAAATAAACTATTTGACAACTATTAAAAGTGCAGTATCTATTACATACTACATTTATTCTATTCTAACTCATTACCTGGTAATTGTATAAATAAATGGCCGTAGGTGCGGGCGGGACTCGACGCACAGAGTTTGCGCTGCCTGAATTTAAAACAAATAAAAAGGCTTTTAATATACTCATAGAGGGACATGAAAAGGACAGTGTAAAAAGTATATAAGTAGTATATCAGTCATGTAGTTCCTATAACACAAGCTCTGCTTAGTTTGGGGCTAGATGATGTGTGAAAAATGTCCAGCATTATTATTATTATTATTTATTTTCCAGACATGACACCCAACAGAAAATAAACAGCTCTGTGTCCGCAGTAGCTAGAGATATACAGAGACTCAATGCGGTGGTGAGACGTGGGGACAAGCCTCACAAGCTGCAAGTGGAGCGGCTGACGCAGGCCTTTAAAGATGCGCTCGCCAACTATGAGACTGTGCAAAGGGTATGATATATTTTTGTATATATGTAGTTGGTTTATGCATTGTTTCCGTACTGAGTATGTATCTAATGATGTCCATAATGGGGAATAAAGATATATTTTTTTTCTATTTACTTAGGGTAAATAAAATATGCTGGACATTTTTCACACAGAATCATCTAGCCCCCAAAGTAAGCAGAGCTTGTGTTATGGGAACTTCATGACTGATATACTATTTTTTTTTGTAAATACTTTCATAGTATACATAGAAATCACTCAGACCCGAGACAAATATCTGCAGACCATACAAACATTTAATGCTGACGGCTTTATTTAATTTTACCGTTTTCAATTCCAGCAAGTATCCGAGAAAATGGCGGCACATATGCCTCGAGCGAAACGCACACGCAACGATCCCCAAGCATTGGAACAGCAAGCGATAGCTGACGACGAAGAAGCTACGCTATTGGCTAATCAACAAGCACAGGTATTTTAAATAAATGAATAAACACAACAGACGCGGTCGAAAAAATAACAAATATAACAAATACGATTCCCGCCGCGGGACAAATGTTTGCATCTTCAAATATTTGTCTCGGGATCTGGGTGTTTTCTATGTATAATATGTATGTATTTACAAAAAAAAAAGTATATAAGTAGTATATCAATCATGTAGTGCCCATAACACAAGCTCTGCTTACTTTGGGGCTAGATGATACTGTGTGAAAAATGTCCAGCATTATTTATTTATTTATTTAAATACATAGTCCTGACTCCATAATAGAATTCCCTGTCGTTGGTATCAGGAACTACGAGTACCGTGGTACCACAACACCTAAAAATATGGTGGTAATTCTCCGAATTAGCTCTTTCATAAACTACTACTCTAAGATGTTTTGACGACCTTGGTGACGCGGCGGGCGAGAAGCCGGCGGCGACGCATGTGGTGCGCGTTCGATTTCCTCCGAGGAACAAATGTTCTGCTGGTCTGGGCGTTGTTGTTATGGTACGACAACAGGAATAAACATCAATAATTCCATGGTACTCGAAGTTACTGATACAGGGAAGCCTTGTGATAGGTCAGGACTATGTATGTGACTGTTGGATGTTTATTACCTATTTAATTGATCGGAACGTAAATGTTTTCAGGCACGTCTTGTACAATTCGAGACCAGCATGCTTCTTGAGAAAGAAGCTTACATGAGTAAGATCGAAGCGGACGTTTTGGACGTGAATCAAATAATACAAGAACTCTCCGCAATGGTGACTCAACAGGGACAGTCAGTTGGTAAGTCATCACTAACACAGTCTAAACGCGTCCGCTGCGTTAAGCGGGACGCGCGCGTATATTACCACTTACTTGACGTGCGCGGGTGTCGTCATAATAATAGATTATTATTATCTGGCAAAACGATGACGTCATCAAAGTCGACAGCCAATAATCCCGTTTGGTTGCAATGCATGTAGTGATTACGGACTCGATTGTTTCTTACATTTAATCAAGAATGGCTAGGGCGTGATGAAACTATAAATGAATATGGCAACGCCTCCAGAGAAATTGTGTGTAGTATATTAAGCTTCTGGGAACAGGCCCGGCCACACATAAAAAAAGAAATAAACCTCTTTATCCGTTTATTCCTTTCACAGATACGGTAGAAAGCCATATCGAATCAGTGAGTGCGAACGTCGAAACCGGCGTTGATGAACTCGCTAAAGCAGCAGAGTACCAACGCCGCTACCGACGAAAGATGTTCATACTCAGCATCATAGGAATTATTCTGCTTATTCTGTTCATAGTTTGGATCGTGAAGGCCTTTAAATAGGTGATCAATCATCTAAGAAACAAGTAGATTTCTTTCAGACTTTGAAACGTTGTATGGGATTTTTGAATATCTGATGATGCTCTTTGGTTTCTGAATGCAACCTTGCTAATTTTAAATTGCCATAAGATGGATAATTTAGCAAGTATCTGATTCGCCCATTTTGCTTTTGAGATTGAATGATTTCTTTAGAAAATACTGCGGGTACGGACAGACATTCAGACATAACTGCTTGTGATGTTATAAAAAATGCCTTTTAGACTAAGTGCACTTTATGTTCGTACTGGTCTTATTCTGCTCATCGTATTCACTGTCTTGGTCATTATCACTCTTATGAAACTAGTAGATTTCGATTCTAACATACATTGAAACGCTTCATGAGATTTATTCATATCCTATAGCTATAGTTTTGTAACTCCACAATGTAAACATGCAATTTTTTATTGCCGTATCTTCTTAACAGTAGGAACTACTTTCGTCTATGTAAATGAATAGAGCTGCCTATTGTAATAATTTGGTGAAAACGAGATTTATCTTTTTCCACTTTAATGAATGCATATATAATATTAATATTAAATATTATTTTCACTATATCGTTATTTATTTAAAAAAAAAATCTTCAGATTTACAAACTGATTATAATCGTTATGTAAACATTTTAGCTATTTACTGTTATTAATATATAAGTTGATTTTATTTACTTATAATGATAGGCAACATGTAAAAGTTGTGAATATTCACAACTTTATTTCTTCAAAATTCTATTTTAATTTGTACCTAACTATTTAATTTGTCAATATGAAAGACGCCATCTTTTATTGTACCTAGGTATTATATTTGTTTAGCAAACGCATATTTATTTGTATGTTAAGGTATCTAAGGCTATATCGCATGATAATAATTAAAATATATTCTAGGATTTTTATATTCACTCGTTATAATATCAATATAGTTGTTTTTGTTTGAAAAGTATTATAATACCGTCTGTACTTTTGAATATGGTTGGTCCGTGACGAACTCTTTGTACACTCTTTCACATGCGATTCATTATAATTCACAAAAGTATAGACGGAACAGATTATAATAAGGGCTGATATCGACCAAAGAGGTCAAGGTTGTCTTTCAACACAAAAATATCAAAGAAAATTACATAAATAATGCTGGTCATTTTTCACACAGCATCATCTAGCCCCCAAGTTACAGAGCTTGTGTTATGGGAACTACATGACTGATATACGTTTTTTTTTGTAAATACTTACTATACATAGAAAACCCCCAGATCCCGAGACAATATATGCATATGCAAAAATTTGTCCTGCAGCGGGAATCGAACCCGCAACCTTCTGCGTCTCAGGCGAGCCTTCGCCCATTGCGCCACAGAGATCGTCTTGACGAGTTTTTTGTCTACGAAATGTTTTAAACGGACGAAGTAAAACAAGGTATATAAATGTTTTTCTTACCCTTTATTGCGCACATAGTAGGTAACTACAATGTGAAATAAAACAAAATAATATATCAACTCTGCTTTGTCATCTAAATATGTGTTTAATTTTATACATAGTATTCAAACCGAAATGTGTAACATAACTTGTTTTGGCAAATTATCAAAGGTTTAATGCAGTTCAAGCGGACATAACGTTCTTGAAGCGGCAGCAGAAACTTCATATTGTGAATCAATACCTAAGCGGACACAGTAGGTGACCTACTTCGTCAAGTACCAACATTAGACCTGCATAATAGTGACCTACCCGTTCTGCCGTACACAAGAACCTTCTGTGTCGTGGGTATTAGCAACTTAAAACATGTACCACAGCACCAAACCTGCCGCCCTATTACGTAACTTTATGGAATTTACTAAACAACATAATGGAAAGCGCAATCACGATAACAATCAGTCGAGAACTTTAAAATAAAATAAATAAATAAGTTTTTTATTACGGATCCCTGTCGTTGCTGCAACTAGCCTCAACCAGGATATTATAGGTATTTTATTAGTTCACTGATTGCTCGCTAGAGGTGAAAGCATGCTGTCAGAACTCGGGCCATGACTTGTAATATAATGATGCGTTTCCACAACAAGTTACGCACAACTGTAGCGAAATTAACGCCTGTTGCCGATTCATTGCTACAATTACATAATCAAGCCAAATTAAACAAACGAGGACACTAGGCTCTTTCCAGCGCCACTATACCTCAACTTGGTCGTAATGTATCTTAAAGTCACTCTGTGATGAATGTTTGACAAGCCAAATGATCTTCACAAGCCCTTATTATGTGGCCATATTGATAGGAACGTGGAAGTGAAAAGCATTTGATTTATCAAACCTCCGAGTGAATTTCAGATAAGTCCATAATAGTGTAGCTGGTCACTGGAACTAACGCAGGATTACCAAGAAATCCCGTGACACGACATACGAACTAGGATTTCTGGTTCGAAAGCCTAGCAGGTAATGTACAGTCTATGGTTAAAAGTCAGTGCATCCTCATGCTGGTACTCAATTAAGTATGATTGTCTACAATGTCCGCTCGAGGGTTTTTGTATACAGCGGAATTTCCGCTGCGTCACAACAACCGCTTAATATGCATACAATGAACGGATCTATACAAAATAACAATCATTTGCCGAATGTTTTAAATAAAAAAAAAACTATACTATCTTCTTAAAAAATTTAGATAAGGAACTTTTTGATGAGTGATAGTTGATTTTTCTTTGAACATACAATAGGGCTAAATTTAAACAGATGGAAAAACATTATTATAACATAAAAATTATATTAATGCGCTTTAGTCTTTCATGAATACTATTTAAAAACATATATGAACACTTCTGTCACAATTGTAAACATAGAAAAGATGGACTTTTGTATTTGTTAAAGACTTTTCAGTAATTAGAGGGCTGATTAAACAAAGCTCTTGAATTTTTCATCAAATTAAAAAAACTAATCTACATTTCACTGTAAATTCTAATACATACATTTTGGTACAAACTGTTACATACAGATTTACAAATATTTTAATTTATCTACCTAACAACGCACTAATACCGACTTATAGTAACAATAATAGGTTTTCTTAATATCAATGGCTATTAATGTCACCTTTTACTGGTTTCCTGCTCGACTACGCGAAGCGAAAGAGGATTGTTTTGGACCTTGAGTATGTATCTTTATATAACGACTACGACTCAACCGATTTTGATAAGTTTGTAGTGATATATTCTTAGGGTATGTTTACGTCTATCTACAGCTAAGCAGAGATAAACAGATGTTACTTAGCTACTTCCTAAAAACGCCTTTGGTCACACTAATTACAAAAATATAGCTATACCTAACCATTACTATATTTTTGTACAGCATGCTTAAGCTTTGCTAAGTAACGTCTATGAATATCGGCCTCAGTCTTCAGATTATTTATCATTGTTTGTTAACGCAGTTAAAAAAATAGTTTAAAGTCTGAAAAATAAACAGACAGATATGAACAGTTTTAACACAATTATTGCTTTTAATGTTTTAAACTAATACAACTTATAACAATCTTAATGAAGTTTTCTTTTTATCTGAGGCAAGTGCCATTTTATAGTTCATCAAAAGTATATAGATGGCGCTGTA
Organism: Perizoma affinitatum; assembly: GCA_961405105.1. Lineage (NCBI taxonomy): Eukaryota > Metazoa > Arthropoda > Insecta > Lepidoptera > Geometridae > Perizoma > Perizoma affinitatum. The sequence goes on from OY560188.1 coordinate 13,268,533, forward strand.
CTGAAATATTTTTAAAATATGTTGCTTCATATTATTTCATTGACTTATAAAAGCTGTGGTAAAATAACGGGACTCCATAAGAAAACACCTTATATTTTGTAGTAACGTTTCGTTCACACGAAAAATGAGGACATTGAATCTTTGAAAAAAGGTAGCCTATGAAATATCTTAATAAAAATAAGTGGGTCTTATTAGACTTTATTCCCTAACTCTTAATAAAAAAATAGAAAACTCAAAAGAACTCATCGAATGTTTCCTAAGAATAAACCTTTCAAACTACAAAAGAAAAGGTACTTTCCTTAAGAGCCCCATTATCTAGCTACATCCTGTATAAAGTGCCATCTAGTACGCTTCATGATTCTAGCTAGGCCTGCCACAGATAACAAAGAAAATCTCTAAACAAACCAATATGGTAACGAGAAATTTGGACTTTCAGCTTACATACTAAGCGATTTTAATGTCGCTCGCTTACCGTTACGTGGCTTTAAAACACAATTTATATCGCAAAATATTATTTTTCTAATATTATTAGTCGAAACAAGTGGATTTTTCTACTTAATACTGAAGTTAAGTAGAAAAATCCACTTGTTTCGACTCATTTCGAGAGTCTTTATACAGTATGTCGCGGAGTGAGAACAAAACAAGTCGGTGCCCTCAAAGATTTTTCAAGTCTTGTCATTTGGTACAATAAAATGCATTATTTCCAACTAAATTACACTTTGCGTATGTTTGAAACTAATTAATGTCCGTCTGCACTAAGCTAAGGCAAAGACTTAAGCATGTCTTAGGCTCGTATTCCAGATCGAGAATCGAGACTCAAGCGTAGATTTATTTTAAAATCTCTACCGAGTCTAGATTTAGTTTGAGATTTGTTCTTGAATACGGGCCTTAGTGATATACTTTTGTGAAAAAAAGTCAATAAAAGACGCTTAAGTCTTTGTCTTAGTGAAGTCGCGAATAAATGATATTTAATAATTACATATCGATGTATTGTATCAGCTTTAGCTTAAAATAACTACACATTTTTTGGATTCTCATAATAGTAGATTCGCAAAATTTGCATTGCCATTTGGCGTGGCAGTCCAGCCAGCATTTTGGGAACGCTTCCGTCTGGTAGTGATCTGTATCGTTTGAGCTATCTATGGATCGTTTGCTACGGTCTTTAGATGGCTCAACTGATCTGATCTCAAAGAATATCATCCTTTTTAACAATAAATAGTACTGTTATATTTCAGATTCAATAAGGCACGTTATAACTTTCATGTGCATTTTCTGAATCAACAGGTTTTTCTTGGTAATTTATAAAACTGAATGGCAAAGGTGAATATGAGTTTGTGCATTCGATCTCCTGACGAGATAAATAGCATTGCCCCTGTCAATTTAGCCGACGAAAACTGCAATTCTAATCAACTTTTAATCACGACGAAGACAATGGCGTCGATTCTCTAGTACACCAACTAAACTAACTTCAAACCGTCCCTCTCTTTTACCGATAGTGCACGCAAGAAAGAGATGGCAAGAATTTGACTCCTGTAAAATTAGTTTATGTGACGCTCTTCTTCGTGTTTATAGTCAGCATGTTTTTAAATCACGACAAAACTTGTACGGAAAACTTATATCTGACTAATTTTACACACTAAGATTAGTGCGATCTCTTTCTTTCGTTACTGTTAGTAAGAGAGAGCGATTAACTTAGAACTAGTGTAATTGTGACATCTCTCGAAATTCACTTCTATGAGCTTGTTTTATTAATACGGACCTAAGAACTGACAAGAACAGTTTCGTGACAGGGGCATTGCTTGCTTGGTATGGACGAAGTAATTAAACATCTATAGATCTACGTCTATGGTAACGTGTATGTATCTCATCAGTTACTCTTTAGTCACATCAGTATACCGATTTATAATGTAGTTCCAATATCGGCCGCTAGATGGCGCTCAGCTAAATAGTGCCGTCAGAACGAAATTTTAAAGGAATATAATTTTATCAAAATTCACTTCTAACACAATGGACACTATTTTAAACTTTTTCTTAATTTCATAAGTGTAAGAAAAAACTTTAACTAATGTTTCAAAACATAAATATATTGGCTCACATTCTTTAAATTTAAATTGAGCTAGGAACTGAGATGCAAATGACTCATTCAAAGTGTGTTTTCCACCAAAGCGGGAAGAGCAATTGTGATTCGTTCAACTTTCAAACTGTTTTAGAGTACATACCATTTACTCTAAAACAGTAACATCGCATTTTCGTCATGTAAGATAAGTCATTTTTTTAAACAGCCACAGCCTAAATACGGTCACACAGACTGACAGAAAGATATATATAATATATGCACCAACGCGTGTGTTAGGGATACTAAATCCGAAGCTGGCAGATGCACGAGAAGTGCGGATTCGATTCCCGCTACAGTACAAAATGGATTATCTGAGACTTATTATGGTACTTGTACAATGATTCCCATTTCCCACAATGAGCATTAAAATAAATTAATAAGTATCTAGTTATATATTTTTTTATTCTTCCATTCTGTTCGCGCCATCTTTCACTGATACCTGCCAATTTAATATGAAAATAGTAACGAGGGTCTGATGATGGAGATCTTTTTTATTATTTTTAGTGCGTGATAAAAGCGTGTTTTTTTTTTTAAATAGACATTTTGTTTCTTTGCATTTAACTAGGACATAGTAGCTTTAGATTGCAAATACTTAAAAGCCAAGACGAATCTTTAAATTTAGTCCAATATTTTAAACTAAAGTGAAAGTGTTTTGTACTATAAATTGGTATTATGCACAATAAAGAGCTTATATATTTAAGAGTTCCATAAATATTTAAGTTATAACAACTACCAACTATTGGAGGTAGATAATTTCGGAACAGACCCAGGCTGAGATGGAGGGACGATCTTGACTCCTTTAAGGAGTCTATTTTTTAAGGATCGGCCTTTATTGCCCAGGACCGAGAAGGATGCTGCAGTGAGACGACGCATGTTGTAAACACGCTCACGACTGTCTTCCCCATGGTGGACATCCTCAGATACATACTCTGTGAGTAGATCTTTGAGGATACCAAGTAGGGGGTAGTCAGAGGCACGTCCAAACATCAAATTTGGTACATGCCCGCGTTTTGCAAGTAGTAAGCATAATAAATCATATAAAATTTATAGAAACTGTTATCGCTGACTGTACAGCTTAATAAAGTTATAATATTGGTGGTTTTATCTAGGGAATCATTGAAGCGAATTTCACTGTTTTATTTTGTCTCATTACACCCCCATTTTACGGTACTTACAAGTAACTCCTAAAGTTTGCAACCGCCTGATCGCATGGATTTAAGTTAACGTTACTAACGGCACTAAAGGCCAACAGCCACTAATACTACCGCATCTTAGCTTGCCTCTGTTGCCACATGGCGTATTTGGAACAGGCAGTGTCTATCATTTGGTTGAGGTGTCGCGTCAGCGTCGTAGCTAGAGGCGTTAGGTCGCGTAGCATTTTCTCCTGAAACAAAGGAATACAAAAATAAAAAATAAATTTAAAAAAACTTGACTAGCAACTTGGCCACGGCTTCGCCCGCATGGTACACATAAAAAGTAGCCGATAGTAACGACGTTTCAAAGTGATCCTTGTGATTTTAATGAATAAATGAATTTTGACTTTGACCTCTTGCCGTTCGTAAGAAACGCATTCGCTCGACCGTTTTTTTCGTCGACTAACGTTGCAAAATTGGTGTCAGCGAAATGCCCTTTTATTTTAAAGGGATATACAGCCTATGCCCACCCTGAAGTTCTATTCTAAATATTGGTGAGATCAATTTTGAAATCGGATGAGTTTCCAAGATGACCTCCAACAAACAAACTAAGTATAGATAGTATAAAAAAACAAAAGAAATAAAAAGGTTCGTTTTGATTCTTAATATTGATTTTTATTTTGAAACAATCCGTTATAAAATGTTTAATAAAATTCAAATATATAAAAAAAAATCTTCAAACTCGCAAACTTTATTTGATGACGTATTGACGTCATATCGACTTACCTCAAAGGGTCTTAGTTTAGCGTTCCTAAAGCGCATTAATGCTTCATAAAAGTAATGAAGCGCTGTTATTTCCTCCTCGGTAGCGCCGGGCTGCAAGCGTCGCCACACCTCCCGCACCAATTCACCGCAAGACAGGTAAAGTCGATGTAGCTCCGACTTTACATCCACTGGTATTAGCTCTGTGAAAATATAGATAGATATATAAAATATATTAAAAATTATAGTAATTTTCACACAGCATCATCTAGCGCCAAACTTATGAGCTTGTGTTATCGGAACTACATGACTGATATACGACTTATATTTTTTTGTATATACGTACATATTATACTTAGAAAACACCCAGATGCTAAACAAATATTTGCAGATCATACAATATGTCCCGCGGCGGGCATCGAACCCGCAACCTTTCGTGTCTCAGGCGGGCCTCCGCCCACTGCGCCACAGAGGTCGTCGGTATTAGTATAGACAAATAGATGTAGTCTGATGGTCGGTACTCACGTGCCATGGAGGCGGCTCTGTGGGTCCGCATCAGCGCTCCGCCGGGGGACAGCTCGCCCAGGGCTCCCACGGCGGCGGCCGCCCCCACCCGCACCGGCCGCGTGCACTGCTGTCCGACTGACCACGCCTGTTTATAAACAAATATAAATTATTATTTCCAACTACCTCCAACTATTTTATTTATCCTAAAGTTTTTTTTTTAATATAAATAACTAGCTTCTGCCCATGGCTTCGCCCGCGTGGTACCCGGATAAAAAGTAGCCCTATGTGTCATTCTGATGTATAAGCTATATTACTGCTTAAAGTTTCATCAAAAACAATTCAGTAGTTTTTGCGTTAAAGAGTAACTTCCGCATTTATAATAGTAGTAAGATAATCACCAGACACATACATAGTTCATAGGATCCCCTGTGTCGTGGGTATCAGGAACTATGAGTATGGCGCAACATGCAAAAATTTGTGCCGCAGCGGGAATCGAACCCGCACCTCTTGCGTCTAGGTACTCTACCAGAGTACACTTACTTGACATATCGATGCGAGCGCTGATAGTGGCGGTGCATGATTCGTCTGTGTGTTTGACTGCTGCATTTGAGATGTAGACGGCCCTAATAAATATCGTTCTATCTGAAAAATAAAACATAAATTTACGTATGTATTTACAAAAAAAAAGTATATCAGTCATGTAGTTACCATAATACAAGCTCTGCTTAGTTTCGGGCTAGATGATGCTGCGTGAAAAATGTCCAGCGTTATTTATTTTATTATTAATAAGTTTAGCTAGACATTAATTGTGAAAGAGGGTACACGGGGAATGCTATACAGGCTTTTTAGTCCTAGTGTGGGGAACAAAAGTTAACCTAGGTACAATCTCAAACATTAAACTGATGGACTTTAATTATTAAATTAACTAGCTGTGCCACGGCCCTTGGCCCCAACTATTACTTCTTTTGCTTGGCTCTTAGGGGCCGTAGCGTGATATTAAGCCTATAACATGAATTGGCCTACCAAATGCCAAAATATTTTTTCAAATCCGACTGTCCCGAAATTAACGCGTTCGAACAAAAAAACGAACAAAGATATATATTTATAATTGTACCGACACACCTATGGAAAAAAAATATCTTATCTTATCTTACCTTTGATAACTTCAACTCTTGCGCCTCACTTCCCTCACTGGCGCCCTCTAGATCTTCATAGTGTATATTCTCTAGTATCCGTCGTTTCTTATTAGGGGGTTCCTCCTTTATTTTCGGTAAGCCGTTCGACGTTGACTCTTTAATCTCTTTGATTCCATTCTCAACTGGCTTTTTACTATCCGTGTTCGTGTTATTCGTTTTATGACTAGCTTTTAGCACCTGAAACGAAATATAGAAAGCTTTATTATGATTAAACTACACTAGCTTCTGCCCACGGCTTCGCCCGCGTGGTACCCGAATAAAAAGTAGCCCATGTGTTATTATGATGTATAAGCTATATTACTGTGAAGTTTCATCAAAATCCGTTCAGTAGTTTTTGCGTGAAAGACTAACAAACATACATCCATCCTCACAAACTTTCGCGTTTATAATAGTAGTAGGATTTACCTTCTTAGGCATTTATCCACATATTTCTACACTCCACCTCGACTCAGAGGTCAACAAAGTGTGACATCATCTTCAACTCTAGCGAAAAACTTTACCCCCACTTATGTGACAGAGGGGGAGGGGGGAGGGGCTGGAGGGGGGGTGATTGTTGGGCAATAATTCCCTTTATTATCCAACTCAATATTGACCATATTTCAGTACCTACCGTAAATTAAACCTGATGGAAAGGAAGTGACTCCTGAAAAGAGTCAGTCCAGGTTATAATAGACTCACCATTATCGAGTGTTGGTTAAACCGTTTTATCATATTCCTGTGTATGGACGTGCTGTCACCTTTTTCTTTGACAGGTGGGGTGTCATCGTCGTTCGGTAACAAAGGGACCTGCTCCTTAAACATGGGTAGGTCCACCTGGAGATAAAAAAGGGGGTAAACTTATAACTGCAACCCGATTCGATAATTTAAAATTTTGGTAAAATTTACTCACATTTCCATACAATCTTTCCGACAGGCGTTAACGCCAACGGAAAGTGGCTGTTGTCCTAAGGGCGTAGTACATTCACGCGAACTTTCACAACCATTTGGCATTTGATCACCACCACCACTTATTTAGAGTATTTAATAATAATAATAATAATGCTGGACATTTTTCACGAAGCATCATTTAGCCCCAAACAAAGCCGAGCTTGTATTATGGGAACTACATGACTGATATACTTTTTTTTTGTAAATACATACATGACGGAGCAGAAGCTCCAAGGTGGTCTTTAAAAAGTGTGACGTCAGCAATGCTAACGTCACTATCATCACCAGCATGCTGGTGGCTTATAGTTGATGACGAAAGTAAACTCCAGGATATGTTCTTCTAATTTATTCTTGGTTATACAGAGGCTTTCAAGGTCTGTACGGTCCGACGGCTCGAGCGAGAATGAGTCGTACTCGGTCCGTCGCCCGTATTTATGCAAAAACAAAGACAAAGGCAGGCAACTTGTGCGAACAAGCTAAAACTGCCTGCAAGCATTAATCATTTAAGTTTACAAATGGTTTTGAAGGTAAACATGGTCAAAATAATAACTTGATTACGTAATTACCTAATTGTCATTTGATTACAACAATCAAATGATAACTAGCTATTAACTAATGATTTTACACTGTAATATGACAATCTAAGTGATGATTCGTTAAATAACTCGTGGTTCTGCGCCGATGACTCATTGTAGAAGCAGAATAACGCCTTTGCGCCGATACGGCCATACTGACAGGCGGTGCGTGCTCTGCACCAGCCTTGGGTTGTGATCTTCGAGTGTCTGAAACAATGAAATGGTTTTTCTTTTGAGTAGGTATCTGTAAGCATCGTGTAATGCTTGACAATTTTATTACTAACACCAAAACACATCTGTCTTAGGTGTTGGTATACAGTTGGTTATTGTACTCTGTGGTATTAGTAACATGGAGTGTTCGTGGGTGTACACTGAGGTACTAAGCGTACACTGAGGTACTAAGCGTACACTGAGGTACTAAGCGTACACTGAGGTACTAAGCGTACACTGAGGTACTAAGCGTACACTGAGGTACTAAGCGTACACTGAGGTACTAAGCGTACACTGAGGTACTAAGCGTACACTGAGGTACTAAGCGTACACTGAGGTAATAACTGTACTCTGAGGTACTAACTGTACACTGAGGTACTAACTGTACACTGAGGTACTAACTGTACACTGAGGTACTAACTGTACACTGAGGTACTAACTGTACACTGAGGTACTAACTGTACTCTGAGGTACTAACTGTACTCAGAGGTACTAACTGTACTCAGAGGTACTAACTGTACTCTGAGGTACTAACTGTACTCAGAGGTACTAACTGTACTCAGAGGTACTAACTGTACTCTGAGGTACTAACTGTACTCTGAGGTACTAACTGTACTCTGAGGTACTTGGTGTACTCTGAGGTACTAACTGTACTCTGAGGTACTAAGTGTACTCTGTGGTACTTGGTGTACTCTGTGGTACTTGGTGTACTCTGTGGTACTTGGTGTACTCTGTGGTACTTGGTGTACTCTGTGGTACTTGGTGTACTCTGTGGTACTTGGTGTACTCTGTGGTACTTGGTGTACTCTGTGGTACTTGGTGTACTCTGTGGTACTTGGTGTACTCTGTGGTACTTGGTGTACTCTGTGGTACTTGGTGTACTCTGTGGTACTTGGTGTACTCTGTGGTACTTGGTGTACTCTGTGGTACTTGGTGTACTCTGTGGTACTTGGTGTACTCTGTGGTACTTGGTGTACTCTGTGGTACTTGGTGTACTCTGTGGTACTTGGTGTACTCTGTGGTACTTGGTGTATAGGCTCTAAGGATGTAGGAATAGATGTTTAGTGGACTCGTCGATCAGATCGTCCAGCTCAGAAGGTAGATAGATGGTCCAGGCTCGTTTAGTTCTGCAGCGGTGCCTCTTCGCCGATACAGCCTCTTGACCGCCAGGATGTGGAGCACGACGCAGTTGATCGTGGTCGTGTGTATCTGTAACAAGTAACAACTGGAGTACACATTCAAGCTCGGCCTACCCTGACTAAAGGGGGGTGAATTCATTTTCAGTACAAAATAAATTACAAGAAAGGATGCCTCAATAGTAATCGCAATAAACTGGCTCTGAATGAAAACTGCGCAAGAATATTTATCTCTAAACGCAGGAGGAACGTCCGTGTCTCGAAACGAGAGAACATTCGGCACCACTATCATCATAAAATGGGAACGACCGACCTGATTGTTTTAACGCACGAACGCCGCCGATTTCGTAGATGATGACCCGCCTCTCGGTTGCTACGCCGCTGCTTCCGATAGCACCACCCGGTGCGGTAGACACGATGGCCCCGCAGCGATAGCAGGCGACAGCCTTTCTGTTGTCCATCAGGGTTGCAGAAGCTGATGTAGACGATCCGTGTGAAAGCTTGCCTTTTCGCCGATAGCACCACCCGGTGCGGTAGACACGATGGCCCCGCAGCGGTAGCAGGTGACAGCCTTGCTGTTGTCCATCAGGGTTGCAGAAGCTGATGTAGACGATCCGTGTGACAGCCTTGCCTTTTCGCCGATAGCACCACCCGGTGCGGTAGACACGATGGCCCCGCAGCGGTAGCAGGTGACAGCCTTGCTGTTGTCCATCAGGGTTGCAGAAGCTGATGTAGACGATCCGTGTGACAGCCTTGCCTTTTCGCCGATAGCACCACCCGGTGCGGTAGACACGATGGCCCCGCAGCGGTAGCAGGTGTCATCCTTGCTGTTGTTCGTACTTGTGACATTGTATCTTCGAGTGGTTGACACTCGGGTTGCCGTTGTAGTTTGACATGAAGTTGTAGATTCTTCGATCATGTTTTCGCTTCATGGAATAAGCTTGGACTTCTTGAACGAACTTCGTTCTTGACTTGATCTCCGTCGTAAATGCCAATTGGTTAATCCTTCCTTCAATTTGTGAGCAATTTCTTCGGGTTCCATATCTTTTCATGTAACCCTTGAGTGACGTAATCAGTAGAGTTACGTACGATGCAAGACTTTCTCCTTCTTTTGTGCTGCTGCTGGAGTTAATGATGGTTGCAGCACAGTTCAGGACACAGTCGTAACGTGATAGGAGGATGTCCTTGAAGTTTATCCAGGTCATGCCGGTGTGAGATGCGGTGATTACTAGGGCGATGACCAATGCTCCTCCTTCCAAGTGTTGTTCAGTGAGGCAGGTTTCCACAGTTGAGCACTAGGCACGTGGATTTGCATCGGGCTGTTCAGGTTTGAATTCTGGCAGCGTAATAGTCTTCGGTGGAGTTGCCGGAGATCACATCACTTCAATCAAGTGAAGAATATTCTGGTTCTGCTGTTCCAGTAACCGCTGCCATTGGGTATCAGACGAATATGGTACCTGAGCTGATGAGGAACTGGTTTGGATTGAAGCAGTGTCCAATCCCACTTCTGATGACGAAGCAGAAGCTCCAAGGTGGTCTTTAAAAAGTGTGACGTCAGCAATGCTAACGTCACTATCATCACCAGCATGCTGGTGGCTTATAGTTGATGACGAAAGTAAACTCCAGGATATGTTCTTCTAATTTATTCTTGGTTATACAGAGGCTTTCAAGGTCTGTACGGTCCGACGGCTCGAGCGAGAATGAGTCGTACTCGGTCCGTCGCCCGTATTTATGCAAAAACAAAGACAAAGGCAGGCAACTTGTGCGAACAAGCTAAAACTGCCTGCAAGCATTAATCATTTAAGTTTACAAATGGTTTTGAAGGTAAACATGGTCAAAATAATAACTTGATTACGTAATTACCTAATTGTCATTTGATTACAACAATCAAATGATAACTAGCTATTAACTAATGATTTTACACTGTAATATGACAATCTAAGTGATGATTCGTTAAATAACTCGTGGTTCTGCGCCGATGACTCATTGTAGAAGCAGAATAACGCCTTTGCGCCGATATACATATTATACTTAGAAAACATCCAGACCCGAGACAAACATCAGCTAATCGTACATACATTTTTCCCGCAGCGGGAATCGAACCCGCAACCTTCTGCGTCTCAAGCGGACTAGCTGTGGAAATGTCACGTGACAGCTGCCAAGTTTTACCTTGACAAATTTGCGTTAGCGTGAATGGAAAAGTAAGCGTGATGTATTTGTCTAGACAGTCTGGATGTTACCAGACAGAAGCGTTCCCAAAATAAAATGGTTTAAAAATTGTTTATTTACTGTAAGATCCAAAGTAGTGTGTTTCATAGCATCAGCTATTGCCCTATCATCCTGCTTTGCACATTCACCAAACAGATCCTTACTAGAAGAGGCTATGCGGTCTCTGAAACAAAAAATAAATATTAAATGTAATTTACTTTATGGTCTGTGGAAACTAGGTAACGCAAGGTGTTGCCATGGTGATAGTAGCCCGCCTAGTTTCTACCAAAGGGTGTACAAAAGTACCCTTTATGACTTGTAAAACATTATGACTTTTAAAATTAAATTACAAAACATAAATAATATAAGACATTCAATGTCATAAATAAATAAATAATGCTGGACATAGTAAGCAGAGCTTGTGTTATGGGAACTACATGACTGGTATAATTTTTTTTTGTAAATACTTACCTATTATAGATAGAAAACACCCAGACCCGAGACAAATATTTGCAGATGCAAACATTTGTCCCGTTACGGGATTCGAACCCGCAACCTTCTGCATCACAGGCGGGCCTTTGTCAAAAACCCTCATGTGTTAAAAGTATTAAAAATTAATATAATGTACGCATTCAATAATAGAATAGTATGCCTTTTCAATAAGCATACTAGGCATATTCACTCATAGAGTCTTTGTTTAGAGTTTAGTATGTATTGTCATGTCATGCTCTAGTTTATTACAGAAAATACGGTTTTAGTAACAATTTATAATATTATACACTTAATTTCGTGAGAGTAGTATTTGCTTCCGGCGTCTGTGACGTCACTACGTAGGGTCAGCAGAATACTAAGTACCTACCTACATTTTGATGAGCTGACATTATTAGGTAGGTAGATTAGTAAGGTGGGGCATTTCCGTTTCAGCTTTACTTATAAGTAGGCTATTCTAATTAATATATGTTTCATAATATTTGTTCCCACCAGCTTAAACTTACATTTTTTTTTAATTTTATTCCGACCCTGATGCTTAACGGGTGAAAAGTTCGATTCGGTTATATTCGATACTTATTTATATAAACATTTCATTATAGTTTCATAACATTGGCATGTTATAAATAATTGTTCTTAATGTAGAAATGTCAAAGTTTTCATAATTGTTCTTAATCTAGATTTTTTCCACTATGCATGCAATCAGAATCAGAAGTCTCATGTGAAATTACAAGTTATAAATAACACAATGTAAGACTCTTTTTCGTATCTAAAAAAAATAAAATTTACCTGTGAAAATAGTGTGATTGGAAAAATTTGGTCCAGAATTCGGCTTCAGCCATTTTGTTAGGTACATAGTCGACATGTTTCTTCCTAACCGCTGGGTATGTCTTGAATATCGCGTCTATAATGTCCTGGGTCAGGTTGTATTTAAGTCCGTTACATCCGTCCGTTTGAGGTTGAATATCAGCAAGGAACGCTCCGGAGACACCTAAAAAAATAAAAAACAATAAACACCCCACAAGGTATTGTCACCTTTATGGTCTGGACCCCACATTCCCTGTATCGTAAGTATAAGGAACCGCAACATCCAGACCAGCAGGGCGATCACACTAACCCATGGCTATTGAGATGGCAATTAATCCACAAATTATCTGACTATAAGTTATGTAAAAAGCGGAACGTCCAACGGGGCACCAATTTCGTTCATTCACATTGTCCATCTATGGCACATCCAGCCTACAAATTAGCGTGATACGATTTATCTCAGCCGATGGTACCAAGCATGGCTAATGCCATGCCTCCGTCTCGATAACCATGGAAATTAGTGTGATCGCCCCACAGGAACAAAATATGTCCGGGGACAAAATATATTTGGGGCATGTGCAAACATTTGCCCCGCAGTGAAAATTCAAACCGCATTGAAGGACGCATTACGTATTTTTAGAAGGGGCTGGATTATTGGTGGGACTTCAATACCTATCGATTTAAACTACATATATTTTCAGCAATATTAGAGGTTTTAAAAAAATATCTGAATTTTTGAGATGTTCTCATATTAAATCAGGAGTTTTGGCTAATCTTTGCAATTGCAAATAAACTATTAGAAATAGGATCGTGATTTCTTTCTCTCAAAATAGTTCAATTAGCCTTTAGTACCAAGACAGGGCGTTTAATAGAAAAACCATATTCTTTATAAATTCATTTTGACCAAAAATTCTATCTACCGAATAACAATGCCTGTAAAATATAAAAATTAAAGATGAAACAATATGAGCCCAACCAGTATGAGCCCACGAAAATCCCGGGGACAAAGGGAACAAACCTGATTAAATACATACCAGCCTCCTGTTTTATGCTGTTAGATTCAGTGTAGTGTTTCAACGTTGGGGTATTCCAGTATTCTTCAGCATTTATAACCTTTGATATAACTAAGTCTTCATATAAATTCTTAAGTGTCGGATGAAGTGTTAATAACCTGGTGGAAATAAGCAGCTATGAGAACAGTATTTATCTAGTAGTTTGTATACCACATTGCACTGTCCCCTTGTCATTACGTTTACCACCAACCATTCTTTTTTTTTATATACTGTTCTTTTTTTGGAACTATTGTTGATTTTCGACCATGACAGTTCTGTCATACTCTCTTGCGTTAACCTTTTTTACAATAACATACATTCCACTCCATCCCAAGGTTGTCAGAAAAAGATGGGTTTTAAGCGATACATTGGACAAAACAAAAAACAAACACGCTCACGACTGTCTTCCCCATGATGGACATCCTCAGATATATGCTCAGTGAGTAGATCTTTGAAGATACCAAGTAGGGGGTAGTCAGAGGCACGTCCAAACATAACATTTGATACATGCCCGCGTTTTGCAAGTTAGCATTCCACGTGACAGGTTGCAAGCTCATCGCCGCTTATTGGAACACTACTGTTGCCTTCCAATTTTTGGTTCTAGGGCATGCCAGTTTCCTCACAATGTTTTCTTTCACCATTTTGAGCACATGTTGATGCGCACATAAATATAGCATGTAGAAATGGCCCTCAAGCCGATAGACTCTTAATTTTGCAAAAATTTACTTGCTAATATATAAATTGAATACTTTAGGTACTTACTTGGATTTCATCTCAAGTTCTCCGTTGATCTGTGGCTTAAACTTGGGCAGCAGATTCTGTAGAATTAGTTTCACTTGATCCCTGTCTTTTGCCTAGAACAAAGTCATTTTTTCACCATTATTTTTCAATTGTCCCTATCCTAAAAGGTTTGCTGGAAGAAAACTCTTGTTAGGGTTAAGCTCGCCTTTGTACATGTCCTATATGTAAGTTTTTTGTATGTATTTTCTGTGTGTACAAAAAAAGAATAAAAGTCTGGATGTGAAGTTGGAAGGTCAAATAAAAAAAACAAACAACAATTACAAAGTAAGTTTTAGTCTTTATAGGAAATTATTGTCTGGATGAAATCGCCGATCGCATATGACCGCCAATTGTAGGACAATTGTATATTTGTAAAAGTGCAGAACATGTTATGTGCTTAAGATATTATTATAGGAAATTATTGTCAAAACAACATGAAAAACATTCAAATTTAAAAATGAAGTGTAAAATAAATTGTTTAATTTTAATAGTATATATCCCATTTTTAGTAAAATTTATGTACATAACCATGATAGTTTCAAAAGTTATAATTACTTAATTATATGCTAAACATGTAGGTATATCATATTCTGAAAACCTTATTCCAGTGGCCGTTCAGCACCAATTTTAGTATGATGGGCAATTAATTACCTGGGCATCTGCCCCTCCAGGGTTCACAAAGTGGAATGTAGAACATTCTCCGTTATGTAGAACCACTTGGAGCTGAACTTTCGGTTTACCGGCTGGTGATATTTTTTGAGCTGAAATCATAGCAAGTTATATGAAACCACAATACTTTTTTGACAATTTGCAGCCAAGCATTTTTGTTGGCGTGGAGAACTTTATCATGATCCATACATATTTACAAAAAAACACCCATAGTTGTTTCTGTTATACCTCTTTGCCATTGTTTTTTATGTGCATAGATCTAAAGACTGCTGCATGAAACGATAGGTATTCCTGTTTGAATATGGGTGCCAATGAGTCATAACACCATGAGACTTTAAATTTAGTTTCTAGGGCAGTTAAGCAATGCCCAATTAGCAGTTATCATTAAGTGAAGGTAACCGTAACCAACAAGACAGTGGGTCATGTGCAAACTTGCCTCCAAAAGCATTTAAAAAACTGTTAACTCACTCTTGATTTCTGAGTACTTGTGAGTGATTCCGAATTTATCCCGATTATCCAGCATCCATCCCAAACGCTGCTCCATCAGAAGCAATGTGCCATCACCCTTCTTGAACCGCACATGGCCCACACTCAACAACACATCCTCCGAAGACGTAGTCATGTTTTAAAGTCAGGATTTACCGAGGACAGCGATAAATTGCTAGGCTATCGTAAAAAAAGTTGTTGAAAACAGTTTGAACTTGAGATTTTCCACTTTGCTACTTTCTGTTGACTTTAACTGTCAGCTGTCTGACCCGCGAATTTTAGAATCTCTGAACGTTAGAATAAAATAATAAGCACTTTTGAATTAAAAAGCTTATTCGTGTTTATTGCGAGAAAATATTTCTACGAAAAGCATTTCAACAGCTCGCTCGTCCACCATTCTCTGACTGCTTGACAAAACCAGTGCTGCCAACTGAATCTGACTGTGACTGTGAATTAGTATTATGCTAAATGATAAAGTGTGCCTTAGCTGTCAAAGGCGCGTTAAATTGTTCAATTAAACTGGTTAATGTTCACAAGTTTCAGGGCCAAGTGGAGGTTATATATCATCTAAACAGCATCGAAATATATAAAACTGTTTCGTAACTGACTGTAATATCAACATACAGCCTAAACCAAAAATTTTACGCCTACGGGGATGAAAAGAACTGAAAATTTATGTATGAAAAATCGTATTCCTTCAACTTATAAACATAAACTTCACAAAAATATTCAATCAAAATCATAAAAGACTAATATCACTATTTCCCCAAACCTACCCCTCAAAGGGGGGTGTGAACTGTGAGAGGATGTTCAGTTTGTATCTACTAATTACATATATATTTGAAATCCTGCCCAAGCTCTCGGATCATAACTCCTACCATCAAATAGAACAACTTTTTTTTTACAAATCAGGTACGTAATTTTGACTTATATAAAGATTTTTTTAAGTTTTCAGAAATATTATGAGCAAGCACTTGAAATATCAACTGCTTCTTGAAATATGAGTCCTAATAAGAGTTTTTATTTCAAGAACCAGTAGATTTTAGAGTTGGTTATTATAATAATTTCTGAAAAAGCTACGTAATAGCCAAGTGCCTATTACGTAGCTTTTTAGTTGATGGTTCTTCTAAAACAACCATCAATACAAATAATAATTATAATCTGTGTCAGTACTTAGGTTCTTACTTACTTCATTATATTATCGTTTACACAATCCATCCGCCATTTTTGGGTTTTTTCAGCTTCGATAGGTATATTCCATACCTCTAGTTCTAGTTATTCATTATATATATAAAGGATATAATGAATCACTAGAGCAGCTAGAATTGTTTGCTTATTTTATAAATGATCAAATAATTAATAAAATAAGCAAACATTTCTAGCTGCAATATTTTGTTTTGTTAGCTAAACCGTTGAAGGCAGTTGCTAGTTCTAGCAATAAAAAAGCTAAGTTGGCACCACTAGACGGAACTCAAAACCGTCTGGCCATAGACTGTTCAGACTGAATGGACTGACTTCTTGATTGAATGAATGAAGGAAGATGACAAAAATTGACACTCACTATATGAATAGGTAATTTCATACACCATTTCGACATGTTTTTAACGTATTTGTTACTCAGCATGGAGACTCTGTCCTATCTTTGAAGCATCGAAAATGTAAATATTACCTACATATATCGATTTATATTTAATAAAATATAAATTATCATAGAGCAGATTCTGAATATCGTTCTCCACATATTTTTATGAACCACCACATTATAGCATATATGCTATAATTTTACCACATCCGCTTTTGGCTCACATAGGTAGTGCCTGCCAGTTATTAAACTACCAGAGGCGGCTGCTGGCAGGCTCTGGGGGTTTGGGGGTAATTAATGGTTTTACTACCCAAGAAAGTGTGCCCGGGCACCGATTTTTTAAATGATTCCTTTGAGTCAATCAATTTATTTTGAGGGGCAAAGCGATCCGCTTTGCCCCTCAAAATAAATTGATCGAACAGCCGAACTGCCACGACTGAAAACGAATTAGTCCGAAAAGAGGTATAAGGTATGTAAAGGGGTTTGAAGGAGAAGCTGGAAGCCGGCCTAAGTTGTCTGTCATGTGCGTCAGTCAGGTATCTGAAACGATCCTTCAAATGACTAGGGGTGTTTAGATCTTTTAGAACGGAGAAGAGGAGACACAGATTCTTACGTTTCTATGGTCACGAATAGAAAGCCATTTAAGTTTAGCATGGAAATGACTAACGTGATCATATTTGCGCAGATTAAAGATAAAGCGGATACATGTGTTAAGCAGATGATCGAGTTGACTGAGAAGTTCCTCAGTCAGGTCGGTAAAGGCGACGTCAGTATAATCAATAATCAGAACGAGAAGTGAGTTATCAAGAAAAAAAAATATTCTAAAAGGGCAAGAAGTTCTTAAGACGTATTATGAAGTGCAAGGTTAGCATAAAACTTTCTAGATATCTCTTTTACATGAGGTATCCAGCTTAAATTGGTGTCAAAGATAACCCCTCGGGGTTCTTAACTGTAGAAGAGAGAGGAATAATAGAGGGGAATAACTATCATAACATAAGGGGGGCATGTTGGAAGCATTCACATTACAGAAACGATGAGAGCTACCAATCATGATGGCTTTGCACTTGTTGGAATTGACTTTGATGCCAAAACGATTCGACCATAAAAGAAGGCGACACATATCGTCGTTGAGACCACGGAAAACATCATCTATTTTATCTACCTTGTAGATAAGGTTTGGAGAAAATTAGCTCTAGAAAATAAGAACACCATAGACAAACCCTGATATTTTTCGTGAACGCATTTTAATGAAACCGCCATTTTATTTATTTTTATTGGCAACACCGGACATTGACAACCCAAAATGCAATCATGGCGCACGGGGTACTGTGTTTTTAGAATGCTGAGAAGTTTTTACGTAAACACTTCGTTGTTTTGCATTGTAATCAATCTAAGTGTTTTTATAAATTATCCTTGACTATTTGAGTTTGTATTGAAGCATACATGTGTGTATCAATTTTGAAAATTTCATCAGATCGGAGTCACGTCTCTGTACTAGTAGACACTTGCAGGTATAAAATCGTGAGATTTGCAGTTTCAGGGCTCTCATGCCTTGTAATACGATTCTGGCTCGTCGTAAGCACGGAGGACGGACTCAGGTGTATAGTTGATATGAATTTAACGCTAAATTATCGTAATAATTATGTTATATTCGTTCGTTCCAGATAACTTTGTTGGTGTCATAATGTCAGAGGCGTACGCCCGTGAGATACTGCGAAGGAATGTTGCGCAAATATGTCAAACTATAGGATGGAACGGTATAAACTCCATGCCGCTGGACATACTGGTACATGTGTTAGAGAAGTACATCAAGTCCCTTGCAACTCAAGCCAACAGACACGCCGAACAATTGAATAGGACTGAACCAAATTTACATGACTTAGCATTAGTATTCCGTGATCTTCACATTCAGCTGCCTGAGTTGGCGGACTATGTCCATAGTGTACCACCCATTCCGCCACCTGTCACTGAAAAGTTTCCTAAATCAAAGGAATCTAATTTGAACTTCTTGAAACCGGGCAGTCATGAAGTGGTCACACGGCCAATGCATGTCCATGAACACCTGCCTCCTATGTTTCCCGAGAAGGAACGGGATACACCTGCAGTGGCAGGCACCATTGAAATCCAACAGAATGGTATTGATAATGGTGAGAACCCAGCATCATGCACAAGTCCAGAAATATCTGTCACAGATAGCCCGGAGAAACCCAAGGATATTTTCAAGAGACCTACGGACCCCATTTCAGTATCCAACAGTAAAAGACCAAGGTTACGCTTGGATGAAGAAGAAAGGACCAGAGAAATTAGCAGTGTTATGATGACCATGTCAGGTTTCCTATCCCCTGCAAGAGAAGGCAAACTACCTGAAGCCCGTCCACCTACCATGGTATCCGATAAGCACTTCGACAAACATAAAGTAAACTCACACCATTCAGGCATCATGAAACCACCAATATTAGATAAAAGCGATAAAAAATCCAAGAAAAATAAGTTATTAAATGGTAAAGTAATGAAGAGTAAGCGGAGAGATAAAAGTCATAAGGGTGAAAGTAGTAAATCTAAAGATAGTAGTAAATTGAATAAGTATCCTCCTGGTTATCCTATGAAGAGTAAGGATATCCATCCTATGCATCATAATCATGTGACCATGCCGGCGCCGCGGCCGTCGGTGCCTCCATCAGCCTTACCGCTCCCATCAGCGGCCCTGTCCCCATCACTGTCAGCACGTCCGATGATGGCAGTGCCAGCAACAGTTCCTGTACCTGTACCAATACCTGAACCCATCAAGCCGGTCATTAAACAGGAACCTATTGAGCCGCCCATACCAATGTCCAAACCAATCATTTCTAAGGAGGATGCAATACCTGTCCCGAGGAAAATACCTATATCCAAATCACCACTTGTCACTCCTATGCCTGTACATAAGCTACCATCTTCAACAAACTCTTTCATTCCTGAGAATCAGATAAAGAAAGAAGTAGATGCAGAGGAAAAGCTGACATCTCAACCTGACAGATCAAAGATTAATATATTTAAAAGGATATCGAACAAAAATAAAGAAGATAAGCCCACTCCTGAGGTTGTGCCCCAAAAACTACATTCTGATCTAATTGCTAGGTTACAAAATCATGAAAATGAGAGAAACCATGATAATTTTAAAATCAAAACTGAGGACCCTGTTAATAATAATGATAATAGTGCTGTAGATATGTCTAATGTCATAGATTTGAGAACTAATGAAGTGATAAGCGTTGATGATGATTCATTGGATATGAGTCCATTGCCTTCAACGCGAATTCCTTTAGAAGAGCCGCGCCCTAGTTTATCAATCAGACAGTCTCTACAAGTACCGTTCCCCAAAGATGTAGCAAGCGTCAGTCCAAAACCCAAGAAGGAAAAGAAACACAAGGATAAAAAGGATAAAATGGCGAAACATGAAGCTAAACTGCTGAAGAGACAGCAACAACAATTGGCCATGGAAATGGCTCTTGCCGAGAAACAAAGCATGAGAATGAATGCTGTGAAACCACCAAAACCAAGCCGACCTAAGAATGACAAAATTCCACAGATGCCACCCGGTTTCCCGTTCTTTCACCAAATTTCTTCAGGGCGGGGCATGCTACCAGGGCCTGGCTTGATACCCAACCCAGGTCTAATACCCGGTGGCGAGTTTCTCGCCGGTCTGACCAATAACCCCGCCCTAAGAGGGCTCGCACCTTCGAATCTAATGAATCCATTCGCTTTAGGGCCAGGCTTAATACCACCGGGTTTTTTACCTGGCGGTTTGAACCCTGGCATTCGCAACCCTCTCATGCCCATGGGCAATTTCCCCAATACATCCAGATCTTCCATGAAAATACCTCCCATGCTTCGTCGTCCGAGCTTAGAAGTTATACCTGTAGACAATGATGAAGACAGAGGCATGAAATCCATGTCGCGTGATAAAGTTCGAAACGATAAGCACAAATCTCAGACCATTCCAAATATATTACAGAAGAATAAAAAGTCGCATAAAGATCAAAAAGCGAGCATGTATAGAATGCCTCCTATACATCCCGATATAACGATCGAACTGAACCCTCCAAAAGAGACTTTCAAACAGGAGCCTGTTAGACAAGAGCCCATGAGAATATCGCCAGCACCACCGCGGCTGCCGACGCCGTCGCCCCCGACTCCGGAACCCAAACCAGAACCCGAACCCATAGCCTCCCCTGTCAGGGCACTAACCCCCGAACCTCTGGAAAAAGAAACCGAAATCTCTGAAAAGAAAAAAGAAAAACACAAGAAAGAAAAGAAAGACAAAGAAGGGATAAAAATCAAGAAAAAGAAGGACAAAAAAGATAAAAACAAAGATAAATCTGATAAAGTTCGGGAGAAGGAAGAGAGGAAAGAGCTTAAAGATATTGAGAAGAAGATAAAGAAAGAGAAGAAGGAAAAGAAAAAAGAGAAGTCCCCGGACGGAATGGTCCCGAAACTGACGCTGAAATTAAGTTCTAACTCGAATTCACCCATGCCGCCGAGTTCGCCAGATATTTTCAAACTGAATATTAAGCCCGTGGTCAAAAAGGAAGACGAAGAAGACTCGCCTTTTAACGAAGAAATCGCCTCCAGAGAGCACAGTAGATCGCCAGAGCTAGCTCAGATATCAGCTCTAGTAACAAGGCCGCCGAAACAGAAGCACTCAAAGCACAACCACGTAACAGAAGAGTTAAATTCGTCACCACCGCCGTCCGTTAGCTCGCCGACGCGGAAAAACCGGCCACCGTCGGGCCACTCGAAGTTTAAACGATTGTTGATCAAGCCAATGTCTAAAAAGAGTCAGGAGGACGACGATGAGGTTGAATCGGACGAGCCTACACCGGTGCCACCGTCCGATACACCTACCGGACCGTTACCAACTCCTTTCTATCTCGATGTGCATGGGACCAAGATTTGGGTTTGTCCGGCGTGCGGGCGACCAGATAACGGGTCGCCCATGATAGGTTGCGACGGATGCGATGGATGGTACCATTGGGTATGCGTCGGCATCACGGAGGAACCTGGAGCAACAGAAGACTGGTTCTGCAAGTCCTGTATCGCAAAGCGCGCTGCAATGGCCCTAGCGGGAGTACCCTCCTCCACCAAAAAGAGAGGTCGCAAACCTAAAGGGGAAAAAATTAGAGACTGTCATTGATACGGTTACATTGTTATTGAGATTAGTTTTAATTTTCTTCATTTCCCGTTGGATTGAGGACGAGACGCGACCTGTGAAGATGATTGTTATGGATGAATTATTGTTGAATGATATCATGAAAAATGTTTTCATCATTTATAATGTTATATCATAGGCTTGAATTAAGTATAGATTATAATAATTAATTGACATAAAATGTTGAACATAAAATATAGTGTAGTTACTTGTAATAATTACCATAATTTTTAATTATTTTGTTACGATTTCTCTTATTTCGCGTTCGCTCGTTAGATCAACATTTTAGTGCGGTTGCGAGCGTGTTATACACTTCTCGCGTGTATACATAGATTAATATAAGATTCTTTTTATATTGTACAAAAACTGAATTTACTTAAGAAATTGGTGATGTATAAAGTAAATGTAGTGAATATTTAATAAACAGAAAGAAGGCTGGATATTTTTCAGTCGATATTTGAATATTTTCATATTATAATTTTAATATAACCCTGTTTTTTGTTGATTATAATATTGTTCCTTCAATTTTTGTACAGGGCTGGCATCCTTGTGCGTTTAAGTTCTAAGTTTTCTTGTAAAACTTAAGCTGTCGTTCGAACTTGCCAGTCTTAAGACATTCGACTAATTTGGAGGGAGGCAAAATGTAAAATTTTAATTTCAGCCAGTGGCCAATTAAATTTATTGGTACTTGAAAATGTCGTTTCTCTATTTTAAAAAGTAACACCCATAATTAGTATAGTCACAAGAACCCTAAAAATATCGAGTTGTTAACGAGTACCTACATTTTAGTTCATATATTGCAATATAGGTACAACCTCTATCATTAATTTGTGGACTGCAAAAATCTCAGGGAAGATTTTAAAACTTGGTTCACAAACTATAGACCTCGACTGCACATTATACCTACCTACCTAGCTATTAGAATGATAATAATATAGTTGCTTGACTAACAGTTTGTGAAGTTAGCTAAATACCTACATTTACGTAAGTACCTACGTAAGCCAGTATCTAGTGTGTATTATAATATTAGGTTGGGGAAAAAGTCTTTTCGCATTATTGTATGTATGAACTTGTAATAAAATCTCTTTGGCTATACTATTTGTATCTGGCTGGTTTTGGTATCATTAAAAGTTTAAATTTTAAAGAAGATAATTCCAAATTCAAATTAGGAAAATGTGTGATTTTTATTTGTTTTTCGTACTGTTAAGATGAGTGAATCTAATGAAGAAATTCGATACATTTTAAAATTTTACTACAAAAAAGGTAAAAATGCAACGCAAGCCGCGAAAAAAATTTGCGATGTTTATGGACCTAGTGCAGTGTCTGTGAGAGTAGCACAAATTTGGTTTAAGCGTTTTCAATCCGGAAATTTTGATGTCAAAGATGCACGTCGCTCTGGTCGCCCTATTACGGATAAAATGGATGCCATTTTTGAAAAAGTGGAGCAAGATCGGCATATCAGTAGTTACGACGTAGCTGAAGAACTGGGAATTGACCACAAAACAGTTTTGGCGCATTTGAAAAAAACTGGGTACACAAAAAAGCTCAATATTTGGGTACCTCACGAGCTCACTGAAAGAAACCTAATGAACCGTGTTCTCATTTGTGATTCTTTATTACGACGTAATGAAACCGAACCATTTTTGAAGAAGCTGATAACTGGTGATGAAAAGTGGATCACGTACGACAAGAACGTGCGAAAAAGGTCGTGGTCAAAGGCCGGTCAGGCTTCACAGACTGTGGCGAAACCCGGGTTAACTCGCAACAAGGTGATGCTGTGTGTGTGGTGGGATTGGAAGGGCATTATTCATTATGAGCTGTTACCACCAGGCAGGACCATCGATTCTGAACTCTACTGCGAACAACTGATGAGATTAAAACAAGAAGTTGAGAGAAAGCGGCCGGAGTTAATCAACAGAAGGGGTGTGGTTTTTCATCATGATAACGCTAGACCTCACACATCTTTAGCCACTCAGCAAAAATTAAGAGAGTTTGGCTGGGATGTGTTAATGCATCCGCCGTATAGTCCTGACCTTGCACCTTCAGATTTCCACCTGTTTCGGTCTCTTCAGAATTCTTTAGGCAGTGTCAGGTTAACATCACGAGAGGACTGCCAAAACCACTTGTCGCGGTATTTTGAACAGAAGCCCCAAAGTTTTTATAGCAATGGGATCGTCCCTGCCTACAAAATGGCAAAAAGTTATCGAACAAAATGGTACCTACATACTTTAGTTAAATGTAAATAAACTATATTAAAAAATGTTTTGAATTTTCTTAAAAAATGCGAAGAAACTTTTTCCCCAACCTATTATAACATATATTCTCTATGCGTCATAAAGAGGTGTTTTTCGGTACCGTTTCAAGAGTTTGTGAAAGGTAAATAAGGAGATACACAGGTAGGTGTAGGTACCTAGAACAGTGAACCTGTCTTTCCAACGACTTTTCCCCGCAACGTAAGTATCCCGTATATGCGTTTGCGTTTCGATGTTTATTTGTTACCAAATATTCACAAAACGGCTTATCCGACTCAAATCGATGTTTTATTCGATCTTGGCTTTTTGCAATCGGTCTATAGATACGACTTCAAGGATGGTTTTTAGATAGCTTTCGCCACAAGACTTTTTAATATTATGCAAAAATCACCTTGAAGCTAAGAAACATAAGTTCCTACATAGCTAGCTTACCAATCTGATTATTACTATTTATTCTGTGCTTTAAAATACATAACTTACTAGGTACTTCAGTAAGTTCGAAACTCATGCCAGAGTCAAGTTGTTGTTGTTGTTACGTTAGTTAGGTTTCTGCACCTTTGTTGCATTATCTTCGCCATGGACCACGAGTCCACGACGACGGCAACGTACGCTTTACTAGATGAAGACGGAGCGGGCAGGCGAATGCGCCGGCGCGCCGGCGTTGTTTCTCTCTTGTAGCGCCGCGGCGCAACGCTATGAAACAACGCTACGGCTTTAAAACAAGATATTATGGCAAATAGCGATATCTAGTGAAGAACATGTAAACGATTATTATTGTTACGAGCTAGGGTCTGGGTTAAAATAATGAAGCTAAAACAAGGCCGCGTTCTTTCTAGAAATATCTCATACGAGCAAGGCATTTTCCGCACGGAATTCGTAATAGTCGAGACAGCATGCTATCTCTTACTGACGTGGGTAGTGTCTACTCGGTATACAAGATGGCGGTAGAAGATGTTATGCGTTTATTCGCTAAGAGGTGGCGCTAGCGTGCCGTTTTTCCCTTGGCCGCGAACCTCAATAATTATGAAATATATATCTGCTGTTCTGCAAAAACTACCTAGCTTACATAATACTTATACCTACACCATAAACCTATTCTTTTTGTTTTGTATTCTTATCTCTGACCTTATTAAATATATAGATCTGATGCGTATCCGCTTCAAATTTATGAGAAAGCTGAATCCGCACCATCGACTTCTGACGCGGTTGCAACAGTTCAATGTAACTGTTGCAACCAATTCTTGGCGCTAATTAATAAGTGAAGAAAATTAATACTATTTTCTTCAGATTCTATGCAAACTGGTTATCGAGTGTGACTTTGCTAGTAAAGTAAGCTATTATGTGTAGTGTAGTCTTGTGTCACTGCAGACTTTCATCCTCGATTATAGGTAGGTAGGTACTTAATAAAAAAACCCACAACTTAAATCTAACGTCACGGAGGAGCGAGATCTCCTACCACAGGTATCTACATACTTACAAAGGAAATCTCAAACCCACATAATGTATACGTAGATTAAGTTACTGAAATAAACATTTGACGTTTCGTTGACCACGCTCGACCGTCGAGTGTGGTCAACGAAACGTCAGCAGGAGAATAGTAAAGTACGTGTTATAGTCGTAATTATATTCTAAAATGATACCAAACCACGATAATTTTAATTGCACTTATAGTACTAGATTATCATAACATCTGTATTAATAGGTAGCTGTTATAATCATAAATACCTCATCACAAATGCGGTATCTACAATTTAGGAAAAATAAAAACAACATACCTACTGGAATTTGTTTATTTTATAAAACAAAGCGATAACGAAGCTACTGATAGTATAATACACATGAACAAATGCAAACAGCCATCTTCAAAATATCTCATAATCTATGATCACTGCATTACTACTGGCTGACTTTTCATATTCTACAACACACAAACTAAGTCATGTTACATCAATAACAACAAAAACCCTTTACATCTTAAAGGTAATTCAAATATTTTCACATAAATCAACTATTAAACATTAGTTTTTACTCGGGGTGGGTGCTGGCGGTATACTCTCTGTGGCAGCAGCTACAGGCTTTTCCTTATTCCAATCCTTTAAGCCCTCTGGTAATGTCGTGTCTTCATCTAAAGACCCTGTACCTTCTACAAACTCTTCATAAGTGCTTTTTTCTGGGAACGGACGTGGTCCTAACAGCTCAATCATATCGTCTCGACTAAGAATCTCCTGCTTCAACAATCTTTCTGCAACTTTGGAGATATTATCCTTATGCTTGATTAGTAATTCTGTGGTATGCTTGTGCGCGTTGTCTATCAAAAATCGGACTTCAGTATCAATCAGCTCAGCTGTTTTTTCAGAGTAAGGTTTGTCCACAACCATCTCACCGGGCTGTGGCATTTCAAAGGAGACATTACCTACTTTAGCGTTCATACCATAGTGTACTATCTGAGCGTATGCGCTTTGCGTGATCTTTTTAAGATCATCCTGGGCACCAGTCGTGATCCTATTGAAGAATATCTCCTCGCTAACCCTTCCGCCCAAGGTCATGCACATACGGTCGAATAATTGCTCCTTGCTGTACAAATACTGTTCTTTGGGTAGGTATTGTGCGTACCCTAGACCTTTTCCTCTGGGGATGATGGAAACTTTCAGCAATGGGTCCGCGTGTTGGAGGAACCAGCCCGCGACAGCATGGCCTGCTTCATGGTAAGCGACGATTTTCCTTTCCTCAGGTTGTAGGACGTTGGATTTCTTCTCCATACCAGCTACGACTCTCTCGATCGCTTGCTCAAAGTTCTTCATGTTGATGTCGTTGGCTAGTTCGCGCGCTGCAATGAGCGCTGCTTCGTTACAAACGTTCGCGATGTCGGCTCCTGTAAAACCTGAAATGGCAAAGGAAAAGTTTTTATTGAATAACAAGGATCATAGCTGAAATACGAGGGATAGGTTTTGAATTCACGCCGATTCCGCGCGACAAAACCTAGAAGAATCAGGTTGAATTGTATGGAGATGGCATTAGCTGTGAAAATGTCACTAGACCGCTGCCAAGTTTCACGTTCACAAATTTGCGTTAGCGTGAAAGGAAAACTATGCGTGGAGTATTTGTCTAGACCCTGGTAAACAACACGGCAAGCCTTATTTTTGCGATGATAATTTAGTTTCTAACGGAGGATAATACACAAGAGGATCCATTCATTAATTCAAGAAATAATGTCAATCGAAACGTCATTAGCATCAACCAGTATTCAGAACACAGGCTTCCCCTAAAAATGCATTTTTTTCCAACAACCTTACGATTTCAGTCGGGCTACTTTCATAGAAAAAAAAATAACTTCAAAGTGTTGTGGATTAGTAGTTTTTATGTTACACAGTTATCGCCAATAAACTTATTGTTATGATAAGTATATCAAATTATTGAGGTGGAAGGTTATAGTTATATTTGTATAAGTTAAGTAGAAGATTGTCAACTCTGCTATCATGGCGTTAAAGGGCCGCCTAAAGACTAGCGATATAGCTTTAACAACAACTAATATTCGAGACAGACACGCCCTGCAAAGCAAGGAAGCACGGCAAGATCGCTGCTGGTGAGATGACAAGGCGAACTCGCCCCAACAAGGCGAAGTATGAGAGACGCGAAGAAGCCAGAAGGGAAAGGAAAGATTGACCACCGTAGCCGAATAAACGGCCAACGTATCGCCGCTACTGGAATACCCTGCCAGTCAGGATGGCATTTAAAGCGGCATCACCCAAAGACTCTGGAGCAGTTACACCCGAAGTTGAGGCCAGAAAAAATTACCTTAAATTCGATTCTTACCCGCACTTCAAAACGAGTAGAAGTGTAGACGATCGATGACGAAAAATGGTGAGGTGAAAGTTGATAAATAATGCTTATGTATAGGTGGTTCGGTTGCCTACAATATAGAAGTGGTAAGCCACATAATGAATTAATACTTTATTTTAAATCTTATAAAATAAACAACATATTAAAATTAAAGGTATTGTACCTTATGGGCGGTCTTTACGCCTTAAAGCAATCTCTTCCAGATAACTTTTCCCTTTTTCAAGTTTAAAAGCGCTCGTAAACGGGATAGATTTGTGGCAATTTCTTGCTGCAATTGTATAGGTCTCTTTACTTTTTCTTTTTTTTGTGCGACTGCTAAGTATACAATTGCAGAAAGAATCCAATTGGGGATATTTTTAAATAGATCTTTAAAACTCTCTCTGTAGTTTTCATATTATGTTTACTGTTTATTTCTTAAATATTTCGCGATAAGCTTTACTCTCGTCCACTCATAATGTTGTTAATTTAACGGACCATTTAATTTAGAAGGTTAAATCGACATGCTTGAATAAACTTAGAGTTGGAAATTTCAAAATGGCGCGTACTCACTGAACTCTCAAATGCAGAGAGTTTAGCTATAAATTGCAACAAAAGATAGGTTCAGTAGATACTTTTTACAATATTAATCATTAAATCCTATCCTATCCTATATTATAAACGCGAAAGTTTGTGAGGATGGATGTTTGTTACTCTTTCTCGCAAAAACTACTGAACGGATTTTGATGAAACTTTACTGTAATACAGATTATACATCAGAATAACACATAGGCTACTATTTATCCGGGTACCACGCGGGCGAAGCCGTGGGCAGAAGTTAGTTTTACATAAACTAATTAGGGATTCACGAAACTACATCTGAATATGCAAGTGCAATTTTATTTTGCATATTATTCTGCAATGATTATCATCATCATTGACAGTACGACTATCTCCACTAGTGGGTCCAATAAGCCTCCAAATTATTGAAATGCAATACACAATATAGCTAGTGGGCGATACGCCGACTTGTGATCCGGAGGTCGTGGGTTCAAATCCGGTCGTGCACCAATGGTTTTTTTCCACTCGAAAAAATTATGTGCGCAAAACGGTGACAAAACATCGTGAGGAAACCGGCATGCCCTTGAACCAAAAATTCGAAGGCATGTGCCAACAGTTAGTGTTCCAATAAGCGGCGATGGGCTTGCAAACTGTCATGTGGAATGCTAACTTTGAAAACGCGGGCATGTACCAAATGTAATGTTTGGACGTGGCTCTGACTACCCCCTACTTGGTATCCTCAAAGATTTACTCACTGTATGTATCTGAGGATGTCCACCATGGGGAAGACAGTCGTAAGCGTGTTTGTTTTTTTTTTCAATTCACAATCTTACTTTTAGAGCAAAAATTTTTTTTTAGTTTTAAGTCTTATTAAAGGTAGATATTAGCCACAGGCTTTGAATTAAGCTTCCTTTTTTGAGAGTAAATAATACTTCTAAGTTATCTGCTTTAGATCAGACCAGTTTGAGGAATGGTGGCCTTCTCGAGAATAATGTTTTATGAGTTTGAAAATCTTAAGTCTGTGTATATATTAATCAGGTGGACTGCTTTAAACCCTTTTTTACAATGGTTTAAATGGGATAGATTTATCACTAGGGTCTCTGAAATACAGAAGCAAAAATCAATTGAGACATACCTGGAGTAAGGGCGGCCATCTTTCTGGCCAAATTTGTCTTGTTCAATGTTGTCTTCAATGGTGTTAAATGTACTTTGAAGATGGAAGCTCTACCCTTGATATCTGGTGCTGGAACAAAGATCTGTCTGTCAAAACGCCCTGGTCTGAGCAGAGCCTTATCCAAGATATCCACCCTGTTGGTTGCTGCTAAAACCACAACATTTGTGGTAGTGTTAAACCCATCCATTTCCACAAGCAGCTGGTTTAGAGTGTTCTCTTGCTCAGAGTGACCTCCAAAACTGCGGCCACCTCGCTTTCTACCCACAGCATCAATTTCATCAATGAATAGGATGCAGGGAGCATGTTTACGTGCCATAGAGAACATGTCTCGGACTCTTGATGGTCCTACACCAACAAACATCTCTAGAAACTCTGATCCGGAGACAGTGAGGAATGGTACATTGGCTTCACCAGCTGTGGCCTTTGCGAGCAATGTTTTTCCAGTACCAGGAGGTCCAGTTAATAATGCTCCTTTAGGGATCTTTGCTCCCAGGTCAATGTATTGCTGTGGGTTTTTTAGGAAGTTGACAAATTCCATGATTTCGATTTTGGCTTCTTCACAGCCTGCTACATCAGAGAACTTCACACCAATATCTGTAGGGTTTATCAATTTAGCAGTCGACTCCATTACTCCACCGAAAAGACCACCACCCTTGCGACCCCCTCGGCCCATCATGTCAGCTGATCTTCTCATCATGTAGATTAGGAACCCGATAATCAGTAGAGTAGGCAACATGCCTGTCAGACTGGATGCTTCAACTTCAGTTTTATAAATAACTGGTACAAAGTTGGGAGGCTCGATACTCATCTCAACTTGAGAATTCTCCAGATTTCTCTCAAAGGAGTCTACACTGCCGATTGCAAACCAGATAATCTTGCCTTCCAGGGCTGATCCTTGTAATCTCACTCTGACCCATTTTTTGTTTATGACTTCCAATTTCTCTACAAGTCCTTTGTTCAAATAGAGGTTCACAAAGTCTCTCCAACTGATTTCTCTATATCTGAGCTCGAAATAGGCTATTGATGCTAGGAGTGTCACTACACCAATGGCACCAAACATCATCCATTTGTCCCTATCCTGACCTTCGTAAGGTCCGCGCCCACTCGCTCCGCCAGAAGGATTATTAGAAAACATATTCATGTTCCATTTGTCAGGGCCTGAGCCCGACTTCGACGGCGGAGACGATTTAGACGGCGAGGGCGACCCATCTTTCTCAGGTTTCTTCGCCTGTTTCGGGCTACCACCTGGTTGGAAATACTTTTCAAACCCTTTTGGCGGCTTTTTACAAAACTCGTACCACTGATTCAGAACAGAATCTAGAGCAGGAACACCGATCGACTGAATTTTGGAACCATTGAAATGGAGTTTTGCTAACTGCGTCTGTGTCAATTTCAGGCTTTTCCACATACTGCAGAATTTTTAGATTATTACTGCAACTATTATTTGAATAAAAATTGCACAATTGTTTCGAAAATTATATCACTAGAAATAGACGAGAAATCATGACAAACATGGTTAGAAATTCTGTCAAAAAATTGTTAGTGTCAAATCCAATCCGACATTGACATTTGGTGTTTCCATTGTTAACCATGTTTCATTTCTAGAATTTTACTTTTTCACATTAAAAGGCAACGGTTTTCTAATCATTAAAGCAATTATACAATCATCTAGATAAAGAATGAGCGTGTATCGTGCCCTTATTTGATGAGCTTGACCATGTTGTATTTTGACGTAACCAAATGAAAGAACACCGTCAAACAGAATTTTGAAATTAACAACTTAATTTTTCGTTCAGAAATAAGTTATAAACGGAATGATCATTCATATCTTTGATTTTGATTTTTGTTGCATCATTGCCATGAAGTCCAATCAATAAAAAATAATATTTTTTCAGCGAGTGCCCGCTTTTCAGTATACAGCGTGTCCTTAAAATCTATCTGTTTTGGTCCCGCGTTGAATTCATTATCCTAGATATATAGTCTCAGAGATATTTAAGCCACATTTTTTATTATCTAGATCAAATTAAGAATTTGTTATTTGGTTAAAATTTTCATTTATGTGTACTTGCATACATTTAAGTTACTATTTAAGTGACAACCTCTGTGGCACAGTGGGCGAGGGCGTGCCTGAGACGCAGAAGATTGCGGGTTTGATTCTCGCTGCGTGACAAATGTTTGCAACTGGAAATATTTGTCTCGGGATCATGGTGTTTCCTATGTATAATATGTATGTATTTAAAAAAAAAGAATATTAAGTAGTATAGCAGTCATGTAATTCCCCTAACATAAATTCTGCTTACTTTGGGGCTAGATGATGCTGTGTAAAAAATTTCCAGCATTATTATTATTATCAATAAAAACTATGATATTAAAAAATAAAACATAAGACAACTCTAAAACCAATTTTATTCAGATGCATCTTAAAATTAGGATTTTACCATTGTAATCATGACATTATTTTTCGAAAAATGCTCGAGTTTCTATGCTTTACATTTATGAAACAATACTACTGTGTGACAGATTATTTCTGAACGAAATGCAGACATTTTCATCTCGAAGGTAAATAAATGAAATTCTAAGAAATCACTTTTTTACAACCACGGACGACTCACTGCAACCAAATAACCAAATTAACAAAATAAGTCAACCGTGAAGCATTTGATCACTATTCAATAAGTTTCAAACCCTGCAAAGTGGACGTAAATCTTACAGCAATTTCGTAACGTAATGGACCAAGAGAAACCTGAAAGTACGAATAATGGAAAGAGGACACGACCTTTGCTTCTACAACCGAGTCCGAAGATCCCCAAGATCACTCAGTCCAATCCCAGTTCCATTGGTGCCCCGCAGGCTGTAACACGACCTCAATCTTCAAGAAAGACTA
The DNA here is from genome assembly GCA_961405105.1 of Perizoma affinitatum. Taxonomy (NCBI): domain Eukaryota; kingdom Metazoa; phylum Arthropoda; class Insecta; order Lepidoptera; family Geometridae; genus Perizoma; species Perizoma affinitatum. The sequence continues at coordinate 13,301,043 of OY560188.1, forward strand.
ATGTTCCTTATAACAGGAGTGAGGTTCCTGCAGCTGGAACATTAGTGCCAGAAAAGCTCGTGAGAAAGGCTGGCCCTTATCTGCTGGGTCCCAAATTAGGGCCCAGCCCAGTTAAGAGCATATTGCAGTGCTTGGCCAGGAAGGAAAAGACTAATGACTTCTACCAGGTAAAGTGTTGATGATTTTATCTATATGCTTGTGCTTTTGTTCGTATGAGCTAGTGGTCCTCTCTGGTGACGAAGATTTTAGGTTGCTCGAAGGCCTTGGACATGGCTCCATACATGTGGTAGTTGGTAATGCCCTTTGAAGCATAGAAATAATCAGTTTTATATGATCCTACCAGAGTTGCTTAACCTTAGGACTAGTACTAAAGTCCAGTTACTAAATAAAACAGGCAACTTGTTGCAAAGTGCTGCTGTGTGGGTTTTAATAGAGTCACCTAATTCTATAATTATTTTGATAGCAGCTTCGTCTGTTTTTCAGTCGCTAATTCTAATTCTAAGTGGGACAGCTAAGGTCTGCCTCTCAGTCTAGTCTGTATGTCCCTTTAAAATAGATATCTCCCAATCCTTTCTATCTGTTGTGGTTCTTGTTCAGAGCTCTGCTCCTGTATTTCCAATGTGTCTTTTCAGTATTTGTATTTTCTTCCTGTGTTTCTTTTCCTTGGGTCCCACTAAAGTGGAGTAATGGTTAACCTAGCTGATCTGTTAAGAATAACTAGGAAGCTACTACTCAAGCACTTCATCTAACTGCTAATATAATTGGTTAAGACTTTGAGTCATAATCAATAGTTTTTATTAATTGAAATCAAAAGGATTATAAACATTAATTAAATTAAATTTACATTAACGCCAATACTTTGTATGCCTAGAAGGATCTGCATGAGCTCTGCTTGGTTATTTGAGAAGTTGGAGTCTTAAAGGATTTAAGTCTTGAAAGATTATTGGAGGTTGGTCAACTCGATAAATTTGCTCATAGGATCTTACACATTTACCCAAAGGATGCTTACTAAATTCCATTACTAAGTCTACACCCTCCTGTCTGTCTGTCTGTCACATGGCTTTATCCTTTTCCCCTGCAAACAGGAGCACATGCAGTTTTCATAAGAGATGATTGTTTGTTTGTTATCATTTATATCCAAAACCCCCTTTCAGATTCACATGGCTTTATCCTATTCCCCTGCAAACAGGAGCACATGCATTTTGCATGAGAGATAATTGTTTGTCTGTTATCATGTATATCCAAAACCCCCTTTCAGATTCACATGGCTTTATCCTATTCTCCTGTTTTGTTTTCAGCTGAAAATACTAACGCTAAAGAATGAAAGGCACTTGGAGACTCAAGATGATAGGCAAGGGAAAATGTTACTGCATACAGAATACTCCCTGCTTTCATTACTGAAAGATCAGGATGGTGTTATACAACACCATGGTTTGTACAAGGTAAGTGCTTAAGCGATTGCAAAAATAATAATATACTACAGACAATGCCTACAACCAGCAGTGGACTTCTACAGGCATTTGATGATGGATGTGTAGTAACTATTTATTTTTATTTAAAGGATCTTTATTTATCATAATAAAATACAAATTCAATATATAACTAGACAGTCTACTACACAGCACATCACATTTAACATAACTCAGCAAATTGTGGCGCCTTTAGGAGTTTCTTTACATAATTAATATTTATGAGATACTATACTTTTTAAAACTTATTTTCTATGGTTTTGCAATGGTTACAAGGATCTTAACCAATAACAATTGTGTAAGCTTAGTGCAGCAAACATTTTTAAACCATGGATGTTAATCAAGCTTATTTACCTAGGTAGGTAAAATAAATTACAATGACCTTTTTTTATTATATCCTAGTTATTGTGTAGTACCTATGGACACAATGGAGGACACAATACGGTTGGTATTGTGTCCTCCATTTGCAAAGGTGAAGATCTTCCACCAGGCTGATCCGTCTGATCCATTTGCCCGGGGTCCTAAGACCGACAGTTGTTTGTCAGAGTTATTATATACTAGCTTCTGCCCACGGCTTCGCCCACATGGTACCCGGATAAAAAGTAGCCTGTGTTATTCTGATGTATAAGCTATACTGCTGTAAAGTTTCATCAAAATCAGTTCAGTAGTTTTTGTGTGAATGAACAAACATCCATCCTCACAAACTTTCGCGTTTATAATAATAATAAGATGTTTAAGTTGAGTGAAAACTTTGCTTAGACGATCTAGACACTTCGATGCAATGCCATCTGTGTATTGACTGTGGTAGCTATTTGTTTATGTGATGTAACTTAGCTCTATCATGTGGCGAGAGATGTCTCTACAGTACCCAAACTTGGCTATGCATGGCAATTGTCGCATTTTTTTTTGCTGGTCTATAAATTCAGTCATGTAGTTCCCATAATACAAGCTCTGCTTACTTTGTGGCTAGATGATGCTGTGTGAAAATGTCCAGCATTATAATAATAATAGTAATTTATTTATTCTCAATTCCAGGATCATGCCCTTGAGGAAGTGATGAATCCATTAGGTCCGGGTTCCATCTACAACGGACATGTCCGCCAACGGATGTTCCTTGTGCTTGACTGTGTGACCGCACACCAGTTCAGCAAGAAGGGCTCGGAGCTGATCAACCTACAGCATTACGTCACTAAAGTCAAGAAGGTGCCTGAGCAAGAGGCGGTATTGATATTTTACGATATTGTGCGGGTAGTTGCCAACTTACATAAGGTGAGTTACTCATAGAAGAAATCTATATCTTTGTTTGAACTTGCTTACATGTGGAGCTAAAAATTCAATTCATGATGAAGGCTTTAGGCTATTTAACATAACGCTACGACCCTTAAGAACCGAGAAAGGAAGTAATAACACGGGCGGGCGATGAGACTCGGTGAGCAGGGGGCCGAGGGCACCCGAGACGCAGCTAGTTTAATATAAGATTAGAAATTTAAGTTTTTTAGTTAACCTGTAACCTGTTTTAAGTTCTTATTGCCGATAAAACAACCCAATGTACAAACAAAACAAACAAACACGCTCACGATTGTATCTCCCAAATAATAATAATAATAACATTTTTTTTTCATTCAATTTTATCTAGCCCCTAACTAAGCACGTGTTATGGGAACTACATAACTGATATACTACTTATATATGTAGGTATATATATGGAGCAGAAGCTCCAAGGTGGTCTTTAAAAAGTGTGACGTCAGCAATGCTAACGTCACTATCATCACCAGCATGCTGGTGGCTCATAGTTGATGACGAAAGTAAACTCCAGGAGATGTTCTTCAAATTTATTCTTGGTTGTACAGAGGCTTTCGAGATCTGTACGGTTCGACGGCTCGAGCGAGAATGAATCGTACTCGGTCCGTCGCCCGTATTTATGCAAAAACAAAGACAAAGGCAAGCAACTTGCGCGAACAAGCTAAAACTACCTGTAAGCATTAATCATTTAAGTTTACAAATGGTTTTGAAGGTAAACTTGGTCAAAATAACAACTTGATTACGTAATTACCTAATTGTCATTTGATTGTTGTAATCAAATGACAATTAGGTAATAACTAGCTATTAACTAATGATTTTACACTGTAATATGACAATCTAAGCGCCGATATATATATATATATATATATATATATATATATATATATATATATATATATATATATTTTAAATACATATATATTATACATAGAAAACACCCAGCCCCGAAACATATATTTGCATATGCAAACATTTGTCGCGCAGCGGGCATCGAATCCGCAACCTTCTGTGTCTCAGGCGGGCCTTCGCCCACTGCGCCACAGAGCTCGTCAGTGTGTAGATCTTTGTGGATATCAAGTAGAAATACTCAGAGGCACGTCTAAACATTAAATTTGGCATATGCCCACGTTTTGCATGTAGTTAGTATTCCACGTAAAAGGCGGCAAGCCCTCGCGGATGCTTATTAAAACACTAACCTATGGGCACATGCCTTCGAATTATCGGTTCTAGGGCATGCCTCACGATGTTTTCCTTCACCGCTTTGAGCACGTGTTAATCATTTTTGCCGAAGTCGATGTGCTTCCTACTAAGCCAACGCGGCTCTTGTACCACATTGTCAAAGTTAGTCTTATCTTTAAATATTATTTGGCGTACAATAAAGTATTTTTTATGTATCTATCGTCCCACTGCTGAGACAAAGTACTCCACTAAATTCTACCATAAATCCCTGTCGCTGAAAAATATTTATCATTTATTTATTGAATATAAAAAAAAAAACGTGTATAAACGTGTTTTTAACAATCATATTTTTTTTATATAAAATTTGCAAATAAATATCATTCATTCAAAAATAACAAAATGATATTGTAAAAAAAATATTTTGAATTAAATTTTGGTTCCGTAATATATATCGTTCCGATTTCATATAGTTCCAATTTTATAACTAGATGGCACCAGTAGAAAGATTAGAACGTGATATCGATGCGTTTCGGCAAAACATAATGGTCGCGCGAAGTTCGGTTCTTGTTAACTTTGCGCAGAGGCAATATCGTAACCAATGAGGTTAATCCGAGGTGCGATTATTGCTATTTGAAAACTTTACCAATACCCCGCCATGAGGACGTGAAATACCGTCCGCTACGGCAATTTTTGTATGGCCTTCACGGCCTAAAAATTATATGAATTATACTCGAATACGCACTATACGCAGACTTCTGTGGAGATGTGTGGATTGGATTTTGCGGAATCAAAATCTTAGAAACTTGAAGTATGCAAACTTCTACGGAGTTCTATGCACTTTTCGTATGGCCTTTATGGCCTAAAAATATATGATTCTCACTCTGATACGAGTACGCAGACTTCACCGGATTAAGCACGTGTTAATGCGCAAATCATTTTTTCAAGACTAAAAATACAAGTCAATACGAGACTATTCCAAAATGCCCGCATTTCAATTGGTTGTGTATTTTAGTGACAAATAACTTCGTACACCGAAATGATCTTTACATCACGCGGGTAACTAAACGTGGGCATGTGCCAAATATGATGTTCGGACTTGCCTCTGACCACCCTCCACTTAGTATCCTCTTGGCTCTACTTACTGAGCAAGCAAGAGAAAGCCTGAATATAAACGTTGTTTTTAAATTTTTAGACTACATACGCTTATTTTAAAAATATTTTGACACATCCCTAGAATTGTTATATTTTCTAAATTATAAAAATATAAATTATTAATTTATAAAATTAACAAAATGATATCGTAAAACAAAATGATTTTGAATCAATTTTTAGTTCCGTTTTAATATAAATAAATAAATAAATATAATAAAAATTTTTCACACAGCATCATCTAGCCCCAAAGTAAGCAGAGCTTGTGTTATGGGAACTACAAGACTGATATACTACTTATATACTTTTTTTTGTAAATACATAGATATTATATATTAAACACACCCAGATCCCGAGACAAATATTTGCAGATGCAAAAAATTGTCTCGTGGCGAGAATCGAACCCGCAACCTTCTGCGTCTTAGGCGGGCTTCGCCCACTGCGCCACAAAGATAGTTCCGATTTCATAACTAGAGGGCACCAGTAGAAAGATTAGAACGCGCTATCGATGCGTTTCGGCAAAACATAATGGTCGTGCGAAGTTCGGTTCGAGTTAACTTTGCGCAGAGGCAATATCGTAACCAATGAGGTTTATCCGAGGTGCGATTATTGCTAGTTGAAAACTTTACCAATACCCCGCCATGAGGACGTGAAATACCGTCCGCTACGGCAATTTTTGTATGGCCTTCACGGCCTAAAACATCTATGAATCATACTGTATTACTCAGACTTCTATGGAGATGTATGGATTTTACGGTATTAAAATGCATACTTCCAAAAAGGTTAGCAGGAAGAAAATATAAATATTAAGTTTATATATATATCGCATGCCCCCTAGAGACGTGTGACTATAAAACCTAATCAAGAACCGTTCTTGAAGTCACTACGAGACTATTCCAAATAACCGCATTTCAATTGGTTGTGTAGTTTCAGAAAAATATTCTATCAGACAAATAACTGTTTACACCGAAGTGCTCACGTCGTCACGCGGGTAACTAAGCGTGGGCATGTGCCAATAATAATGTTCGGACTTGCCCCTGACCATCCTCCACTTAGTATCCTCGCGGCTCTACTTACTGAGCAAGTCTAAAATAAAAACGTTGTTTTTAATTTTTTAGGCTAAACTACTCTTATTATAAAAACGTTTTGACTCATCCCTGGAATTGTTTAATTTTTGAAATTATAAAAATATATTTTATTCATTCATAAAAATAACAAAATGATATTGTTAAAAAATATTTTAAAACAATATTTAGATCCGCATTCTATATAGTTCCGATTTCATAACTAGAGGGCACCAGTAGAAAGATTAGAACGCGATATCGATGTGTTTTGGTAAAAGGTAGGGGTCACTGCGGGATTCTGATGCAAGTTAACTTTGCGCAGAGGCAATATCGTAACCAATGAGGTTAATCCGAGGTGCGATTATTGCTATTTGAAAACTTTACCAATACCCCGCCATGAGGACGTGAAATACCGTCCGCTACGGCAATTTTTGTAAGGCCTTCACGGCCTAAAAATATATTAATCTCACTCAAATACGCAGAGTTCTGTGGCTAAAAAAAATCTTTGAAAGTCAGCTATGGACTTCTACGGAGTTGTATACAATATTTGTATGGCCTTCACGGCCTAAAAATATTCGAAGTTTTAGTTCAACTATGCAGACTTCTAGGACAATTTTTGTATGGCCTTTACCTATAAATCTATGGAACTCAATTTTGCTGACTTTGTAATGAAATCTCACTACACTTATTAATAATATAATATGCATGGCTTAGTTTATTTGTTTTATGCACCATATAAGCATATTTAATTTTTGCAAACACTAACCGATTATTGAAATATTAACCGATGCCTTTGAATTTTCTGTTCTATGGCATGCCGGTTTCCTCACCAGTTTCACTTTATAGTAGGATCGTTTAATAATAGCCGTTCTTCTTTTGTTTTCAGAAAAATATAGTGCACAGGGACTTGAAGCTGGGAAACATAGTGCTTAACCAAAGGACTGGTCGAGTGGTTATAACTAATTTCTGTCTGGGAACACATTTGGGCAGCGATCGGGATCTTCTGAAGGATCAAAGAGGTAAAAACTGTTGATGATAAAACCGCCCATTGTACTTTAGATATTACAATTTAAATTGCTTTATTTGAATTTGAAGGAAATTCCAAAGTCAAAATTCATTTATTGATCAACACTTTGAAACGTCAATTTTGCGTACTGCCTGTTCCTCCGCGACCGAACCAGGCATTAAAGGCAATAAACAAGGCTGTTTATTCTTTTAATGATCCTTTTAAAAAAGAATAGGAACATACCAATTTCATCGAGTTGGAGAAAATTCAATTTCAAGATTTTTTTATCATCTAAACAATCCGATATGTTATACTATTATTTTTTGTTTTATTACGTTTTTAAATTTTTTATTACATCTCTTAGAAGTTGTTATAAAAGCCTACAGCTTGCCCTTCAAACGATTTACTAACTTTATGGAGTTTACAAGTGGCAACAGCGAGGTTATCTTTATTTCTAGTATTGACATTGTGATTACAGCTATTTTTCTTAAGCAAATTAATATTCTTGTGAACATATATTCACACACATATATCATAATATTTATTTCTTTAAACTTTTGGCGGCTGGGGCCCATATTATAAATTTTACAAACATCCCTCTTCTGCAGCACAAAAACGGTATTAATAGCAACTTAATGGGGTACAATAAAGTGTGATCTATATATCTAACTAACATCAGAGTAAAAGTACATTTAAACAATGTAAATTTGAATTGTACATTGTATTATCAACCAACTTCAAAGAAGGAGATTCTCAATGCGTCTGTATGTTTTTTTTTGTTTATGTTACGCTATAACTTCGCGAATTGTGAACCGAATTATGATTATTTTAACAGGTAGGTTAATACTTCAAGTGTGGTCCCATGTATAAATTTTATGAAAAAATACCACTAAGGGTGAAAACATTTTTTTTCAGGTTCCCCAGCCTACATTTCCCCGGACGTTTTAATGTGCAAACCGTACCTCGGAAAACCTTCTGACATGTGGGCATTGGGCGTGGTTCTGTACACCATGTTGTATGGCCAATTCCCCTTCTGCGATACCAGTTTAGCGCAGCTTTTCAGCCGGATACAAGCGGCCAACTATAATATACCGCCGTATGTATATAATATTTATTTTCTTTTTCCATTCTGCTTCTTAGTAATCTGGTTTATACGGCAATAGTCCAATTTGATGTTTCATATTGTGACGTGCGCTAGATAATTACTGTGTACTAGCGCCATCTCTTATCGAATGGACGCACTTTTATCTACCGCCATCTAGTGTCGTCTGGTACTAACCGCGCTAGTAAAAGACGGTAGCTTCTCGAATGTTTGAGAATAGTCTAATTTGATGTTTGATATTTTGACGTGCGCTAGCTAACTACGGTGCGCTAGCGCCATCTCTTATCGAATGGGCGCACTATTGTTCTACCGCCATCTAGTGTCGTCTGGCACCAACTTAGGTGCGCTAGCGCCATCTCTTATAAAATGGACGCACCCGTAGAGTCAGTTCTTTTCAAGATTTGTGACTAGTGAAGTGATATTTGTGCTAGTGTTGTACTTAATGATACATTGTTGTAGTGTTTTTGTGTTTATCGTGTAGTTTCGTTGTGCTGTTTGTTTTATTATAAATGCCATAGTGTAATTTGCTATTACAGTGTTCCTTTAGTGTACAACCACCAACTTTTGAGTGTATCAAACCAGGGAATATATTTTTTCATACAAATTTCAGAACTTTATTGCACACCGCCTAGGGGTAGTTTTGAAAAAATAAATCTTTTATTATTTATTTTAAAGTGTATTTGTATCTAGTTTCGAGCGAATCTAACCAAGGAATAAAAAAATCAATATAAACTTTACTACCCTGATAAACCCCATTAGGGGTTGATTTTCGAAAATTAGATTATTCCAGAACATCAACTATTCCAAAAAAAACGGTTTAGAAGCTACCGAGATACGTGGTAACAAACATTCACACACACAGACTTTCGCATTTATTATATTAGTAGGATAGTAGGAAATAGTAGGATAGTCCAATTTTCCAATTTGATGGTTGATATTATTCGGTTTTTGAGTCGTTTTGTGAGAGTCCCGTGAGTGTTTTCTCAACTTTTGTCTGTGAATCTTTCTGATAGGTTTGAGATGCTATGTCGCTCAGTCTGAAGAATTGCCAGCTCCTTAAAGCTGAGAGGCGAGTTCATTTCTGTGTTTTGATAGTCTGAATTTTTAGTTTTTGCTATAAGATTCTATTACCTTTTCATCAAGCCATGTAAATATACTAATTTCTTATTATGTATATACTAGTTTCTGTCCACGGCTTCGCCCGCGTGGTACCCGGACACAAAGTAGCTTATGATGTATATTATATATACATCAGAATATATATATATATATATATATATATATATATATATTACTGTAAAGTTTCAGCAAAATACGTTCAGTAGTTTTTGCGTGAAAGAGTAACAAACATCCATCCTCACAAACTTTCGCGTTTATAATATTAGTAGGATATAATAATTTATATTTATTCATAGAACTATGTACAGCTAGCTATCTAAAGGACGTTTCAAACGATCTATAGATAGCTCAACTGATCCAGCCAGATCACTACCAGACGGAAGCGTTCCCAAAAAACTGGCCGCATTGCCACGCTGTATGGCAATTTTAATGCGTTGACCCAGATAAAAGCAAGCTCTCTGGTCACGCGTCGCTTCGATATTAATAAAGTGATATGCTTAATATGTTTTTTGCAGAGATGGAAATACTGTCCAAGTCTCAGATAACACAGTGTTCCTAATACAAAGGCTGCTAGTAAAAGATCCCAAGCATAGATTGCTGGCTGAAGAGGTAAGTTGGTATAATCTGTACTATCTACACTTATAAAATCGTTTGTCCGGACTGAACGACTGACTGATCTATGAACGCACACTACTTAGTCTAGAGAGCTGTAAAATTTGTAATATAAGTTTATTTAATAATGTTAGCATGTGCTAAGAAAGGATTTTTTAAAGTACTAAAATTTATGAATTTTTTAAAAAATGACTCTCTGACTGACTGACTGACTGACTGACTGACTGACTGTCTGACTGACTGACAGACTGACTGACTGACTGACTGACTGACTGACTGACCGCCTGACTGACTAACTTACTGACTGACAGACTGACTGACTGATTGTCTGACATCAGCACAGCCTAAACCGTAAGTCGAAGAGACTTCACGTCTTGATTTAGATGGAATTTTCCTTTTGGGGTAGGGAAATAAATACTTTCTCAAGAGTACTGAGAATATTTTCTGATATTACACCTCTTGCACCCTGCAACTACGAAAAGTAATGAAAGTGAAGTTAAAAAAGTAATATATTAAAAAAAAAAAAAATTAAGTAACTAAAAATTATTCGTACATACATGAACTACATATAATCACAGGAAATAAATGTTTTTGTAACCACGAGTACCATCGTACCACAGCACTCGAATCCCGGAAAAAATAACGGTAGAACATGCAAAAATTTTCCCTCAGCGGGAATCGTACCCGCACCCCCTAGTAATTAAATAAATAAATAATGCTGGACATTTTTCACACAGCATCATCTAGCCCCAAATTAAGCAGAGCTTGTGTTATGGAAACTACATGACTGATATACTACTTATATACATTTTTTTTGTATTTACATACATATTATACATAGGAAACACCTAGACCCGAGATTATAAAAAAATAAAATATTCGCAGATGTCCCGCGGTGGGCATCGAACCCGCAACCTTCTGTCAGGCGGGCCTTCGCCCACTGCACCAAAGAGGTCGTCAAATATGGAAACTCTTCACATTTCCAGATATCAGATCAGACGTGATAGTTGGCAACCCTTGTGAGGAAATGCATGTGGTTCCTGACCTCTCGTTGGGAGAGAACATGCAAAAATTTGCCCCGCAGCTAGAATCGAACCCGCACCCCCTAGTCATTATGGAAACTCTTCACATTTCCAGGTAGCAGATCAGCTGTCCACTATCATAGCCAGCTATGTGATAGTTGGCAACCCCTGTGAGAAAATGCAAGTTGTTCCCGACCTCTCGCTGGAAGAGGATCCCGCAGACAAGAATAACTCCTCGCTGACGTTGGAGAGGAGACCTTTGCTGTGTCCAACTGATCCACCGGTGAGTTTTTTTTCCTCGCCTAAAAGCATTTAGCCCCAAACTAAGCAGAGGTTGTGTTATGGGAACTACTAATTATATATTTATTTTTATAATAATACGCATATTATACTAGCTTCTGATGTATAAGCTATATTACTGTAAAGTTTCATCAAAATCCGTTCAGTAGTTTTTGCGTGAAGGAGTAACAAACTTTCGCGTTTCTTATAGTAGTAGGACATAAAAAACAACGAAACAAGAGAAGAAAATGTTCTAATCATACAAACATTTGTCTCGTAGCGGGAATCGAACCCGCAACCTTCTGCGTCTCAGGAAGGCCACAGGTCGTCACAAAAAAAAATGAAAAGACACCAACAAAAAATCCTAAAAAAAAAAATACTGTATCGTGGGTATCAGGAACTACGAGTATCTTGTTACGGGAACTACCAGACCCGGAACAAATATCTGTAGAACATGCGATCATTTGTCCCGCAGCGGGAATCGAACCCGCACCTCTTTCGACTCAGCGCGCTCGCCCGCCGCGCCACTGAAATCGGCAAAAAAGATGAGTAAGATTTGTGCAGAAGGTAAAAGATAAGATAAACATTTACGGTCTCATTACGAAAAGTGGTTTAAATCTTTGGTTTATATGGACTGATTTTCAAGACAAATTGTTGTTTATAGGAAACATGGGCTAAGATTGAATATGAAAATAAAATAGCCGACAGTCTATTTGACATTTCAAAAAGAGGTATGCTCACAAATAACTGCTAAAAGATAAACCAGGCGGTCACCTAGATTATTTTAATCATAACTCAACCTCTTTTCGAGAACCTACTTTCTTTGGTAGCCAATGAAATAATGTGTTTCTTTTTTTATTTGTTTTGAAGTGTTTTTTTAATACAATGGACATCTTGCGGTTTTTTTTATATATAAATTGTAGACCTTAGTCGCTTTGCAATGTACGCTTTGTATATCTGAACCACGGGGTCTCATATCTAAGTAAAAAAGATTAGTTCGAACAAATTTCAATAGATGGTGTTGTAGGTATATGTTTAAAATTAGGTTAAAACAAAAAAATGATATGTTCATATTAAAAAAAAAAAACTAGAAAGCGAAATACTGATAATCACATTTTTTTATTTTCACAAAATTCGATGTTGTCGTCATTCTTCAGGCGGAAATCATTTGTACTACTTTGAGTTTGGCAAGATTTGTTTTTTTTTAGTTTGTACTGCATAGTGATAGATGGCGTTATATGCAAACTTTTGCGTTTTTGTTTTGTATGAAATATAGGTAACTACAAATGTATATTTCACACATGTCTAACGTAGGAAATCTTTACGTATAAAATCATATATCCTGACTGGCTGACTATCAATGCTCAGCCAAAACTACTAAGTCTAGAAAGTTGAAATTTGGAATTTACTTTTATTATATTAATAAATAATAACGTGTTTCAGGGTTTTTGGATTTTGTAAGCCCGATTTACAATTATAACGGTATTAATGGATAGCGGGAAAAAAAGCTTCCCTTTGTCCCTCGATGGGTCCGGGGACATCAGGAATAACCCTTTTTTATTTGGGGATGCTTATTGTGGAAATCTGGTTTATTTTTAAATCAAAGATGGCGCATTACATTTTATTTTCAAAATTTTGATATTGTTATAGTTTTTCACTAATTTGGGGATTCTAATTAGGGAAACGAGATCCTTTTTGAAATCAAAGATGGCGCATACCATTTTATTTTCAAAAGTTGATATGGGTATCGTTTTTGACTAATTCAAGGACGCTGATTATGAAAATGAGGTCCATTTTAAAATCAAAGATGTCAACATTTTTATATGTGTTTCGTTTTTCACTAATTTGGGGATGATGATTATGGAAACGAGGTCCATTTTGAAATCAAAGATGGCGCTTACCATTTTATTTTCAACGTATATATATGTGTATCGTTTTTCACTAATTTGGGGATGATGATTATGGAAACGAGGTCCATTTTGAAATCAAAGATGGCGCATACCATTTTAGTATCAACATTTTTATATGTGTATCGTTTTTCAGTAATTAGGGGATGATGATTATGGAAAAGACATCCATTTTGAAATCAAAGATGGCGCATACCATTTTATTTTCAAAATGCTGATTATGAAAATGAGGTCCATTTTAAAACCAAAGATAAAGCAAAAAAAAAGCGCATATCATATCAACATGTTGAAAAACAACATAAATACAAAATGTCATAATTATCAACATTTATTAAAAGTAGACAACATTAATTAACATTTGTTAAGTAGTAGTGGAAGTCTGAGTCGGCTTTTATTTCGATTGACAAGGTACCTACCGACCGACATAATATGACCCTAACTAGTCTGTGCAGCGATTGACCAAACCCAGACTTGGTTTAATTTTGCTCGCTCGTATGCCAGTCGGGCGCCGCGGTTACCTAGTAACTATTAATCGGTCTTTGCCGTAGCCTATAAAACGAATGTTGAATGAATGAACAACATAATTCACAAACATAATTCACAAACAACATGTTTGGACTTTCTTCTGACTACCCTCTACTTAGTCTCCACAAAGATCTGCGCACTGAGCCCGTCCACAAAGTGTTTGTTCTGTTTGTCCTGTTACAAACGTTTTTTTTTGAGTTGCAGGACGAGGTTATCTGCTTGCCGCTACCATTCTTCTTGAATTTCAATCCCATCGATGCCCCATCGGAAACGCCTCAGAACAACCCTGTACTTACTCTCCATCCCACTACGGAACCGACCAACGGCAATCAGAGGCAACAGATCACCGTGCAACGTATAGGCAGAGACGCGCGACCGCTGATGCCTTGCGAGATTGCTAGGTAACACACCCCTCCCCCTCCCTACACTTTCTCTCTCTCACTCACACATCCATCCAACCCTCGCGCACACAACAAAAACACACACACACACACACACACACACACACACACACACACACACACACCTACACACACATACACAACCAACCAACCAACGGCAATCAGAGGCAGCAAGATCGCGTTGCAACGTATAGGCAGAGACCCGCGACCGCTGATGCCTTGCGAGATTGCTAAGTAACACACCCCTCCCCCTCCCCACACTTTCTCTCTCTCTCTCTCACTCACACATCCATCCAACCCTCACACACACCCACGTACACACACACACCCGAGACAAATATTTGCTGATCATATTCACGAATATTTTTCCCGCGGCGGAATCGTGCCCACAACCTTCTGCGCCTCTGAGATCAATTTTATTTCTTTGTTTATAATTATTTGGAAAACAAAAAAAAAACAATAACACTTTAAACTAACAAAACATCAAATATAATCCAACAAAGTTTTCACTTATAAATTACTTTCGTTCTATTCACCTCACACGTGATGTATAGTTTTGTTTACACTATTAACTTTTTTAAATTACCTATTAATAATAACATGTGTATGTCCACAGATACCAACACATGTTTTCATCGGACGCCAACCAAAGAGAGAACAGACGCTTGGAAACTCCCAACTTCGTTCCGGAACGTACAGAGAACTCTAGACTCAGAACTCTGGCCCAGCAAATACCTAGACTGGACCCCGTACCATTCAATGTCCCTATCAATCCCGAATCCAGGAACCGACTCGAATCAAGGAACAACCCAACGGACCTCAGAACCGGCTCAAGCGATATTCGATTGGCTCAGAATCCGAGAGCGAATACGCATAATTCAAGTTTAGATTTAAGAGTTCTTCCTAATCCCACATCAGATTTCAGACCTAACAGTAATACAGACAGACAGTACGGCGATTATATATCAGACATAACAATTCATATTTCTAACACTAATAATAACGCTACTATCGATTTCAGGACTTCACCATCGTCCTCCCATGCGGAATTGCGTGCCGCTCCTAATTCTGATGGCAGAGCTGTAAATTGGTCCGAGAGGAATAGGAATGCGACTTGGGATAGGGACTATGTGATGCAATTGCCAGGTCTTAATCTATCTAGAGTGCAAATGAATAATAGTAGTGGGAATAATAATAGCGTGAATAATATTATTGTGAGTAATAATAGTGCTATATTTGATGATGGCAGTAGCGCGCGGAGGCAAGACGATACCGTGGACGACAATAATTAGTATACGTCATCTATGTAGGGTTAAAAGGAATAAAAGTAAGGGTTAAAATAATAGCGGGAATAATAAAAATAGCGCACAATGATATCAATAGTACGCGGATTTAAGTCGATTTCTTTGACTACTTTAATTATGATACAGCATCATTAATTTATCTGGGGTGTAAATAAATAATAGTATTTGGGATAATTAGAGCGGGAATAATAATAGTGTTCAATAATATCAGTAGTACGCGGATTTAAGACGGTTCCTTAGACAACTTTAAAAATGATACAGCACCTATCATTTTTCTGGGGTGTAAATAAATAATAGTATTTGGGATTATTAGAGCGGGAATAATAATAGTGTTCAGTAATATCAGTAGTACGTGGATTAAAGATGGTTCCTTAGACAACTTTAAAAATGATACAGCATCTATCATTTATCTGGGGTGTAAATAAATAATAGTATTTGGTATAATTAGAGCGGGAATAATAATAGTGTCTAATGATATCAGTAGCATGCGGAGTCAAGCACCGTTTTATTATGATACTGCATCTATCAACTATCTAGTAATAATAATGATACATATTCTATATTATACATATAATAAATAATAGTAGTGGGGATAATAATAGCGGGATAACAGTACTAGTATTATTAGCATGTAATAAAATCAAAAACAAAAATCATTTATTCATTAAAATCACAAGGATCACTTTGAAACGTCGGTTTTATCTACTGCCTGTTCCTCCGCGACCAAGCCAGGAAAGAAAGGCACGAAAACAAGGCTGGTTATTCTTTTTTAATAGCATGCTAATGATTCTAGTAGCACTAGGAGTTCAGACGGTCCTAAATCAATATAGTTTTGTGCGAAATCGGTACTCTTAATTCCTTTTACCACACTTGTTTTATGTCGAAAGCCGTCACAGGCTTATTGTGATCGCCACTAGCTTTTCTTCGCCTCTCTCAAGGGTCGTTCAAAGTTTACCGCTCAACCCTGCAGCTGTTAAAAACTGCAGTTACTTCTTAGGTGGGATGAGTTTTAGTTCATCTGGGCAAAAACATTCTCAGCCCGGATGATGAGGGGCGGAGAATAGTAAGTGGCATATGATACTCAAGCTACAAACAGGAAATAAAAAAAAAATACAAGTGTGGTCACAGATATTTTATATCAGGTGACTATGCAAGATACGCTAAAAAATATAATGATACGATGAAATGCTTTTCAAATTGTGGCAGTTCTGGTTAGTTCCCTGTAGCTAACTAGATGGCGCTGCATGTCACATGTAACTATTATTTACATGTGGTACTGAATATAATCTGTCGGTAGAACTACATGACACTGAACACAGTTAAAAAAAAAACATCTCACAATTATTTAAGTATGTACTTAATGATAGTTATTATTATATAACTAAAAAAAAACAATAATAATATGCCAATTAGATTAAAGAAAATAATATTCGTAAGTGATAATAATTATTCTTAATGACGTAACGGGTGAGGAGCCGGCTACGACGTAAGAAGTGCCAGATTCGTTCCAGTAGCATGGCAAATGTCTGGATGTTGCGATACCATGGAACTCGTAGTTCCTGATACCCATGACACAGTGAATCCTAGTATGGGGTCAGGACTATGTATTGAATAAGTCTGTTGGATGTTTATTTATAAACTACGCAGTGTAAAAAAGAAATCATGGCATACTGATTCTAGCATGTGGTTTGGTATGATCTCCTTCTCCTTGCCGTATTTTTTGTATACAATATTTATAGATAATTATTGTTTTTCCACTTATATGGAAAGATAAGTTATTCAAAATGAGGTTTTAGTAAAGCGGGGGTAGTTCTCTGATGCTTACTAGATGACGATGTTTTCTACGAAATGTTAGTGCCCAGAAAGTGCTACATTTACGGCGGCCATCTTTTTAACCTTTCGGTACGCCACCTCCGTAACTTAAAAGAACGGCATTTGCCACAGATAAAAAAGAAACCTTATAATGTAGCTGGATTTAGAGATTAAAAAAAAAATGACTAATAATTTGATTATAAAATGTATGTGTGTGTATAATATAAAATGGTGGGGTAAGTCAGATCAGCAGGAGGGGGTGAGTGGCCATTTTGGGCGTAGTAATATTATGTATGTGAGTTGAGTTTAGATTCTGGATATTTAATTCTGGAATATGGGTCTATATCAAACCATTCGGTGTAACGCCATCATTGCGACTTTGGAGAGTTATAAAATGGTAATTTCATAGAACAGAAACAAAAGCTCTTAAGAATTATTATAAATATCATGTATTCAAAAATAAAATGTACTTTTCAAGGCTGTTTCATGTAGAATTGATTAATAATAATATTTCAATGTGTCTGTAGTGTTACTGTAATTATATTCATGAATAATTATATTTATTATTATTAGATTGTGGCCAAATAGTATTCTAAAATCTTAAGGTAGGACGATTGATATACAGGGTGTCGCAGAACATGCGTGTTACTTGAAACCTTTTATTTAGAGATTTCCCAAACGCTCAAGCTCGGCTGTTTTTTAAGCGTAGCTAGTAAAATCGCTAAAGCGGATGCAACTAGCCTAGGTGCACTGAATCTTTCCACCACGTTTGTTCTAATACCATCCCTGTTCAGAGCCACCCTGCTAACTATTATGGAAAGCGTGGGCAAGTACCAAGTATATTGTTTTGACGTGCCCACTACCCCTTACTCGGTAACCTCACAGATCTTGAGTGAGTAAAGATCTGAGGATGTCCCATCATGGGAATCGCAGTTGTGAGCGTGTTTTTTGTTTGTTAATTTCCGTCTTTGAAAGTAGGTGGATGGAGCGAACGGTCTAAATACTATCTCAAAGTGAAAGTCAAAATTCATTTATTCATTAAAATCACAAGGATCACTTTGAAAAGTCGGTTTAATCTAGTGCCTGTCCCTCCGCGACCAAGCCAGCAAAAAAAAATAAAAAAAAACAAGACTGGTTATTATTTTTAATGATCCTTTTACAAAACAATAGTGGCCTATATGTTTTATCGATCTGCGACCGTTACCATCAACGGATTAAAGATTTTCTATAAGGTTATTGTATGTATTTAAATATCGTATAGATTTACTGTTTAATTTCAATAATTCGCACTCAAGTCTAGGAACGATTTTTAAGTACAAAATTCCTTTTTCGATCGGAATTTGTACGTTGTAAGTGAAACGCGCTTAAAATCGCTCTCAGAGTCGTGTACGATTTATTAATGGATCTTATGTCTGATAAATAACTATTGTTATTGATATTAATGATACGGGATTATTTTTAAATAGTTAAGGATCTGTTGGTGTTGTTTAGTTGTTGGTTTGTTTTTATTTTTAGGTTGGCCTCAGTCGGAATATGTTTCTACATTCAGGTTCTAGACAAATACCGCACGCTAAGTTTTCCTTTCACGCTTACGCAAATTTGTCAAGGTAAAACTTGGCAGCTGTCACGTGACATTTCCACAGCTAATGTCATTCCCATGCAAATAAATATTTCCGCAGGCGTTAACGCCAACAGAAAGTGGTATTTGTCTAGACACCCTGATGTGGAATTCATAATTATAATTCAAAATTTTATCTAAAAAAGCACCGTATGTATTTGGTTCGGGGTTCGATTTTCGCCATGGGACAAATTTTTGTATGATCTCGGCTTAGTTTGGAGCTAGATGATGCTGTGTGCAGAATGTTTAACATTATTATTTTTTATTTTATTGTTTCTCTTGATTTTATGAATTTACCTGATCTATGCGTCCTGAAGACGCATGTCAACATCATTCTGCCACATCTATCTCCGGATCTGAAAATCGTATTATTTTTAATAGTTACGCATTCTATCCGTTTTTATTCCGATTTTGTATTGAGATTTTTTTTTAATATTTAGATAAAAAGAGATCCCTATATAGGGAATATATATCTCTGAATTTACAAACGTGAATTATAATGTATACGTGGCTAGTTTCGCCACCGATTAATGCCATTATAAATTCCGGTCCTGAATTCATATGTGTGAGGCCAGCCTTAGTTTATTTTACACTTAGTAGCGATTATTTGGAATAAAAAGGTATCAATGCATTATTTTAGGCTATATAATTATATAACTAACTCGTCCTATTTACTGCTATGAATTATAGTTTTTTTTTTCTTTACGTTTTGGTAAAGATATTTTTTTTATATTGATACATAATCATTTGGTTTAAGATTGTGTTTTCGACCTATCCGATTGAATTTATATTACTTACTAATATTATAAATCTGAAAGTATGAATGTTTGTTGCGGATAATCCTCGTAACGGCTGAACTGATTTTTATGAAATTTGGGATAGTTTTGGTAGTTTTCGTAACCCGAATTACTTTTTATCTAAGTACCGCGCGGGTGTAGCTGCTGTGAGGTGGGAGTTCAATTCCAATTCAGGAAGAATTTTTGCATGATCTGCAAAAGTTTGTTGCATATATATTATAAAAACTAGGTACTTAACTTTACGGGTATGGGTGTTGTGGTAACCAAGGTTCTTGCAGTTCCTGATACCCACGACACAGGAATCCTTATGAGGGGCGAGTGTGTTTTTTTATTAAAAAAAAAAGTATATCTGTCCTGTACAAGCTCTGCTTAGTTTGGGGCTAGATGATGCTGTGTGAAAGATGTCCAGGATTTTTTTTTTAGATCAACAACAATCATTCAGAAATATATACAAACTTTCACATTTATTATATTAGTTGATGAATTTGAAATTAAGAATACAAAAAAGATTTATCTATTTTACTATCTTAATGAGTAGGTACTTTATCCAATTTAAAAATGTTTTTAAAGTCTTTTTATTTAGTACCTACCACGCGCAGTCGGGTAGGTCGTTTAAAAGTTATGTGTCGGTGAAACGACCTATGTACAGTCCCTAATCTCCTTTATGTTTTTGAGGTAATGTAATTTGTATTTAGTAGGCCAATTTTTTGTTATTTGTTAGTACATTATTGCTATGTTGTAGGTACAACTAATAAAATGAATTATAGAAATGTTTAGTTTGATTTCTATATAAGTTTTTATTATCTACACGGCCAAACACGGAACGGTTGTCGAGATTTGGAAATAGATGGCGCTATATGCAAGTAATAAGCCAAACACGGAACGGTTGTCGAGGTTTGAAAAGAGATGGCGCTATATGCATTCTAAATGATGTCCCAAGCACGAAAAAATATAGCGAAATTGTATTGAATTGAATTGAAGATAGTTTATTGAGGACTTGACATAATTTGCACTATTACAAAATACGTATTGCATTTGTTCTACAATTAGCGGTCTTATCGCAAACAGCTATTTGTTCCAGACAACCATTTCCCTATACTAAAAACTTAAACTAAAACTAGTCAAATATCTGCAGATCATACAAACATTTGTCCCGCGGCGGGAATCGAACCCGCAACCTACCTCTACCTCTCAGGCGGGCCTTCGCTCACTGCGCCACAAAGGTCGTCAGAATGATGAATGTAGTCATGTAGGTACCTAACTAGTTATAGATTTTGTTTGGTTTTATATAAATACAATAAACTATCAACGATTATCTACAAGAAAAGACAAACACTGGAATAAAAATGTAGACGTTGTTTTAGCGTTTCTACTAACGTCACCTAACGCTACTGTTTATCTCGCCTTTGTTAATTTATTTATAATTTCTTGGTGCTTGTAAATTAAAGTTATTTACCTGCTAAACAAAACATCATCGTTATTCAACTTTCTCTTATTTTGGTAGTCTCCTTCAAACGCACTACCGCCCACTCTTCATTACACAAAGGTTAGCTGAAAGAAATGCTAATTAGCATTAACTTCGCCTGTGTAAGTACTTGTTTAATATTGTACAATAAAGCATTTTCTATCTAACTATCCATCATAAACTTTTATTATTCTAGCAAAATGTTACAGCAAGATTAAAAACAATTTTTATTCATAGAAACGTCGGAAATTGAAAAGGCTAAGCTTGCAATATTTCAGTGTCGAAACTAACGCGCGCCCGTCGGGTTTAAATTAAAACTAATTTCGTCTAAGAAAAGTTTTCTGAATAAACCTACTAGGTCTTTATATTTTCTTAGTTATTTACTATTTTCTACTGGTGTAGGGAAGGGAGATTTTCAGGGCAAGTATTGAATGAAGGGTAAAATTGTATGGGAATTGGTTTATGAACTAATAGCGATACGGTTTTTATAGATATATATTGGTATATACCTCAACTATAATACCTATGTGCAAAGGGACATCATATTCTGACCCAGCAGTCACAAAAAATATGGCTAAAAATATGACTCAAAAACAAAGCAGCATATCATTTGAGGAAAACTTGTTTACTATGGGAATGTAACTTCTATATGTTTTTGACGATGATGATTTATGTAGGGTAAGTAGGTAGGGGTAGGTATCTCGTATGTTACAGCACATTTGCTATGGACAATTACCCTTATTCAAATTCAGGTATAAATTCAGCACTAAAACCAATCATAAAAACCCGATTAAAGTATTCAACGTCGTAAATTTATAAAATAAACCGAATTGATGCATTCTTTTCTATCGGCTGAGTTTTATGAGATACGATGCAGGCGTTGTTTATTTATGGAGGACTAGCTTCTGCCCTGGCTTCGCTTGCGTAGTTGGTAGGTATCCGAAAAGTAGACTAGTGTTATTTTAGGCCTAGTTTAACCCGATCAGGTCAACCGTTACGAAGATTACGAAGGTAATCTTTACTAAGATTATTTGTAAGTTAACTCATATCCATTTTTTTATTTACTAAAACGTTCACTATGATCTGGCAGTGTTTAAAATATATAGGTACCTACTACCTATTTACCAAAACCTTCATCATCATCTTAATTACCATCTTCTTCCACTACCCAGAGCTCTGATTGTTTGTCTCACTCAGTCTCTCGCAAACATGTAGCTTCCTTCCAAAAAGGGTGGAAAACCAAAATGGATTCTCCCGCTGTGCGCTCCTCTGGAGATAATTCGCAATTTTAGACAGAGTCGATCCCTGTCCATCAGGCATTACAGGCATGAGACAACAGCTTTCTACGGAAGAGAAGACTAAAACTACCTTCTTCAGTTTTTATTCCGTCAGGCAAAAGAGAGAGACAGAAATATGTTTTGTCTTTTGTCGACAAAACCGTTGTCTACGGATGCTGTAAAATTTTCACGCGAATCGCCCTATTCCTACTTAATACCGACTGAGTTTACCATGTACCTATCGTATAGACAAACATTTATTTTTATATAGATGATAATAAAAGATGCTGCCGTTGTTTATTTTATGGAGGATAGGGAAATTACGTCACATGCGAATCAATGAATTGAAAATTCTAAAGGAAAAATCCTAGAAGTGTATTAGATGAAATGCATATGATAAGAGCAATGTTGAGTCCTAGGTAACTTGCAAGTGTATGTACCTACTATTAAATAAATACCCAAACTGTAGGTAGGTAACCTTAGGTAGGTTACCTACCTACAGTGTGGGAAATACTTCAAACGGAACGAATATACCTATTTACTTCTTCATATATAATGAATAAATGATTTGATTTATCAATAGATTTTCATTATCAATAGACTAGCTTCTGTCCGCGGCGTCATCCGCGAGGTACCCGGATAAAAAGTAGCCTACATGTTATTCTAATGTATAAGCTATATTACTGTAAAGTTTCATTAAAATCAGTTGCGTAGTTTTAGCGTGAAAGAGTAACAAAGATCCATCCTCACAAACTTTCGCATTTTTAATATTAGTAGGAAGTAGGATAGGTTTATCGTATTTTGAGTGGCTCCTTCAATTACATCAACTGTTTTTTTCCAGGCTTGAAGTTTTGTTCTTTGGAAACATTGGTCAAAAACCAACCTGTATTTTCGTTTTCGCAAATTGCTAGTAAGAAAAAAACGTACCTACTTCATAAAAAAAGTTTTGCTCAATCTACGATTTTCCATCCGGCAATATAACCCTAATAGTACCTAAATAATACTTGATACATTATTCATTAAACTTATTTACTATAAAATAATAACTATTTAGGTAACTATTACCTACTTACACTATTAGGTTATTGTCACGTGGAATGCTAACTTGCTAAACGCGGGCATGTACCAAATCTAAAAAATCTACTCACTGAGTACGTATCTGAGGATTTCCACCATGGTGAAGACAGTAGTGAGCGTGTTTGATTTTGTATTACTTACATAACACAATAAGGCGAGATGGCAAGTTGACTGACAAGGCCTATGTACAGCCGCTAAATAACTTATGTATCAAGTATTAAAACCAAGTGTTCCCTGTGTTCCGAAGCTGAATAAATTATATAACTATGACTAGCCATCACTTCAGAATTTGCGATATTGGACACCATCGCCGCCAGGCCAAAAGTCTTAACTCATGAAATTAGCTAGGTACTTACTCCTTCACCTGCAAGTCGATTACACTAACCCATGGCTATCGAAATGGCAATCAATCCACAAATTATTTGATTGTAAGTTATGTAAAAAATGAATGGGATGAATCGTATCACGCTTATTTGTAGGCTGGATGTGTCATAGATGGACAATGCGAATGAACGGAATTGGTTCCCCATTGGACGTTCCGTTTTTGGACATAATTTGTATTTAGTTAATTTTTGGATTCATTGCCATCTCGATAGCCATGGGTTAGTGTGATCGCCATGCTGCTTCACATTAATGAAGAGCCTAGTTACATCTCCTCGGCATATATGATAATCTATGTATGATAATCCTCGGCAATCGTAGGTATCCCGAGTATCTACTACGTGGAGCTAAGCTAATGTCAACCCAAAACCTTTTCGGCAAGTTTAGATGCAAATATACTGACGAGAGTTTCGTTAGTAAATAAATAACAATAATTTAATTCCATACCTTCGGTAGGTATCAGAACCTGAAATCAGATTCCCGTATTAAGCAACCATATAAAAACCTACCCAGCCTCAGGCTATCACAACGAGCAAAGAGGTGCATTACATATGGGAGTTGGAGTAGTATAGGGTTTCGATTTGAAAAATTGGTTTATGAGAGTGCTCTTTCATTTTAACGTTTTTATTGGATTGCTTTAGTAGTCCTTTTGGGAATAGAATGTGTAGGTACGTATAGTAAATTGATTTTGATAGGTGAACAGAATTACCAGAAGCAGATGACGCCATCGTAAGGAGTCGATTTGGATGTCGCTTGTCAGCGTTGATTGAAGCTAGAGGCTCTCTTACCCAGCTCACCGGCTGCGATTCGATTGAAGTAGGAAAAACTTTGCTAAAAAGCTTTGATATAATATCGATAGTTATAACGCTACTGCGTGGGGTAACTTGTCAGTGGACTGATGCTTGAATAAAAACCAATGTCTGTTTGACGACCTCTGTGGCGCAGTGGGCGAAGACCCGCCTGAAACACAGAAGGTTGCGGGTTCGATTCCCGCCGCGGGACAAATGTTTGCATCTGCAAATATTTGTCTCGGGTCTGGATGTTTTCTATGTATAATATGTATGTATTTACAAAGTATTCATGTAGTATATCAGCCATGTAGTTCCCATGATACAAGTTCTGCTTACTTTGGGGCTAGATGATACTGTGTGAAAATGTCCAGTATTATTTATTTATTTATTTATATTTTCCGAAATCCAAAAATCTTTTGAGCAGTCACGCGGGTAAAGGCTAACAGCTGCGATATAACGGTCTATAATAACTCAATGCGTTTTTATCGATAACTGTATTTTTTTTCTTTTATTCAATGACTTTTAAACATAGTTTACGCCAGACCCATAAGGTAACACAGTTATAAATATGCTACTGAAAACAGGTACTGACGTTTCGAAGTGATCCTAGTATTGTATTTATTGTACACACAAATAAACACTTACAAAAGACAATTAAATGACATGTACAAAGGCGAGCTTAACTCTAAAAAGAGTTTTGCTTTTCTTCCCGCAAACTTTGAGCTAGAGAGAGGTAATTATAGACATAATAAATTAATTCTGACTTTGACTTTGGTAGAATGTGTAACTATACCAGTTACACATTCTAAAACTATTATGTGTAAACAAATGCGCACCCTTATAATCTATTTCATTAGATAAGATAACGCATCTATGTTCTTCATATCGTTATTAAGTTTGTCAAAGTTAATAGATTTTTATTCATTAAAATCACAAGGATCGTATAGAAACTTAAAAACTACGTGAATTTAATTTTTAAATGAATTTACGATGATTCCTCGCGCGTAACCAACCCTAGAAGAATCAGGCAACAAACTCTGCTTGGTTATATTTTTGATGATCTTTCATTCAGCTTTAGTGTGGCCAATCGAACGAGGTTAACTCATTTATAGAGAAATACTACTAGTCAAAGGATTCAAATTCTAAAAAGTATCAACCAAAGTTCTTAAGATTGAATGTACGACACTAGCAATCTTAATAATCTATTACATTTGGTATATCAACCAAAGTTCTTAAGATTGAATGTAGGACACTAGCAATCTTAATAATCTATTACATTTGGTATATCAACCAAAGTTCTTAAGATTGAATGTACGACACTAGCAATCTTAATAATCATTTACATTTGGTATATCAACCAAAGTTCTTAAGATTGAATGTACGACACTAGCAATCTTAATAATTACTTACATTTGGTATATCTTATACTGTAGTTTGAGGTATGTAGGTACCTGCTTATTATTTGGAGGGTAATATGAGTATTAGCATATTAGGCGGCGCCCAAGGCAATATCCGCTTTATTCGCTCGCTGCTTTTGTCAGCGATATCGCTATCTATTTGCTTTTGTACGGGATGTTATTTCTGTTTGGTTTTGCAGCATATTTGAATGAATGAATAAAAATACTTTAATGTAGGTACACCATAAGAAAAATAGATACAACATAAACGAAATTACAAAACTTAAAGTACAAAAGGCGGTCTCATCTATTAGAAGCGATCTCTTCCATGTATTTAGTAATGATTTGTCATGTATTTAGTATTATTTATATATTTGAATTTGTTCTAGGGCAAAAAAATTTGCTTATTAAATACTGCGTTTGTATTGAATCTGCTACGAAATGACGTAGCTTATCAGCTACGAACCTCTACGAAATTAAATTTTCTATGAAACGTCCTTATATTGACGTAAATGTCATCTATCTGCTTGCAACATCCTCAATATTTCAGAGCAAAGCTAATAGTAAATTAAATTTAATGTTTATTTGAATTTTAATGTGTCCACACTTAAGGAATTGACTAGATTGTATATTATCCCAAAAAATAACGCTCGGTAGGTAGCGGATTCGAGTCCCGCCGATGTTGAATTATTTGATAAGATAAGATAAGTTTTTATCTTATCTTATCAAATATATTATATTGTACAACAGTTTAGGCACTTAATTAATACTGTTCCTGATTGGGACAACATAGGTATCCAAACTAGGTAAAAACCTGTGTGATGGTATACCTATTCGGGATATTATACAAACTTATTCATACAACTATGTACAAGTATATACAAAAATACAGATGAAACAGTTAGCTATCTAAAGACCGTTGCAAAAGATCTATAGATAGCTCAACTGATCTCGATCACTACCAGACGGAAGCGTACCCAAAATCCAGCTCTATGATTTAAAACAAAATTGATTGAATATCAATATAATTGTCATAAATTCCACCACAGTACTTACCGTATATATATATTTTTTAATGCCGAGCATTATATTTTTTTTTAATAGAGTACCTATTAACACAACGGATCTTTATAAACTTTCGTAGTAAACCATAAATTACTTTTTTTTTATAAATAAGCACCCTGTAAATCAGAGGCAGAAAGCAAAGAGCAAAATATATCATCAGATGTCATAAATAATGTAGATAGGTTTCTACTTTATGGATTTACATGTGTTTGCCTTACATGCTTTTTAATGCTGATTTAGTTACAATAAAAAGCAGAATTTATTAAAAAAAAATACATCATGTAGACATCAGATAACTAGTTTTAAGGAATAGACCCAGAATTCAAATCCACCACCAATTCGCTAGATGAAGAAACGAGTTTCCAAATTTTTATGATATCCCAAAAATCAACCTCGATGGGATTCGAACCCTCGTCCTCCCGTTCGGTACGCGGGGCTATACCCACTAAGCCTTGATCGTTTTAAGGACGTGTTATTAATCCAAAGAATGTAGCACATTTCATTAAAAACTAACACGCTCAGGAACGTATTACCCATGATAAATATCCTTAGATCTATACTCTGTGTGAGATCTTTAAGAATATTAAGTAGGGGTGGTCAGAAGCACGTCCAAACATAACATTTGGCACACGCCCGCGTTTTGAAGGTAGTTAACATCACATGTGACAAGTTACAAGTCCATCGCTGCTTATTGGAACACTAGCTGATTGCACAATATGCTTTAGAATTTTTGGTTTTAGGGTAGGCAGGTTTTCTCACGATGATGATTACAGTGGTATACCTGCCTAGGCATTTAGGTAGATTTCTCTGTATTTCTCTGTTCCATAAGACTGTGTATAAACGTGTTAATAAACCAGCTATCTGTCAGTCACCTCGTTGTCACTTACCCCCGTAGTTAGTACCTATACACATTAATTACCATTTTGAGCACTGTTCAATGATTTTTTTTATATAGTTGCTTCACCATTTTAAGTAATTTTCAATGATTTTTTTTTTATATACTTAGAAATATTTTTCAATATGTTATCGTAAATTGGACATAGGTGCATATTTCCCAAGAAACCCGTCCATAACACACCAATCACATGAATAGGCCATTCGCGTCACAACATTATGATAACACTATTATTTCAGAGGTTCAGCAATAAAAATACACATTATAGTGAATTATTGCATTACCTATAAATCGAGGGTCGAGGTTTTTGACCTATCTATTTGTGGATTTATTGTTTTCTTTGATAAATGTACGATTTTTTGTTAAGTAGATTGTATGATCTACTTAGCAAAAAATCGTCAAAAAAAAATATATCTACAAACACGCTCACGACTGTCTTCCCCATGGTGGACATCCTCAGATATATACTCAGTCAGTAGATCTTTGAGGAAACCAAGTAGGGGGTAGTCAGAGGCACGTCCAAACATTACATTTGGTACATGCCCGCGTTTTGCAAGTTAGCATTCCACGTGACAGGTTGCAAGCCCATCGCCGCTTATGCATATGCCTTCGAATTTTTGGTTCTAGGGCATGCCGGTTTCCTCACGATGTATTAAGGCTTCATAAAAAAACATGCAGAGTTTGTTGCCTGATTCTTTTAGGGTAAGTCGCGCATCAGGAATCCCCGAAAATACACTTTAAAATGTTTAACTCACTTTGTTTTTATGCTGACGTTTCTAAGATCCTTGTTTTTGGAGATCAGCGCGATGTTTCAAACACTAAAATGCACTTTTGACCTTTTAAATTATTTATTTTAAAATTACAGTGGCGCATTCGTATGGAGATGGCCATAGACTCCTTTTTCCTTAAAAACTACCCTCAATTACATTTAATTGAAATCTACCTGCACTCAAAATAAAATAACCTACATTACATTGGTAGATTATTATACGTAGTTTAACATTTATAAAATTGTATGAGCGCGTCGCTTACACTTGTGAATTCAATCAATAAAAAACTTATAAACACCTTTGGTGTATAAAGTTTACGATCTTCTGTATACTTGTATAAAAATAATGTTTGTTCGTTCATTATGCGTTTGTTTCTCTCCAAGGGTGGTTCTTAGATGGGTTTCGTCAATAGGGGATGCTGCAATCAATAATGGAAATACACGTTAGGTATATCTAAAAAAAATATAGTCAGTAGTTAGAAATTCCGACACCGTCGTTTCTATAGACGAGTCCTCTGGCGCAGTGGTCCAAGGTCTGCCTTCGCGCAGAAGGTTGCAGGTCTGATTCTCGCCGCGGGACAGATGTTTGTATGATCTGCAAATATTTGCCTCGAGTCTGGATGTTTTCTATGTATTTACAAGAAAAAATGTATTTAAGTAGTATATTAGTCATGAAGTTCCTATAACAGAAGCTCTGCTTACTTTGGGGATAGTTGATGCTGTGTGAAAATGTCCAGCATTATTTCTTTATTATTTATAGGTTCTCATCAGATACCAACAACATTGATAGTAAAAAAGAAAAAAAAATGCATATATTTGATACACACACACAGAAACACTAATAAAAGGATCCAGGTATGTACCTAAATATTATAGTGTCCCTACCGTGATAGGGAATCCTCTTCGCTTCATCTCCTGTCTATATTTTGTAGATCCACACCACTGAAATGTGAAGCTACGCTGGTTTTCAGACAGATAGTAACTTATTAGAATGGTCGTCTAAGTACATATACAGACACCTGCAATCTTCGCTTAAGCTTAAGATCCAACGTGAAAAGCTTATAAATAAAATAGGGTAGATAACAGATACCCATAGCTATACTTGTTGGGCAAGTTGACGGCGCCTTGACTTCCAATCCGGAGATCGTGGTTTCGAACCAAATCGTGAACCAATAGATTTTTCCACTCGAAAATAAAATATGTAGGTACTAAAGGAGGAAAAAGGCATGCCCTAGAACCAAAAATTCGAAGGAATGTGCCATCGGTCATTTATTTATTTATTTTATCGTGATTGTTGCAATACGTAGAATACTAACTGCTTGTAAAACGCAGGCATGTGCTAATTTAATGTTTGGACGTGCCTTTGACTACTCCCTACTTAATATTCTTAAAGATTTACGCACTGAGTATGTATCTGAGGATGTCCATCACGGGTAATACAGTTGTGAGCGTGTTTTGTTTTGTATACTTTATTCTAAGAAAAGTCTTTTTAGTAATAAAATAGATATAAAATATACATGAACATTTGAGATCATAAAATTACCAAGAACACAGGGAGTAGGTAATTTCATCTTTAAATCAAACACGCAACAATTGAATCAACGGTATCAAGCAGGTATCTACCTACATCTATAGACAGTTACGTAACAAATAGAGCTGACTCAATCGCATTATTCAGTAGGCAAAGTTACAAATGCGCACATCAATCCACGGTGGAAAATGAGGACCTAATGTGCATCACATTTGCACACTCCGTCCAATATCACTTTACATGGAGCTACGAAAGAGTTGAACTGAATGAGGTATTTTATAAATCTTAGAACTTTCTCATGCGTCTACTAGATGGCGGTATAAATGATCACCGTACATTCAAACGTAGGACCCATTAGTTAAAATATGTCAACGAAGTACCTCAACGTTGGTGGACGATATCGGTGGCGCGGCAGGCGAGTATCCGGCTTAGAAGCAAGAGGTGCGAGTTCGATTCCCGCTGCAGGACAAATGTTTGCATGTTATGCGATTATTTAGTTCCTGGTCTGGGTGATGTGGCGCTACGTTGCTTGTAGTTTTAATACCTATGACACATATTTCTAGTGTATGGTCAGGACTATATGTATGTGTCTATTGGGTGTAAATTTCAGCGGCACCCATATTCAAACCGGAATAAAGCAATGCGAGATTTCTGTACAAACAGAGACAACAAATAGATAGAAAAGAAGCACTATATCGTTTCAGATCCCTAGTTGTAGCATACATCAACTTAATGGGAAATGTCAAAATAATGCTGGCACGCATTATCTTCCCTAACATA
Organism: Perizoma affinitatum; assembly: GCA_961405105.1. Taxonomy (NCBI): domain Eukaryota; kingdom Metazoa; phylum Arthropoda; class Insecta; order Lepidoptera; family Geometridae; genus Perizoma; species Perizoma affinitatum. The sequence continues at coordinate 13,332,138 of OY560188.1, forward strand.
AGTGGGCAAAATACAAAATTGAAAAATCCTATGTGGCAGTATAATATTCAACATGCCGGTAAATCACCACATCTTCAAACATATTAAGATTTAGTTTTATTTAATTAACAAACTGAGTATATACAATAGTATTTTAGTATAATCTAAAAACCTATGTTAGGTTTATCTAGACACTAGATTCTCGAAGTGTTATTGTACCCGAAACAAAAGTGAACATAAAAAACATGAGATTTTTTTTTTACCTAACTAGTTAAAAACAACTTGTTACTTGGTAATTAGTGCTTTCCCATTTTTATCATTTTAAGATGTACATTGTTCACATACGATTAAAATTTGTTACAATTAGAATTTGTTTGACATTCAGATATATAAAAAAAGAGCAGATTAGAATGCATGCCTATATTTTTAGTATGTGTAGTAATAAGTATGTATTTGTAGGTGAACATTATATTAATTAGTTTATAAACAAACAAGAAACAACAATCCAGGAACTATGTAAAACAGGCACAATGCAATACCATATCCAACCACTCCCTTCACACATCGCTGTGTTTATTTATACCAAACAAATAACCGTACATATCTCATACATGTATTTGTAAAATTATTTATTTGCATCGACTCTGTGATCATCATCCTATATCATATTTGTCTCGTCTTTATTGTATTTTCGCAATTTCATTTTCACTGCAGTATTTTATTTGTTTTGTTGACATTCTTTCTTTTTCATTTTTCTTCCATCTTCGAGCATAAAGTTTCAGTCATGACGACTGTTAAAATACGGAGACGTAATGCAGATCATGCAAAACTGCCAGGCATAAGCCTGAGATTTTTAAATAAATATAGAGAAATAATAAGAATTAACATTTATTTCATCAAAAACATGAATAACATTTAAAATTATGGCAATAGGACCAAACCATAAATACCTAAGAGACTAATTATACATAATTATTATAATACTACTTATCACTAATAAGAATTTTACTATTTATAATCACCTACCTATTTAGTAATTACAAAATAAATAAGTACTTAAGATATCTATAAAATATCATATTATCTAGCTAGATCATGAAAACTCTTGGGGTTGAAGCTCCAGCTTCATGAAAAATGTAGGTACCTATTGTGTTATGCACAATAAATAGTTTATCTATCTATATATCTATTGTTTTGTAAAAGGATTATTAAAAATAATAAATAACTAGCCTTGTTTCTTGTCTTTCTTTCTTGTTTTGGTCGCGGAAAATCAGGTAGTAGGTAAAATCGACGATTCAAAGTGATCCTTGTGATTTTTTTGAGAAATCATGTTTTCTATCTATGTCTGTCATGTCGGTGTTTTCTATGTTAGTATAATATGTATGTATTTACTGTCAAAAATATAAGTGGTATATCAGTCATGTAATTTCCATAATAAAAGCTCTGTTTAGTTTGGGGTTATAATGATGCTGTGTGAAAATTCCTATGTAATTAATTTATATTACATAATTATGGGGCGCAGTATCCTGTGAAATAAATAAACATACCTACCCCATTAGTGAACTGTACCAGAACGCAAACCGCGGACGTCGGGCATCAAATGGGCAAATTAAAGTGAGACTGAGCGGGTCAAGTCTGCCGCATGTCGGATGAGTTGTGGGCAAAGTCTAACACGGACAGGACTCTACGAGACAGGAAACGATCACGTCAAAGATGGAGAAACGAAAGACTGGTCAACAGCGGTACTCAATTGAGAGGTGTAAAAGGAAGGTAAGCAAACCTTTTTTTTTAACAGCATCATCAAGCCTCAAACTAAGCAGAGCTTGTATTATGGGAACTAGATGACTTATATACTTTTTTTTTGTAAATATTTACAGACAACACCCAGACCCGAGACAAACATTGGCTAATCGTACAAACATTTTTCCCTTTAACCTTCAGTGGGACGCCATAGGTTAATAAAAAAAAAAGTCCACCAACCATTTTATAATGTACCTGCTATGGCTAAATTTATGTATAACCCATTGTTTTCTATGGTAACCATCTGTCAACATTCACACTACAATATTGTTTTTTATTTGTACAAAAAGGGTTCATAGCGTAAGCTCAAGCCCCGCTAATGGCTCTTTAAGGTACAGTCTTGAGATATCAATTAAGCTAGGGTAAAAAAATGTTTATTTTTTTATTTTCTTATCTACTGAAACCATAATTGGTACTTAGAGAGTTCCAATTAACAAGGAACCTTTTTGATGGGTCATCTACTCATTAAAAAAATCATATGATGTTTGATGAAATGATAACATGATCTGAAGACCAAAAGCTTACTCTTAGGTAAACTTACACTATCCTACTTCAAAGTCTCTAATCAAATAGAGTGGAAATGGCCCGGGGACATAATTTGCTAATGCTTAACCAAATTGGGTGAAACGTAGTGAAGATATTGTGTTTCATTGGGCAAGTAGAGGGTTGTTTAGGCAAGATTAGTTTGTCTATAAGTAATTCAAGTTTATTTTCAAACAAACACGCTCACGACTGTAATTCCTATGAAGGAGATCCATACCCAGTACTCAGATCTGTGAGGATACTAAGCAGGGGGTAGTCAGAGACACTTCCAAACATTAGGCACATGTCCGCTTTAGGCATAGAAGTTAGCATTCCACGTGACAGGCAAGCCCATCGCCGCTTTTTGGAATACTAATCAATAGCACAAGCCTTCGAATTTTTTTACGATGTTTTGCTTCACAGTTTTGACGTTGAAGTGATAACATAAATTGAAAAATTGAATGGTACCTTTGGATTTTCAACTGAAAATGAATCCCTGCATATAAATTCTCATGCATCAAGTCGCTAAATCTAGCCCTGTCCTTTTCGAACACTAAGAAAGGATAGAGTCTGACAGCTTTTAGCACAACTGATTATTAAACAAAAGGTATAAGTCTATAAAATGAATAAAATAAAATAATAATAATATCTTATCTACATCAGAAGCAGAAAACGATCAAACCACATACCTCGAATTAATTACGCCACCTATTAAACCATTGCCTGAGGCATAGTGTGTCAAATTAACTAATGGATTACAGGTATCTTGGTTAATTTCCATAATATTTTGTTTTCCGTGTTGGCATAGTGAACTGTATCCCGACTTCTCAGCCGAAGGAAGTGGGTTTTAAACCCCTGTTGGCTTAGTGGGTGGTACCCCGACTTCTGATCCGGAGGTCGTGGGTTCGAACCCGGTCGTGCACCGATGGATTATTCCATTCGAATAATTAATGTGCGCATTAACACGTGCTCAAAACGGTGAAGGAAAACATCGTGAGGAAACCGGAAAAAATCGAAGGCATGTTCCAACAGTTTGTGTTCCAATAAGCGGCGATGGGCTTGCAACCCGTCACGTGGAATGCTTACTACTTGCAAAACGCGGGCATGTAACAAATGTAATGTTTGGATGTGCCTCTGACTACCCTTAAGATCAAGGCAGGAACATAGATTTCACTTGCTTCCGGTGCTTTATTTTCTACCAAGGATTATTTTACGTAAGACAAAAATGTATTAAAAATTATTAGAACAATTTCTAACAATTTTTAATAGATTTTTAACTTACTGATTCTAGCAAAGCAATCTTAGAAATTTGATCAGTGACACCAATTAAATGACAACCTTATTTCCGATCCAGATTATGATCCATAGAACCTAGTTGAACCTAACAAAGTTCAACTTTGTTAGGTTCAACTAGGTTCAACGCTATCGGGGGTGCCACTTCAGTCAACCTTCTCGTGTGCCTGTAGGCTCTTGTCGCTTAAGGATCAGCCGGATCCAAGTGAACGGAAGCTTACGGGACGGTGCGCCTCGTTTAAGCCCGATAATAACTTCTCATACGTGGGATCTTATTGTCGAGCAATTAATGGACTGACAGGGGGGGGCCCCTCCGCGTGTCCCTATGAGCAGCATGGGGCACTGTGGATGGGGCAAGCATGGTGGGCTCGTGGAGGAGCACCATGGGAGGGCCGGGGCGGTGTAAGCTGCTCCGGTGGGCTTGCGCGTTCCAATGATCTTCAAGGCTATACCGGCAGGGTTACCCATACCGGGCAGGCTTGGAGGGAGGGACAGCGTAAGTTGGAGGGGGCGCCCTTTTCAGGGCGCGGATGAGGGCCCGGTGAGGCCCTTTTCAGGGCCCGTCGGGCGGACGGAGTGTGCCCTTTTCTGGGCGCACTGTGGAGGGAGGGCTGGGGCGGCATTTGCTGCTCTGGTCGGCTTGCGTGTCCCAATGATCTTCAAGGCTATACCGGCAGGGCTACTCATACCGGGCAGGCTTGGAGGGAGGGATCAGCGTAAGTGGAGGGGGCGCCCTTTTCAGGGCGCGGATGAGGGCCCGGCGAGGCCCTTTTCAGGGCCCGTCGGGCGGAGGCGAGTGTGCCCTTTTCAGGGCGCACTCGGGAGGGAGGGCCGGGGCGGCATTTGCTGCTCTGGTCAGCTTGCGTGTCCCAATGATCTTCAAGGCTATACCGGCAGGGCTACCCATACCGGGCAGGCTTGGAGTGAGGGACAGCGTAAGTGGAGGGGGCGCCCTTTTCAGGGCGCGTTTGTGGGGTCACTGGCGGAGATCGGGGGACTCCGATGGCTTGCACGGCCCCACACATGGCCGGGGCCCGGGTGGTTCCTGGGCCACCCGTCGGGGTAAGATGGTGAATGCTAACGCGACCCCATCTTGCCCCACTACGGCGGGGGACTTATAACCGGGGGGGTTTTAGTGGGTTCGAGTCCCACATTCCCCCTTCCGTCATCCCCATGGCGGAAGGGAAATGCGTGGGCATTTCCTCCCGTCAAAAAAAAAAAAAAAAGGTTCAACGCTATCGGGATTAAGCTTGTAAATAACCAATAAGGAATCTAAAGTGTTTACATATTAAATAATGCATGAAAAACCAAACCTTTCTCTTCATTAACTTTTCAAACTCTCGAACAGACTCTGGTGAAAAAACATCTGCAATATCTTGGTCTGTTTGCACGTAAAATGAACAAAAAATGACCATAAAGCATGTATTACAAAATCCTTTCCTCATTCAAAGACGCACCTGTGTCCGCCATTTTGAATACTTTTTCCTCCATTTTGTTTTGACGGCCCGCCTGACGGATTACAGCGAGGATTTTAATTTCAGAATAATAAAATATTTCCCTCTAAGCCTCAGAGTAATAGTATTTTGATAGAGGTCTGAAAAGTATGAACCGTCAGCACGACAATTTCCATTGTCGTGCTGACGGTTCATACTTAGGGGGGGCTCTAATTAGGGAAGAGCTTTTCTGAGATCCGTTTCCCGCAGTAGGAACTCTAGTCCTTGTAGGTATCCTAGGAAAAAGAGGAGATCATGCATACATTGTGATACAGCAGAAAGTTCAACATGCATTTGAAGACGTATTATCATCATCAATGGTCTGTAGAAGTCCACAGCTGGACATAATACGGAGAGTAAAGAGTGCCATTACGAACAATCTCGAGCCATGTCCATCCACCAACTTCCCGTTACCTTTAAGATTTCATCGGTCTATTCTTCTACTACACTGCGTCACCCTATTATAAGTTTATATATTAGTACCAAAATGATATGTTCTTGCTGTTAAGACAAATAAAAATATGTTCTTCCTTTCTTTCACCCATAACACCAGATATTAATCATTTAATTAATATTTAACATGAAAAATCTATGAGTTCTACCAGAGGACCATTACTTACTAAAACGAGCGGCGCTGTGTTTTTAATTTCTTCTTCCTCTATTCAAGGCCTTTCTATGGTTTGGATTTTATTACTCTCAGGTCAGAAATGAGCAATTATTATAAAAGTAGAGATATTAGTTAATGGATGCAATTAGAAAGAGGCTGGATTAAGTCTAATTAGCAGATCTTGTTCCTCTTTGTAATAAAAATTACGTTTCGAGTTTTTATTTACGGTTTACGATTCCATGCGATGTTTTTATAAAACTGGTAATACCTGAAATTGAACAATGATTTTATGAATTATTGTATTCTGTATCTATTTAGAGTAGTATCTATTTTTATGTTTTAAGCTATGTAATATAAAGCCTTGGTAGGTAGAGCATTATGTACAATAAAAAACTGTCAACCATCCGTGGTACATTTTAAAGAGTAGAAGCTTTTATCGTCGGTATCTGCCGCAGTACAGAGATTAAAGAGCAAATTATATTGGTGTTGACAAACCAGATGACGCATTTCTATAACTTATTTCCGCCGCCAAGCAGTATGCTCGTATTGCTGTGTTCCGGTTTGAAGGGGGTGCCAGCGAAGTTACAGGCATTTGAGACTTTTCACCCAAAGGTTGGCAACGCGCGAGTGTTACCTCTGGTGTTGCAAGCGTCCATACGCAATGGATTACCAGCAGGCGGGCCGTACGTATATACTATTGTAGTATAAAAAAATTATTAAGACCTTTAGCGACCTCTAAGGCCCGCCTGAGACGCAGAAGGTTGCGGTTCGATTCCAGCCGTGGGACAAATGTTGGTATGATCTGCAAATATTTGATTTGGTCAAAGAAAAAGTATATAAGCAGTACATCAGTCATAACATTCCTGTAATATAAGCTCTGCTTAGTTTGGAGCTTGATGATGCTATGTGAAAAAAAATGACCAGCTTTCTAACAATATTAATAATAATATTGTTAGAAAGCTAATAATTAATTAATAATAATAAAAGAATTTGTAAAATCCAGCCAAGTTTGGCTGCTATAAAAAGGTTTAATTCTCGCACGATCACCTATATTCATTCCTTTTATTACAGCTAGATGCGCCGAAAACAGAACATTTTTAAGGAAATAGGAATAAAACGAACCGAGGAAATGCACTGGATATCTACTGTCGGTTTCGACGCCATTTTATAATCTGAAATCGCATTAAACTTGATACTTTGTTTCAAATTGCATTTCAGTTCACTTTAGAAAAAGTTATACATAATGCATGTTCCGACTGCATCTGGCTTTAGGGGACCCCTACCATTTTTTCTTCAATTGTTAGAAAACTAAACAATTAACGATCGAAATAATACTTAGAATATAACTATCGTCATCTTAAGGTTGAATGAGAAAATTAGCTACATAATAATACTTTTTTGAATAGAATTATCTCCATCCAAAAGTTCTAGAGATAATACTGCCTTGTTGAAAAAATAGTTCTTATGTTACACAATTTATTCTGACAGTGTTAAATTATCTTTCGACGCAACAACAATTTGGAGGTTCAACTATATACTTAATCTATCTTTGCTGATCTGGTGTATTTATTTACCTTCACGCCTATTGTGCTTGAATTATGATAAGGATTTGTTTAATTTTCTTATCGATTACAATAAAGTATCTTTCATTCATGCTGGTATTAGTTTGAGATTAACAGAACTCTGAAAGTTTTGAAAGTTGCCATTGTAACCTTTAATATTTATTGTGTAATTTGTTCACAATTTACATCACTAAGTTTTTGTTTATTTTGTTTTACGGTGTACATAAAGTTTTCTCATATCATCTGTCGAGATACAATTTTTTAAATAATTCGACCACAAAACTTTTATTTGTGGTGGTATTGGATATAAAAGATTATTATCAAACAAAAAAGTTTGATTAATTTATCTACATAGTTAGTAGGTAGGTAACTACTCCTGCCTACAATTTTTAGTAATTAGTAAGTTTATGTAATAAGCTATAGAATAATACAACTACTTTAAAAACAGTCTAAACAAAACTATATACATAATATTAAACAAGGAAATAAGACTGTTTTCTACCTGTAGAAATAGGATAACAGATGGTTTAGTTTTAGGATATTACCTATAGTTTTTAGATATTATTTGTAAGTGCTCTGTACAATCAAAAAATATTTGATTTGAATTGATTAATTCATTAATTGAGCTCTCCAATTGTCTTCAAGGGCTAGTCTCATATGCTGCTTGCAATAGCATTCAAAAGATTCCTTCCGTATTACATGTCGAAACTAACTGCTCGATTTTCCAAGACCTTTCAACTTGCGTGGTTCATCAATTATACCTGCATTGAACCTAAAACTGAGAACTTAAAGACTAACTATACATTTTTAAACTGGATACTTGAACGGAAAATTGTACCCCTGAATGCATAGATCAGAAAACAATAGGTACCGCTCTTTACAACTATCGGTAAGTGTTTTGATAAAGGTTATAATTATAGAAATGGTCATTAAAATTATAAGTTTAACGGGTCTTTATCGCGTTTACCTTTTTTATTATATTAAGGTAAACGCGATAAAGTCCCGTTAAACTTATAATTATGTTATCTAATCGCGAAAGTTTGAAAAGTACTATGGTCATTAAAATTTAGTTATCACTGTTGAATATACCATTCATTATGAAAAATATTATAATCGAGTATTCGTAGTACCTAACTCTTTCAAGGTATGATAAGGAAGCGGTAACTTCACAGCTAGAAGTTGACTTATCGGGAAGAAACGTTTCCCATTTCATACCGCCTGAAGGTGCGCTCAAATAGATATGAAACTTGAGTGTCTTATTGTATAAATATGATACAGTTGGATGGAGTTGCACTCTAGAAGTCAACTTTGTGTAAATAAAAATAAAGGTACTATGTATTCTCATGCGTCTAGGGATTTTCTACAGATTTCCTACCGAAATCTGGAAATATGTGGAACAGGTACTTAAACAAAAGAAAATACAGAATTCCTGCAATATCTGCGCATTCTTTTTAAACAGTATTTTTTTATAATTTCGTCATTATCACGATAAATATTATAGAGGAGGGATCTTAAGATGTAAGACTTTATGTAGATAAACATTTACTTGAAACGTATGAAGTCATTTTTCAATTAAAACAATATGTATATGAACAACACTCTACTTGCAAGATTGTCCAATCATATCAAATCAAATCAAAATGAAAAATCGTTTATTTATCTTGATAAGTTTGAGCCATACACAAAAGGATTTCCTATTTATTTACAGCAGGTTCTTAATAGCTAGAAAAAGGTACGTTACCAACGAATAGCATTACTATTGTAGGCAAGTATGCTTTATAATAGGTAAGTAATTATAAATGTAGGTTCGGTCAGTAATTAATAGGTTCTTATATATTCCCCTAATTAATGACTACGGAATACGAATAAGCTAACACTCTGAATGTGTTAGCTTTTTCCAGTATGTCCAGCCTGATTCAATAATTAGATAAGTAATTTGAATTTTGTTATTACAGAGACAAATATTTGCCTGTACACAACGTTTCCCGTTTGATTCTGTGGACTCAACTTCTGTAAGCAAATGTCGGACTCATTTTAAATATTCATGCAAGCAAATATTTAAGATGAGTCTTTCGGAGGAAATTATCGACCTGTTAGTTATTATTTTCAACCAGCTTTAAAAAAGGAGGAGGTTCTCAATTCGTTTGTATGAGTTACTTACACCAACATAATTACATCAACATAACTTTGACTTGACATACATTTTCTCATAATTATATTTTATACATTTGTAGTTCAACGCAAAGAGTTTAACGATAAAAAGTACTTATATGGAGTGGATATATCTATATTTGAAGAATCGATTAAAAGTTTTTATCACGAATGTATTTCCTTATGGCAATTTTATAACGTTTTTTTTTTGTAAAATTAATAATTAGTTGATTAATGGGGGGAAATCCAGAATATGCACAAAATAGATTTGGGAAACATAATAATGTGGGCAATATTAGAATTTGGAAAATTATTAATTCGGTATGAAACCCTGACATCGTCTCGGGGTCTGGGTGTTTTCTGTGTAGGTATAATATGTAAGTATTGACAAAAAAAAAACAAACAAGTAGTATATCAGTGGCGCTTCGTGCTTTGGCACTTTTTCCCAATCGCATCCAAGCCCAAAGAAAAAAACCTTCTTACATTTAATTCCATTGGTGGAAAAAAAATTATATCTCATTCTCGAAAGTTTTGTAGGTATGGAAAGTCGGAAAATCCATATCAGAAATCCCCGGGAAGGCTGTACGAAAAAGTAAACTTACTGTTCTATTAAATAGTTTTTTGTTCCAAAAACGTGGGTGTAGTAAAACTTTTTTGTTCCAAAAACTATGGTGAATTAGATCATTCATATTCACCCATAAATAAATATTTTAACATTTATTTCAATCAACTGTTGAAGACTCTCGGTAGGAGTCGAAACTTAGGCCTTCGGTGAATGTATAAAACTGAAACGGGATAAGACTGTTGATTGATTCGCACCAGAAAAACACTAGATACTTTTATAAACTTAAAATTTGATTTCTTTTTATTTATGTGCATTCCCAGAATTCTAGATAGATAGATAAACTCTTTATTGTGCATAACACCAATTTACAGAAAAAAACAGAGAAACATAATAAAAGAACAAAAAAAAACGCAAAATGGGAAATCTTATCGCTGAAAACGATTTCTTTCAGACAACTTTAGGATGGAGAGAACTATTTAAAATAATTTCTAGGTGATACAATTTCGTAACCTTAAAAATTACTTAATTTTCACTAATCCTGTGTAAGACTAGTTATATCTGCATTCAGTCGAGAATAATCTTAATATACACCCAGTAGGTATATGGACATAATGGTCACGGAGTTTATTGCCTTCATTAAGATACCCCGAGGTCCTAATATCCTAAACTGCTGGTATGTCCAGCACTATAAACCCAGCCGGTTTATACCAATACCAATAATCTGGACAGTTGTCATCCGTTACTCGTGTAATTATGCCTTGCGGTGATGTCCGTTTGTTATAGTACACCTTAATTAATATTGTTCTAGGACCTGGTAGTTATGTTTAGTTTAGGGGACAGTTTGCCCTGTCTGATATTTTAATGAGATATACAGGGTTATAGAATTGAAATTGCCGCGGTTTTCTGAATTTATTCTCATATTAAAATGTGATTCACTTATACGAAAACTAATGACTAACAAGCATTACGTTGTTAATTAAACCGTTGCATTCGTGAGCATACTTTATATTTATATAAAATAACCTATTTAATCTAGAATAACTTGTGACGAATTCAATTGAACACATTTAAAAAAAAAATGATATGTCTACTTAAAATTTTGGAAGTTAAAATATTAATGTAGACATTTGAAAAACGTGCAAAATACCACTTTATAGACGGTTTTGGTATCTACATGGTATTTAAGATACGTGGTATAAACTTCTGTATAAACTATACAGCCTTATTAGTAAATCACGCAAAAGCTTTCTTACTATCAAAGAATTGAGGTTCTACAACTTTTGGAATTTGGTCTCTTTTCTCCCAGAGGTTTTATTGATAAATTCGGTAAGCTGCAACATACGAAAAAAAAACACGTCCGGTGAAAAAAACATTCTTTTTTTCGAGATCAATAGATATAATTATGAATTCGTTTTAGTACGAGTATTATAGGGCGTTTGCCTACCTTTTTTTTCTGAGATTTTAGCTGGTTTCTCGTATCAAAGCAAATTAAATATTGCCCGGTCATTGGTTGGCCTACATCGTAATCGATGTCACGTATAGTGAAATGTCCCCGAATTTCACAGCAAGAATCCAAAATTCAAAATACATTTTTTTTTATTTATGTGTCATAGGGCCAACATGTCAGGACAACACACACCAAAAAGTACGGCCGTAAGTAAATCTGAAAATAGAACAAAGCTCATTACATTCATCAATACTACAATAAAATACATTCTCCATGACAAATCCTTTTTTCTATTCAAAAAATGAACTAGCCACAGATTAGTATTGAAAAAAAAACTAAAAACTAGGCGTGAAACCAGGAACTCAAATTTTCTTTAAAGCAATAAACTGTTATGAAAATTCAATTAAAAAACAAAGTCTTATAAAAATAAGACTTGTTATTTCCTACAAAAAAAAAGTTATGTTATTCTCGGGTCAATTAGGTACATCTTCGAACTTTTTAGCGTCCTCGCTCACAAGAATATATCACGTGTAATATTATTGATCGCTTACGGTCTGTTAGGACAATTGGAAGTTTTATAGCTAGATGGCGTTAGAAAATTTAACCTAAAGCTAGAACACGCTATCGATGTGGCGTGTATCATTTATAAAATCGAGTAGCTAGCGCCCGGGTCTGTCTGTTTTGCCTTGTAATAGGTAGTTATTCAAAACATCGCGGGAGAAGCTTAAACTCAATAGTTGCAATTTAAGCCTAAAATAAATAGCTGTCCAACCTCACAATGTAACTAAATAGCGTCGAATCCCACTCAATGCCTCCCTGTAATTACGCGTCAAACAAAGGGACATGTGTAAATATACGGGATATTACGTGGACGGACGTATGTGAAAATTATACAGTGGTATTGGCGAGGAGACTCCTGTTAAGGACAACATATTGGGATAACTTTCCTGTTCCTCTACACTTGGTTCATTTTTGGTTCAACATCACCAACGACCTGGATAGATGTAACATAAATAATAATAGAACATCCAACAGACACATATATAGTCCTGACCTCATAAATGTATCCCCTGTATCGCGGATATCAGGAAATATGAGTACCGTGATATAACAACACTCAACGCCCAGAAATATCTGGAGAACATACGAACATTTGTCCCGCTGCGGGAATCGACTTGTAACGTCGCAGTTCGCAGCCCACTTCTCACTGCGCCATTGAGATTGACAAAAAATGTGAGCGCGTTGATCATGCATATTCTTAAACTAAACATAACCATCTTCTACCCACACATACACACACACACACACACATATATTATACACGCGATAAGATCATTATAAACTGCATTTCGGAGACAATAGATCTTAGCATCTAATCTCATGACATCAACGCGAAACACATCGTCGGTCGGTCTGGTCATTAAACACGGATTTGAAGGGTAGAGTGGAGCGAAATAAAGTTATCCCCGACTATAGAATAGAGCTTGAGCCAGTCTATTGAGAAACAGGTAATCTAACTAACGGTGTAGGGTGATAAAGCGATGGAGTCTAGATGGTCGTATGAGCTGTTGATTGATTTAAATTAGTTTATTTTGACATTTAACGCATTTTTATTATAATTTCTAATATTCGGTGACCTTTTTATTGTTTTATTTAATTGTATTCGTTTGTTGATATTCGTAGTTAAATGTACGTGACCAGTATTAAAAAATGCATGCTAGATTGACTTGAAGGGAAATGTGCACCATTTATGCAATAATTTACATTATTTTTCATTGTAGTGTTACGGGTTCCAATAACTGCCAATCTTTGTGTATGTAGCCAACCTAATGTCAAATTATATCCAAATTGGTTCAGCCGTTATGAAGATTATTATCAGTGAATATCTAAAATTTAGTTTTTATTCAATTAGTAGGTATAACTAGCGGGAATTTAACCCTCTTGCTAGAATCAAACCAGCTACTCGCTCCATGGGCCACTGGGTTCTTCGCTATATATCTCTCTCATATATATAATTAGCTTAATTAGTTGTTTTACATAACGCTTACAACCGTTTTACAAAACCGCAGTGTTTTCTAATCCGACATATTGACGTCCAGCCGAAATTTCATTGCGATACGTTCAACAAAATGGCTGCCAATGTTTAGCCATATTGTATATTGAAGAGAGGTTAGGTTCATAGGTTTGTTTTTAAATTAAAAAACCGCGCTCCAATTTGTAAAATGGATCTACATTGTCAGCCGTATTAGAAACCGCGAAATGCTATAATATTACATAATTGATATGTTATGTTTATCCAAATTACAATCCAACTGGAAGTCAATACGCCGGTTTAAAAAGCAGAGCGGTTTTATAAAGCGGCTAGCCGTTATATCAAAGAGCGGATTATATGTTTTCACTACGACATATCTTCATATCAGGAGATATGAATCAGGTTTTATATATATATGGAGTCAGGAGTTTTCCGTGTTTGTGAGGTCATCCTTCCTAGGCCCTGTCTGATAATCAGTGTTGCTTTTCACTATTGTGCGGAACAGCACTAAGCTCGAGACAGGGCCTGTTTGGCCTACACGGCACAGATGGGATTAATTAGTATAAAAATCTTCCATTTGTCTTTGTGTTTTTGCTAAAAATCTGACTTATTTATAGTGTCTATTTTATTTATTTATTTTGTACCTGTCCTTTCTGTGCTTTGTTGTTGGCAAATAAACCACAATAGAATAGAATAGAAGAATAGAAAATACTTTATTACACACCAAAAAACACAGCAGCTTAGTTACTAAAAACTTTGAGAATGTTGTACAATGGGCGGTCTTATCGCTAAATAGCGATCATTACCAGACAACCTTTGGATGGAACGGACTGTGCGGAAATTTACAAGGGGTTTCATTGGTGTACTTACTATGAATATACTATTCAAATATATTCTATTACTATCTATTTCTTGAACAATAAAGGCAATATTTATTGTCAAAATAAATTTGTGCGAGGATAGAATAACTGCCTAGATTTAAAAAAAAATCTTTTACTAACCACGTAACCCACAAAAACCCGAGCTAAAACTAACCCGATATTATACTTCCGCGCTTTTACCGTCCACTTAAACCAGGTTTAACTTCCAGGTTGCTATCGTCAGAACACAGACTGAGTCGTAAATTATATTCTAGTGCTGTTAGATGACTTGATTTTATGGTCAAACAGGAATATATTATTATACTATACATATTCACGCTTGGATACATGCAAGAGGGCATGGTGATACCTACCTGTAAAAGTTGATTTAGTACGTATTAACCTAATGCTTTTAACTGTCAAACATTATGTCCCATGTGAGAAGATCCCATCCCATTAGCATTACCATTCAGCGTGGCAATGCGGCCAGTATTTTGGGAACGCTTCCGTCTGATAGTGATCTGTATCAGTTGAGCTATCTATAGATCGTTTATTTTAGAAAATAGTCTGAGGCACGTCTTAACATTAAATTTGGTACATGCCCGCGTTTTGCATGTAGTTAGCATTTCACGTGACCATGTGCTAGCGGCGATAGGTGCTTAGGAACCAATGGCACATGCAATTGTATTTTTGGCTCTAGGGCATGCCAGTTTCCTCACGACGTTTTCCTTCACCGTTTTGAGTACGTGTACGTGTACATAAGGGCCATTTTACTTGTAGACTCTAATACCCACGACACAGATGGAAGCCTTGAGTTAAAACAAAACTAAGCAATGACTGTTGGATTATAAAAATATGAACGCGGTAAAAATGTACAGATATAATAGGGACGAGTACATAAAAACTACTATAAATCCATGGATTTTGTTGACACTAAATCTCAGTTTAAAAAAAAACATAAAATTCAATGATATTCCAAAGCATCTATTCACGCATAAAAATCTAAACTGACCGAGTCAGCAAATCCACCCCTAAACTACCTTTACGAGTATAGATCACAACCCTTCGATGCAAACCGTACTACCCTAAGAGTAAGAATTATGTATAGCGCGCATTGCGTATACCCCCATGGTGTATAGTGGCATACAAAGCTTGTTCAGCATGCAATTCTCGGAAGACTCACTTAGAAAAACAGGTACTACTGTAGTGCAAAGTGAGTCTTCCGAAGAAACCTACATACCTACCGCATACTAGTTAGTTATACCTACCTACCTATATTATATTTTAGTAGGTAGATAACAGTTTTTCCTCTTATTTTAAGTACCTGGGTACCTTTTTTAGTGTAAAGATGATGTCTTCTTTCCGTTTTGCCGAATAAAAATATTATCTTTCTTTACTACGAACTGTTGGAGACTTTTGTGAACAGTTATCTCTAGAGATTCAGATAATTAAATGAATAATAAATAATAGTAGTCGTGTTGGCCTAGTGGGCGATATCCCGACTTCTGATCCGGAGGTCGTGGGTTCGAACCCGGTCGTGCACCAATGGATTTTTCCACTCGAAAAAATTATTTGCATAATAGCACGGCATTTGCTCAAAACGGTGAAGGAAAACATCGTGAGGAAACCGGCATGCCCTAGAACCAAAAAATCGAAGGCATGTGCCAACAGTTAGTGTTCCAATAAGCGGCGATGGGCAAGCAAACCTGTCACGTGGAATGCTAACTACGTGCAAAACGCGGGCATGTACCAAATGTAATGTTTGGAAGTGCCTCTGACTACCCCCTACTTGGTATCCTCAAAGATCTTCTCACTGAGTATGTATCTGAGGATGTCCACCATGGGGAAGACAGAAGTGAGCGTGTTTGTTTTTGTTTTTTTTGTTAATAAATAATATATTTTCACACCGCATCATCTAGTCCCAAACTAAGCAGCACGTGTTATGGGAACTTATATACTTTTTGTTAAATACATACATTATTATACATAGAAAACACCACAGAGGTCACAGAGGTTGATAATGTTTAGTTATCTATAATAAAATAAATAAATAAAAGGGCATTTATTAATTACACTTATACAAACATACCTTATCTAAGTAAAATATAATAATGAGTAGGTAATTAAAATAGTAGGTATAGTGAGAAGGTACGTCTGTAAGTAAGATAAGGTCGAGGACTTAGCCACGCTGTCTTTCAAGAAGGTATGTCTGTAAGTAAGATAAGGTAAGGCCACGCTGTTTTTCAACCTCGCCTACTAATATTTTTTAAGTAGTACAGTAGATAACTGATAAGTTTTATCTAACATCTAATAAATTGTGCTTTGACCGCAATATCTATGACGTAGATCGTTATTATCTCGTTATTAGATCGTTATTCTAATTATTGTATACTTTACTTTTCTTTATTTATGTTGTAGTACCTAGGCTCCTAGATTATTTGTTCCATGTATTATATCGTGTACGTGTACGTGTACGTGTACGTGTACGTGTACGTGTACGTGTACGTGTACGTGTACGTGTACGTGTACGTGTACGTGTACGTGTACGTGTACGTGTACGTGTACGTGTACGTGTACGTGTACGTGTACGTGTACGTGTACGTGTACGTGTACGTGTACGTGTACGTGTACGTGTACGTGTACGTGTACGTGTACGTGTACGTGTACGTGTACGTGTACGTGTACGTGTACGTGTACGTGTACGTGTACGTGTACGTGTACGTGTACGTGTACGTGTACGTGTACGTGTACGTGTACGTGTACGTGTACGTGTACGTGTACGTGTACGTGTACGTGTACGTGTACGTGTACGTGTACGTGTACGTGTACGTGTACGTGTACGTGTACGTGTACGTGTACGTGTACGTGTACGTGTACGTGTACGTGTACGTGTACGTGTACGTGTACGTGTACGTGTACGTGTACGTGTACGTGTACGTGTACGTGTACGTGTACGTGTACGTGTACGTGTACGTGTACGTGTACGTGTACGTGTACGTGTACGTGTACGTGTACGTGTACGTGTACGTGTACGTGTACGTGTACGTGTACGTGTACGTGTACGTGTACGTGTACGTGTACGTGTACGTGTACGTGTACGTGTACGTGTACGTGTACGTGTACGTGTACGTGTACGTGTACGTGTACGTGTACGTGTACGTGTACGTGTACGTGTACGTGTACGTGTACGTGTACGTGTACGTGTACGTGTACGTGTACGTGTACGTGTACGTGTACGTGTACGTGTACGTGTACGTGTACGTGTACGTGTACGTGTACGTGTACGTGTACGTGTACGTGTACGTGTACGTGTACGTGTACGTGTACGTGTACGTGTACGTGTACGTGTACGTGTACGTGTACGTGTACGTGTACGTGTACGTGTACGTGTACGTGTACGTGTACGTGTACGTGTACGTGTACGTGTACGTGTACGTGTACGTGTGTTGTGTCATATAAATATATTCTTATTCTAATGACGCAGATCTATAAAGATACACTTCAAACGTAGTTTTGAATATTAGTTGCAAGCCCATGACCGCTAATTTTACTATAAATAAATAATAATAAATAATGCTGGACATTTTCACACAGCATCATCTAGCCCCAAAGTAAGCAGAGCTTGTGATATGGGAACTACATGACTGATATAGTACTTAAGTATATACTTTTTTTTGTAAAGACATACATATTGTATATAGAAATGACCCAGATCGCGGGACAAATGTCCCGCGGCGGGAATCGAACCCGCAACCTTCTGCGTCTCAGACAGCCTTCGTCCACTGCGACACAGAGGTCGTCAAGACAAGACTATGTAATGCACTTTCTTATATTTCTCCTCTGTGGCAAACATGAAAACCTGATACAAGGTTTATAAAACTATAAAACATGATATATTCATGTTTTTTATGACATGGCTATTACAGGAAGAATGTTTTGTTTGGGGTATTCGGGTATTGAATAATATTTACCTCTGGCGATTTTTATTGAGCAGTAGTAAGATCCCCATTCGTAGAAAAACTACACAGAATATAGACTAAAGGTAATCGATAATCGATACCCCCACAAAACAGCTGATGCATACATAATATCGCGGCTCGCGCCTTTTTGAGCTGTGATAATTTCAGTCAAAAGTTAGCAACAGTCGCCAACAGACAAAACCGACCACAACATAGCCACTCTTCCTCTACCCACGTCGCTTCTTCAACAGCCGGCGGTCTTTCGTTTGAAAAACGCAACTAAATTGGTGGTCGCGACAACGCACTTTCAAGCACCATCCACACCACTGACCGGCATCATTTTTACAGCTATGGTTCAGATATGGCCCGTCTGAAGACAGTCATAGTCACTAATATTAGAGAAAATATTACATTTGCACGTTCCAAAAATAAAATATTTTTATCTTAAACTTCCCTTTATGAGTGGACAAAGCCACGGGCATAAATGATCCCCAAAGCATAATGACAATTTAGCGGTCAGATACACAATTTCAAAGGCTTCACGCTGTGTGATTTTTTCCCTTCGGTTGCCTGGAGGCAATTAATGTTGGAGACAAGTCGATCATGCGATTAATTAGCTGTCAGTGTGCATCCATACTATATACGTAACTGAGAGGCTATATCTACACTAATATAAAGAAGCAACGTTTGTAAGAACTTTGGATGTAAATAATGGAAATTATGTGGTATTAGAGGTAGGTACTACTAACACGTTTCTCTATAAATAACCGATGATAACGTACTTGTACTAAAAGATAAATTATAGTTTATCATTGTGCCATGTAATGTTCCATAGATGAGTGTTAGATACCTAATACGGTATTTGTGTACTTGTGATAACTGAGCAAGCAGATATGTATTTAGTGATAAGTATTAAGATTATAAGTACATTTCTTAAGGGCGTTTTAAAGGTCGGCAACGTGAGTGTGAAGCCTCTGGTTTTGCAAGCGTCCATGGGCTACGGTAACCGCTTACCAAGATGTGACGGTGATATAAAATAATTAATAACTGTATCTAAGTAAAAAAATATTATTTTTTTCTGAGACATTTACCCATTCATTGTAAAAACGGGATTTTTCACGTACCGCACTATCGGTGAAGGTACTGACTAAGTTTCGACTCATTCCGAGAGTCTTCATCAGGGTGAGTGATCGCGACGCTCTCCCTCCGCGTCGCGTCGTGCACTACGCTACCGATAGTGCGGTACGTGAAAAATCCCGTTTTTACAATGAATAATCGAAATCACGATAGTATTTGGAATAAAACCTTTACTAATTGTAAAGGTTTCATAAAAACATTGACAGAGTTCTTATATAATAACTTCTTTAATTTACAGTACAATAGTCATGTCCACACTTGGGCGTCCACACGTAGAGATAAAGTATACTTAAATAACATATAAAACATATTCTCTATATATAGACGACCTCTGTGGCGCAGTGGAAGGTTGATTTTCCGCCGCTGGAAAAATGTTTGTTTGATACAAAGATACAAATATTTGTCTCGGGTCGGGGTGTTTTCTATGTACAATATTTATGTACTTATTTACAAAATATATATATATTAGTAATATATCAGTCATGTAGTTAACACAAGCTCTGCTAGATGATGATGTGAATATGTCCAGCATTATTTATTTATATATTTATTTAAGAAAATACATACAAAATGTGAATCATAAATTCTTATAAAAAGCAGCAAAAACCAATTTTCAACAACTAAATTTAATTTATTTTCATTGTATCGCGCTAACAAAGAGTTCTAAGGTTCATTAATTTAAAATCTTAACAATACAGAAAGGGTTCCGTAGTTAGTGAACGGACGATACTTTACTGAGATAGTGGGAGCATTAATCATTTGCTACGAAATAGGATAAAGCAGGTACTTAATGGATTTTCTTTCTGTTGAAAAATGGATATTTAGAGGAAAACTGTGTTCGTTTATTAAGCGAAAGAGATTGTTTTTGAAAAACTTTTTGTCAATAAATACATCGTCTTTCAAAATCAAAATAAATACATATATCTATTCAGTATTTAATAGGACAAACGAAACGTCAAAATTTTTACGAAAAACAACAAGCCGATTATTTTTGTTCTTTCCTGAAGTATATCTTCTAAGGGCTTGGTCAAACTGACGCGGTGGCGGTGGCGGTGGCGGTGGCGATCTGTACATTCATGCAAAGTTTGACACCCAATTGATAACCATTTCCCTTTGATTGCCACCGCGTGAATTTGACCGGACCCCAAGTTTTATAAGTATCTGTTGGTTATATAAGACTGGCTTCCGCCTTCGGCTTCGTCCGCATGGTACCCGGATAAAAAGTAGCCTATTTGTTATTCTGATATATAAGCTATATTACTGTAATGTTTCATCAAAATCCGTTCAGTAGTTTTTGCGTGAATGAGTAAGAAACATCCATCCTCACAAACTTTCGCGTTTATAATAGAAGTAGGATTTTTTTCACCGGTGGTTCCCGAGGTAACTTTGCCATTTTTTTAATCGATAATATTTGTGATATCTTATTTTGGAAAAATAAAATATGATGAACCTATGTGTATGTTTTTCCTACTGCCACAAATTAAACAGAACTTCCTTAAAACATAGTAAGGCCTTTTTGCGGTTTTTGCCCAGATAAATCTTGTTGTCACCAGTTGAAATATCTTACGATCTATATCTTTAAGCAAAATAAATAAATAAATAATGCTGGACATTTTCACACAGCATCATATAGCCTCAAACTAAGCAGAGCTTGTATTATAGGAACTACATGACTGATATACTACTTATATACTTTTTTTTGTACATTAATATTATACATAGAAATCACCCAGACCCGAGACAAACATTAGCTAATCATAGAAACATTTGTCCCGTAGCACGAATCGAAACCGCAACCTTCTGCGTCTCAGGCGCGCCTTCGCCCACTGCGCCACAGAGCTAAGTTTTTATGCCTTTTGACCCAAGTGACCCATGATATGGTTCTTATCTGGCTCAGTGTAATGACATTACCATTCAGTGAACAGAAATCATTATTGTTGTTTAGTCTTGATGCGGAAATTTATCTCTAAGTTATTAATGTATGATATCTTAAACAGATTAGCTAAATAGCATCAGTCAAGACACTTCTATTCAGTTCCTGCTGTTGATACCGATATGTCGTGTCTATTACTATTATTTCTGATCAGTAGTATTATAGTTACACATGATTGTGCAAGAATACTAGCATTTTTCCCTGCCGGGAGTATTTCTCACCAATTACCGTTCAGGCCTATCACGCGAGAATTGGCGAATCGCGGCCATCAAGTGACAGTTATTACAGCAGATCCTGCTTTCCCGAAAGGAGAAACCCCGCCAAATCTTTTAGAAATTGACATCCACAATATATCTTACGCATTCAAAGATGAAGTCTTTGCAATATCAGCGAACAGTAAAGATATAGTAGTTCAAAATGAATTCTTGTTCAACCTATTGCTGCATATTATGGATACACAGTTCAATGATGAGAACGTGAAAAGAGTTATTAATCCGAAAACTAACCAATATGATTTGTTGTTGGTAGAAATGTGTTTTAGGGCTACGCTGGCCCTGTCTCATGTGTTTAAAGTTCCTGTCATTCAGATCAGTTCCTTCGGCGCTATGTCGATGACCAATATAGTTATGGGTTCGGCGTCACAGCCCATTTTGTACCCAACGTCTCTTAACCAAAAGAAGGTCCACAAACATAGTTTTTGGGATAAAATAAACACTTTTTATAACGAGTACGTTTGTCAAAGCATATCAAGTAGATATGAAGTATTGGACAATGAAATGTTGAGAAAGCATTTCGGACCGGATCTTCCGAGTTTGAAGGAGTTGAGTGATAATGTTGATATGCTATTTTTGAACGTGCATCCCCTGTGGGAGAACAATCGACCAGTGCCTCCGAATGTGATATATTTGGGCGGGCTCCCGCAGAAACCTGATAAGGAACTGCCTAAAGTAAGTTTTAGTAAATAGAGTCGATACCTTTTTGATAAGTCTCTGATATATGTATCTGATGTTTAGAGTATTTTGACCTGGCCTTTCTTCTATTCATCTGCACGTGTGTTCAAGTGCGTTTGCCGAGGTATTTACATTCAAGTTGTTCCATTAAGCTCGCCTTGTTGTTTTTGCTACTTAAGAGGCAAACAAACTTCACCTGCTTGTAAGCAGTTGTTTTGTGGAATCTTCTTTCATTTATCGTTCTTACATGCCCACACTATACAACCTAGCTTTCTGAACTCTCACCTCTATATCTTCATTCACTCCTAGTTGTATTTTATATTTTATTATGATATAATTTATAATCCGTGATAATTATAATAATGCGTCCACTATCTATAAAAAGCTTAAGATTCTATGCATCACTATTTTTACCATATTATCACTTTCAAGGTGACTAATAATAAAATGACGACCTTGCTGGATTAATTTTACTAAGATAAAAAAGACACACTTACTATCCACTCGTGTCAATAGTTTTTTCTTAGTCATCCTTAGTAATGATCAGCGTTGTGTTAACAGTTGACACAACAAATGCTGAGTTGGTCGCCAATTTGGGTCGTTGCATATTGGTAGGTATCTGGAGGCACATAGAAATAAAGAAATATTTATTTTTGACTTAATAAAATGTTATGAATTGTATATGAATTATGAATTTAAATAAAATTTAAATACTAACAATAAAAAATAAATAGTTTTATTGTTAGTATGACTGGTAGCGAGCACGGCGTTTTTGGTTGAATGTCGTAACAAAACTCGTAGTGACATTTCTGTTTGCAGGATCTGAAATCATATTTGGACTCATCTAAAAATGGTGTGATCTACATCAGTTTTGGCACCAACGTGGATCCGTCCCTGTTCCCTATTGAAAAGATTCAGATCTTCCTGAAGGTTCTTTCGAAGCTATCTTACGATGTGCTATGGAAATGGAACAGGGATGATATGCCTGGAAAGCCAGACAATGTCAGGATTGGAAAGTGGTTTCCACAGTCGGACTTACTCAGTAAGTTTCTCCCAAACTATTACGGATACATTTACCGATAAGATATGTGACATGGAGAGCCACATTGAGTCCTTTCACAACACTTGTTCTTGCACCAACAGTCATTACACTAGGCCTATTTAAGGGCCTTCATCTTAATTTCAAGTCTTATACCTAACATCGGCGCCGGTAAAAGGCCTTCTAAGACTTTTAATTATAACAATCTGGCTTTAGATATTTACAAACGTTGACAGGGCTTAATTTGAACAATTTTAAATTCAATAGTGTTTATGATTAAACCATTTTGTCCCTATGGGTAATATAGAGGTAAATAAGCGATGGACATATGTGGTGGGACTTCTTTCTTCTTTTCTTTTTATCTAAATTTAGAGTACTAGAAAAAATTGACAGCACCACGTCTCACCTCGACATAGCGATGTGAATCTGCTTTTGAGCAGGAAATCTCAAGAACGCCGAGGGTTTTAATACATTAAAATTCATATTATAAAACGGGAATTTTCACTTACTACACTATCGGTGAAGGCACCGACTAAGTTTCGACTCATTTCGAGAGTCTTAATCAGGGTGATCGCGACGCTCTCTCTCTGCGTCGCGTCGTGTACTGATGATCAAGGGATAGTCGAAACTTAGTCGGTGTCTTCAACGATAGTACGGTAAGTGAAAATTGCCGTTTTACAATATAAAATACCTTAAAATTTTCCACTTGTGATATAGTTTACTAGTTATGAAATGAATATTTTTTATTCCAGAACACCCAAAGATAAAACTCTTTATAACGCAAGGAGGTTTGCAGTCTACTGACGAGGCTATAGTGGGTGGGGTACCACTTCTCGGCATCCCTATGCTATGTGACCAGTGGTTTAACACAGATCATTATGTTAAACATGGCATTGGAAAGCAGATCGAATTGGATGAGGTTAATGAAGAGAATATGCTGGAGGCGATCAAAGCTATTATAGAAGATCCAAGGTAAACTATTACTGACGAAGACCTGGTAACATCGTAAATATGCAGGAATTTGGTACAGGATGACTCAAGACTGATAGACCGTGAGGCCTGTGTATCAGAGGACTTCTAGAAACAGCTGACGATGATGATATTAACATACCGAATTTATTTTTAGTTTTATTTTAAGTAGCTACTTGTTTTATTTAATATTTCTTTTTTCTCTTATTTTGGTAATCAGCTAAACGCACTACCGCTCCACTCTTCATTAAACAAAGGTTAGCTGGAAGGAAATGCTAATTAGCACTAAGTTCGCCTATGTACTTTTTGTATCTTGTGTGCTAAAGCATTTTCTATCTATCTATCTATTTAAACAAATATTATAGAATTATTAAAGTCATTTAAAAACATTTGCATTTCTGATTCTTCACAGCTACCGCAAAAATGTCGAGAAACTCCGTACAATAATGTACAACCAACCCAACACTGCATTGGAACGCGCCATCTTTTGGACAGAACACGTACTACAGCACGGCGGAGCGAAGCATCTAAAGGCGGCGGGCGCAAACTTGACTTTTAGGGAGTACTATGAATTGGATATAATCTGTGGAATATTGGCCATTGTGGTACTTACAACAGTGGTTATTGTATTGGTGTTTTTAAAGTGTGTAACAATGTTGTCGAAAAAGAAAAGAGTAAAAAATGATTAAGTTCTTTATAGAAGAGTAAAATAGTAGCTTAAATGGTTTTGGTATTTGTAGGAGCATACAAATCTGGAATTAGAAGAAGAAGAATATTTAACACATTCCATATGCAAGAGACTTGGATTCAACAATGCTCTAGAAGCCAAACATTGTATCAAAAAATTACAATAAAATTATTAATAATAGTGTCCTGTTTCAATCGTGTAATTTTTGGTCAAAAAAAACGTATGGCCGAGGCTTTTTGACCGGCTGATGCAATTCCGATAAATTATATAACTACCGACAATTGTACTACTATTATAAATAGCAAAGACTGGATGTTTAAATCTTTGTTGTTAAAAATCTCCATCACGGTTGAACCGGTAGTTATACTAGGGAAATAACACAGAGGCTTTTTTAATCCGGAAAAAACGCGTGCGAAGCCGTGGGCAAATCCTAGTAAAAAAAAAATTGCCATTGGTAGAATATGATTTAACAAATTAACGTCAAATTGAGAGAAGTCAATAAAAAGTGGTATGTTTAAAATATTTGAAAGTAATATGCTTTCTACATTATGTAATATTAAAGTAAAGTAAATTAAATATTTATTGCTAAAAAGTTGCATAGATATTATAGCTCAGACAAACGAAAACGCATGCATCAAATTACAAAAACAGATCGTACAATGAATGATACACATCTCATATACAACACTTAGGAGGTTAAAAAAAAAAACAATAAGAGACCTTCTTTTGGCCATAATCTCACCTAATAAGAGTACCATGATAATGGCCGACGATGGAGTATGAAGGTCTAGAAGATAACTATTAACTATTAACTAGCCTATGGATTCATATGCAATTTGTAACATTTTATTATGTCAAAAATAAATATTTATATATTTCTAACTCTGACCTTGAAGAGGTTATATTTTTCATGAAAGACAGATGATTGTAGTGAGATCCATTCACTAACCAAATTTTGTGGAAACTTCTACAAAATGCAAGAGGTCTTATACTAAACCAGAAAGTTTCACATGAATGTGAATTTTGTTTCATGCCACACCAAATGTGGAATTCCCATACATTATCAACTCAGGTTTTCGTCGCTAGCCTTCAATATCACTATTATTCCATAACAGGCTTGACAATTAGAGTCCAAGGTCCGATGAAAAATCAATATCAGGCTTCATTGCAGGCCTTACACAACCTTTTTACCCAGGGGAAGTTTAAAAATGAATATTTATTAGACGGCTTGAATAACGCGCACTCCGCGCACAATGGCCCGTTCGACTTTAGTGCTGTTGACTTTACGGTCCAAGTTAGGAAAGCATGCAGACACTGTAGCGGGCATCAATTTGACTTTATAAGAAGACTTTGTAAATTATTGAATAAGCTGCCTTCTTAGGTATTTCCGTTAAACGTTTTTTGTTAACAGTCCAATAGCCACAAATATTGTACTGACCTCACGGTCAGGACAATATTTGTAATAATACCGTGGTAACACAATACACAGACTCGGAAAGAATATGGAAAATTTGTTACTCAGCGGGAATCAACCCCGTAACACTTGCGTCTCAGCCGTCTACTCACCCGCTGCGCCATCAAGCACTTTTTTAGAAGGCTGACATTATAGACTCTTTCGCGTTATTTCTTAGGGTCTGCAACGTGCGAGTAATACTTCGGGTATTGCAAGCGTCCGATGTCCATAGGTTTCGGTAACAGCTTATCAACAGGTGAACCGCATGCTTTTTTGCCACTGTAGAAGTATAAAAAAAAGGATTTTGGAAGGAAATTGAATGTAAAAAAAACGAATAACTTTTTTTGAAAATAGAATACTGTGCCTTAGAAACGACATTAATTTGAATTTAGAGTTCCGAGCCAAATCGCATATCTTTCATTGAAATTAGAGTTCCTATATTTCAGTTCTTAGTGGCCAGTTTTACAAAACAGCAATTATTTGTGTTTAGTTATAATTGAGTCATAAGTTATACCAAACCGTGATAGCGCCTTACTGTATTTAGTTCCCTTAATTCAAACTAGATGTCGCTAGTAAAAGTGGTCATTTTCTAGAACGCGCTATCGATGTGTATTGGTCATTCGCTTATAACATCGAGTTGATTTTAATAAAAGTGTGGTATACTGTGAGCAGTTGTTTATTATTTTTTGTGATCATTACGCGAGTGAAAAATTTGGCTTCTTCGCAGCTGTCTTACAACTTATTGGAAATAATGATATTATTCCTACTGATATATTATAGAAAGCGACATTTTGGAATACAGACACTTGGAAGACGTAAAAGTGCCAACTCCTTTTTCCAAAAGATTTCTTATAGCCGATGATGGAGATACGGAAAGAATTTTAATATTTTCATCCATTACATCACGGAATATAATCAGAAAGTTTGCGAGGAGCGATAAATTGTACTTTGGTGATGACCCTTAGTATTTTCGGAAGGTATCATTTTTGGAAGTTGTCATTTTTGGAAGTTGTCATTTTTGGAAGTTGTCATTTTCGGAATTTGTCATTTTCGGAATTTGTCATTTTCGGAATTTGTCATTTTAGGAAAGTGACGAGTTTAGAATAGACGTTCTCTGAAATTGTCGTTTTCGGAAGTTGTCATTTTAGGAAGTTGTCGTTGTCACCCTGAGGGAATAAAACGCCAAATCTTCTGTATTGTACCACACGTCAACATTGTAACAGCAACGCACGCATCGTGTGTATAGTACCTAAACTGTTAACTGAAAAAGCCTCTATTGGTTTATTCGCAACATCCATTGGTTGGCTGAAAAATGACCCATCTATTGCTTTTAACTGCTTCTAAACTATAGCCGTAGGCGATGGAAAATTACTTTCTTTTAAAGGTATTGTCTCTCATAGACAAAAACCACTGTAGCTTAAATATACGCCTTTTTAGTTTTTTTTTATAAAATACGCCTTTCAACAACAAAGCAGTGTTGGCCTAGTGGGCGATACCCCGACTTCTAATCCAACGGATTTTTCCACTCGAAAAAATTATGTGTGTGTTTTTTAACACGTGTTAAAAAACGTTGAAGGAAAGCATCGTGAGGAAACTTTCTTTTCTTTATAAGAATTTCTTATAAGATTATGTTAGTCTAGTTATAGGAATAATTTGGTAGTTCATTTTTCACTTTAAATACCTACCTAATACGTAATGATAAATTTACTATCTTAGATATATATATACATATGTTTATATAGAATAGAATAGAAAAACTTGATAATGTTATACAATGGGCGGTCTAATAGCTAAATAGCGATCTCTACCAGACAATCTTTGGATGGAACGGCCTTTAAGAAAGTTTACAAGAGTAATTTTTGTTTTTATCCCAAAAAATACTCTGGTAACATATTCGTACTAAAAATAATAATAATTATTATTATTTGAAATTTAGTCAGATTTGACGTTTCATCCCACATAGCCCAGTTTATCACCCAATATTTTCAATAGTTTCATCAGTCGCCATCCATTTTGTATATATTGTATTGTACAAAAAGGCCTCTTCGTGTTAGCTTCGCCAACAAAATTTAATTAATTTAATTTGGTGAAGTAATTAATAATTAATTTTATTAGTAATTTAGGTAAAGCCTGAGATATTAAATAAATAATAATAATACTCAATTAGACAATTAAGTTAAAGTATTAAATTATTATAGACAGGCAGACGCGATCCATAATAAGATTGAAAGATTAACTATGTGGACCTTTTTGCTATTTAATTAGGACAAAGTTTTGACATGGTAATCAATTAAGTAGGTACTACAAATTGGATGAGCTCTACCCATCATTATCAAAAAAGGTATCTACCATAACCGATCCATGTTTAGTCCACCTCACACATGTACATTTCCGTTATATTTTCACTATGAACGCGACAGTGCCTCAAATAAACATTTCAGTCAAACAAACTCAGAATTCCAAATATTTTATCGTAATGAAAATCATTTATATAGTATTGCAAGTTTTGTTAGGATTTGATTTTGGATTTTTTGCATATACATCGTCCAAAAGCAGATTTTTTTGGAAATTTATAGCAATTTTACAGTCTTTTCTTTTGAGCCTTGTTTGTTGCCTTACTCAGAGTGATCGAAACGTTTTTCATGTCCAGGTTTGGTATTATATAACTTTAGTACACTACTTTTTAAGTGTAGTTTGTTTAGTAATGTTAAATCAGAATAATACATTTTATAAGTTCTACAATAAGTTAGACTCAATCGATCTTAAGTTAAAGTTACACAGTGTATCGCTTAATTTGGAAATGAAAATGATAATAATAATATTTTTTCATTTAAGCTTTAGAATCACTATTGGTTTTATTTACTGTTTTATATACGATGGGTGTCCGTATCCTCTCAGAAGTTTATTCATCCTCTTGGCTTTGGTCATTTGTTCGTTTTTTGTGCATATAACATACGGTTTTATAATCTATTCGATAAAGTGTCGATTCGATAAATTTGCATCAATTCTGAGAACAGCGAGGTCGGATTTTACTTCGTTGCAATATACGTATAGGTCGATTGTAGAATTGGCCGAGGCTTATAAAACTGCATTTGATCCAGTGGTAAGTTCAAGGAAACTCCAATTAAAATATTCTTAGAGCTATCTTCTTAAGGGCGAACCATGACAATGATGCTCTGTGGGCGAAGGCCCGCCTGAGATGCATAAGGTTGCCGGTTCGATTCCCGCCGCGGCACAAATGTTTGCATATGCAAATTGTCTCGGGATCTGAGTGTTTTTTATATATAATATGTATGTATTTACAAAAAAACGTATTTAAGTAGTATATCAGTCATGCAGTTCCCATAACACAAGCTCTGCTTACTTTGGGGCTAGATGATGATGTGTGAAAAATGTCCAGCATTATTATTTATTTATTTATTATTTGTAGAGTTACGAAGCCTAATGACGTAAACGGAACCTGTTATGTCCATATAATCGGCGTTATAACGCCGAATGCGAATAAACGTTTGTGAACATGGATGTTTGTTACTCTTTCACGCAAAAACTACTGAACGAATTTTGATGAAACTTTACAGTAATATAGCTTATACATCAGAATAACACATAGGTTACTTTTTATCCGGGTACCACGCCATTTTGAGTCTTAGATAACGTTTAGCAAGAATCACTTATTAAACTTTAAAATAATAAGAACAACGAACCGAATTTAATTTGTACGATTCCCTATCACAATTTAAGAGTACTGAGGCAACTTTTGAACCCTAATATTGCGTGTCTGGACACGTCTTGGATATTTTATTATCAGTAGGACTCAATATATTATTATAAGCAACCTTAATGTGGTAATTATTGAATAAGTAGAGCTCTTAGTGAAAAAGCTCGACCGGGGAATTAATTCTGTCATACATATTTAATTAATAATTAATTCTGTCATACATATTTCTGCCGCTAAGCATTAATGCTCGCATTGCTGTGTTCCGGTTCGAACAGTTAAGGTGCCGGTGAAATTACAGGCATATGAAAGCGCATTAGAGTTGCAAGCGTCCATAGGTTAAGGTAACCGCTTACTAACAGGAAGACTGTATACTTGTTTCCAACTTTAGAATTATAAAAAAGTACTGTCGTATTCGTATTTTCTAATCCACGACAAGGGAATCCTAGTGTGAAGTCATTTTTGCATCTATTTAAAAACCAAAACAAACACGCTCACGACTGTCTTCCCCATGGTGGACATCCTCAGATACATACCCAGTGAGTAGATCTTTGAAGATACCAAGTAGGGGGTAGTCAGAGGCACGTCCAAACATTACATTTGGTACATGCCCGCATTTTGCAAGTAGTAAGCATTCCACGTGACAGGTTGCAAGCCCACCGCTTATTGGAACACTAACTGTTGGCACACGCCTTCGACTTTTTGGCCCTAGGGCATGCCGGTTTCCTCACGATGTTTTCTTTCACCGTTTTGAGGACGAGTTAATCCGCACATAAATTTTTCGAGTGGAAAAATGCATTGGTGCACGACCGGGTTCGAACCGACTAAATTTGTATTTTTTTTCCAGTTTACAGTGGGACTGCTGTCAAATATTCCTGAAATAATGTCAACGATTTACTACGGAGCATTGCAATTCAGAAGTGACGTATACGTAAGGGGTTTTAATTAATTACTAAGTAAATTAAACCTCAATTACCTACCTAATTAAGATCCATAATAAAATTAGACCAGAGAAATAGATAGCTATCATACAGAGTAAATTACAAGTTACTCGTGGAAGTACAATGGACGGTCTTATAGCTGATAGCGATCTCTTCTAGATAACATTTTGATGAACAGGAATTGATGTGAGCGATAAAGGACAGTTGTGCGTATATAATAAAAATACATACGAAAAAATATTTACACATTATAATTTCCAAATCATCTAGATTCTAGGTAAACTAATTTTACATGTCGTTTACATTATGTTTATTGTATTAAAAATATGTATATTATAATATACCAGCAATCATACAAAAACAGCAAACAACATTGCAGCGACGCGATTTGTGAACGTTATTCTCGCGAGATTCTCGCGGGTTCGCAGCGACATCGCGGTGGAGTGCTTTACTCAAGGGTAGGTATTTTGCTCCGTTCGACCCAAAACAAAGGGTAACTTGAATCAAATTCAAGTTACCCTTTGTACCCACACCTACTTATTCCTAATTTCTATTGTTTAAATTCAAATAAATGACACAGTGAAACACTAAAGTAGAAGGATCAGCAGACAAAAAATGTAGATACTTATTATAAACTAGCTGTACCCGCGACTTTGTTCGCGATTGCCATCCCTGCCGACTAATTAATTCCCCGTCCCACAGTCTACAGTAAAAATCTTTGGTCTTATACAAAGTAGACATCAAAATATGAAACTATTGGTTAAGATATTCGACATGCATTAGTGAACCTTCAAATTGACGTAAGAGTTGCGATAATCTAATGTGTTTGGTTTTTGCGATTGTTAGATCAGAATAAAATAAAATAAGTGTTTAGTTCTATTATGATATTTTATTTAATTTTGTGCATAATTATTTACCGTGTAATATTTGAGTTGAAACTAAATTGACAAATAGTATGGGTTACGAATTTGCAACACATGTGCATTTTGTTGTAATCCTGGCAAGCCATGATTCCACCGCGTGGTCGTGCCGGGATCGTCCCTCTAGAAACCCGCTTACAAATCGCTAGTGCGTAGGCTCGTAATATTGAGTAGGTTACGGCGATGGGCTTGCAACCTGTCACGTGGAATGCTAACTTGTAAAACGCGGGCATGTACCAAATGTAATGTTTGTTACGTGTCTCTGACTACCCCCAACTCGGTATCCTCAAAGATCTACTCACTGTGTATGTATCTGAGGATGTCCACCATGGGGATGACAGTCGTGATCGTGTTTATTTTTTGTTGCTAGATTAGGTACCGATTACCAGATACATACATCTGGCGAAAGAGGTCGCTATATCTGGAGAGTCGCTCCTTTTCCAAATTTTTATTTATTTTAGTAAAAAATCAGCACCTAAATACCACGATAAACAAATATTTTTGAGGCAATACACAAGTTTCCATTAAAACATAATATTTAAAGCATCATAGAACGAGAAAAACAATATTCGACATAAAAAAACCTTTAATATCGCGCTCAATTTTGTGTAAATTAATTTTACTATGCGGGTTCGTTTCCCGCCTCGGGACATATGCAAATATTTGTCTCGGGATCTGGGTGTTTTCTATGTATAATATGTATGTATTTACAAAAAAAAAGTATATAAGTAGTATATCAGTCATTTAGTTCCCATAACACAAGCTATGCTTACTTTGGGGCTAGATGATGCTGTGTGAAAAATGACCAGCATTATTTATTATTATTATTATTCGTATATTATCTTGATAATCCGAGAACATGTGCGTTCTTGCTTTTGTTACGAGTATTTTAATTGTACCCTAGACAAAAACTTTTTTTGCAGGTGGCTTTTGCAAGATCTTGGTAATTCGACTAATTATTTTAAAGTCAGATTCTCACCTACTAATAACTAATGACGATGTACTCATATACTTAGTAGGTATATGGTATATGGTTTAAAATTGTTTTATATAAGTCTATAGGTATAATACATCTGGGTGTCTAGCCAAATACCACTTTCTGTTGGCGTTAACGCCTGTGGAAAGATTGAATTGTATGGAAATGACATTAGCTGTGGAAATATCACGTGACTGCTGCCAAGTTTTACCTTGACAAATTTAGCGTTAGCGTGAAAGGAAAAGTAAGCGTGAGGTATTTGTCTAGATACCCTGGTCATTTACAAGCTATTATAACTAATGATAATGTTTTTTCCCGTGACGTCATTGAGCTTTTATAAGTTCTTTGTTTGCTTATAGGTATGTGTTTTTTACCATTTAATTCCGAAACGTAAAAGCGATTTTTTTTAAATCGATTTGTAAGATTTCAAAAATGATTCTTGGATAATCTACCGTGATGGTACAAGTCACTAGGGGGCGCTGCAATATTGAAAATTAGCAACGACGCCAAATTAAGTTTGCGAGCAGTTTTTTTTTTTTTTGAAATGCTGAAATATTGACTACCTTTGTGGCGCAGTGGGCGAAGGCCCGCCGCTAATGTTTGTCCCGGGGCTGGGTGTTTTCTATGTATAATATGTAAGTATTAACAAAAAAAAAAGTATAAAAGTAGTATCAGTATGAGTCATGTAGTTCCCATAATACAAGCTCTGCTTACTTTGGGGCTAGATGATGCTGTGTGAAAAACGTCCAGCATTATTTATTATTCCAAATTATATACTCCATAATATATTTTTAAATATATAATGTATTTTGAAATAAAAAATAAATTCCTTATATTTCAAGGAATTGAAAAATATTTAATCTTTTCAAAATTGCAAACTCTTTTGATGTGTATAGATAGTCCGGACTCCACACTAGACACCAGAGCACCAGACTAGGCAACAGAAGACACGTAGGAATTTTAAAAATTTGCAAAAACATTTGATTTCAGATGTAACAAGCATTTATGAGATTGAGCGGTTCATTCGCTACGTGGAGGCGCGCGGGTGTAGATTTCGCGTGTGGAAGGTGATCCCCCTGGACGCAGTACTACTCGGAATAGTTCTCAACTTTTGCGTCACCTACCTCATCGTTATCATACAGTTCACTAATAAATAAAAATATTCCATCTAGATATAATGTTATAGGTAAATTTGGATTTCGTTACCAGGACTGCCACAGATAAGACTAGTAGACGTTACGAACTAAGATCTCGTGATGTATCGTTTTCACGTTTCATCAAGTTTCATCAATCCTACAACTATAAACGAAAAAGTTTGTGAGGATGGATGTTTGTTACTCTTTCACGCAAAAACTACTAAACGGATTTTAATGAAACTTTACAGTAATATAGCTTATACATCAGAATAACACTTTGGATACTTTTTATCCGGGTACCACGTGGGCGAAGCCGTGGGCAGCAGCTAGTATTGAATAAACTACAAAACGAATTTTGATGAAACTTTACAGTAATATAGCTTATACATCAGAATAACACATTGGCTATTATTTATCGGGGTACCAGACGGGCGTAGCCGTGGGCAGCAGCTAGTATTGAATAAACGGTTCGTTGGTTATGGTCAGACAAACAAACATACAATGTTGCAAGCGTCTATAGGTTACGGTACCCGTCGGTAACGGGTGGGTCGTATGCTTGTTTTTCATTTTAAATTTTATACAAAAAAAAACTTAATGTTTTGTTAAACGGTAAAGTAGAGGAAGGTGATTTGAAAGGATTATTAATAAAAAGATGCGTAGGACGAGATGACAGAGTATTTTATCGATGTAGGTAAATGCTTTTAATGAGATTGGTTTCGACCAAATTATGTCCGTTCGATTATAATTTGTGTTTAGCTTTTAAATTAATTTCACCTTAAGTTAATGTACATTAGGCTTTACCAACTAGCACTCCAAGTTAAGTTTTCCGAGTTTTTTTCCTGCCGAGTAAAAAGAACAATATTTGTTTATGGGCACAAAAATTGTTTTTTTTTACTCGTAGAGGCATGTTATGTTTATTTTTCTAAACAAAAAGTTTTGCCTAAGACTAAATGACGAATAAATTAATTGGTCTTAAAATGACTATCCTACTCATTATATAAATAAAATACCCAATAGCCAAATACATATTCCTGACTCCGCACTAGGAATTCCTGTCGTAGGTATCAGGAACAAGTACCGGTTGTATCACAACACACAGACCCAAAACAAATGTCTGCAGAAAATGTAAACATTAAAAGAATGAACGATTAGAATAAATTTTATTTTAGGTAGGTACCCTTTGAATATATGGTTCGTTTCCTGGTCGAATTAATTTAAATTACAATTAGAGAATAGTTTGCAGTTGTCACATCACTGTCATTGCCTGGTTATCACAATACAGGGTTTCCCTAGTTAGCATAGAGTAAATAACCAAGATGGTGTGAATTTAAAACATCTTAAACAAAACCATTAACTCTTTTTGTTTAAGATGTAATCAGTATTAATGAGATTAAGCGGTTCATCCGCTACGTGGAGGCTCATCGTCATCATACAGTTCACTAACAAATTAAATTATTCAAATTATTCTTTAAATACCTTACCTTCTTTCTTCAATACCTTCAAATACCTTCGGCCACATTGCCGGCAAATGAAGATTTAAACTTAAAAACTACTAGTTAATCGAGTATAAGTAGAAAGATTGAGAAAACAGGCGTATACCAGCGTTTTGAGGTCTGTGTAATATTAGACAGTATGCTTGAGCCCTATATTACGCTTTCAGTACAAATTTTTAAAACTTTCGCGATTAGATAACATAATTATAAGTTTAACGGGTCTTTATCATCCCGTGACTGTCATCACGTGACCACGGCTGTTGCAATACAGTCGAAACGTCGGGAATATAATAAAAAAGGTAAACGCGATAAAGACCCGTTAAACTTATAATTATTTCAGTACAAAGTTTAGACTTTATCCCGAACTATGCATGTACCTCTAAATATTTTTGCAAGCAAGTTTCAAGTATACTTAGGTATGGTCGTGGCTATTTTCTGTGGTAACTGAGTTACGCCAAGTTTGTTTCGGACGACCACGCTCCCTTGCTGATTCCAGTCTAAACGCTGTTTGCCTATGTGGGTTACATATTTCTAGAATGAGTGGCCAATCCAGCATTAATTGTATATGGGATTCTTTTGATCCACAGGTTTCTTGTGGAATATCCTCCACAGCTTCACGTTGGAAATAGTGTTTAGATGATGTTCAGAATTCGGTTGATGTTTAAGGCGAATTCTGAATGAAATTAGTGCGCGATTTGCTTAGTGGTGTACCAAGTTTCCTGGCATTGAGTTTGGCATTTGTCTTCAAAAGAATTGTGTACAAGTAAAAGCGAACGAAGTCAGGCGTTCCACTAGTGAAAATTAATGTTTTTTATGAAAATATTAAAGTATGATAATCTAGTTTTAGTACTAACGACACTCTTTTTTATCAATGCTAATGTAACTACATTGTCGATAAAATATGATGTCACATAGTCGTTATACAACTAGACAAAAATTGTATTGGGTTCCCAACCCTACTAACATTTTTATAAAACGTTTACAATATCTTTAATAAACGAGAGTAATAAAGTGCTGAGGACAAAACTGCCGAACATTGTCAGGATACATTAGTTGACTTGTCGATATTCTTTAAGGTATTTTAAAACATGGCCTCAGTAACAAAGAATAAAATTACAGTTTTACCTATACATACAGATAAATCGAAGTATTTTGTAATTATGAAAACATTCTACGAGCTAGTACATGTATTTTGTTGCTTGGACTTTGGATTTTTTGAGCATGAATCATACAAAAAAAGTATTTTCTGGAAGTCGCTCACGATTTTTCAAACAATCTGTATATGTTGTATTTGTATACACAGTATCGAGCAGTACAATAGCTTTTATCGTACAAATACAGGTGTAATCGTCTATCTTGTATACTATTTCATAAATGTCCTAATTTTAACATTATTTCATCCTAATAAAACATTATGCAAATTCTACAACGATTTGGAATCTATTGATTTGATGTTACACGTTGATAATTCATCTTACTATATAGAGAAAAAAATATTCTTTATCGCTGGAATAGATTTAGGCTTGAGATTTGCAGTATGTGTAATAATATACGAAACTATTCCATCTTCTAAACTAACGATAGGTGTGGTTATTTATTTTTGGTTATGTTTATCAATGGACTTGCTGTCTATTTCTTGTTCGTTTATTTTCTATGCCGTATATTGTCGATTGAAAAGATTGACGTCAATTTTAAAGGCTGCTGATTCGGATTTTCTTTCGATACAATTTATTTACAAATCTATAGTAGAACTGATTGAAATGTATAAAACAGCATTTGATCCGATTGTAAGTGTTTCAAGATATTCAGTATAATTTTACGAAGTTATCTTACGAATATAATAATGAACGAGTTCAGCTGTGAGGTAAGGGTTGGGTTCGATTCCCGCTGCGTGTCAATTTTTTGCATGTTCTGCAGACATCTGTTTCTGGTCTTGGTTTTGTGGAACTAGCAGTTTCTGATGCCCACGAAACAGGAACTAAGACTATGTATGTGAATGTTGGGCGTATCATATATATTTTTTTTAATATTTTTATGCGTTATTCAATTTAATCATAATTATTTAGCTTTTTTAATTTAAAATAAAAAAAAGGTTAAATAAAATTTGTAGGATTTATCTATTCCTTAAAATTTGTTTATATTTTACAGTTTCTCATTTCTATATTATTTAATACTCCGGATATAATGGTGAATATATATAACACGGTGCAGAAAATCCAGAACGAAAATTTTAAAGTATGTATCTTAATCTTTTTTTTAAATATATATAATAAAGTGCTTCACTATTATCTCAATATTAATAACTAAATTGTTGCACACCTTCATATAGTAAAACGGGAATTTTCCCGTAAAATATTTTGTCGACCTCGCCGCGGCGGGCGAGTGGCCGGCTGCGACACAAAAGGTGTGGATTCGATTCCCGCTACGAGACAAATGTTTGGTCTAGGCGGTTGAAATTAAGAATATCCCGAGTTTTTTTGTTATTTTAAAATAACCATCTGGGAAACTTATTAAAAAAAATATATATCTTTGCAGAGTATTTTAGAGGTATCTCCAAATGATTATGTACCAGTCGCTCTTAGTCTGATTGTTATGGTAACACCAGCAATTTGTGCTGGAATGTTGTCTACACAAGCGAGCAAAATTATACAAGAACTTCATCGTAAACTGATGGGAGAAAGAGGTGAGCATAGAGCCTTTTTTTTAATACTGAAGAGCCGTATTGTCCTAGTGGGCGGTACTCTGACTTCCAATCCGGAGGTGTAGGTGGAACCAATGGATTTATCCACCCGAAAAATTGATTAACGGTCAAATAAAACATCGTGAGGAAACCGGTGTGCCCTGGAACTAAAAATTAGAAGGCATGCGCCATCAGATAGTGTTCCAATTAGCAGCGATGGGCTTGCAACCACGTGGAATGCTAAGTACCTACAAAACGGCATGTACTACTAAAGTAATGTTTGAATGTATCTCTGACTACCCCCTACTTGGTAAGCACTGAGCACGTATGAGCACTGTGGATGCCTATCATGGGAAATTCAGTCGTGATCGTGTTTGTTTTTTGTTTTCTGTAAGTAGATAGGTAGTCTTATGATAAGATATTGGTTAAAAGTAACAATAGAGGTGAAAAGATCTCAGTACCAACAACCGAACTTGATCACGAAAATTCTCGACTATTCTACTAAAATTCTCTATGAAACAGACGCTATGGAGATATAAATCGTCGGATAAAGACGGGTCAAGAACTTTTACCGTGGTTTTATTTAGGAGGTACGTATATGCAGCAATACTTCTTCTGGTTGATGATGCTATGCAGAACTTCATATCTATGAAAACAAATAAATAATTAATAAATAAATAATACTGGACATTTTTCACACAGCACCATCTAGCCCCAAAGTAAGCAGAGCTTGTGTTATGGGAACTACATGACTGATATAGGTACTACTTATATACATTTTTTTGTAAATATATACATATTATACATAGAAAACACCCAGACCCAAGACAAATATTCGCAGATACAAACATTTGTCCCGCGGCGGGAATCAAACAAGCAACCTTCTGCGTCTCAGGCGGGCCTACGCCCACTGTGCCACAGAGGTCGTGGGTCAAAACAACTATGTCAAACAACTATGTCAAAATAATTTTCAGACTTAAATTTGATTTTTTGTCAAATCCCGTGATCAACAGTTATCTTACAGTGCGTAAAACACTACACAGATAGTGTAGTGTTTCATGTGAACATGGAATTTTCTGAATCTGGGGTTCTTGACAGATACCTCACGCTTACTTTTCCTTTCGCGCTAACGCAAATTAGTAAGGTAAATCTTTTTAGCTGTCACGTGACATTTCCGCAGCTAATGTCATTTCCATACAATTAAATCTTTCCGCAGACGTTAACGCTATATGAAAGTGGTATTTGTATAGACACCCTGAAGATGAAAGGATACTGCTTTTGTTTCTTGACGGTAGTTCCGTATTCTCCAGTCAATGTGACCACGGCTGTTGCAACATCTAAAAAGGTAAACACGATGAAGATCCGTTATAAACTTAAAATAACGTTTACTTTTCAGATGTTACCAAAATTCGTCAGATTAAGCGGTTCATCCGTTACGTGGAGGCGCGCGGGTGTCAGTTCCGCGTATGGAAGGTGATCCCCTTGGACGTAGACTTGCTTGAAATGATTCTCAACTTCTGCGTCACCTATCTCATCGTCATCATACAGTTCACTAATAAATAAATGAAACTAATTTGAATAAAGAATTTGATTTTTACTTCTAGATGATTCCATATTTTTTTAATAAGCTTTGGAATTCGAATTTTAAAATTTGATTAATTTCGTTTGACCACAATCTCACCTTATGTAAATTGTTGATTTGGTCGAGGATGTAGCACGATTGTTTAGAAGATAGATCGTATTTACCTTCGACTTGAAGACTACAATATTATTTTT
Organism: Perizoma affinitatum; assembly: GCA_961405105.1. Lineage (NCBI taxonomy): Eukaryota > Metazoa > Arthropoda > Insecta > Lepidoptera > Geometridae > Perizoma > Perizoma affinitatum. The sequence goes on from OY560188.1 coordinate 13,372,214, forward strand.
ATAGGAGAAGACTGCCGCCGGCAACGAATTCCATTCCTATTCTGTACCTTTGTAAGATTAACGGCTTTGTGCAGAAAAGTGGGGTTTCTACCAAAAAAAGGTTACACATTACTAAATAGTCTATGGTCATAATAGTTTGATTATGAATGCACTATGATTTAGATTCAATTGAGGAACAGTTACAAGTACAGAGTGAATGTATATGTCAGCAATCACATCCTTGGACTTAGTTTATATTACTATTGCATTTATCTACTATTCCGTATATTGTTGATTGAAGAGTTTTACATTTTTACTAAAGTAAAAAAATAAAATAACGCTGGATATTTTTCACACAGCATCATCTAGCCCCAAAGTAAGCAAAGCTTGTGTTATGGGAACTAAATGACTGATATACTACGTATATACTTTTTTTTGTAAATACGTACATATTATACATAGAAAACACCCAGATCCCGAGACAAATATTTGCATATGTAAACATTTGTCCCGAGGCGGGAATCGAGCCCGCAACCTTCTGCGTGCCAGGCGGGCCTTCGCCTACTGCGCCACAGAGATCGTCAACGTACAAATGTACAAACCTGCGTTTGACCTATTCGTACCTAATAATAATAAAATTCTTAAAATAAATCAATAAAATTCTTACTTTTCTAAAATCCAACTACCTAATCTACCAAAAGCTAGGCAGACTGGTAGACAATGCACTTTCACTGCGCATTTAGGTAAATACCTATATAACTTTAACTGGTAAGGTATGTACTGAATGCATATATTTCAGATAGTAATACATTATATTGTTTGATATTCCTAAATTGATGACGACTTTATATGACAGTGAAGCAGATGCAGACTGAGAAATTATCAGTAAGATAATATTTTTTTCGCCTTTAATTATTACGCAACAGCTCGATAACTTTAAAAATTGAAAACAGCTTTGTTGGGTATCATCACTGACGCGAACTTCGACTATATTTTTAAAAGTCAACGACGACGACGAGACGCAACGCTTCGGCAAAACCCAAAAAGCCAAAGAAAATAAGATAAAGAAAATGCGCCTGTCAAGTATTTGCATGGGAATGCAGTTGCGATTTTGAACAAAGTCTTAGGATGGGGTTGAACCTTTTTGAGGAGAATGCTTTCAAGCATCAAGTTGGCCTATGTACAGTACTTTTTAGTTATGAATTTTCTATCTATATATAACTATATCTATGAATCTATAGTTATTAGTTAAAATGGTACCATTGATTTGACATTTGTGCTTCTTGTATTTATTGAGATTATAGTTATACCTACCTACTATGCGGTGTAATATAAATTGTATTCCTAATGACAAAATCGAATGTCGTGTATTGGTTAAAATGTCAGGTTCCTACCTAAATATTTACCTAGATGGTTTTACATGGGTTACATTATCATAAAATGTTCGGTATGGTTGGAAAATAAAAATAATTTATCAACGTTGACATTAGGTAGTCCTTAATATGATCGATTTTGTTGTCATGGGTTTATAAATAATCAAGGTTTATAATTTGCTTTTTTTTTTTTTTTTTTTTTATTGGTTTTTAGTGGCTTTGGTATCGCTGCGGCCGTTAGGCCTATTGTGATCGCCACTTGTTTATTTTCCCCACTGGGGCGTTCATAATTCACCTCTCAGCCCTGCCGCTGTTAGAAACTGCAGGATCTTTTTGGGTGTTATGAGTTTTAGTTCATCTACGCTACGCTTATGTATCAGTGGTCCACACTCTCCTAACAGATGAAGGGGCGATTCGTCTGCCTCATTACAGAGTCTGCAGGTTTGCGTGTCACTCAGCCTTAGTTTGAACATGTGCTTGTTGAGGCGACAGTGTCCAGTCAAGGCTCTTACCATAGTGCGAAGGTTGTTTCTGTTTAGCGCTAAGATTTGGTTGGTATACCGTTTGTTAAAGGCTTTAGAACGGTTCATGCCTGGAGAGTTTCTCCAAAGATTGGTCGACTCTTCAAAGCATGAGTTCAGAAGGGTTCTTTGGGCTAGGCTTTTTGGTATACCACAAAATGGCTCTGGTCCCATTTGTGTTCCGTTGGCCCCTGCACGCGCAAGTTCGTCAGCACACTCGTTACCTACGATCCCAGCGTGTCCCGGTACCCATCTTAGCACAACTCTGTTCCTCGAGCCCAGAGAGTTCAGTCTTGACAGACAGTCTTCAACTAGCCTGGACGTGATAACCTTCGAATCCAGAGCCAGAAGGGCCGCCTGACTATCAGAGTTGATGTAAATAGTATGGTTGGTGTAGCGCTTTTGCAGATTGGTTTCTGCACATTCTAGGATGGCTTACACCTCGGCTTGGAAGATGGATGCGTGATTTCCCAAGTTTATGCTACTTTGCTTTTCTTAGGTACTTAACTAGTTGCTTCTTAAATATAATTATCTTAAAATGCTGTGGTGTAGGTGGATCATCAACAAATCATCTGTCTATGTCAATATTATTATCAGGCAATAATCAAAATACCTAAACACGTTTATCTCTGTCAAATTTACAAAAGTACGTATCTATTTAAGAGCGGATTCGATCAAACGATTAAATTTATTCTTAGTATAAATCGCCTGTTATTCCAAAGTTTTATGTTTTACCATCTACAATTCAAAGAAATGCGTAGTGAAATATTTTTCTTATAAGCCTTGCTATTAGCAGCCCTGTATCGGTATGATTTGGATTAATCTATCTATCTTAAAACTAAGCTGTAGAGCATATGGGTTGACTCAGCCAACCAGTAGGTTATACGTGGAAGCACACTTCAACGAATTAAAGGACTACGGCATGTCTTGCCACCAAATCGTAAGAGGCTTACAATCAATCTGATAGCCACTCATACAACAGGCCTTTCTTCTGCAACTGACCACATAATCACCACGAGGCTGAATCCAAATCAGGATCTACCGGTTTTATCCAGTAGGCACTATCCTGATGCCGCCTGTGGAACCTGTTGTTTCCGCTGTACGACCTATCTACTCAGGTCCAGCAGATAGGGACAGATATTTATCTGATTCGTCAGTATCTGCTGAGTGAAGATCCTTTTGGCCAAAATTTAGTAACAGCTTTGGTTCATTGGTGATCCTGCTTTGCAAAGTGTCTTGCCCTTGTCAACTTGAGCCTCGGCAACTAAGAGCAAGATATCTACATTCTCGATCTTTGTGCGGCATCTCGTGTCTTACAGTTGGATGGAGAACCTTCTAGAAATTGATGATTTTGGGCATCGGTGCCTAGATTGGTATTTAAGTTGTATCTACAAGTTGTTTTAAATTGTAATATCTATATATAGGTGGTTGAACTCCACATCATAATTAGCAAAGGTAAAAGGTAAAATAAAAATCACATGCATCACACAGGTAAACTTTATTAGCATAAAACTAATAGTTATAAAAATTCATAGAGAATACTTGAAATCCATATCCACACTATATTGATATATTTCTTTCACTTTTAATATAAAAACCGGTGATTACCTAAACTTACACTATGGTGTCGCGTACTTTTTTGTAAAGCTGTTAAAGGCTTTTGTGAACAGATTTTAATGATTATTTTGTTGTTGTACAGAGAATGACCCTGACTCATAAAAGTTTTATTCCTGAGGAATTGTTATTTTCCTCGTAAAACTTAGTAAACATCAAACTTTTTTTGTAGGCGATTTTTCATTCGTTTTTTATAAGCTAACACCGCTCGAGTCGGTTTTGACGTTTTAATGCCATTGGATAAATATTTTCATCGCCTTTCTGTTCACTAATACAAACATAGCATTTCAACCAATCACAGACAGTTATTCAAAAACAAGCATGACCGCATGAGTTCGCAAGGTTTTCAAACACAAGTATCCATTTCTCTATACATAAAAACCGTAAGGGATTTAAATTTGTAAATTTTGAAGTGGAGTTTATAAAACAGTTTTTTGGTTCTCCTTAAAGTTACGAAAATCCGATTTACACGGTGTTGCTAGCTAGCTGACGATATAATGTAAGCACGTGAAGATCTGATGGTAGAGTAACTGCAGGATAGAAACTGTAAATTTTGGACTGTAAATGTATGGCGAATATCGTGATTTAATTATTATTAACCGACTTCAAAACTTGAAAGACAAATTTTTCAAACTATGCATTTTTTTCAAGTCTTGATTTAGCAATACCTACATTGAAAACATGTGTTCGTCTAAAAGTGAATGCATTACAATAATACCTGAAAGTGTTAAAACAGGCGAAAAAAAGCTGAGACATAATCTATTACTAAATCCCAGAGAATATATTAATTAGTGACTTCTCATTTAATTAAGAAATATGTGATATTTTCAAACCACATATTTCTTAACGAATTCTCAATTAAACGTATTTTTCTAAAGTTTAGGTTCTCTTTATATTAAATGATATAAAAGAAAATTGGGCACAGTGTAATTTAAAGTAGCTTTCAGTGGGAATACAAATTCAAATTGCGAACTGTAAGATGACGATGAGGTAGGTGACGCAGAAGTTGAGAATCATTCCGAGAAGTTCTACGTCCAGGGGGATCACCTTCCACACGCAGAACCGAAACTCGCGCGCTTCCACGTAGCGGATGAATTGCTCGATCTCACGAATTCGGGTTTCATCTAAAATATAATAATGAAACAGTTTGGTCAACAGCAGCACTCAATAGAGAGGTGTGTTAGGAAATAAAAGAGGCCTTTGCCCTACTATAGATACTATAAGTTTATGTTTTTTTTTCAACTCAATAAAACCAACTTTTACTTTTTTTTTATAATAAGGCGTGCACTTTAGCAAACTAAATCGAAAACATAAATCTAATGACAGATCAGAAAGTAGTTTTATATGGTTTAAGAAAAATCGGAACGATCCGATTTTGCTTCCTTTGATAAATAAAAACTACCATTGAACCTATTTTTTCCGTCAAGCAGTAATTCTCGCATTGCGGTTTCTGTGCGAAGGATAGGTATTATATGCCGGTAAAATTACAAGTTTATGAGACTTTTAAAGTTATAAGGCTACGTAACAGTAACCATCTTTATAAACGTATGTTTGTTAGCCTACATATCCATAAAAAACAAAATAAAGATAATAATAGTTACTTGAGGTTGAGATAATATTTATATCCTCAAACATCTACTCACTGATTATGTATCTGAGGATGCTTATCATAGGGCCCATCTATTTATTCATTTATTTACACACACAAAACACATTACAACCACATACAAAAATACAACTAACAAAATTCGGGTCTAATCTTGATTTCAACCAAAACATATGGTTAAACTATACTATATCGAGCAGAAACTAAAACTTATGTTCGAGGACTAAAAGGAGACAAACAAGACAAATTGACAAGATTGATCTCTTGCGTAAAATATCATACACATGTGTAAGTGTGTGTGAGTTGCACACACACACACTCTGCACACAAAACTCAACTCGCCATATACAAATAACCACACTCTTAACTTGTCTCTAATCTGCTTTAAATTAGTGTTTACCTACTAATTGCTAATTGCTTATATTATTACCTACATTATATATAGTGATGGATCATCTTTTCTTAGGCAATTCTCTGTCTCATTATATGGTGAAGGTAAAATCCACGGAGTGGGAGCACTGGTGACTTGTAATTACAGGTTTTTTTCAAAACCTATCTCAGACACCAGTATCTCACAAAACAGGTTTTCTTTTCATTCGTTTTTAACCTCAAATTGTTAAGGATCTATACTTACTTTAAGAAACCATTGTAAAAAAAAAAAGAAAATCATAATGGCTCAAATTTACCTCGTTCCTGCATTATTTTGTTGTACAATATTATTTTGATTCGATGAGCCTGTGACGTGAGCGCACCGGCAACAATTGCGGGTGCTATCGTAAGCGCCATTCCTTGAATAATACGAAGAAATTCGACTTTTCCCACTAAAGTTGATATCTAAAAACATAGATAATTTTATTATAGATACTCAATAAAAAAAAACAAAAAAAAAAATTGTGTGTAGATTACCTTGATAAATTATGTGACAGTGCAAATAAAACTAAATATTTATGATATGAAAAATAAAATTTGTAAACTCCTTTTTTTATAAAACCTACTTATTGCCGACTACACAATTGTATATAGAAACAAAAAATGCAGACATCTACCTGCATTTTATTTAGAAAAATGATGATCAAACACACACATACTATATTTAAAACAAATGTAGATAAACGAGGAAAAGAGAACTTCGTAATGCAGAATATAATTCACATTTCCAAGGTTCGTACTTTTGTGATTTGTAGAGCATTATGCTTTGAAGGTGCAAGATTATATCAAAGACAACCAAAAATTTTAGATAAACTTTTATATCACGACCTCTATGGCGCAGTGGGCGAAGGTCCGCCTAAGACACAGAAGGTTGAGGGTTTGATTCCCATCGCGAGACAGATGTTTGTATCATGTTTGTATTATATGTATTTACTAAAAAAGGGATATAAGTAGTATATCAGTCCTGTAGTTCCTATAACACAAGCTCTGGTTAATTCGGGGCTAAATGATGCTGTGTGAAAATTTCCAGCATTATTTAATTTAGAATAAAATTATTTGAAACAAAAAAACATGGTAAATAAATCAATTATTGTGTTGTACTTACTGGTAAATTTTCTCTAAGCAGATTTAGTTGCACATAATAAATCACGAACATACATGAGGGAATATTGAAAATTAGTGTTATTATAAACTGAAACAACAAATATAATTTTATTCATGTCCTAGTTTAATTGGAAGTGGCGGAAGACCGAATCTTTCAATCAAATGCGTGATTTGAAAGATTTGGGGGAAAACTTTACCCGTCAGTATGAAAGTATGAATTAACAAAAAAAAAAGTAAAATCGCATCCATTTTATAGAACTGAAAAGCTTGTGCATCAAACGCATGTATGTAAAATTCAGCAATTTCTACTATCGACTTGTAAATTAATTGAATTGATGTATAACCGGAATAAGATGTATTTATAATTGATGCAAGTTTATTCAACCGACAGTACAGTGCGTAGAAAACAAATAAATAACTGGTTCTGACAAAATCCAAACACAATATAATCGTAATCAAAATTATGGTTTCTTTGAATTGCAATACGCAAATTTCTTGTAATTTAATACAATGTATAAAGATGGTAAAAAGTCGGGAAGATACATTCAAAAATAGTACCAGCAAAAATTTATTTTCTAGATTAAACGAGCTGATCTAGATTAAATCAATCGTTTCCAAATCGGAGTATAACTTGCAGAATGTTGCGTTCGGGTCGAACACTACCAAAGCAATCACATAAAATAAATAGTTTATTAAACTAACATAGAACCAGATAGGGAAAGAAAAATGATGATTGCTACGGATAGTCACGAAACATATAGAAAAAAAAGCTATTGATTGGATAAATGTGATCGACTTCCAAAAATATCTTCTGTAATTCGATTTGTACTCGAAAAAACCGAAGTCAATGGAGCAAAGTACATGCAAGGCTTGGAAAAGGAATTTCACTATTTTAAAAGAAACTGATTTTTGCGTTTTTTTGGGAAATGATACGTTGTTTTTATAAATTGGTTGCTCCATGATTTCAAATACGAAGAATTGCTTGAAAATTGGTATTTTTAAACGCCTTGTTGTCTGGGCGGTTTTATTGGTTATTTTTATGTTTCAATAATATATAATACACACGCGCTTCCTACAAAGTCTCGTCCTGCTTGAACATTTTCAAACTGTCATAAAGATGATTAGTTGATCTAACTCTAAACGTTTTTTTATGTACCGAAGCAATACATTTTAATCCAAACCTACAAAATCATTTGTTCTGACTGACTGACTGGTCTATCAATGCACAGCCAACTATGTGTAGGAAGTAGTCACTCTTGGAGCTCACATTTTTGTAGGTAGTTTCATCACTAATTGTGCAATCTTCAGCTCATAGTCTCCAGTCTTCACGATCACAGATGCATTGCCCTTATCAGCTGGTAGTACTAAAATACTTTTATTGTCACGTCACATAATGCCAATGTCTCCTCCGAGAGTTATTTCGTGGTGGGAGCTTAGCTTTCCTTAACATGGTCGAAACATCCTGCCGGATACATTCTGCATCTTGATATGGTATCTTATTTCTCATTATGGAATCCTCAATACTGGCAACAATGCACTCATTGGGTTCTTTCCTCGATACAGGTGCAAAATTCAGATTCCAGGATGAATATATGACATGGTTGCTCACGTCTACACTCGCGCTGTTGTTACCATCGTTTTGGGAACGGTTTCGGTCGCGTATAAGACAATTTAGCTTTTTCTCGTGAGTTTTCTTTGTGAGAAGCTAGATGGTGTTTGACCTACTGTATGACATAGCATCCAGTAATTCCCACAATTCACCATTAAACAGATGTGACTAAGATGTAACTCATATAGCGTATTATTTGTGTGCGCTAACTTACGTCGGTAATCCGCAATAATACAACGCAAACTCATGTTGGCGGCGTGAAAAAACGCTTCACTGGTTTGATACGTGTAAATTTCTGTATAACATTTCTGTCCCGGCACTTCACTACGTATTCTAAACCGCATTCTAGTTTCTTACGTTTTATACTTAATTTCGCGAACTTTTTCAATATTTGTAAACATTCCGCGCCGTAGCGGTTTGTAATCATGGTATAGTCGTAATAATATTCTAAAATGATACCAAACCACGATAATTGTAATTTCATAATCGTATATATTTTTCAAATATTTGTCTCGGTTCTGGGTGTTTTTTAGGTATAATATGTATGTATTTAAAAAAAATATATACTATTATGAGCAGTATATCGGTCATGTAGTTCTCATAACAAAGCTTTGCTTACTCATAGGGACTATATCATTTAATGTGAAAATGATAATTAATATTATATTAAGTTGTAATTAAAATTATTTTCATATTTAATAAAAAAAAAAAACTTACTTCACTTATGCGATTTTTATTGACCTTTTTTCACATATTCCTGAAAAATACTTTACTGTACTTTTTGTATATACCTATATCGTTGTAAGAATAATTATATTTTTTTTCTAAATAATACATATAAAATTGTGTGTATTCTGTGGTAGTGTTAATATTCAATGTATTATATAAATTTATTTCACCCTGATGGAGATGAAAAAAAAGGCATGGGACGTTACCAAGTTATAATAATCTAGCATATTTCCACAGCTTCCTTCATTTGGTACCCAGATTGAAAGTACCCTAATCCTATGCTTATTATTAATTATAATATTATATTTCATATTATTTCATATACGCGTAGTAAAAGCGCTTATGACGTAAGTAAAACGCAATATACTTGTGAGTATCTTTGTACACGTTCGAGAAAAAGGGACAGACAGACAGAAGGACAACGAAGTGATCCTATAAGGGTTTAGTTCTTTCCTTTTGAGGTGCGGAACCCTAAAACTTAGTTATGACATATCAAAATTATTCAGGGTATCGAATGAATAAAGATAAAGAAAGACATCACTTCAAATCAATTTTTTCTTAACCTGAAATATTCATGAGCTGCTCTCAGCTTTTCAGACAACAGGGACACACAGACGTCTTGAAAATACAATAAACTGGTCTAGTTAATAATATAATAAAATAAAAAGCCTTTTATTTCTTGCAAAAAACCTTAAAAATATTTTCATTTTTTTTTCATAAGTATGTAATAGGTTGGGGAAAAAGTTTCTTCGCATTTTTTAAGAAAATTCAAAACATTTTTTAATATAGTTTATTTACATTTAACTAAAGTATGTAGGTACCATTTTGTTCGATAACTTTTTGCCATTTTGTAGGCAGGGACATGATCCCATTGCTATAAAAACTTTGGGGCTTCTGTTCAAAATACCGCGACAAGTGGTTTTGGCAGTCCTCTCGTGATGTTAACCTGACACTGCCTAAAGAATTCTGAAGAGACCGAAACAGGTGGAAATCTGAAGGTGCAAGGTCAGGACTATACGGCGGATGCATTAACACATCCCAGCCAAACTCTCTTAATTTTTGCTGAGTGGCTAAAGATGTGTGAGGTCTAGCGTTATCATGATGAAAAACCACACCCCTTCTGTTGATTAACTTCGGCCGCTTTCTCTCAACTTCTTGTTTTAATCTCATCAGTTGTTCGCAGTAGAGTTCAGAATCGATGGTCCTGCCTGGTGGTAACAGCTCATAATGAATAATGCCCTTCCAATCCCACCACACACACAGCATCACCTTGTTGCGAGTTAACCCGGGTTTCGCCACAGTCTGTGAAGCCTGACCGGCCTTTGACCACGACCTTTTTCGCACGTTCTTGTCGTACGTGATCCACTTTTCATCACCAGTTATCAGCTTCTTCAAAAATGGTTCGGTTTCATTACGTCGTAATAAAGAATCACAAATGAGAACACGGTTCATTAGGTTTCTTTCAGTGAGCTCGTGAGGTACCCAAATATCGAGCTTTTTTGTGTACCCAGTTTTTTTCAAATGCGCCAAAACTGTTTTGTGGTCAATTCCCAGTTCTTCAGCTACGTCGTAACTACTGATATGCCGATCTTGCTCCACTTTTTCAAAAATGGCATCCATTTTATCCGTAATAGGGCGACCAGAGCGACGTGCATCTTTGACATCAAAATTTCCGGATTGAAAACGCTTAAACCAAATTTGTGCTACTCTCACAGACACTGCACTAGGTCCATAAACATCGCAAATTTTTTTCGCGGCTTGCGTTGCATTTTTACCTTTTTTGTAGTAAAATTTTAAAATGTATCGAATTTCTTCATTAGATTCACTCATCTTGACAGTACGAAAAACAAATAAAAATCACACATTTTCCTAATTTGAATTTGGAATTATCTTCTTTAAAATTTAAACTTTTAATGATACCAAAACCAGCCAGATACAAATAGTATAGCCAAAGAGATTTTATTACAAGTTCATACATACAATAATGCGAAAAGACTTTTTCCCCAACCTAATATTGTGTTTATAGTTATACTTTATATATATATATATATATTCTGCAAGAACCCCTTCACAGGTGAAGGCCTCCTCCAAAGATATCCATTGGTCTCGGTCTTGACCTATTTGATGCCAGTGTGGTACAGTATTGTTATGAGTAAAAGTAAATAAAATAAATAAATAATAATCCTTGTAATTTTTTACATAGCATCGTTTAGCCCAAGCTCATTTAATACATAGCATTAGCCTCAAACTAACCATAGCTTGTATTATGGAACTGTCTATTTGACTGATATACTACTTATGATATATATATATGTATATATATTTTGAGGACCTCTGTGGCGCAGTGGGCGAAGGCCCACCTGAGACGCAGAAGGTTGCGGGTTCGATTCCCGCCGCGGGACAAATGTTTGCATCTGCATATAATCGTTCAGATGTTTCAGACGATTTACGAATAATCAATGTTTAAACAGCAATCATAAACTGTTCAACTAGAATTTTCTTCTTGACAGTGTGTCTCGAATCACAGCTTATTCGCTCCTCGGTACCATTAAAACAAGCAGGATCAGTTGAATCTCGACCATTCGCGCGGATGGTTTTATAACTGGAATACATAATTTATTGCTGGTACGTCAGATGTAATAAACTTGGTGAGTGCATACGAAGAATAGAACGTAGTTACATTGGCAGGTTTAGAAAATAAATCAGGTCCTATGTGTTACTGACAGAGAGCACGGAGAGTATGTGTGTAAACACAGGAACAATCTAATCTGATTTTCAGAAAAAAAAAACAATGGTTTATATTATATATATAGATATAATATAGAAAGAAAATACTTTACTGCACACCAAATAGCATATTAGCTTAAACTTGTGCAAGAAAATAAATAAATAAATAATATTGGACATTTTTCACACAGCATCATCTAGCCCCAAACTAAGCAGAGCTTGTGTTATGGGAACTACATGACTGATATACTTACTACATGCATACATTATTTATTAAATACATACATTATATACATAGAAAACACCCAGAACCCGAGACAAATATTTGCATATGCAAACATTTGTCCCGCGGTCTTATCGCTAAATAGCGATCTCTACCAGACAACTGATCATAAGGTAGGTTAAGTTTTTGAGTATCCTTTATTCCTTATTGTAAATACGTACAAATTAACACTAAGACAGAATTATATACACAAAGGCGAGATATGCACTTAAAAAATAGGTATAGGTAGGTAGCACAAGGTTTATTCTTTTTTCTTTAATCTTTATTGTACACAATAAACACTTACAAAAGGCAGAATGAAATGCATGTACAAAGGCGAGCTTAAACCTCAAAAGAGTCCTCCAGCAAACCCTGAGCTAGAGAGAGGTAATAATATAGGATCGTGTACAGAATAAAAAATAACATATACTATACATATTCAGAGAGACAGATAGTACTCTTTAACTTTTTTCCTGAAGACATCGATTGGTATGACATAGGGCATTCCAACGCTTTACTGTACAGTAAATGAGTCGCTGTAGCAGCTAGATGAGAGGGTGTTGGAATTGAAAACGCTCATGGAGATAAGGGGGAGATAGAAGGCTATAAACAATCTTGTAGAGAAGTGTCAGAACGTGAAGATCACGATGATGAATATTTGAGTTGAGTTATCTAAACCAGGATACGTGATCGTTGCGCAAACCAAATATAAAACGGATGCACAGGTTTTGTAAACGCTCCAGTTTGTTAAGAAGTTCCTTCGTGGTATCAAGAAAACAGACTTCAGCATAGTCAAGAAGGGGCTACAATGTATGGGCAAGAGGGATTTTTGATTCAAAAGGAAGAAACTTCTGCAGGCGCTTGATATCAACTACCAAGCTACCAAGAAAGCTGACTGTTGAAAATCATAACAAGGGTTTTAGCTTTACAAATAAAGAATATGCTGTCATAACAGGAGGGATTGCGCGATTATATTTAGCATATAGGGGCTGCCCAAAATCAAGACTTGAGTCGTAGAGGCGTTAACCGAGAGATCAAACGATTTTACTCATGTTTTAATTCTGTCTAGGTCTGCGTTTATTTGAGTAATACCCGCGGCTATGGATGACATCTTGAAATGGTGTAACTTTTTTAAAATGAAAAAGCTTATATGCTACGGCATCTTAGATAAAAGGTATCCATTCTAAGCGCAGGTATTGCTTGTAAATCTGTACAGAATCTCAAAAACATTAAAAATTTAGCAAGCATTGCAATTTTTATGTAATTTATCTTAGATTCCACTGAGTAGGTAGTACTTATTCTATCTGAATATTCTGTATGCATTGTTAATCTGTATCTGTACACTTTTGGTAATAAACAATTTTTATAAAAAAAAGATTCCAAATCAAGTATTTATCTGCCTGAAATATATTTGTCACATAGTCGACAAAACTAAAATATAAGACACTTGAAGTGAAAACTTCTGAAATTGAATAATTTTAAGTTCTTTAATTTGTATTGTATTAATTCTACGTTGTTCAATATAATAAGTTTACATACCAACTCGATAGTTAACATAAAATATTTATGTAGTTCGCTATAAATTATTTTGAACCATATAGTCACAGTAACTAAACATCGTCTCCTTCTCTTCCCAGTTTCCAAAATCTCACCTCAAGCATTGTATATAAAACCATCCAGGATTTGCCAAATACATTCCGTGGAACTGAATACGTCAGAGGCAATAAACTGGCTTCCTTCTCGCTGTTTTATTACGACTCTTTAAAGAGAAGTTTTGAATTTAAGAACCTACTTGTTGATCCTGGATAGAATAACTTTATGGTGATTCTTATCTTTAAGTTTATAGTATAGGTAGTAAAATATTTTTAAGTTAATAACTTATCTATCATCTTGAGTACCGAAAAATACAAATGAGCTTTTTGTAATAATGATTACCTAAAATAATTATAATAGAAGTAGAACTGTTTATTAAAGAGTTTGTCCGAGGAAGTTCTATCACCATAACTTTTTCTACAATGCTGGTTTTAGTGGTAGAAATAGGTTTGGTGGTTGAAAGGTTATGAGTGTTATTATAGGCACGTGAGACTTTTCACCCGTTATGTAATGGATCGGTGTTGCAAGCGTCCATAGGTTATGGTAACCGCCTATTAAAAGGTGGGCCGTATATTTGTTTGATACTTTAGTTGTACATAAATCAAAAACCTTTTTCTAGTTTGAACGGCATTATAGAATAGAAAAAAAAAAGCTTGAAAAGCGATATATTGAAAGTAAGCAAATAGGCTAAAATTTTGAAAATTTGGATAATTGGCTTATTATCCAAATATCTAATACAACCAAAACTTATTTAAAAAAAAATAACATTACAGATTGTACGTTTAAAAAAAGAAATTTAATTTACCTCGAAAACGTTTTATGACTGTCATGGCGTCATAAATTACGTCATGTCGTGCGAAACTAGACAAAATATCAACTGCATCAACTTGTCAAAAAATTCATACAACAAAAATCCTACTACTATTATAAACGCGAAAGTTTGTGAGGATGGATGTTTGTTACTCTTTCACGCAGAACGGATTTTGATGGAGCTTTACAGTAATATAGCTTATACATCAGAATAACACATAGACTACTTTTATCCGGGTAACACGCGGGCGAAGCCGTGGGCAGAAAGCTAGTTTATCAAATAACTGGATATATTCTACAATGTCAACTATAACAATGGCGTTTCATTGATTGCTGTTTACAGTCACGTTACTGAAAGACAATTTACAGAATTTATTATCTAAAAATAATAGTTTTCTTTACATTTTAAAATAAATAATTTAAATAATTCTCCACATCTCGATAAATCGTTAGAAACTCTAATCTATCCAATTTATTCTTAGTGGACACAAGCATATTATTTGTTAGTGAACTGTATGATGACGATGAGGTAGGTGACGCAGAAGCTGAACACCATTCCAAGTAGGTCTGCGTCGAGAGGGATCACCTTCCACACGCGGAACCGACATCCGCGCGCCTCCACGTAGCGAATGAACCGCTCAATCTCATAATATTGAATTTCATCTGAAAGTTATCTTAAACTTTGATCATGTATCATGTCCACATCCCCTGATAACTTAACAAAGAATAGCTAGCCTTGTTTCTTGTCTTTCTTTTCTGGCGTTCGCGGCGGAACAGACAATAGGTAATTTTAGAATATAATTGTATTTTACGTTTTGACTTTAATGATGATTTAAGATGAATATCGTATTCACCTTTTTACCTATACGGTCCGGTGTATAGGAAAAAAAGAGTTGTTAGTTTGGTACCTAATTTAATTTTTAGGACTGTGAAACTTTAAGGGGTTCCCTAACCCTTTCGTCTTTTATGAAACTCTCATATGTTTTGTGGACAGGTAGAATAGACATATTACTCTAAAGATTTCGTTAAATGGCAATATTTTTGTATGTTGGAACCGTAGAATCATAGAAGAAATAATCACCACAGACTGGTTAGGTACTGATAACCACTACGTAGAATGATAATGTCGAACCTTTATCAAGGAGGTTTTTTTCTGTGCGATTTTATACCAGAGGTTGCATCTTTCGATATTTTTTTATCAACAAATAAATTTTTATTATTTTATGAGTAATTTTTCAGGGTTCATACTAAAAAAAAAAAAAAAAATTTCATTACAGCTGTCCCTAAGTAAATAATATGATGTATTGACATGGCAGCAATTTAAACCTTTTTAGGATTCCGTAGAGAATAAGGAACTTATAGTTTCGCCATGTCCGTCCGTCTGTGTCTCTGTCTGTCTGTCAGCGGCTTAGCTCAAAGACTCTTATTACTAGAAAGTTGTGATTTGGCATGGGTATACATATTATTCACCATTAAAAATGTAATACTTATTAAAATTAACTATTCGATTCTTAGTTTCTGTGTAAAACTTATCAAAACCAAAGTTCAAAGATATCCCAACGGTTAAAAGAAACGAAACCATGAAACTACCTTTTTGTTCAAACTGTAAGTTATGAAGAATAACTTTAATATTGTTTGTTTGTGTACTAAGCATGCCGGCACAATGCGCTGGCATTATTGTCAGCAACAACATTTCAGCGATGGTAATAAATTGTATGGTTGTCCTTATTGACAGAATCTGAAACAATCAACAAATTGGGTTTGGCTGCTAGTGATATTACAGGCACATTAGACTTTTCATCCATTATGTTGGCAACCAACCCTAAGGTTGGCAACGCGTGAGTGTCGCAAGCGTCCATAGGTTTGGCTGCTAGTGATATTACAGGCACATTAGACTTTTCATCCGTTATGTTGGCAACCAACCCTGAGGTTGGCAACGCGTGAGTGTCGCAAGCGTCCATAGGTTTGGCTGCTATTGATATTACAGGCACATTAGACTTTTCATCCGTTATGTTGGCAACCAACCCTAAGGTTGAGTGTCGCAAGCGTCCATAGGTTTGGCTGCTAGTGATATTATAGGCACATTAGACTTGTCATCCGTTATGTTAGAAACCAACCCTAAGGTTGAGTGTCGCAAGCGTCCATAGATTTGGCTGCTAGTGATATTACAGGCACATTATACTTTTCATCCATTATGTTGGCAACCAACCCTGTGGTTGGCAACGCGTGAGTGTCGCAAGCGTCCATAGGTTTGGCTGCTAGTGATATTACAGGCACATTAGACTTTTCATCCATTATGTTGGCAACCAACCCTAAGGTTGGCAACGCGTGAGTGTCGCAAGCGTCCATAGGTTTGGCTGCTAGTGATATTACAGGCACATTAGACTTTTCATCCATTATGTTGGCAACCAACCCTAAGGTTGGCAACGCGTGAGTGTCGCAAGCGTCCATAGGTTTGGCTGCTAGTGATATTACAGGCACATTAGACTTTTCATCCGTTATGTTGGCAACCAACCCTAAGGTTGGCAACGCGTGAGTGTTACAAGCGTCCATATGTTTGGCTGCTAGTGATATTACAGGCACATTAGACTTTTCATCCGTTATGTTGGCAACCAACCCTGTGGTTGGCAACGCGTGAGTTTCGCAAGCGTCCATAGATTACAGTATCCGCAATATATTACCAATAGGTGGGCCGTTTGTTTACCACATTCGTAATAGTAAATTTATTCATACAACTATGTACAAGTAGGTATATACAAAAAATACAGATGAAACAGCTAGCTATCTAAAGACCGTTGCAAACGATATTATACAAACATTTGTTCCGCGCCGGTATAGAACCCGCAACCTTCTGCGTCTCAGGCGGGCCATCATCCACTGCGCAACATAGGAAACGGTAACCGATTACCAACTGGTGTCTTGTTTGCCTTTTTTATACACATTAGTTGTACACAGAAAATGTTCTTACCGCCGTGGTATCGTTCTGTATATCCTTTACCACCAAGAATATGGTCGCCATTGTTTGAGGGACATTAATTAGTGCCACTATTAACTGAAATGATAAAATATTTTTTTGAGCTATATGACCTACTCATGATACAATAATTGGGTACATACCACCGGATCAAATGCATCTTTGTGTTGTTCAGCAATGTCAACGATCGACTTGTAAAGATACTGAATCGATAAGATCTTTGAACATTTCGACTCCAGAAGCGTTCGTAATTTCTTCAAACGACAATTAATAGCATAAAACATAAACGCGTACGTAATACGAACTATATCCGACCCAGTTAATATCAGAGCGAATAAATATTTATTCCAAATGTACACATGTACTCCAAAATGAACAGTTAACGCGTAATAAAAGAAAATTCTATATAAAATGCATAGAGAAATAATGAAAAATAGTTTTTTTTCTAAGTTATATGATCGATGATGGACTTTTAATCCTAAGTCCATTATTTGTAAGTCCTGCATTAAATTAAAAAACGTTGCCTTTTCTTTAATAAATAACAAAATAAGAACGTACGCAAAGTACTGTAAAAGAAAAATAGAATACCAGACATTGAAATCGTTTTCGATATCAAGAAAAATGCTAATTATATTTAAGCTACAGAAAAGAGTGCATCGAAGAACTGCAAATATTTTTTTTATAATGTTTAATTTATGAGATTTAAATCTGATAAATCCAAAATCCAATCCGAATACTATGTAAATCGTTTTATAAAGTAACAAGAAACATTTGTAAGGTACATTTCTATCACTGTATAGTGAATTTGTGTTTTGTATTGATGTTATTTTTGCCATTTTAGAGTTTATTCAATTATTTAGTTGCTATAATTTTAGAGTTTATTCAATTATGTAGTTGCTACATTTTTTCTCAGACACTAGCTCACTCTAGCATACAATTCCAAATGACAAAACTGTTCATTGAAATTAATACTTTTAGTTCCAATGTATCTAATCAACTATATGTTTTGTTGTCATTTCATTAAAGAATTTTTCAAATTACTTTATTATATGTAAATTAATTGTATTTGTTACGATGCCTAATCAATTGTCCCTTTGTTTCGTTTGATGATATTGTATTTTATATAACTGGCATTCGAATAGAATAAAATATTTATTTTCTAAAAAAGGTGTGCGTTGTTAAAGTATGTCCATAGTTTTTAATTATGCAAGGCCTAAACTAGGCGTGACATAATTATATTAAAGTCATCAAGTCGTCGAAGTTGATACAAACGATTTTGCTATAGAAGCTTTTTGAGTTCTTTAGACAAGTCATACTTTTTGAGCTACTATTAAAAAGTTACCATACCTTCCTGTATTCAAGAGTTTATAGTTACGCCATTTTAAGATTAGCACAGCAATAAAAGTATCAACAGATTTATTTTAGGATTACGTAAGAATCACTTCTCGGAATTTCGTCAAAGTTCAAGTGGCTCCCTATTCGTCTCCGCCGGAATACTCACATCCTGTCCCTCCTTTACAACATCCTCCGAAATCCCTTGACTCTTCTATTTCAATGAGCGATTTCAGTTTCTTCACAGCTCTCATCCCTCCCGTGTCCTTCGATAATCAGAAAACCTCTTACTAAAAACTCTTGCATACAGCACTAGGTTTTATGATAAGTAATTTACGACTCAGGCAGTGCGCCTTTGGAACGCGTTGCCTGTCGATAGGGAAGATCCAGTCTCTAGCCATATTCAAAACTCGTGTGAAGCACTTTTATCTGACAGAAACATGATAGTCTCACACAGTCTTGTCTTCCTCTTTTACCAATTTTAATTTTTTTATTTATACAATATTTTTAGGCATCTTAACATAATTTACTATAGATATAATGTTGTTTTTAATATTATTTTATGAAACCCCCGCCACTTACAGTCTGTTATTATCCTCTCCATCCAAAGGTTGTCTGTCAGAGATCGCTTCTATTCGATAAGACCTCCCATTGTCGTCGTCCCCCCTCCGCCCCTTCTTAAGAATAAGGTTTTGTTTATTAATTATGTTATTTGTTTAAGGTGTACAATAAAGTATTTTAATTAATTCATTCTAAAGTAGTAATGCATTGCAAATGCTAGTACATTGAATTAAGGTTTAAAATTGCGCAACACCGTAGCACTTATGAAATCCACGCAAAAACTGGCAGCAACTTCGCATTTTACTCTCTCAAAGCTGATTACTATTAAAAAAAACAATGAATAGGTAAAATCTTTCCCAACGTTTAAGTGATAAAAATACAAATTTTCTGACAAAAAAGCTTTTCTCTCGACGTTTCTCATTAAAAATTAATGAGAACAATATTAGAACTTGAACATAATATTGATTAAATACCAAAATTGACTCTACTTAGAAAATCAGTCATCCAGAAATGACCAATCAGGCCTTCTATATTATCTATATATTTTATAAACAAGCTTATTTGAATATTACATACATATGTATATGACCTTTTAAAAACCGAAACGAATTAGTTAAGTAGTATGACATTGTTTTTTACCTACTGGCAACACAGCTATTAAGTAATTAATTTCGAAGTGCTTATAGTCACTGGAAATATTCTAGTTGCCTTAAATATATGTGAATAAAATGGTTCAATACAAGTGTTTTACTTAATTAGTATAAAAATAGCGGCAATTTAACATAATAAAAATATGAAATGTTCTATTTATATAGATCAAATACCTATATGATTATGATTATAATTATAGCTCACACATGTTAAATATTTGTTTACAAATCACTATTCATTAATTTAGGGCCAGGTTGGGAATTTTTCAAGATCAAAATATTTTAAAATAATTTGTATTTCAAAAGTTTTTACCGTAATCCAATGTTGATAATCTGTATAATTTCCTCTAAAGAACTTATCTCTAGAAACGGGCTCTTTGTATTATTATTGCCGATATTTATATTTATATCAATAAGGTTGGGCAAAGCTATGTGTAGCGACATCTCTCGCCACATGACTGAGCTACGTTACATCACATCAACGAAGAGCTCGAAGAGAACACAGATGGCGCAGCATCGGAGTGTCTAGATCGCGCAAGCGAAGTGTTCACTCAACTTGAACATATATAATACCTCCTACAAACGACTGTCGGTCCTAGGACCCCGGGCAAGTGGATCAGATGGATCAGTCCGGTGGAAGATCTTCTCCTTTGCAAATGGAGGACACAATACCAACCGTGTTCTCCATACTATGACTGACTAGCTTCTGTCCACGGCTTCGCCCGCGTGGTTCCCAGATAAAAAGTATGTGTTATTATGATGCTATATTACTGTAAAGTTTCATCAAAATCCGTTCAGTAGTTTTTGCGTGAAAGTATAACAAACATCCATCCTCACAATCTTTCGTGTTTATAATAGTAGTAAACAACCCAAGGCAAATACTTGTAGATTATGCAAACATCACCCGTGGCGGTAATCGAACCGGCAACCTTTGATGACCAACCTGTCTCAGACGGGCCTTTGCCAACTACGCCACAGAGGCAGAAATAATTTACTCCTAGGTATTATACATATGTAAAGGGTCACCACCAATGACAAATATATTGTTCTCCGAATAAAAAATTCCGCCACGGCGTAATTATATAGTTTACGATTATAGTTACAGATCTCTGTTATTTCAAATCTCATACAACATTTATAATTCAAAATCGTTTTAGAATATTATTACGACTATACCACGTACATTACTATTCTCCTGCTGACGTTTCAGTTCTCGTCTCACGACCTTCGAGCGTGGTCGCGGACGGTGCTCATGAGGAAGGACCTCTAAACGGTCAACGAAACGTCAGCAGGATAATAGTAAAGAACGTGGTATAGTTGAAATAATATTATAAAATGATACCAAACCACGATAATTTTAATTCCATTCAAAATCGATCATAATTATTGCACAAGTAATTTTGTATAAAATAATATTATAATGGTGAACAAAATATAATCTCAATTTCACACTATCGACTAAGCCTCATTTCCGAGTTAGCCTCACCTTCAGTTGGTAGCTAATGAAGTGATGATCATAAATCATATCGAAGCCATAAATTAGCATTGTCGAGTATTGACAGCGGACACCGAGCCATTTATCAACATAAAACAACATACAAATCTGCAGTGTAACAAATATCATAGCATTGTATGAACCTGTAACAACATCTATTAACAAAAAGAATACAAAAAAATATATACAGATGAACATAGAAACTCCTCCTTTTTGAAAGTCTTTTAAAAAGAAAATGGCCATCTCTTTACACAACTGGGCGTCTAGACAAATACTACTTTCTGTTGGCGTTAACGCCAGCGGAAAGATTGAATTGTATGAAAATGACATTAGCTACGGAAATGTCATGTGACTTCTGACAAGTTTTTCCTTGACAAATTTGTGTTAGCGTGAAAGGAAAAGTAAGCGTGAGGTATTTGTCTAGCCCCAGGTGTATCTTTAACAACACGCAGGAGCACTATGTTTTTTTTCAAAAAAAATGTATTAAACTATCACACAAGGAATCCTAGTTTGTATGCCAATGTGATCTATCTAGGGATATTCTGTAAAAGGACTTTAAAATACTGACTGTGCTATATAAAATTTCAATTAAATTTTTATCCAAATAGATAAGTAGCCCTATTTTATGTATATAATAACTTGTATATAATACAAATAAATGAAGTAACAAAGAGACTATACTGCAACGTCGGTTGGTACCGATTCTATTTCTATTATAGAGAATGGAAAATATAGAACTGTCTTAATGATAACCCATCAAAAACATAAATTGTTAAAAAAATTACAAGTCTCGCAACGCAGTTCTTCTACCGCAAAAAGTTACGAGATCTAATGTAAAACCAAGTGGATTAATGTATTCAGTACCTATCTATGGAAGTATTTATCCAACAACTTTGTCATAAATTGTTAACTAATTACTCATTAACTAACAATACTTTATATAGACCGTACCAATATTAGACATCTTTATTTCTTTAATAAATATAATAACTTTGCAATCGTACGGCTGCAAAATGACAAGAAAGATCTACTATTTTTAATTTAATAGTCCCAATTGAACACAGTTTTAGTGGGCAATACACAAACATAAATAAAACGTCCAGAGCTCTAATGTTAGGTAGATTTTGTTGCATGTAGATTCTGTTGTCTGTCTGTGTGTGTACATATCTTTCCCATTTGTAACTCTGTATACCCGAACTGCAGGTTTGTTTGCTGGAATTATTTCGTGGCATTCAATATGAATTTATGAACACGTACAAACGAGGGATTTATATTTGACTAATTTCGTATTAATTTGCGTTTGTCTCGACGAATAGTTATTGTCTGTTTGCATTATTATTTCGTATATTGAGAAATTATTCTCGAAATAATTCAATAGAAACCTAACTTTTCGATAATATTTCACATGGAGTCTATGGATATACAAACAGGGAAGAACTTCTGCTATGACTTAGAAACATTGGCTTTTTGAAAATATGTTTTCTGTAAAAAATCCAAGTGGATTACCGCTAAGTCAGTGTTCATCAAAAATGTTTGGAATAGCAACATTTTTTCAAAATATAAAACAGAAAAAGATGGCAAGTTTTCCAACGTGGTTTAATTTGACAAATAAAACACATTTTGGATAAACGAAAAGCTTTTATAATAAATCTTTGCTTTTTTCTAATATACAGATCCTCTTAATAATATTGACGATTATCTAGAATAAGCTTAGCAGTAAATAAATATGACTTTGTTAATAATAAAATATACTTATAGCACCTAAATGGAGATTATAAAATAAAACCTCGGTCTGCAGCCATGTTGCTATACCCTAATACAAAGTTCATTTGAGAGACTTAACTTTATTTATCTGTGGATATTTATGAATAGTTTGTTTACGCAAACCCTCGGCCTGCCTACCTATCTGTTGCTATACCCTTAGGTAGGGTTCATGTGAGATACTTACCTATAAACATCATCTATTAGTCTAAATGTCAGAAGACATTTATACTCAAGAGAGTATTGAGGATAAGTCGTATATTTTTTTTTTATTAGTATTACCTTGTACATAAAATACTTAAATGTCACCTTATTTAGTGAATTTACATTAATTAATCATTCAACTACACATGAGTACATGTGTATTTTATTTGTGATACAGAATATTATTTTAGAGAGGTTATGGTGCTAATGTTGTACTAGTTATGAAAACATCATTAAAACTCTAATCAGTCCTAGGCCCTTCATATTCAAATTGCTTTTGCAAAAACTCTGAGCTCTGAGCTGAGCCCATTGCCAGCTATGTTCAAAAAATGATGGAACTGGTTCCGCACAAATATTTTATGCGCAAGAAGTTTTTTGATTTTTGTGATACACACGAGTCTAAGCCAAGTGGATATCATTATGTTAGGGTCTTCTTGCAAAAACTTTCGTACAGTTAGTTCTACATGTATTAAGAATCGCTGCTTTTTGCATAGTGACGTAGGTATTTTTAGGTTATTCGATTATTGTAAGGGATCTAATAAAGTGATTTTAGATAGCACTCATACTAGAGAGAACCAGCGGCACATTATTATTATTATAATAATGTGTATTATTATAGTTTTTACTTTATTATAATACCCTTATTAGAAGCGGAAAAAAAAATATAATAAAAATTATGTGTATAAGTTTTTTTTGTTTCGCTTTCAGAGTGATTGTATGTTTTGCATATTGAACAGTTGTTCAAACATCCAGACCTTTGTTCGTTAATCTGGTTTATATATATATTCTTATAGCTATAGATATATTATTTGTATCTCATGTATTTATCTTCTTAATGGTTGAAAGTCGGTTAAAAAAACTGTCTTCGAAACTGGAAAAAGTTAGATCCGGGTTTGTTTCGCTCCAACGTGCTTATAAAATGTATGTCGAAGTGTTTGATCCAGTGGTAAGATACTATTTTTTTTATGAATCAGTTTTAATTTTCAATTAATACAGGATTTCTTAGATTTTGTAACCATGTTGGCCTGTTAGGCGGTTTCCCTACTTCAGATCTTCATATCTATGTACCGAGTATTTATTCAGTTGTATGTTTTTCTTTCAGCTTCTAGCATTGTTATTCAATATTCCCGAAGTGATGTCAACAATATTTATTTCAGTAAAACTATTACAGCTTCGAGATAAATGCGTGCGTTTGTTATGAAACAAATAATTTCAAAAAAATGCATTCTAACTTTTGAAAAGAATAAAATACCTTTTCAATCATAAAGTTTATTAAAAGGTCCAGTCTGCTCCGTTGTCCATAATAGCATGGCATCTTTGAAGCATATTTTCCGCGAATTTTTACGATTTATATCTCCATAATGGCATTTTACCATGCGTAATACTCATCCAAATTTTAGAGTTATTTTTTATGACAATAAATTACTTTTTTTTGTTAAAGTATTTATATAATTCATGGTTTTTTGTTTTCAGGTATTAGCAATGAATATCGAATATATAATGGCCGTAGAAGCTTTAATAATAACAGTAGCGCCAGCAATATGCACTGCAATGCTTTCCTCGCAAGCTGATAACATCAAAATTATACTCCATGATAAATTAATTGAAAACACTGGTTCGTTTAATAATGGTGAACCTTATACAAGCTTAGGACGGTGAAAAAAATTTATGAGTGAAATAACGGACGTTTTCTAATTCTAGATGAAAACAAAAGACGAGAGATTGAGCGGTTCATCGCTACGTGGAGGCGCGCGGGTGTAGCTTCCGCGTGTGGAAGGTGATCCCTCTCGACGCAGACCTACTTGGAATGATTCTCAACTTTTGCGTCACCTATCTCATCGTCATCATGCAGTTTTACTAACAAATAATTGCTACTATCGCTTTTAAGCTTAATGTTTTGAGGTTAAATCTGTTTGTTCGTAAATAATAAACATAATATAATTACAGTGTGTATAAAAGTATAATTCTGTTTACCCTCCCGCACTTAGTTTACATGCCAGACCTCACCAATAGTTATGGTCTTTTGGACATGTCACCACAGAATATTTTTAGCGATTTACATCATAATGCGCTGTAATTAATATAATAATAATAATAATGCTGGAATATATATAAAACTGTTCCGTTACTGATTGGCGGATCGACGCACAGCCTAAACTAAACCATAAGTCCTAGAAGCATGAAATTTGGAGGGTATATTCCTGGTGTAAGGGTGCAATAAGAAAGGAATTTGGAAAATTGGGTAGAATTGGGGTTGAAAAGGGCTGAAAACCAAAGGGGATGAAAAGGGCTGAAAACCTTTGTATGCAAAATCGTATTCCTTGAACTTATAGTCTTGAAACTTCACATAAATATTCTTCAATCCAAATGATAAAAGTCTCATAATAATTTCCCCAAAATACCCCTCAAAGAGGTGTCAAAGTCCATGAGGTGAATCAACGCACAGCCTAAGCATGAAACTTGGAGGGTATATTTGTTTTGTGATGTAGGAGTGCACTAAGAAATAAATTTGGAAAATTCTACCCCTAAGTGGGTGAAAAGAGCTGAACAACTTTGTACAAAATAACTGAATACCTATCAGGGCATTAAAAAAAGCCCTTAATGCATGCAATTATTTTTGATAAACCTATCAATTACCTATCCCACGCGAGTAAAACCGCAGGCATCGGCTAGCACTTGTATAAAAATGGGACATATGGATAATTATTATGTTGTAAAAAAATATTTTTTTAGATGCCGTTTAAACTAGAGAAAATATCAAATCATATAAGGACATTTGTATTTTTCAATACTCTCAAAAAAATATTTTCTATTTATGTAAAAAAGTAACTCGAAAATGTTTTTACCTATGCTATAAAGGTACCTATGCTATAAACTTGAATATAGATAATCATTTTTTTTTTTAGGTCCCTAAATTCAAAAGTTCTCGTTTAAGATTCGTAATAATAATAAAGAAAGCCAATTTATTACATCTGGCATTCCGCATTTGGCAAATCCGGGATACAGGTAAGATGTGGGAAACACGGAATGAAAGAAGTGATGTTAAATTATCGTACCTTTAAGTTCAAAATAATTTATTACACACCACATAAATTATATTTACAAAAATAACAAAAGTAACTGTTTCTTTGTTAATACGCATTAAATTTATAACATTCGCAAAATATTGGACAAGAAAAAATTAAAACCGGATAAAAGATAACCTATCTTCAGGTCCCACGAAAAAACAATGTATAGTTAAATCACTTTAGGGATCGGTTTTAGTTTAAAAGATTTACATTTCATAAAGCCAAAAAAACAATCCGAAATAAAAAGTGTTTTATAAATGAATGATACAAGTTTTAAGTTTCTATTTTTATCGCTGTACATAAAATAAGGTTTTTTAATTGAATTTATTTTCACCATGTAAAGTTATTAAAATTTTCCTAACACCAAACTTCCTGCTATGTCTACGAAAATATTGAAAATGAAATGTTTCAATCAATTAATATCATTACTTCCAATGTCTGTCAATATTTATTAGGTGGGTCGTGTTTGACTTATTTTTTTTAATAGTGTTTTATGCTTTTGATGACTCTCTCATCTATTAATGACTGCCTTTTCAGAAGATTAATGTAGATGCTATTTTCAAGGGTTCGGTACCCAAAGGCGATGGGCTTGCAACCTGTCACGTGGAATGCTTACTACTTGCAAAACGCGGGCATGTACCAAATGTAATATTTGGACGTGCCTCTGACTACCCCTACTTGGTATCCTCAAAGATCTACTCACTGAGTATGTATCTGAGGATGTCCACCATGGGGAATACAGTCGTGAGCGTGTTTGTTTGTTTTTGTTCGGTACCCAAAGGTACCTTGTTTTATTTAATGAGCGAGTCTTAGATTTTTGTATTCAGTTACAATCAGTATTATTTTACTAGACATCATAGAATATACATTTAGAATACACTGGCATCCTCAGCTTTCCATAGCATCTCAGGTTTGTTTGGAAAATAGACGTATTATTCTTCTGCACAACTTTCGATCTTTTTGAAATATTTGTTCACGGATTCTTAATTAAATTACTGCAAGCGTATTTGCTTTTATAGTATCGGGCAGAGCTTTTGTTATGTAGATTTATCGGCCTCGATGGCGCGGTAGGGTAGTAGCCAGTTGTGACGTAAGTGACGGATTTTCCCGCAGCGGGACAAATGTTTGCATGTTCTGGAGATATTTGTTCCTAGTCTGGGTGTTGTGTTACCTTAGTACTCGTAGTTCCTGATACACATGTCACAGGGAATCAGGTATGTAGCTGTTAGATGAGTTTGTTACGTTTAATTATGTAGTTGATTTCTCGTGCAGGCGTGAACAGAACCTACCTACAGTACCTATAGTACCTACATATATAGTATATACCTACAGTATAATTTATGAGGTGGTAAAAAAATACCGACTTACCAATATGGAAGTGTCATTAATGAAATTAATGCCGCTAACATCATTTGCGACAGTAGGGTAATATCTGCTTGTCAAAGTTACACGTGTCGTGTGTATAGTATTTTTCAAACTAATTTCTTTAGCCATGAAGTCTTTGACAGTTCGTCAAATAAATGTTTTCTCGAATAATTACAAGAAATCTAAGTATTTCTATATAATGACTGCGTTTTACAAGATGTTGCATATATTTGCGTGTTTGGACTTTGGCTATTTTGAGCATAAACAATCTAAAATAAGAATTATTTGGAAGTCGATTACAATAATTCAAGCTATTTTGATTAGTTGTTTTTGCGTTATAACATTAAATCGTGAAGAAGACCTTCTCGTTATATGGGTCACGATATATATGTCTCACTACTTTTTGAATGTCCTTACCTTAGCCTTCATTGATCCAAATAAAACTTTTTGCAATCTAAACTACGATTTGGAAATAATCGATGTTAAGTTAAAGGCTAACGCTTCTTACAAATTAGAAGAAAAAATATTGATATCGATTGCTTTGGGTTTTGGACTCAAGACAGTAATGGCTGCTATATATTGTACAATGACTGACTCCTGCGTTAAACCCTTTATATCTGCATCGATTTTTCTAATATTGAATACATCATTAGAAATAGTGTATATTTCTTGTACATTTGTTTTTATTTCAATTTATTTTCGATTTAAGAAATTAACATTAATAATCAATTCGAACACGTCAGACTTTAATTTTCATTCATTACTAGATATATATAAATCGATTGTAGAATTGACTGTTGGTTATAAATCTGCGTTTGATCCATTGGTAAGTAAAATGCCTGTCACAGTGTCATTTTTGTAACTTTTGAAAGTAGTATAATTATTGTTTCTTTTTTCAGATTCTCATCGCAATTCTGTTCAACACTATGGAGTTGATGGCTTCTATACTTTATTTGTTAAAGCAAATAAGAGATGGATTAATGGTAAGTAAATAATTTAAAAAATTTTATGTATATTATTTTTAACTATTAACACCAATCTTTTTCCAGATTGAGTACCACGTAGAATATTTGACTTCAGTTTTATGTTTGGTACATTTGTTTGCACCAGCCCTTTGTGCTGATATGATTTCTTCACAAGCGAACAAAATAAAACTATTACTCCATGACAAACTATTGCAAGAAAGAGGTAGGCAGAGACCAACGATTTCCACTTGCTACGATCCTGGCATACTTCTTTCGCTTCGCTCATCCTCATCAAATTCTTCATACAAGCTCGGCGATTAAGTGTACTTCTAACCTGGTCTTTCTCTAGAATATCTCCGATTTGGTCAGAGTACGTTCGCCGAGGCCTTCCTCTTCCAACTATCCCATTCACGCTCGCCTTATATACTTGTTTTGTTAATCTTCTTTCATCCATCCTTTCTATATGCCCAAACCATCTCAACACACTTTTCTCAACTCACGTTACTACATCTTCATTAACTCCACACTGCTCTCTTAACACGCTGTTCCTCACTCAATGCCAAAGTTACACCACACATACTTCTCAAAGCTCTCAAATTTATAAAACTAATATGTGATAAAATTTAAACTGTTTTCAATATTCCAGATGAAACAAAGATTCGTGAGCTGGAGCGGTTCATTCGCTACGTGGAGGCGCGCGGGCTGCGGCTCTGTTTGTACAAAGTGATTCCGCTTAACGCTGACCTACTCGGAATGATCCTTAACTTTGCTGTCACCTACCTCATTGTCATTATACAGTTTGCCATTAAATAATTGCTAGATTTTAAAATCGTCAAAACTTATGTTATGGCAAAATGAAGACTCTCTAACGATATGATGAAGAGATTTCGAGGTCCAAGGTCTCGACTCTAAAATCTAGTTAAAGATGTGCTACTTTCTTACATTGAAGTTATATGCGTATTCGTGATACATATAGAGCAACTTAGTATATAAGAACACATTGAATCTTTCATAGATAAACTCACATAAAATATAAACTATTACGTATGTATATCGTAGTGTAGTTTTACTATTCGCAGCTGCTAGCTGTAGTGTAGGGTTTTTAGTATTATTCTTCTTAATATTATCTCCCGTTTAAAAAAAACACATATAATATAAAATTAATCAAAAAAATCAATGAAATGTTGCCAATTTTGCTATAGTCCTGCGATGTTAAAAGTGTCATATAGTAAAAACTAACAAACTTTGAAACAAAACATGTATTTTTTTATGATTAAGCACTTTCAATTGAAATCCATTTCCAATAGAGGCTCTCTCAAATGTTTGTTGACTAGTTTCTAACTTTCATTAATAAAATAAATAGTGCTGGAATTTTTCACACAGCAACATCTAGCCCCAAAGAAAGCAGAGCTTGTGTTATGGAAACATGACTGATATACTACTTATATTTTTTTTTGTAAAAACATTATTGTACATATTATACGTAGAAAACACCCAGATTCATAGTGTCGCTGATGGTTTTTTCATCTACGGTAGTTCCATCGGTTCAGGTACAGTGTCCTTGACAAGAACTTAGAGACAATTAATCGATGATGAATGAATCAGAAGTAACTAAGTGTAATCAATAACCAATAATAGTAATAAGAAATTAGAATAATAATGAAATTGATTACTTAAAAGCTTACCAACGTATTCTAAGACATCAAATCGATATTTACTTAACACGACTCAACCTCAATATGTGTTTTGGTATTTTAGCTAACGAATTGTCCTCCACTGGAATTTTCCTCTACTAATTAAAACAATTCAACTGTCATCTCAAGGTACCTCCCGATCTACCTTAAAAAAACCGAAAGTCACATCACTTTTAAATTTTGTTGGAAATTCGAATTTCCAACAAAATTTAAAAGTGGATGGAAATTCGTTAAGAAGAATATTAACAAAATTATTTGCTATCCCGGAAGTAAGGAATGTTAGGAATGCAGAGAATCCCTTGAAAGCATAATATGACGATGTCGAATTTATAATACGAGACCGCCGCAGTAAAGACAATTGTGCATATATTGATTTTGTATGTTCAACTAGAATCATACTTACCTACGAGTATTTGTGTTTTGCAAGAATGCAAAAAGTTCAATTGATACTTCCATACATGAGGAAATTTTGGAGGAAATTTCAAGGATATATACATAGATATGATTCATAAATAGATATAACATTATCCTACTAGTCTATGGCAACAGTCGACGGCAGAGTGGCGGAGTCGCTTGTCCCACTTACCCACAGGCCACAGAACAATAACATTAAGACAAGAAGGAAAATGATTACAAAAAAGTGTTTTACTTTTGAGACACCTAGAGTACTCAGAAACTTTGACAAGTTTCGTAAAGGATGGTAAAGAAGAGCTGTAATTCTGGTGCTAGTATTTTTAGGAATTGATAGTGTATGACCCGTTTATCCTTACGCAAGCACTGGAAACTACATATAGCTTGAATAAGGTTGCTGTCTACTCCATACATTGACAGTACCGATTATAGTTCATTCCTCATCACTTAATCATAGGCCTTTGCTAAATCCACAAAATCGACCGATAGACCTTTTGACCCTTGGCTTAAAACTTTTTGGCTATGCATATCCCATACCCTTTCGAAATCCCGCTTGTCGTCCCATATTTTCTTTCACAACTCTTTCAATAAATACTTTCGCATATAATTTGACGACGATGCTGAGTAGGCTAATGCCTTTATAGTTTTTGTAGTGTGCTTTGTACCTTTTCTTTTGTAGAACAGTACGATGACATCCTTGCACCAATCACTTGCTACTTGGCTGATGTTTCATCACAAAATGAGGCTAATATATAGCTAACTCAACAACACCATGTCCAGCTTTCAGCATATCAACCGTATCCTGCCATACCTCATAACCATCAGCCTTCCCTAATTTCATACTTCTTATGACAATATCATCTATAGTAATACCAATTTCATCTTCGTTTTCGTTCATAACTGAAGCAGACACTTCTCAGTTCAAACAAACATTTAAAATACTTTTCCCATCTCCTTAATATACTTTCTTCTTCATTAACCATACTTCCATTTTGGTCTCTGATTGAATCAGTTTGATTACTGGAAAAACTTTATATTCGTCCGGTAATCCTGAGTAAATTTTCTGTCAAGCTCATCTTTCTTTCTTTTAACCACTTTTTTACAGTATTTTGCAATATAGCTTCATCCACATCCCTAGCTTCGTCTACATACTCATTTGTAGCTTTATTCATTCTTTCGTTAGCTCTAATGTCTTACTAATCTAGCCAAATAATGGCTAGACTGGTAAGAAGTTTATTTTCACATACTAAATTTTTTAATTCTTTATCTCACAAAACAATCTTTTTGCTCCTTTTACTCACACCACAAACTTCAGAAGCCACACTCAAAAATGGATCATCTATAAACTGAGTCTTTATAAAGTATCATATAAATTTTGTCTTGTCTTTTGATAATAACGACTAAAATTAAAATAAAAAAATATTGAGTCCCTAGAGGTTAAATGATAAGGATAATTATATATAATAAATAGACATACTTTTAAAGCACGAGTAGTGAAAATATATTATAACAATTTATGGTCATCAAGCAAAACCTGTACAATACATTCCATTTATTTAACACACAAAACTGTCTTCACTTTTCAAAAGCCATGGAAATGCTAGTAGACGTGTGTTATCTGTATGATGACGATGAGGTAGGTGGCGGAAAAGTTGAATACTATTCCGAGTAGGTCTGCATCCAGAGGGATCACTTTGTATACGCGGAACCTACATCCGCGCGCCTGCACGTAGCGGATAAACCTCTTGATCTCGTGTCTACTATTTTTATCTAAAAGCAGAAAGCACACATGTTTAATAAAATATTGTACTATAATATAGACGAAGATCTTTTTTTATAAAGAACCGTACGAAGTATTACGAACGTTTGCATTCTATCTAATCAGCTCGTAATATCCACTATTGAGAAAGACCTCTTTTCTGTCACGCAAATTATGACGGTTATTTAAAAACTAAATCCACTATCCACTTACATACCCCCTCATTGTTTGCTTGATTTGTTAGTCCCAGTCAAGAGTAAAATGATGCCTAAAACATATACTGATTCAACATTTAAAAAACACCAGTGGTATTGGATATTTTCGTTGTGTGATGGTTTATCTTTATCTTAGTCTTGGACATGTTCCAATGCTCATCGGTTTCAGCGATAATATCAACCATTGTGCATTTTTTTGTTTTTTTTTTAATGTTGCATACCAAGATGAGATAATCTCCTTTTTATACTTTTCCATCAAAAATATATATGTTGTCGGAGTAGGCTTATATTTGGTCCACTGTCTAGCAGGTAGAAATATATATTTATGTACGCTTGAAGATTGTTAACATACTGACCAGTGATCTCTAATAGTTTGTTATGCAGCAAAATCTTGATTCGATCAGCTTGTGATGAAACCCCGGAGGCACATATTGCCGGTGCCATTGTTATTATAACAGCTTCGAGGGCTATCATATATTCCATAATCAATGTCATAAATACCTGTAAATCAAAAACCCTAATATTATTTTTATGACTAGTGACGGATATTATCAAACTAATATTAACTATAACTATATAAAAAAACGGAACAAGTGCGAGTCTGACTCACGCATCGAGGTTTCCGTACAAGCTTGTATGTTCACCAGAATTAGCTTTACTCAATTTCATAAACTATGAAAGCACCAAATATTACTCTAACGAAAAGATTGAAAGATCAAATTGTATTCTAGGTCAATGGGAAATAGCCTATAGGTTATGATTTTCTTTGTGAGTGTCCAAATATAAGGCAAACAGCTGTATTTTTTTTGATTGCGTTTACTTAGAAACTTACAAGCTCCAAAGAACCTTAGACCTACATATTTGATATTAATTTCAACTTGATATCTCTACGCATTCCTGAGATAAAGGGTTTTGATAGATAGACAGACAGACGGACGGACAATGAAGTGATCATATAATGGTTCCTTTTCTCCTAGGTACGGAACCCTAAGAATAAACCAAATTTACTTTATTAAGTGATTTGGGTGATTACAAATTTACAAAAGAAAAAAAATGTTTTACTAGTGTATTACGTAGATACTCATTACCTACCATTTTAATTTGTAAATGTAATCCTTGTACTGAATAAAATATTGTGCCCATAAATTCAGCAATGCTAAAGAATAGTGCTATTATGAGCTGAAAATATTATAATGTTATAATCCCGGTTCGATTCCCGCCGCGAGACAAATATTTGTATGATTTACAAATGTTTGTCTCGGGTCAGGGTGTTTTCTATGAATAATATGTATGTACAAAAATACAAACACGCTCACGACTGTCTTCCCCATGGTAGACATCCTCAGATTCTTACTCAGTGAGTAGATCTTTAAGGTTACCAATTAGGGGGTAGTCAGAGGCACGTACCAACTCTACATTCGGTACGTGCCCGCGATTAACATGTTAGCATTCCACGTGACAGGTTGCAAGCCCATCGCTGCTTATTGGAACACTAACTGTTGGCACATGCTTTCGAATTTTTGGTTTTAGGGCATGCCGGTTTCCTCACGATATTTTCCTTCACCGTTTTAAGCACACTCACGACACGATTAGAAGTCGGGGTATCGGCCACTAGGCCAACACGTATGTATTTAGAAAAAATGCAAATAAGTAGTATATCAGTCATCTAGTTCCCAAAATACAAGTTCTGCTTAGTTTGGGGCTAGATGTTATGTATTTACATTATAATTAAAGTACCTACAAAATTAAAAAAAAAAAACAGTCACACATCTTTCGTATATTACTGACCAGTGGATCACAAGCCCTTTTTTGTTGGGAAAGAATATCAATGTACATTTTGTATTGAATTTGAATAGCAGAAAAATTTGAACCAGTTTCCTCAATGTTTGATGTTAATTTTTTTAATCGACTCTTTATCATATGGAAAATGAATGCATACGATACAAGCAATATATCAATCGATATTAATACGCATATTTTAATCAATAATATGATTATAGGAGTCGTTTGATACGAAGTACTGCATACAAATATTCTAAAGATTATACAAAGAAAACTTATACACAGTATTTTTAATTCCGCCTTAAATGAATCACAGTTAATTCCAAATTTTGTATCAATTGAATTCAAGTCATTATGAAATCTACGTAATGTTGTATTTGATGACATCGTGGATAGAAATAAAGTATAGGATATATATTTCGCAAGAAAAAATTCTAACCAAGGCGTAACTATTGTTGCGTTAGACGGATTATCATTTATCGAGCATATTATTATCAATGAGAAACATGTAAGGAGCGATAAAGATTTAACAAAGATTTTAGCTTTTAGAGATGGACAATAAAAGAAACCGAAATCGAATCCGGTTATAACTTGTATTATTTTATAGAAGATACTCAGGAATTTTAATAATTTGCGTTGCTTTTGTTGAAAGAGTGTGTTCTTTATTATCACTGGTGTCATGGCCTCTTTTTCCGTGTTTCGCACTAAGAAATAAAAATTATAAAATATTTATTCTATTTTTTTTTAAAGAACTTGGATAAGATTAACACCAGGCTTCAGGCAGTAACAAGGAGAACACTACGAATAACTTTAGTTTTCGATTTCGATAAAAGGCCATTTATTTATAAGCATTTGTATTACTTGACGTTTCATCTATTTTACTTACTGGCTGACATTAAATACATGGTCTTTAACAGGTTAAACATAAGGGCTGGTTTTGATAAGAAAAAGACGAACAGAAAAAAATATATACGGATTGAGCTGTTTATACTTTTTTGTTGTTCATGATGACGATGATGATGATGATGATGATAATTAATGATTAAACGAACTAAGTGAAGATCTATCATAATCATACGAGTGCTTTGTCCGAATAGTGTATATGTGTTTTCACGTAGGCGTTATATATATTTATTTGCCTATTAACGATTTCTCTTAGAGGTTTCTTATCTCAAGAGACAAAGCACGATTTATAATATTATTGATAGACTCTTTACAGGGCATGACTAAAAAAAAAACATACTTTATGGTCTGTCTTTGATTTCAAATTCAACATAACTATAATCTTTGATTTTAAACTCAACAACGAAACACTGTGAAGCTAAACCACTGTTTGGAAATCTTTATAAGACGCTTTTCGTCAACGAAGTGTAAGATTATTTCTAAAGAATAACTAAAATGTAGGAGAATCAGAACATTCTCATCTGAAGATCATTAAGAATGAAATTACTTTACTGTACACCTTAAACAAAATGACAAATATTGTCTTGTCTTCTAAACAAAATCTTGTTCTTAAGAAAGTACCTATACGAGTATACGTGTCCCGGGCCACCCTGTATTAAAACCAATATAAAGATGAGTTTAGGGTGGCACAAGACTGTAGGTAGTAACAAAGGCAGAGTACCTAGCCAAATATATATTAGTGAGCACTACGGCATAATCGTTTGACGGTATAATATTTATGTATATATGTATGTAATTAATCATATATGACACATAATTTATTAAAGTAGGCAACTTGGATTAGTAATATGAATAATTTGTTTTTGCCTGAAAAGTGTGTTGTTATAGGTGATGTGGTATTGGGCCTTAATTTATTTTTTATTTGAGGAATTGGTTCAATTTTACAAATGAATTCTGATAGGCAAGTAAAATCAAGACATATAACATTTCTAATTCGATAGTATGTGGTAATTATACTAATATATGCCCACGGCATACTAGGTTGAAATATAAATCATAAATCATAGATTTTAGAGCAATAAAAATCTGGGCCACATTAATCTAGAAGACAAGGAGTGTTGGCTTGTTGAAATAACAGGTGTTCTGTTTTTTTATTTGAACATCCAACACCCTATGTATAGTTCTGACCATACACTAGGATTCCCTGTGCCGTGGGTAACAACTATCTACAGAACATGCAAACTTTTCACCCGAAGCGGGAATCGAACCCGCCGCGCCACTGACTGTAACTGACCTGGAATCTTTGATTAAATAAATATATGTAAGTCGAGTTAAAATTAGTTTAAAAAAAAAGGCTATCTTAGAAAGAAAGAAAACATTGTTATGCTTGGGAACTTAATATCTAAGGAGTTATTGTCGGCATCCCTAAGCTAAGCCTGAGTACGAAAATGACCGCCGTGGGACAAATGTTTATAATAATAATAATAATAATAATAATAACGCTTCACGGGCGGCACCCTCATGACCTAGAACAAGCCCACATTAATAAAAGTGGCTGAAAATAGGTAATTTATTCCCCGAAACTGAAGGATTTATAATAGCTATTCAAGATCAGATTATTAACACAAAAAATTACAGAAAATATATAATTAAAGACCCTACAGTAACAAATGATAAATGTCGAAAATGTCACACCCAACCAGAAACCATTCAGCATATTACTGGCGCCTGCACAACGCTCACGCAGACTGACTACACTCATAGGCATAACCAGGTAGCAAACGTCATCCATCAAAAACTAGCGTTCAAACACGGACTCATTCAAAACACCAAAACTCCTTACTACAACTATACACCACAAACCATTCTAGAAAGTACTACACATAAGCTCTACTATGACCGCGCTATTCTCACCGACAGAACCATACACTATAATAGACCAGATATAACATTACAGGATAAAATAAATAAAATAACTTACTTGATAGATATCGCAATCCCCAATACACACAACATACAGAAGACAGTCACTGAAAAAATAAGTAAATACGCAGAACTCAAAGACGAAGTTATGAGAATCTGGCGACATGAAAAAGTATATGTAGTTCCAATAGTACTATCCACCACAGGCGTTATTCCAAATCATCTCCTCCATAGTTTAAAATTATTAGACCTTAAAGAAACCCTCTACATAACACTGCAAAAGGCTGCGATTCTAAATACATGTAGGATTGTCAGAAAATTCATGCAGATAGAAGAGAACGAAGTAGGACCTCATCACACAACACATTAACGCTACATTTACTTGGCTTGGCCCGTAAATGTAGTCGAAACCAGCCGAAGAGCTGAGAGAAAAAAAAACAAATAACCGAAAATAATAATAATAATAATAATAATGCTGGACTTTTTTTTTCACACATCATCATCTATTATTTATATAAAAAACCGGCCAAGTGCTTCTAAGGCCATGCGCAGTGGTAGGGTTCCGTACTTGCCCATAAACTTATATTTACTACCTGTATTACACAACTAACAACTATATGTATATATATAAGTAAATTTAAATGTTTTTTTTTTTAAATTATCCTTTTTACTTCTCTAAGTACATTTTATGAGTTGGTCGACTATTACTCGTTAACTTGTAAACCCTACTTAGCTGATAGTCCTATTAGCTTCGTTATTATATACTACTGCTGTAAATTTTTACACATATCCTAAAACGACCGTTGTCTACGGAACCCTAAAAATTAAATGCTGTTCATTGGTAAGCGTATCACTTGAGTAACGGCTGGACCGATATGGCAATTTTTGGAACGAAGTTCTTTATCGCGCGTTGTGAAAGGGGGCTAGACGGAAAAAATTCTCACGAAAATTTGTAACGACACTTTTTGCTATAGTAAGCTATTGTAAGCTGTGCGGCGTGCGCATGTTTCTCTGTCTGTCTCTCTCAGCCAGATATTTTCATTTATTTTATTATTTTTTTTTTATACGCCCAGCAATTACAAAAGTTTAAGTAAATAATTACATTCTTTGTTTGTAATTTTTCAAATTTAAATTGAAATAAATAAACGTTATCTGAGGGTTTAAATAAAAATAAATAAATACATAAAACATCGTTAAGTTAACACAAGTTTGCTTGAAGTCGGTGGAAGGAGGTGGTGCGAGACACTTTTCTGTGTCATTTTTAGAGAAATCCTCTATGTGGTGTGGTGGTGGATTCGAATCATGTCAGTCACCAACTCACAGCGAATGTGTTTTTTAAGAACGCTGCGTTAAATACGAGAATTAAAACGCGGGCGAAACCGTGGGCAGAAGCTAGTTTTAATTATTAATTAAAAACTAAGTATATTTCAGTCATTTTAAGATTCAATTTATTTCATCATATTAGAACATTGGTTTTTTTACACGGCACATCAATTAAATTTAATTATTCGGTAATTACACATAAGTTTAACTTATTTATAATAAAAAAAATAGTACACTTAAGTAATTAACATAGAAAATTACACAACTCCCTAAAAATTATTCAACCTATTTGTTATATAAAGAACACATACCCAATCTTTTTATCATATTTTAACTAACTACTTTTTAAATTGATTTAAGCGTGACTATTACACAGACCCTAGCTTTCAAAAATCGGGAACTAAATATTTGTAGGTATTCAAACATAGTAACCTGAACCAAAGCGACAAGCCAATGTTTTGCCAAAACGCTCCGATAGCGCGATCTAGGATCCATACAATTTTACTAGCGCCCCCTAGTTCTATAATTTGTAAACTTGAATGTGTGTTATAAACGTGCCAAGCGTACCTCTTCCTTCAGTAGTGGTAGAGGGCGCTACGAGCTAGCATCCAAACCGAGCGCCGGCCGCGAAGCGCGCCATTATTTTTTGGTTTTTATCGTTTAACTTATTGTTTTGCCTTTTTACCTTTGTCCTGATCTTTTGATTATAGTGCTGACTGTTCAAATCGTGCATCGGCCTCTTTATTCTACCCCAAAGAACCTCAGAGAGAAGACGTTTTACATTAATATACCTAACCTTAACAATTGTTTTGGGATAGAATATTCGGAATTCATGTAGTAAATAACGTAAAACGAGTTAGTAATTAATATTTAATCAGTGAAATAGTAACAAAGACGTCTTTTTCTTCTTCCCCGGAAGTACATACTTTCCTCTCTCTAACCAAGGACTCATACTAATATTCGTTGACTTGATAGCGTCCCATAGCGTCTTCACAGTTATACATACTAATAATACTGTCAAAACAATTATTATCCTATCTATCATCGCTATATACTTATCCATCCACTTTGCTATACCATATAGTAATATATTGTACTTTTTCAGTTCTTCACAGGCTGATTCCAAAGCTACGTAGGGTATGGTTAAGCAGACAAGAAGACTTATGAGAGAGAGTAGTGTGGAGACGCAAAGATTCATTGTTCGGTTCATACGCAGCCGAGTTCGATAGATTTCCTTTCTCTGTCGGTGTAGCAGCATGAGACGATACTCATTCTCTTTGAAGATGTCATCTAGGTGAAGGTACTCTATAATTCTGGAAAAAGAGTTCCTTTTTACACATGGTGATTTAAATTGGTATTTAATCTCCTTGACGATGGACCGCAGCCATTTGAATCTGGAGGCATAATCTCGCTGAATGGTCCCGAAATCTTTTGATTTCGAGGTTATAGATAGTTTTTTTTGTCATAAGTCGCATCGATTGAAAGGGTTATTTAGCTTTTTTAAATCTTTAAGTAAGTACTTTGTCCCCATCCCCTTGAGTCTTGCCAAGCGGCGCAAAATTGTAGTCACTAGTAAATTACGACTGCAATAATCACGCGCTAAGCCCGTTGGTTCCAGCACACTGGACATTGATGGTGGCAAGGGCTTGCTTAACGATATTCAGAGGAAATAATGATGGAATAATCTGCAAGCGAAGAATTTGGTAGGAAATACCATGAGCATTGGTCGACCACACTGCCCCATGAACTGCGATAGGGCTCACAGATAGGAGGCACCTAATCGTAGCACTATCGCTATCGAGCTGCGTGGTGTTGATTTTTGAAGATGCGGTGCTATGCTACTGTCCGGATTTGTATTGTGGGACATCTAGAAAGCTGATCTAGATCTAAATCCGTTACTGAATAAATTTTTAATTAAAATGTTGTAAGTCTTCTGCACCGATAATAATAATAATAATGCTGGACATTTTCACATATCATAATCTAGCCACAAGAGACATCTAGTAAGACTACATAACTGATATACTACTATTTTTTTGTAAATTTAAATATTTTACATGGAAAACATTCACCCGTGACAAATATTAGCAGATAATAGAAACATTTGTTTCCGACGGGAGTCGAACCCGCAACTCAATGTGTCTCAGGCGGACCTTCGCTCACTGTGCCACAGAGATCGTCATCAATCATCAAAGTAGTTATATCATTGTACGGTACTAATGGAACGTCCCATATTTTTTGTTGGTTTAAGGAAAAAAACTATGGGGATACGTCCCATAGTTTTTTTCTACTACTATTCTACTACTATTAAAAACGCGAAAGTTTGTGAGGATGGATGTTTGTTACTCTTTCACGCAAAAACTAGTTACTAAACGTATTTTAATGGAACTTTCCAGTAACACAGCTTATACATCAGAATAACACATATAGGCTACTTTTTATCCGGGCACCACGCGGGCGAAGCCGTGGGCAGAGGCTAGTGTGTACATATATATTACAGTATATGTATTTCATCGGAAATTGATTATAAAGCCAAATGAAATAATACACTTACCGTTCTAATGCTAGCCTGTAGAATATCATTTTGACTTATATTTTACTGTTTCGTTGTAATTTAATGTGTCGTTTTAATTTACTGTTTCGTGTAAAAATATCACTTTCACTGTTTTTTTAGTAACTAGGTTACTTTATTATAACCCTTTCCAACGAGTTGCCTTTTCTACAATTCATTTAATACTAACATTTAAGACTGCACCTATCAATTTAGGTAAATGGTATAAATAATTATCATTAAGACGTCATTAGTTAAATTATCAAATGATTTTCGGTAATACCATTTCATTGATTTGGAATGACGAATACATTCCTATTAAAAAAATTAACAATAGCACGCAATTGCACTTGCAGACTTGGTTAAATATAGAATAGGTAATTATATGAACCGACCACAGCTGGTGAATTGCACTTGCAGACTTGGTTAAATATAGAATAGGTAAATATATGAACCGACCACAGCTGGTGAATTGCACTTGCAGACTTGGTTAAATATAGAATAGGTAACTATATGAACCGATCACAGCTGGTGAATTGCACTTGCAGACTTTGTTAAATATAGAATAGGTAACTATATGAACCGACCACAGCTGGTGAATTGCACTTGCAGACTTGGTTAAATATAGAATAGGTAATTATATGAACCGACCACAGCTGGTGAATTGCACTTGCAGACTTGGTTAAATATAGAATAGGTAAATATATGAACCGACCACAGCTGGTGAATTGCACTTGCAGACTTGGTTAAATATAGAATAGGTAACTATATGAACCGATCACAGCTGGTGAATTGCACTTGCAGACTTTGTTAAATATAGAATAGGTAACTATATGAACCGACCACAGCTGGTGAATTGCACTTGCAGACTTGGTTAAATATAGAATAGGTAACTATATGAACCGACCACAGCTGGTGAATTGCACTTGCAGACTTGGTTAAATATAGAATAGGTAACTATATGATCCGACTTTTTTTATAAGACGTGATATTCGTTTTTAAAAACAGTTATTTATTCTTTTTTTAAGGTTTTATCATACTTCCTATTTCATTACTTTTGCAACCATGGACTCTAAGAAAACTAACGTTATTTTCGAAAATGAGTTGCAGCGTTGAAACAATCCATCTCAAACGGAACGCAATATTATCGACGACGTCGTTAATATTGCGTTAAAATTTTTAAAATGCTAGAACCTATAATATATGAACCTATAATAGATTTATCTAATCTATTATAGGTTCATGCATTCTAAAAATTTTGATCTCACAAATGAACCTCTTGGACGGCCGGAAAAAAAGATTAATAATGATAAATTGAAAGCAGATACAACTCCAACTACGGCTGAACTAGCTTCGGCTTTTGATATTAGCGTCATAACAATATTGGACCATTTGTGGCAAATCTGTAAAGTGAAGAAGCTACCTCAGTTTGTAGTTTCTAAAACAAAACGGTAATTTCATTGGTAATAACCTTATACAACGTATATTATACAAGCGGCGATGGGCTTGCAACCTGTCACGTGGAATGCTTACTACTTGCAAAACGCGGGCATGTACCGAATGTAATGTTTGGACGTTCCTCTGACTACCC
Source organism: Perizoma affinitatum (assembly GCA_961405105.1). NCBI lineage: Eukaryota > Metazoa > Arthropoda > Insecta > Lepidoptera > Geometridae > Perizoma > Perizoma affinitatum. Next base: position 13,415,097 of record OY560188.1, read on the forward strand.
CCTACTTGGTATCCTCAAAGATCTACTCACTGAGTATGTATCAGAGGATGTCCACCATGGGGAAGACAGTCGTGAGCGTGTTTTTTTTTTTACAACGATACTAATACTTAATTAAAGAATCATGTAACTTAAGTGTATCTTGGTCAACCATGGTCATAAATCAGTAACAATGTATATTTTTTTCATGACTGTTTTCGGACTTGCTTCTAGACAAACAGACGACCATGTAGAATTATACTACTCTATAATAGTTTCTGAAGTAGTATTAATGATCTCGTAGACATTCGAGATGCATTTACCTAATTGCGAAAATACTCATCGACGTTGTGAGAACAGCATCTGTAGCTAAACTTATCTTCGACATAACAATAAAATGTGGTTTCTCTAACTTAAGTCTAAATATATTCAGGAGATCTCAACTCTCTCTAGTCGTAGCTCAAGCTAAATAGCTTTGTAACTTTTTTTTTTTTTAAATAGTTACATTTATTCATACAACTATGTACAAGTAGGTATATACAAAAAATACTGATGAAACAGCTAGCTATATAAAGACCGTTGCAAACGATCTATAGATAGCTCAACTGATCCAGATCACTACCAGGCTTTGTAACTTAGGTAATATATTATGTATCTTATCTTTTTTGAATTAAAATGTTATATATGACGACCAATAGTTCTCGTGGGTCTAAAGATAAGATAAAATATCATTTATTTCAACGTCACGGTCGCCCTCGGCTCCGACGTACCACCGAGATTGCCCACCGAGTTATTACTTCTTTTGCTCGACTTCTAAGAGTCTTAGGGTGACATAAAATTATAAGCTTCATTTGTGCACAATGTGTTGGCTAAGACGTCACAGGTGCGGGTTCGATTCCCGCTGCAGGACAAAGTTTTGCAGATATTTGTTCCAGGTCTTTGTTTTGAAGTACCATGGTACTCGTAGTTCCTGATATCCACGACACAAGAAATCCTAGTGTGCCGTCAGGGCTATAATTATTGTGTTTACTTTTTTTTTAAATTGCGAGGAAATATTGTCATTACTTTCGAAAATAGAACACGCGAAGTACCCTATTTAAGTACAAAGCATCAGTTTTGAATTTATAACGAAAAACGCGCAGGAAATGTTATATGGAAATCCATTGCCGGCGTGTTAGGTGCACGCCTAATGCACCCAGGACCCCGACTTTTTTATTTCCATGCATTATTTTTTAGAAAATCTTTATATATGCCTCAGCGAAAATGCCAATTGCCGGTCTCGTATCAATGAAGGCCGAGCATCGACCTGCAACTGCCTATTCTTGCAGCCTCTGCAATAATGTACTATTTATCGACTGATCCGGTCTCGTGTGACAGTCATTATTATTGACTCTGTTTTAGGACAGTTGTATTGTTAAATAGACGTCAATTGTATTACAGGTCAATTTTATTGTTAAATAATAATAATAAAAATAATGATTTATTCAGCTAAATTGTAGTATTTCATCTATATATTGTTGAGTCCCTATCTCCGTGAGCTGTGGCCCAGGAAACAGTTCTCTCTCAATTTAATTAAACACAGTAAATAATACTTAGATAAATAGGCGTCAATTGTCTTGCAGGAGTTAGACAGCCTTTATCAATTTAAGCTGCGTTAAATTCCCTTCAGCTAACCATATCAGAGTTTGCGCGACTCAATTCAACGGAACTGGAGGCAATTTGCACAAATTGTAACTACGTACGAGTTGCACTCAGGCGACTGAAACTCCTAATGCTTTGGTGGCCTTGGCAATGCGTCATTATCTATATTGAGTTCTATTATGTACTACTAAAGTGGCAAATAATAATACGGCTTACACAGGTGAATCACTAACCAAAAGTGGTTTGTGATTATCGAGACCTGTGGACACTTGCAATACCAGAGGTAAAGCACGCGCGTTGCTGACTCGGAGACATTAGGCTGAAGAGTCTCAGGGGTCTGTAATTTTACCGGCATCCAGAGTTTATTACTATACTAGCTTCTGCCCACGGCTTCGCCCACGTGGTACCCGGATAAAAGTAGACTATGTGTTATTCTGATGTATAAGCTATATTACTGTAAAGTTTCATCAAAATCAGTTGAGTAGTTTTTGCGTGAAAGAGTAACAAATATTCATCCTCACAAACTTTCGCGTTTATAATAGTAGTAGGATAGACTGTGTCTCACACAAACATCCAATCAAACAATCATTTTATAAATTCTCATTAAACATACACTTATCAGATGTCTTTACACTTACAGTTCACAAACACACACTACAATTCAAACCAATGTATTAAAACTTTCATCGCCTTGATTACCTTACATAGTCTTATAATATCTGTGGCCTTACAAAATAACTATTAAAATAGACCTAAGCAAGAGCGAAAGCTTTAATGAAAAGTATATTTTAATTAAAAAGAAGATTTTAATATTATTAAAATGATGTTTATTTTGGAAACGCAATAAAATCATTTGTATTGCACCTTTTCTAAATAAATAAATAATGCTGGATATTTTTTCACACAACGTCATCTAGCCCAAACTAAGCATAGCTTGTAAGTACTATGGGAACTACATAACTGATTATAATACTTATATACGTTTTTTTTATAAATACATACATATTGTACACAGAAATTACCCAGACCCGAGACAGATTATACAAACATTTATCACGCGGCGAGAATCGAACCCGCAACCTTTTGCGTCTAAGGCGGGCTTTCGTCCACTGCGCCACAGAGGTCGCCATAAATATGTTTTTTCTGGGTAAATTTGCGGCTGAAAAATTCTATCAGCTTAATCACATAAGTGCCTAAGTTTTATCACCCTCGTTGATCCATGAAAGGGTTGGTATCAAGAGATTTTTCTCAGTGAAAGCATGGCTATGAATAATGTGGTGTTTGATCCAATACAATGTGTTTCCATCTATTCCAATGTGGGTAGTTTTGTATGCCTAAGTATAAATACCGTCAAGGTGAAATAAACATTCTGTCTACTCCGGGACTGTCTGACTGACTGTATTCTGTCTACATACTTGCGGGATCACAATAAAACACCGTGTTTTACACGGTGTTTTATTGTTTCACACGGTGTTTTATTGTGCTCCCGCAAATCTAATATTCTCCAGTGGCGACGAGGATTAAACCAAGAATTCGCGTAATACGTAACTGTAATTAGTGCATACGAACATACAATGTCGGTTGGAAAAATTAGAGTTTGATGTTGTTTCGGGCAATTTGACTTTATACTGCGGGCGGGTCGAGATGTACTTTCGCGCGAACGCAATCAAGGAGGAACTTAAGCTACCTACGTTAATTTTCCTTGTGGGTGATAGTGTGTACGAATTGATGGTCAATTTGTGCAATCCAAAGAAGCCCACGGATCTCAGCTACGAAGAACTCATAACCATTGTTCGTGAACATTTGCAACCAAAACCATCCATCATGGCGGAACGCTATCGGTTTCGACAAAGACGTCAAGAAGCCGGCGAGAGCATTGTTCAATATCTAACTATCTTGAAGAAGCTCGCAAAGGATTGCGAGTTTAAAGAAACGTTAACGGACAATTTGCGAGACCAGTTTGTGTGTGGAGTGAGCAGCGATCTAATCAGACAGAGGCTATTTTCGGAACCTGAGTTGACGTATGCCAAGGCTCTCACATTGGCCACGGCGCTGGAGGCTGCGGAAAGAGACGCGGCGGCCGTGGATTCAACGGCAGCGTCCGCCAGCACAAGCGCTGTGCATGCGTTGCGAGCGTCAGCGGCGCGCGGCGCCGGCGAAAGGTTCTATAACTCAACGCGGAGCAATAAGTCGTCGGCGGCGTCGGCATATTCATCAACGAGCCGACCGCACGGATGCAAAGCATGCGGAGGGCAGCACCAGTGGGATGGGTGCCGATACAAAAATTTTGTATGCAGTAGTTGCCGTAATAAGGGTCACCTAAGAAGGGTTTGCCCGCACAAAAATAAAGATAACGGCGGGAAGGCAGTTTACCGGCGCGGCGCGGGCAGTGTTGGTGATGATGGGCGGTACCAGGCTGGCGTGCATCATGTACACCCGGACGATGCCAGCGAGGGGTCATCCTCGGAGGTGGAGGTGGGGGAGCCATTGTTCCCCATGGCGCTAGGCGACTACAAGCCGGTGAGTCTGGACCTTATAGTGAATGGACGTAAACTTAGAATGGAAGTAGACACAGGATCGCCTGGGTCATGCATTAGCAAGAAAACTTATGACACTTTGTTTAGTGATGTCCAATTAGAAAGGTCAAAGTACGTGTTTCTTTTTTACGATGGAAAATCTAAAGTGAGGCCATTAGGTGTTATGAAGGCAAATATTAATTTTAACGGCCAAGAGAAGTTTTTAGAGTTATTTGTTGTAGACAAAGCCGTGACAACATTAATAGGTAGACAGTGGCTTGCAGAACTAGGAATACAGATACCTATTTTACAATGTAGCAACGTCAGTAATAATTTTAAGATCGAGCTAGTTAATGAAGTGCTCCGGGGTATGCTTGACAGATATAAAGATATAAAGCGCGCCATTTTTTTTTTGGTTTTTATCGTTTAACTTATTGTTTTACCTTTGTCCTGATCTTTTGATTATAGTGCTGACTGTTCAAATCGTGCATCGGCCTCGTTATTCTACCCCAAAGAACCTCAGAGAGAAGACGTTTTACATTAATATACCTAATCTGTGAGTTTAATTCAGGTAATATTTACCACAACAATTGTTTTGGGATAGAATATTCGGAATTCATGTAGTAAATAACTTAAAACGAGTTAGTAATTAATATTTAATCAGTGAAATAGTAACAAAGACGTCTTTTTCTTCTTCCCCGGAAGTACATACTTTCCTCTCTCTAACCAAGGACTCATACTAATATTCGTTGACTTGATAGCGTCCCATAGCGTCTTCACAGTTATACATACTAACAATACTGTCAAAACAATTATTATCCTATCTATCATCGCTATATACTTATCCATCCACTTTGCTATACCATATAGTAATATGTTGTACTTTTTTAGTTCTTCACAGGCTGATTCCAAAGCTACGTAGGGTATGGTTAAGCAAACAAGAAGACTTATGAGAGAGAGTAGTGTGGAGACGCAAAGATTCATTGTTCGGTTCATACGCAGCCGAGTTCGATAGATTTCCTTTCTCTGTCGGTGTAGCAGCATGAGACGATACTCATTCTCTTTGAAGATGTCATCTAGGTGAAGGTACTCTATAATTCTGGAAAGAGAGTTCCTTATTACACATAGTGATTTAAACTGGTTGTAGGGTGTGTACCCCACAATCCTATAAGGTTCGTAGTAGACTGTTAGCAGTAAAAATAGAGAGTTAAATGTTCATTGTTTAATGGTTAAAGTTAATAGTTAAAGTAATGAGTTATGGTCGTGAAGTGACATTGTGACGAGTTACGTTTTGTCGTTTTTGATGGTCGCGAGTAACTGACCGTAATTGGTCAGAATACCACATCATAGCGTAAAATGATGACTCGCGAGAACATGTAGGTATTGTGCGGTTTGCATAAACCGTACACTGGTTGTTAATTCCCGAAATCTTTTGAGCGAGGTTTTTTTGTCATAAGCCGCATCGATTGAAAGGGTTATTTAGCTTTTTTAAATCTTTATGTTCTTTGTCTCCATCCCCTTAAGTCTTTACGTCAAGCGGCGCAAAATTGTAGACACTAGTAAATTACTACTGCAATAATCACGCGCTAAGCCCGTTGGTTCCAGCACACTGGACATTGATGGTGGCAAGGGCTTGCTTAACGATATTCAGAGGAAATAATGATGGAATAATCTGCAAGCGAAGAATTTGGTAGGAAATACCATGAGCATTGGTCTACCACACTGCCGCATGAACTGCGATAGGGCTCACAGATAGGAGGCACCTAATCGTAGCACTATCGCTATCGAGCTGCGTGGTGTTGATTTTTGAAGATGCGGTGCTATGCTACTGTCCGGATTTGTATTGTGGGACATCTAGAAAGCTGATCTAGATCTAAATCCGTTACTGAATAAATTTTTAATTAAAATGTTGTAAGTCTTCTGCACCGATAATAATAATAATGCTGGACACTTTCACATATCAGTATCTAGCCACAACAGTCAACTAGTAAGACTACATAACTGATATACTTACTACAATTTTTTTTTGTAAATTTAAATATTTTACATGGAAAATATCCCACTGTACCACATAGATCGTCATCAATCATCAAAGTAGTTATATCATTGTACGGTACTAATGGAACGTCCCATATTTTTTGTTGGTTTAAGGACAAAAACTATTGGACGTATCCTACTACTATCAAAAACGCGAAAGTTTGTGAGGATGGATGTTTGTTACTCTTTCACGCAAAAACTAGTTACTAAACGTATTTTAATGGAACTTTCCATTAATACAGCTTATACATCAGAATAACACATATAGGCTACTTTTTATCCGGGCACCACGCGGGCGAAGCCGTGGGCAGAGGCTTGTATGTACATATATATTACAGTATATGTATTTCATCGGAAATTGATTATGTAGCCAAATTAAATAATACACTTACCGTTCTAATGCTAGCCTGTAGAATATCATTTTGACTTATATTTTACTGTTTCGTTGTAATTTAATGTGTCGTTTTAATTTACTGTTTCGTCTAAAAATATCACTTTCACTGTATTTTTAGTAACTAGGTTACTTTATTATAACCCTTTCCAACGAGTTGTCTTTTCTACAATTAATTTAATACTAACATTTAAGACTGCACCTATCAATTTAGGTAAATGGTATAAATAATTATCATTAAGACGTCATTAGTTAAGTTATCAAATGATTTTCGGTTATACCATTATTTCATTGATTTGGAATGACGAATACATTCCTATTAAAAAAAAATCATTGACACGCAATTGCACTTGCAGACTTGGTAACTATATGAACCGATCACAGCTGGTGAATTACACTTGCAGACTTGGTTAAATATAGAATAGGTAACTATATGAACCGACCACAGCTGGTGAATTGCACTTGCAGACTTGGTTAAATATAGAATAGGTAACTATATGAACCGACCACAGCTGGTGAATTGCACTTGCAGAATTGGTTATATATAGAATAACTATATGAACCGACCACAGCTGGTGAAGAAAGTTTCTCGAATAATCTATTGATGCCTTCGATTCCCGCTATGTGACAAATATTTGCAAATTCTGCAGATATTTGTTCCGGATCTAGGTATTGTTGTGCCACGGTACTCGTAGTTCCTGATACCTATGACACAGGGAATCCAAGTGTGGGGTCAGGACTATGTATGTTTTTGTTGGGCGTGACCTTAAATGTTGCGGGTCGGTGGATAGACGTGGTCTAAGATCGTACGTCATGGCACTCTTTAGGACTATGTATAGCAGTGGTGTAGGCTAGCGACGATATCAAATATATTTTGACGACCTCTGTGGCGCAGTGGGCGAAGGCCCGTTTGAGACGCAGAAGGTTGCGGGTTCGATTCCCGCCGCGGGACAAATGTTTGCATCTGCAAATATTTGTCTCGGGATCTGGGTGTTTTCTATGTATAAAATGTATGTATTTACAAAAAAAAAGTATGTAAGTAGTATCAGTCATGTAGTTCCCATAATACAAGCTCTGCTTACTTTCGGGCTAGATGAGGCTGTGTGAAAAATGTCCAGCATTATATTTCATGAATGACGTCATGTGTAAGGAACTTTGCCCTCTGGTACAAGAGTCGAGGGCGATCTGGTAGCGATCACATCAGAAATTCTGAGAGCTACTATCAATTTTTACCCGAGTACAGCTAAATATATTATGCCTTTAACGGTAATAAAAATGATAAAAGATAATTTATTGCAAGAAATACATGTTGGTGTTTTAGGTATAAATGTGATACAATGTATTTTTACCATCAATGCAATGTTTTTTTACAAAGGTAGATTAAAATGTATGATTCAAATTAAAGAGAGAAAATATCAATTAAAAATGTTATAAAAACAATGTTTATCTGTTATTTTCTACTTCTAGCGGTACGTGACAAATTCCCGTCTAACAATATGACTACTTGTCGTTCTTCTTTCGTGTAAACGTTACTACAATTAAAATGTTACTAAGAATATATTTGGCTTTATATTAGTTTTTTTTATTGTAATAGGTCATTTACCTATGAAATTGCCGTTTTGTCGAACTGGAAATTCTAAATTAAAATAAATATGATATTCGTTTTTCAAAAACAGTTATTTATTAGTTTTTTAAGGTTTTTTATACTTCCAATTTCATTACGTTTGCAGCCGTGGACTCTAAGAAAACTAGCGTTATTTTCGAAAATAATTTGCAGCGTTGAAACAATGCATCTCAAACGGAACGCAATATTAACGACGTGTATGGACCTAAGACTGACCCTCTGTTGACGACCTCTGTGGCGCAGTGGGCAAAGGCCCGCCTGAGACGCAGAAGGTTGCGGGTTCGATTCCCGTCGCGGGACAAATGTTTGCATCTGCAAATATTTGTCTCGGGTCTGGGTGTTTTTCTATCTAAAATAAGTATGTATTTACAAAAAATAATGTATATAAAGTAGTATATCAGTCATGTAGTTCCCATAACACAAGCTCTGTGGGGCTAAATGATGCGGTGTGAAAAATGTCCAGCATTAAAAAAAAACTATCTATTATACAAGATGTCCAGAAAGGGTATCTATCGGGTATTTGTTTTCGCGCCATATTCGAAACGGGGCGTCTAAAGGGAGCGGGGAGGGGTTCGTGGCGTCCGCCATTTTGTGAAGTTTTAGTCACGATGGAACAGTACGATAATACGCTCGTACGCATTTTGCGTACGAGCGTATTATCGTAATGGTGATTCAATAGTGACTGCTCAACGTCTCTATCGTGTGGAATATCGTACACGCCACGCGCCAAGTGACGATAGCATTAGGAAATGGATCAGGATGTTCGAGAATACAGGTGCGACAGTTAAAATTCAAAACTCTGGTCGTCCTCGTTCAGTTCGCGATGAAGAAACAATTAAAGAAGTTGAGGCGTCGGTTCGTCAAAATCCGTCTTTATCCATCCGAAAGCGAAGCCAAGCGTTGAACATCAAAAAATCGTCTTTACATTCGATTTTAAAGAAAGACTTACATCAAAAAGCCTATAAAATTCAATTGGTTCAAGAATTAAAGGATACGGACTATGCTAATCGACTGAATTTTGCGAACGAAATGCTGCAGCGATTTAACAACTTTAACAACATACTGTTCAGTGACGAAGCAAATTTTCACCTGAATGGTCATGTTAATAAGCAGAATTGTCGGTACTGGGCAGTGGAGAATCCGAGACGAAAGCATGAACGACCCCTGCATAGCCCAAAGGTCGTTGTTTGGGACGCTATGTGTGCTAAAGGCATAGTTGGTCCTTATTTTCATGAAGATCAACGAGGCCAAGCAATTAATGTGAATAGTGACCGTTATTGCGATATGTTGCGAAATTTTTTGGTCCCAGAGTTGCAGGAGTTTGCAGGTTTCAACTCAAGAACGTGGTTCCAGCAAGATGGGGCCACTTGCCATACCTCAAATGACTCAATGGAAGTTGTCAACGAATTATTCCCTAATAAAGTCATTTCGCGAAGGGGTAACATCAACTGGCCTCCCAGAAGCCCCGACCTTAGCCCGCTTGACTATTTTGCATGGGGATACCTTAAAAGTAAGGTTTATCAAAATAATCCGACGAATCTAACCCAGTTGAAGCAAAACATCAGGTCAGAAATGGCAGCAATATCGATAGCTATGTGTCAACGTGTTATCGCCAATCTTCGTTCCCGTTTAGAAGAGTGCCAGCAACGTAACGGTCATCATTTGGATAACATCATCTTTTCCAAATAATTCTCTAATTCATATGCTAATAATAAACAATAAACTTTTTTATTGCATACAACTTTTGTTTTATTGAACTTACAAATACCCGATGATACCCTTTCTGGACACCTTGTACATTCAATCTTGCATTCTAAAAATTTTTGTTCTCACAAATGAACATCATCGACGGCCGGAAAACAAGATTAATAATGATAAATTGAAAGCAGATACAACTCCAATACAGCTGAACTAGCTTCGGCTTTTGATATTAGCGTCATAACATTATTGGACCATTTTTGGCAAATCTGTAAAGTGAATAAGCTAAATCAGTTTGTAGTTTCTAACACAAAACGATAATTTCATTGGTAATAAAATTATACAACGTATATTATACAAGCGGCGATAGGCTTGCAACCTGTCACGTGGAATGCTTACTACTTGCAAAACGCGGTCATGTACCAAATGTAATGTTTGGACGTGCCTCTGACTACCCCCTACTTGGTATCCTCAAAGATCTACTCATGAGTATGTATCTGAGGATGTCCACCATGGGGAAAACAGTCGTGAGCGTGTTTGTTTTTTTTTTACAACGTAAGTATTAAAGAATCATGTAACCTTTAGTGTATCTTGGTCAACCATGGTCATAAATCAGTGACAATGTATATTTTTTTCATGACTGTTTTCGGACTTGCTTCTAGACAAACAGACGACCATGTAGACAAAGAATGAGAGGTGTCAAGGGACACCCGGATGGAACGAATTTCCTTTCGATTAATTAGTGAAGGAATTGTAATATTTTTTTTTTTTAGCAAGCTATCTTAAAAATAATAATAATAATAATAATAAAATAAATGAAAATATCTGGCTTGATTTCTATAAGAGAGAGAGAGAGACAGACAGAGAAACATGCGCACGCCGCACAGCTTACAATAGCTTACTATAGCAAAAAGTGTCTAGTAACCTATAATTTCAAAAATATTTGAAGTTGCATAAACGATTAACACATTTTATTGAAAAGAAAAATATATTAAGAAGGGAACAGTTTGGATTCCAGAAAGGAAAATCAACCACTCTTGCTTGCTTTAATCTCATTAAGAAAATAATAGACAGTATTGACGATAATCTCTGGGTGACAGTTGTATTCTTTGATATGTCTAAGGCATTTGATTATGTTTCTCACAATATTTTAATCACAAAACTAGAAAAATATGGAATTCGTGTACCTGTGTTAAATTGAATTAAGTCTTATTTGGAAAATCGATTGCAATGCGTCGAAGTCGCCAATTTAAACGATCAGAATGAGCTGACCGCATTTCGATCTTCTTATAAAGAAAACAGATTTGGTGTGCCGCAGGGAAGTGTTCTGGGACCTTTGCTATTTTTATTATATATTAATGACCTCCCTAATATTTCTAATAACCCTTGTATTTTATTTGCTGACGATATCTCCTTAATCTTAACTTCTGAACGTAATATTGACATAAACAATTATATTTTTGACATAAATAATGCAATTGAATCTGTAGTTAAATGGCTAGACGACAACAATTTACAAGTAAATATAATAAAAACAAACTATATTCAATTCGGTACAAGGGCAAATAAAGTAAAACAATTGTGTATCTCAAACAGAGGTATGAACATTCTAGAAGTTAAAAACACAACATTTTTAGGATTTATTTTGGATGCTAATTGTAACTGGAAATTACATATTGACAGAGTCTGTAATAAGTTAAATAGATTCGTTTTCGCTCTCAATAGATTAAGGAAAACGTCAGACCGAAAAACAGTATTACAAGCATATCACGGTTATGTTGCGTCGGTGTTATGCTATGGACTAGTGCTTTGGGGGAATGGTTTAGAGGTGGAAAGAGCATTCTTAGCGCAGAAAAAGTGTATTAGGGCAATAGTTGGTATACCACCATGGGATTCCTGCAAACCGCTGTTCAGGGATCTTAAGCTGCTTACTCTACCCTGTATGTATATCTTTGAGTCGGCTTTGTTTGTAAAAAAGCATAATAACCTCTTTGTAAAAGCGGGTGAAATGTATCTACGAAACACCCGGGACTCTGACAGAATTGTTCTATCTAGAGTTCCGAGGACGGCACTTTACAAAAATAATTGCTTTGCTATGTGCGGTGTCATTTACAACGCATTGCCTCGGAACATTAAAAGCCTTCCGCTGAATAAATTTACAAAAGAACTTAGACTCTGGCTACTTCGTAATGTATTTTATAATGTAATGAATTTCTTGGTAATTGATATTTTTATTTTGTAATTGTTTTTTGTTGTTTTTTTTTTCTGCATGACATTTTATTGAATTGAAAATTAATTTTTTAATGATTATGTAAACCTTAAATTTAAATTAGATAAGTAAGTAAATTTGCATCCCAGATATTGGGGAATGTGAGCTCCATCAAAAATTATAAATAACTTTGTACTACCGCATTCAGGCAAATAAATGAATTATTATTATTATTATTATTAAGTGTCGTTACAACTTTTCGTGAGAATTTTTTCCGTCTAGCCCCCACAACGCGCGATAAAGAACTTAGTTCCAATAATACTACTCTATAGTAGTTTCTGAAGTCGTATTAATGATCTCGTAGACATTCGAGATGCATTTACGTAATTGCGAAAATACTCATAGACGTTGTGAGAACAGCATCTGCAGCTAAACTTATCTTCAACATAACAATAAAATGTGGTTTCTCTAACTTAAGTCTAAATATTCAGGAGATCTCAACTCTCTCTAGTCGTAGCTCAAGCTAAATAGCTTTGTAACTTTTTTTTTTAAATAGGTACATTTATTTATACAACTATGTACAAGTAGGTATATACAAAAAATACAGATGAAACAGCTAGCTATCTAAAGACCGTTGCAAACGATCTTTAGATAGCTCAACTGATCCAGATCACTACCAGGCTTTGTAACTTAGATAAAATATTATGTATCTTATCTTTTTTGAATTAAAATGTTAAAATGAAGACCAATAGTTCTCGTGAGACTTAAGATAAGATAAAAGATCATTTATTTCAAACTAGCTATGTCACGGTCGCCCTCGGCTCCGACGTACCGCGTCGTATTGCCCACCGAGTTATTACTTCTATTGCTCGGCTCCTAAGAGTCTTAGAGTCTTAGGCTCGTAGTTCCTGATACCCACGACATAGGAAATCCTAGTGTGCCGTCAGGGCTATAATTATTGTGTTTACTTTTTTTTTAAATTGCGAGGAAATATTGTCATTACTTTCGAAAAAAGAACACGCGAAGTACCCTATTTAAGAACAAAGCATCAGTTTTGAATTTAGAAGAAACACACGCCGGAAATGTTGTATGGAAATCCATTGCCGGCGTGTTAGGTGCACGCCTAATGCACCCAGGACGCCGACTTTTTTATTTCCATGCATTTTTTTTTGGAAAATCTTTATATATGCCTTAGTGAAATTGGCAATTGCCGGTCTCGTATCAATGAAGGCCGAGCATCGACCTGCAACTGCCTATTCTTGCAGCCTCTGCAATAATGTACTATTTATCGACTGATCCGGTATCGTGTGACAGTCATTATTATTGACTTTGTTTTAGGACAGTTGTATTGTTAAATAGACGTCAATTGTATTACAGGTCAATTTTATTGTTAAATAATAATAATAAAAATAATGATTTATTCAGCCAAATTGTAGTATTTCATCTATACAGGGTGTAATCGTTAAGTGTGCACAGGCGATTATTCCGTAACTATTGCAGATATCAAAAAACTTTAAACTGATATCGAAAGTACTTTACCTAATGAGTAAAATGACATTAATAACTTTTTAAAAATAAAACGAGAAATATCCAAAAAAATTACATTAATCACTCCCATACATTTTATTTCTTAGTAAGTACAAAATTTTGTGTTCAAAGCATATGTTCGAAGTGACGTCCTCCTTGTGCAATACAATGACGAGCTCTATTTACAGTTTCTAAATGAACTTTCCTTAACATTTGCGGAGTAATTAAAGCAATTGCACGACGTACACGATTCTGTAACTCTTCTAGGCTGTGTACTCTCTCAGCGTACACGTGGTCTTTGACAAATCCCCATAGGAAGAAATCACAAGGCGTGAGATCCGGGGATCTGGCAGGCCAAGGGGTTGCACTATTATTGGCTATTAAGCCATTATAATTGTTTCGTAAGAAATTCATTACAACATTTGTATTATGTGCAGGTGCTCCATCTTGTTGAAAAATTATCGACCTTCTTTCATCGTCTGGAATTGGTTCTAAGAGACTTGGCATATCGTTTTGTACAAAGGAGAAATATCTCTGTCCATTTAAGGTTCCACTGTAAAAATATGGCCCAATGATCCGATCTCCAAGAATACCACACCACACATTAATTGAGAATCGCACCTGAGCTCTAACTTCAGTAGTTAAGCGAGGATTGTCAATTGACCAATAATGCGAGTTTTTTCTATTGTAAATGCCGCAGTTTGAAACATTACTTTCATCGGTCCATAAAATTGACCTTACATTGACATAATTATTGACTAGCCAATTGCAATAGACCAGCCGACGAGCAGGATCATCATTGTGCAGCGTTTGAGTAGGTTTTATCTTAAATGCTTTGAAGTTGTGTTTTTTTAATAACTTGTGTACATAATTGTGGGACACTGGAAATGATCGGGCCACTGAACGCGTTGATTCTTGTGGATTATCTACTACGTAGTTAATAATATTGTTATCTAAGTCATTATCAAATTCCGGAGCTCTTGTTCTCGAACCTTTTTTTCTGTTAAAAGATTCATAATTTATCAAATTGTTATCCAACTTACGTAAATACGTACCAGAAGGAACTTCTCTATCTGGGTACTCTCTTCTGTAGGCGATAATGGCCGCCCTATTGTTACAATCATGTTTGTAGTACATTTTTAACATGTCCCTCTTTTCTCTATTGGAATATGCCATTTTTCAATCAATAAATGCAACAATCACGATTATTAACGCAAATTTAAAAATACAATAAATTGGCGGGAACGAGAACCCGCGATAAAGAATTTGAATTTAGAACGAACACCAAAGAGTATCTTTCTTTTTGTTTTTATTTAGTATGTTGCTTTTCAGCTAGTTCAAATCAATACAATATTGAAACAAGGTTTATTATAAATTTGAAGTGGTAAGATAATTAATCTACACGTGTATCTACTTGAAATTCATTAATACCTTCATATCGTACATAATTATAAAATGACAAGGGTAAAATGAGTAGGTACTATTCCACTTAAAATAAGGAAACTAAAACCTTTCTACTATCTCATACTAAATGTATGGGAGTGATTAATGTATTTTTTTTGGATATTTCTCGTTTTATTTTTAAAAAGTTATTAATGTCATTTTACTCATTAGGTAAAGTACTTTCGATATCAGTTTAAAGTTTTTTGATATCTGCAATAGTTACGGAATAATCGCCTGTGCACACTTAACGATTACACCCTGTATATTGTTGAGTCCCTATCTCCGTGAGCTGTGGCCCAGGAAACAGTTCTCTCTCAATTTAATTAAACATAGTAAGTAATACATAAAAGATAAATAGGCGTCAATTGTCTTGCAGGAGTTAGACAGCCTTTATCAATTTAAGCTGCGTTAAATTCCCTTCAGCTAACGATATCAGAGTTTGCGCGACTCAATTCAACGGAACTGGAGGCAATTTGCACAAATTGTAACTACGTACGAGTTGCACTCAGGCGACTGAAACTCCTAATGCTTTGGTGGCCTTGGCAATGCGTCATTATCTATATTGAGTTCTATTATGTACTACTAAAGTGGCAAATAATAATACGGCTTACACAGGTGAATCACTAACCAAAAGTGGTTTGTGATTATCGAGACCTGTGGACACTTGCAATACCAGAGGTAAAGCTCGCGCGTTGCTGACTCGGAGACATTAGGCAGAAGAGTCTCAGGGGTCTGTAATTTTACCGGCATCCAGAGTTTATTACTATACTAGCTTCTGCCCACGGCTTCGCCCACGTGGTACCCGGATAAAAGTAGACTATGTGTTATTCTGATGTATAAGCTATATTACTGTAAAGTTTCATCAAAATCAGTTGAGTAGTTTTTGCGTGAAAGAGTAACAAATATTCATCCTCACAAACTTTCGCGTTTATAATAGTAGTAGGATAGACTGTGTCTCACACAAACATCCAATCAAACAATCATTTTATAAATTCTCATTAAACATACACTTATCAGATGTCTTTACACTTACAGTTCACAAACACACACTAGAATTCAAACCAATGTATTAAAACTTTCATCGCCTTGATTACCTTACATAGTCTTATAATATCTGTGGCCTTACAAAATAACTATTAAAATAGACCTAAGCAAGAGCGAAAGCTTTAATGAAAAGTATATTTTAATTAAAAAGAAGATTTTATTATTATTAAAATGATGTTTATTTTGGAAACGCAATAAAATCATTTGTATTGCACCTTTTCTAAATAAATAAATAATGCTGGATATTTTTTCACACAACGTCATCTAGCCCAAACTAAGCATAGCTTGTAAGTACTATGGGAACTACATAACTGATTATAATACTTATATACGTTTTTTTTATAAATACATACATATTGTACACAGAAATTACCCAGACCCGAGACAGATTATACAAACATTTATCACGCGGCGAGAATCGAACCCGCAACCTTTTGCGTCTAAGGCGGGCTTTCGTCCACTGCGCCACAGAGGTCGCCATAAATATGTTTTTTCTGGGTAAATTTGCGGCTGAAAAATTCTATCAGCTTAATCACATAAGTGCCTAAGTTTTATCACCCTCGTTGATCCATGAAAGGGTTGGTATCAAGAGATTTTTCTCAGTGAAAGCATGGCTATGAATAATGTGGTGTTTGATCCAATACAATGTGTTTCCATCTATTCCAATGTGGGTAGTTTTGTATGCCTAAGTATAAATACCGTCAAGGTGAAATAAACATTCTGTCTACTCCGGGACTGTCTGACTGACTGTATTCTGTCTACATACTTGCGGGATCACAATAAAACACCGTGTTTTACACGGTGTTTTATTGTTTCACACGGTGTTTTATTGTGCTCCCGCAAATCTAATATTCTCCAGTGGCGACGAGGATTAAACCAAGAATTCGCGTAATACGTAACTGTAATTAGTGCATACGAACATACAATGTCGGTTGGAAAAATTAGAGTTTGATGTTGTTTCGGGCAATTTGACTTTATACTGCGGGCGGGTCGAGATGTACTTTCGCGCGAACGCAATCAAGGAGGAACTTAAGCTACCTACGTTAATTTTCCTTGTGGGTGATAGTGTGTACGAATTGATGGTCAATTTGTGCAATCCAAAGAAGCCCACGGATCTCAGCTACGAAGAACTCATAACCATTGTTCGTGAACATTTGCAACCAAAACCATCCATCATGGCGGAACGCTATCGGTTTCGACAAAGACGTCAAGAAGCCGGCGAGAGCATTGTTCAATATCTAACTATCTTGAAGAAGCTCGCAAAGGATTGCGAGTTTAAAGAAACGTTAACGGACAATTTGCGAGACCAGTTTGTGTGTGGAGTGAGCAGCGATCTAATCAGACAGAGGCTATTTTCGGAACCTGAGTTGACGTATGCCAAGGCTCTCACATTGGCCACGGCGCTGGAGGCTGCGGAAAGAGACGCGGCGGCCGTGGATTCAACGGCAGCGTCCGCCAGCACAAGCGCTGTGCATGCGTTGCGAGCGTCAGCGGCGCGCGGCGCCGGCGAAAGGTTCTATAACTCAACGCGGAGCAATAAGTCGTCGGCGGCGTCGGCATATTCATCAACGAGCCGACCGCACGGATGCAAAGCATGCGGAGGGCAGCACCAGTGGGATGGGTGCCGATACAAAAATTTTGTATGCAGTATTTGCCGTAATAAGGGTCACCTAAGAAGGGTTTGCCCGCACAAAAATAAAGATAACGGCGGGAAGGCAGTTTACCGGCGCGGCGCGGGCAGTGTTGGTGATGATGGGCGGTACCAGGCTGGCGTGCATCATGTACACCCGGACGATGCCAGCGAGGGGTCATCCTCGGAGGTGGAGGTGGGGGAGCCATTGTTCCACATGGCGCTAGGCGACTAAAAGCCGGTGAGTCTGGACCTTATAGTGAATGGACGTAAACTTAGAATGGAAGTAGACACAGGATCGCCTGGGTCATGCATTAGCAAGAAAACTTATGACACTTTGTTTAGTGATGTCCAATTAGAAAGGTCAAAGTACGTGTTTCTTTTTTACGATGGAAAATCTAAAGTGAGGCCATTAGGTGTTATGAAGGCAAATATTAATTTTAACGGCCAAGAGAAGTTTTTAGAGTTATTTGTTGTAGACAAAGCCGTGACAACATTAATAGGTAGACAGTGGCTTGCAGAACTAGGAATACAGATACCTATTTTACAATGTAGCAACGTCAGTAATAATTTTAAGATCGAGCTAGTTAATGAAGTGCTCCGGGGTATGCTTGACAGATATAAAGATATAAAGCGCGCCATTTTTTTTTTGGTTTTTATCGTTTAACTTATTGTTTTACCTTTGTCCTGATCTTTTGATTATAGTGCTGACTGTTCAAATCGTGCATCGGCCTCGTTATTCTACCCCAAAGAACCTCAGAGAGAAGACGTTTTACATTAATATACCTAATCTGTGAGTTTAATTCAGGTAATATTTACCACAACAATTGTTTTGGGATAGAATATTCGGAATTCATGTAGTAAATAACTTAAAACGAGTTAGTAATTAATATTTAATCAGTGAAATAGTAACAAAGACGTCTTTTTCTTCTTCCCCGGAAGTACATACTTTCCTCTCTCTAACCAAGGACTCATACTAATATTCGTTGACTTGATAGCGTCCCATAGCGTCTTCACAGTTATACATACTAACAATACTGTCAAAACAATTATTATCCTATCTATCATCGCTATATACTTATCCATCCACTTTGCTATACCATATAGTAATATGTTGTACTTTTTTAGTTCTTCACAGGCTGATTCCAAAGCTACGTAGGGTATGGTTAAGCAAACAAGAAGACTTATGAGAGAGAGTAGTGTGGAGACGCAAAGATTCATTGTTCGGTTCATACGCAGCCGAGTTCGATAGATTTCCTTTCTCTGTCGGTGTAGCAGCATGAGACGATACTCATTCTCTTTGAAGATGTCATCTAGGTGAAGGTACTCTATAATTCTGGAAAGAGAGTTCCTTATTACACATAGTGATTTAAACTGGTTGTAGGGTGTGTACCCCACAATCCTATAAGGTTCGTAGTAGACTGTTAGCAGTAAAAATAGAGAGTTAAATGTTCATTGTTTAATGGTTAAAGTTAATAGTTAAAGTAATGAGTTAGGGTCGTTAAGTGACATTGTGACGAGTTACGTTTTGTCGTTTTTGATGGTCGCGAGTAACTGACCGTAATTGGTCAGAATACCACATCATAGCGTAAAATGATGACTCGCGAGAACATGTAGGTATTGTGCGGTTTGCATAAACCGTACACTGGTTGTTAATTCCCGAAATCTTTTGAGCGAGGTTTTTTTGTCATAAGTCGCATCGATTGAAAGGGTTATTTAGCTTTTTTAAATCTTTAAGTAAGTACTTTGTCCCCATCCCCTTGAGTCTTGCCAAGCGGCGCAAAATTGTAGTCACTAGTAAATTTACTACTGCAATAATCACTCGCTAAGCCCGTTGGTTCCAGCACACTGTGGACATTGATGGTGGCAAGGGCTTGCTTTACGATATTCAGAGGAAATCGCGACAGAAGAATCTGCAAGCGAAGAATTTGGTATACCATGAGCATTGGTCGACCACACTGCCGCATGAATTGCGATAGGACTCACAGATAGGGGGCACCTAATCGTAGCACTAGCGCTATCGAGCTGCGTGGTGTTGGTTTTTGAATATGCGGTGCTATGCTATTGTCCTGATTTGTATTGTGGGACATCTAGAAAGCTAAATGTTACTGAATAAATTTTGAATTAAAATGTTGTATGTCTTCTGCACCAATAATAATAATAATGCTGGACATTTTCACATATCATAATCTAGTCACAAGAGACAACTAGTAAGACTACATAACTGATATACTACTATTTTTCTGTAAATTTAAATATTTTACATAGAAAACACCCTCCCGAGACAATATTAGATAATACAAACATTTGTAACATGACGGGAGTCGAACCCGTAACTCAATGTGTCTCAGGCGGACCTTCGCCCACTGTACCACAGAGATCGTCATCAATCATCAAAGTAGTTATATCATTGTACGGTACTAATGGAACGTCCCATATTTTTTGTTGGTTTACAGACAAAAACTATGGGACGTATCCTACTACTATTAAAAACGCGAAAGTTTGTGAGGATGGATGTTTGTTACTCTTTCACGCAAAAACTATTTACTGAACGTATTTAAATGCAACTTTCCAGTAATACAGCTTATACATCAGAATAACACATATAGGCTACTTTTTATCCGGGCACCACGCGGGCGAAGCCGTGGGCAGAGGCTTGTATGTACATATAATATTATAGTATATGTATTTCATCGGAAATTGATTATGTAGCCAAATTAAATAATACACTTACCGTTCTAATGCTAGCCTGTAGAATATCATTTTGACTTATATTTTACTGTTTCGTTGTAATTTAATGTGTCGTTTTAATTTACTGTTACGTCTAAAAATATCACTTTCACTGTATTTTTAGTAACTAGGTTACTTCATCTTTTCAACGAGTTGTCTTTTCTACAATTCATTTAATACTAACATTTAAGACTGCACCTATCAATTTAGGTAAATGGTATAAATAATTATCATTAAGACGTCATTAGATAATTTATCAAATGATTTTTGGTAATACCATTTCATTGATTTGGAATGACGAATACATTGCTATTAAAAAAAAAACAATGACACGCAATTGCACTTGCAGACTTGGTTAAATATAGAATAGGTAACTTTATGAACCGACCACAGTGAATTGCACTTGCAGACTTGGTTTAATATAGAATAGGTAACTATATGAACCGACCACAGTGAATTGCACTTGCAGACTTGGTTTAATATAGAATAGGTAGCTATATGAACCGACCACAGTGAATTGCACTTGCAGACTTGGTTAAATATAGAATAGGTAACTATATGAACCGACCACAGCCGGTGAATTGCACTTGCAGACTTGGTTATATATAGAATAACTATATGAACCGACCACAGCTGGTGAAGAAAGTTTCTCGAATAATCTATTGATGCCTCCGATTCCCGCTATGTGACAAATATTTGCAAATTCTGCAGATATTTGTTCCGGATCTAGGTATTGTTGTGCCACGGTACTCGTAGTACCTGATACCTATTTCACAGGGAATCCAAGTGTGGGGTCAGGACTATGTATGTTTTTGTTGGGCGTGACCTTAAATGTTGCGGGTCGGTGGATAGACGTGGTCTAAGATCGTACGTCATGGCACTCTTTAGGACTATGTATAGCAGTGGTGTAGGCTAGCGATGATATCAAATATATTTTGACGACCTCTGTGGCGCAGTGGGCGAAGGCCCGTTGGAGACGCAGAAGGTTGCGGGTTCGATTCCCGCCGCGGGACAAATGTTTGCATTTGCAAATATTTGTCTCGGGATCTGGGTGTTTTCTATGTATAAAATGTATGTATTTACAAAAAAAAAGTATGTAAGTAGTATCAGTCATGTAGTTCCCATAATACAAGCTCTGCTTACTTTCGGGCTAGATGAGGCTGTGTGAAAAATGACCAGCATTATATTTCATGAATGACGTCATGTGTAAGGAACTTTGCCCTCTGGTACAAGAGTCGAGGGCGATCTGGTAGCGATCACATCAGAAATTCTGAGAGCTACTATCAATTTTTACCCGACTACAGCTAAATAAATTATGCCTTTAACGGTAATAAAAAAGATAAAAGATAATTTATTGCAAGAAATACATGTTGGTGTTTTAGGTATAAATGTGATACAATGTATTTTTACCATCAATGCAATGTTTTTTTGCAAAGGTTGATTAAAATGTATGATTCAAATTAAAGACAGAAAATATCAATTAAAAATGTTATAAAAACAATGTTTATCTGTTATTTTCTACTTCTAGCGGTACGTGACAAATTCCCGTCTAACAATATGACTACTTGTCGTTCTTCTTTCGTGTAAACGTTACTACAATTAAAATGTTACTAAGAATATATTTGGCTTCATATTAGTTTTTTTTTATTGTAATAGGTCCTTTACCTATGAAATTGCCGTTTTGTCGAACTGGAAATTCTAAATTCAAATAAACATGTTATTCGTTTTTCAAAAACAGTTATTTATTAGTTTTTTAAGGTTTTTTATACTTCCAATTTCATTACGTTTGCAGCCGTGGACTCTAAGAAAACTAGCGTTATTTTCGAAAATAATTTGCAGCGTTAAAACAATGCATCTCAAACGGAACGCAATATTAACGACGTGTATGGACCTAACACTGACCCTCTGTTGACAACCTCTGTTGGCGCAGTGGGCGAAGGCCCGCCTGAGACGCAGAAGGTTGCGGGTTCGATTCCCGTCGCGGGACAAATGTTTGCATCTGCAAATATTTGTCTCGGGTCTGGGTGTTTTTCTATCTAAAATAAGTATGTATTTACAAAAAATAATGTATATAAAGTAGTATATCAGTCATGTAGTTCCCATAACACAAGCTCTGTGGGGCTAAATGATGCGGTGTGAAAAATGTCCAGCATTAAAAAAAAACTATCTATTATACAAGGTGTCCAGAAAGGGTATCTATCGGGTATTTGTTTTCGCGCCATATTCGAAACGGGGCGTCTAAAGGGAGCGGGGAGGGGTTCGCCATTTTGTGAAGTTTTAGTCACGATGGAACAGTACGATAATACGCTCGTACGCATTTTGCGTACGAGCGTATTATCGTAATGGTGATTCAATAGTGACTGCTCAACGTCTCTATCGTGTGGAATATCGTACACACCACGCGCCAAGTGACGATAGCATTAGGAAATGGATCAGGATGTTCGAGAATACAGGTGCGACAGTTAAAATTCAAAACTCTGGTCGTCCTCGTTGAAGAAACAATTAAAGAAGTTGAGGCGTCGGTTCGTCAAAATCCGTCTTTATCCATCCGAAAGCGAAGCCAAGCGTTGAACATCAAAAAATCGTCTTTACATTCGATTTTAAAGAAAGACTTACATCTAAAAGCCTATAAAATTCAATTGGTTCAAGAATTAAAGGATACGGACTATGCTTATCGACTGAATTTTGCGAACGAAATGCTGCAGCGATTTAACAACTTTAACAACATACTGTTCAGTGACGAAGCAAATTTTCACCTGAATGGTCATGTTAATAAGCAGAATTGTCGGTACTGGGCAGTGGAGAATCCGAGACGAAAGCATGAACGACCCCTGCATAGCCCAAAGGTCGTTGTTTGGGACGCTATGTGTGCTAAAGGCATAGTTGGTCCTTATTTTCATGAAGATCAACGAGGCCAAGCAATTAATGTGAATAGTGACCGTTATTGCGATATGTTGCGAAATTTTTTGGTCCCAGAGTTGCAGGAGTTTGCAGGTTTCAACTCAAGAACGTGGTTCCAGCAAGATGGGGCCACTTGCCATACCTCAAATGACTCAATGGAAGTTGTCAACGAATTATTCCCTAATAAAGTCATTTCGCGAAGGGGTAACATCAACTGGCCTCCCAGAAGCCCCGACCTTAGCCCGCTTGACTATTTTGCATGGGGATACCTTAAAAGTAAGGTTTATCAAAATAATCCGACGAATCTAACCCAGTTGAAGCAAAACATCAGGTCAGAAATGGCAGCAATATCGATAGCTATGTGTCAACGTGTTATCGCCAATCTTCGTTCCCGTTTAGAAGAGTGCCAGCAACGTAACGGTCATCATTTGGATAACATCATCTTTTCCAAATAATTCTCTAATTCATATGCTAATAATAAACAATAAACTTTTTTATTGCATACAACTTTTGTTTTATTGAACTTACAAATACCCGATGATACCCTTTCTGGGCACCTTGTACATTAAATCTTGCATTCTAAAAATTTTTGTTCTCACAAATGAACATCATCGACGGCCGGAAAACAAGATTAATAATGATAAATTGAAAGCAGATACAACTCCAATACAGCTGAACTAGCTTCGGCTTTTGATATTAGCGTCATAACATTATTGGACCATTTTTGGCAAATCTGTAAAGTGAATAAGCTAAATCAGTTTGTAGTTTCTAACACAAAACGATAATTTCATTGGTAATAAAATTATACAACGTATATTATACAAGCGGCGATAGGCTTGCAACCTGTCACGTGGAATGCTTACTACTTGCAAAACGCGGTCATGTACCAAATGTAATGTTTGGACGTGCCTCTGACTACCCCCTGCTTGGTATCCTCAAAGATCTACTCATGAGTATGTATCTGAGGATGTCCACCATGGGGAAAACAGTCGTGAGCGTGTTTGTTTTTTTTTTTACAACGTAAGTATTAAAGAATCATGTAACCTTTAGTGTATCTTGGTCAACCATGGTCATAAATCAGTGACAATGTATATTTTTTTCATGACTGTTTTCGGACTTGCTTCTAGACAAACAGACGACCATGTAGACAAAGAATGAGAGGTGTCAAGGGACACCCGGATGGAACGAATTTCCTTTCGATTAATTAGTGAAGGAATTGTAATATTTTTTTTTTTTAGCAAGCTAACTTAAAAATAATAATAATAATAATAATAAAATAAATGAAAATATCTGGCTTGATTTCTATAAGAGAGAGAGAGAGACAGACAGAGAAACATGCGCACGCCGCACAGCTTACAATAGCTTACTATAGCAAAAAGTGTCTAGTAACCTATAATTTCAAAAATATTTGAAGTTGCCATGCATAAACGATTAACACATTTTATTGAAAAGAAAAATATATTAAGAAGGGAACAGTTTGGATTCCAGAAAGGAAAATCAACCACTCTTGCTTGCTTTAATCTCATTAGATTTATAATAGACAGTATTGACGATAATCACTGGGTGACAGTTGTATTCTTTGATATGTCTAAGGCATTTGATTATGTTTCTCACAATATTTTAATCACAAAACTAGAAAAATATGGAATTCGTGGACCTGTGTTAAATTGGATTAAGTCTTATTTGGAAAATCGATTGCAATGCGTCGAAGTCGCCAATTTAAACGATCAGAATGAGCTGACCGCATTTCGATCTTCTTATAAAGAAAACAGATTTGGTGTGCCGCAGGGAAGTGTTCTGGGACCTTTGCTATTTTTATTATATATTAATGACCTCCCTAATATTTCTAATAACCCTTGTATTTTATTTGCTGACGATATCTCCTTAATCTTAACTTCTGAACGTAATATTGACATAAACAATTATATTTTTGATATAAATAATGCAATTGAATCTGTAGTTAAATGGCTAGACGACAACAATTTACAAGTAAATATAAGAAAAACAAACTATATTCAATTCGGTACAAGGGCAAATAAAGTAAAACAATTGTGTATCTCAAACAGAGGTATGAACATTCTAGAAGTTAAAAACACAACATTTTTAGGATTTATTTTGGATGCTAATTGTAACTGGAAATTACATATTGACAAAGTCTGTAATAAGTTAAATAGATTCGTTTTCGCTCTCAATAGATTAAGGAAAACGTCAGACCGAAAAACAGTATTACAAGCATATCACGGTTATGTTGCGTCGGTGTTATGCTATGGACTAGTGCTTTGGGGGAATGGTTTAGAGGTGGAAAGAGCATTCTTAGCGCAGAAAAAGTGTATTAGGGCAATAGTTGGTATACCACCATGGGAGTCCTGCAAACCGCTGTTCAGGGATCTTAAGCTGCTTACTCTACCCTGTATGTATATCTTTGAGTCGGCTTTGTTTGTAAAAAAGCATAATAACCTCTTTGTAAAAGCGGGTGAAATGTATCTACGAAACACCCGGGACTCTGACAGAATTGTTCTATCTAGAGTTCCGAGGACGGCACTTTACAAAAATAATTGCTTTGCTATGTGCGGTGTCATTTACAACGCATTGCCTCGGAACATTAAAAGCCTTCCGCTGAATAAATTTACAAAAGAACTTAGACTCTGGCTACTTCGTAATGTATTTTATAATGTTAAAGAATTTCTTGGTAATTGACATTTTTATTTTGTAATTGTTTTTTGTTGTTTTTTTTTCTGCATGAAATTTTATTGAATTGGAAATTTATTTTTTAATGATTATGTAAACCTTAAATTTAAATTAGATAAGTAAGTAAATTTGCATCCCAGATATGTGAGCTCCATCAAAAATTATAAATAACTTTGTACTACCGCATTCAGGCAAATAAATGAATTATTATTATTATTATTATTATTATTAAGTGTTGTTACAACTTTTCGTGAGAATTTTTTCCGTCTAGCCCCCACAACGCGCGATAAAGAACTTCGTTCCAATAATACTACTCTATAGTAGTTTCTGAAGTTGTATTAATGATCTCGTAGACATTCGAGATGCATTTACGTAATTGCGAAAATACTCATCGACGTTGTGAGAACAGCATCTGCAGCTAAACTTATCTTCAACATAACAATAAAATGTGGTTTCTCTAACTTAAGTCTAAATATTCAGGAGATCTCAACTCTCTCTAGTCGTAGCTCAAGCTAAATAGCTTTGTAACTTTTTTTTTTTTAGGTACATTTATTCATACAACTATGTACAAGTAGGTATATACAAAAAATACAGATGAAACAGCTAGCTATCTAAAGACCGTTGCAAACGATCTATAGATAGCTCAACTGATCCAGATCACTACCAGGCTTTGTAACTTAGGTAATATATTATGTATCTTATCTTTTTTGAATTAAAATGTTATATATGACGACCAATAGTTCTCGTGGGTCTAAAGATAAGATAAAATATCATTTATTCCAACGTCACGGTCGCCCTCGGCTCCGACGTACCACCGAGATTGCCCACCGAGTTATTACTTCTTTTGCTCGACTTCTAAGAGTCTTAGGGTGACATAAAATTATAAGCTTCATTTGTGCACAATGTGTTGGCTAAGACGTCACAGGTGCGGGTTCGATTCCCGCTGCAGGACAAAGTTTTGCAGATATTTGTTCCAGGTCTTTGTTTTGAAGTACCATGGTACTCGTAGTTCCTGATATCCACGACACAAGAAATCCTAGTGTGCCGTCAGGGCTATAATTATTGTGTTTACTTTTTTTTTAAATTGCGAGGAAATATTGTCATTACTTTCGAAAATAGAACACGCGAAGTACCCTATTTAAGTACAAAGCATCAGTTTTGAATTTATAACGAAAAACGCGCAGGAAATGTTATATGGAAATCCATTGCCGGCGTGTTAGGTGCACGCCTAATGCACCCAGGACGCCGACTTTTTTATTTCCATGCATTATTTTTTAGAAAATCTTTATATATGCCTCAGCGAAAATGCCAATTGCCGGTCTCGTATCAATGAAGGCCGAGCATCGACCTGCAACTGCCTATTCTTGCAGCCTCTGCAATAATGTACTATTTATCGACTGATCCGGTCTCGTGTGACAGTCATTATTATTGACTCTGTTTTAGGACAGTTGTATTGTTAAATAGACGTCAATTGTATTACAGGTCAATTTTATTGTTAAATAATAATAATAAAAATAATGATTTATTCAGCTAAATTGTAGTATTTCATCTATATATTGTTGAGTCCCTATCTCCGTGAGCTGTGGCCCAGGAAACAGTTCTCTCTCAATTTAATTAAACACAGTAAATAATACTTAGATAAATAGGCGTCAATTGTCTTGCAGGAGTTAGACAGCCTTTATCAATTTAAGCTGCGTTAAATTCCCTTCAGCTAACGATATCAGAGTTTGCGCGACTCAATTCAACGGAACTGGAGGCAATTTGCACAAATTGTAACTACGTACGAGTTGCACTCAGGCGACTGAAACTCCTAATGCTTTGGTGGCCTTGGCAATGCGTCATTATCTATATTGAGTTCTATTATGTACTACTAAAGTGGCAAATAATAATACGGCTTACACAGGTGAATCACTAACCAAAAGTGGTTTGTGATTATCGAGACCTGTGGACACTTGCAATACCAGAGGTAAAGCTCGCGCGTTGCTGACTCGGAGACATTAGGCTGAAGAGTCTCAGGGGTCTGTAATTTTACCGGCATCCAGAGTTTATTACTATACTAGCTTCTGCCCACGGCTTCGCCCACGTGGTACCCGGATAAAAGTAGACTATGTGTTATTCTGATGTATAAGCTATATTACTGTAAAGTTTCATCAAAATCAGTTGAGTAGTTTTTGCGTGAAAGAGTAACAAATATTCATCCTCACAAACTTTCGCGTTTATAATAGTAGTAGGATAGACTGTGTCTCACACAAACATCCAATCAAACAATCATTTTATAAATTCTCATTAAACATACACTTATCAGATGTCTTTACACTTACAGTTCACAAACACACACTACAATTCAAACCAATGTATTAAAACTTTCATCGCCTTGATTACCTTACATAGTCTTATAATATCTGTGGCCTTACAAAATAACTATTAAAATAGACCTAAGCAAGAGCGAAAGCTTTAATGAAAAGTATATTTTAATTAAAAAGAAGATTTTAATATTATTAAAATGATGTTTATTTTGGAAACGCAATAAAATCATTTGTATTGCACCTTTTCTAAATAAATAAATAATGCTGGATATTTTTTCACACAACGTCATCTAGCCCAAACTAAGCATAGCTTGTAAGTACTATGGGAACTACATAACTGATTATAATACTTATATACGTTTTTTTTATAAATACATACATATTGTACACAGAAATTACCCAGACCCGAGACAGATTATACAAACATTTATCACGCGGCGAGAATCGAACCCGCAACCTTTTGCGTCTAAGGCGGGCTTTCGTCCACTGCGCCACAGAGGTCGCCATAAATATGTTTTTTCTGGGTAAATTTGCGGCTGAAAAATTCTATCAGCTTAATCACATAAGTGCCTAAGTTTTATCACCCTCGTTGATCCATGAAAGGGTTGGTATCAAGAGATTTTTCTCAGTGAAAGCATGGCTATGAATAATGTGGTGTTTGATCCAATACAATGTGTTTCCATCTATTCCAATGTGGGTAGTTTTGTATGCCTAAGTATAAATACCGTCAAGGTGAAATAAACATTCTGTCTACTCCGGGACTGTCTGACTGACTGTATTCTGTCTACATACTTGCGGGAGCAATTGTTTTATTGTTTCACACGGTGTTTTATTGTGCTCCCGCAAATCTAATATTCTCCAGTGGCGACGAGGATTAAACCAAGAATTCGCGTAATACGTAACTGTAATTAGTGCATACGAACAT
Organism: Perizoma affinitatum; assembly: GCA_961405105.1. Lineage (NCBI taxonomy): Eukaryota > Metazoa > Arthropoda > Insecta > Lepidoptera > Geometridae > Perizoma > Perizoma affinitatum. The sequence goes on from OY560188.1 coordinate 13,444,383, forward strand.
ACAATGTCGGTTGGAAAAATTAGAGTTTGATGTTGTTTCGGGCAATTTGACTTTATACTGCGGGCGGGTCGAGATGTACTTTCGCGCGAACGCAATCAAGGAGGAACTTAAGCTACCTACGTTAATTTTCCTTGTGGGTGATAGTGTGTACGAATTGATGGTCAATTTGTGCAATCCAAAGAAGCCCACGGATCTCAGCTACGAAGAACTCATAACCATTGTTCGTGAACATTTGCAACCAAAACCATCCATCATGGCGGAACGCTATCGGTTTCGACAAAGACGTCAAGAAGCCGGCGAGAGCATTGTTCAATATCTAACTATCTTGAAGAAGCTCGCAAAGGATTGCGAGTTTAAAGAAACGTTAACGGACAATTTGCGAGACCAGTTTGTGTGTGGAGTGAGCAGCGATCTAATCAGACAGAGGCTATTTTCGGAACCTGAGTTGACGTATGCCAAGGCTCTCACATTGGCCACGGCGCTGGAGGCTGCGGAAAGAGACGCGGCGGCCGTGGATTCAACGGCAGCGTCCGCCAGCACAAGCGCTGTGCATGCGTTGCGAGCGTCAGCGGCGCGCGGCGCCGGCGAAAGGTTCTATAACTCAACGCGGAGCAATAAGTCGTCGGCGGCGTCGGCATATTCATCAACGAGCCGACCGCACGGATGCAAAGCATGCGGAGGGCAGCACCAGTGGGATGGGTGCCGATACAAAAATTTTGTATGCAGTAGTTGCCGTAATAAGGGTCACCTAAGAAGGGTTTGCCCGCACAAAAATAAAGATAACGGCGGGAAGGCAGTTTACCGGCGCGGCGCGGGCAGTGTTGGTGATGATGGGCGGTACCAGGCTGGCGTGCATCATGTACACCCGGACGATGCCAGCGAGGGGTCATCCTCGGAGGTGGAGGTGGGGGAGCCATTGTTCCACATGGCGCTAGGCGACTACAAGCCGGTGAGTCTGGACCTTATAGTGAATGGACGTAAACTTAGAATGGAAGTAGACACAGGATCGCCTGGGTCATGCATTAGCAAGAAAACTTATGACACTTTGTTTAGTGATGTCCAATTAGAAAGGTCAAAGTACGTGTTTCTTTTTTACGATGGAAAATCTAAAGTGAGGCCATTAGGTGTTATGAAGGCAAATATTAATTTTAACGGCCAAGAGAAGTTTTTAGAGTTATTTGTTGTAGACAAAGCCGTGACAACATTAATAGGTAGACAGTGGCTTGCAGAACTAGGAATACAGATACCTATTTTACAATGTAGCAACGTCAGTAATAATTTTAAGATCGAGCTAGTTAATGAAGTGCTCCGGGGTATGCTTGACAGATATAAAGATATAAAGCGCGCCATTTTTTTTTTGGTTTTTATCGTTTAACTTATTGTTTTACCTTTGTCCTGATCTTTTGATTATAGTGCTGACTGTTCAAATCGTGCATCGGCCTCGTTATTCTACCCCAAAGAACCTCAGAGAGAAGACGTTTTACATTAATATACCTAATCTGTGAGTTTAATTCAGGTAATATTTACCACAACAATTGTTTTGGGATAGAATATTCGGAATTCATGTAGTAAATAACTTAAAACGAGTTAGTAATTAATATTTAATCAGTGAAATAGTAACAAAGACGTCTTTTTCTTCTTCCCCGGAAGTACATACTTTCCTCTCTCTAACCAAGGACTCATACTAATATTCGTTGACTTGATAGCGTCCCATAGCGTCTTCACAGTTATACATACTAACAATACTGTCAAAACAATTATTATCCTATCTATCATCGCTATATACTTATCCATCCACTTTGCTATACCATATAGTAATATGTTGTACTTTTTTAGTTCTTCACAGGCTGATTCCAAAGCTACGTAGGGTATGGTTAAGCAAACAAGAAGACTTATGAGAGAGAGTAGTGTGGAGACGCAAAGATTCATTGTTCGGTTCATACGCAGCCGAGTTCGATAGATTTCCTTTCTCTGTCGGTGTAGCAGCATGAGACGATACTCATTCTCTTTGAAGATGTCATCTAGGTGAAGGTACTCTATAATTCTGGAAAGAGAGTTCCTTATTACACATAGTGATTTCAACTGGTTGTAGGGTGTGTACCCCACAATCCTATAAGGTTCGTAGTAGACTGTTAGCAGTAAAAATAGAGAGTTAAATGTTCATTGTTTAATGGTTAAAGTTAATAGTTAAAGTAATGAGTTATGGTCGTGAAGTGACATTGTGACGAGTTACGTTTTGTCGTTTTTGATGGTCGCGAGTAACTGACCGTAATTGGTCAGAATACCACATCATAGCGTAAAATGATGACTCGCGAGAACATGTAGGTATTGTGCGGTTTGCATAAACCGTACACTGGTTGTTAATTCCCGAAATCTTTTGAGCGAGGTTTTTTTGTCATAAGCCGCATCGATTGAAAGGGTTATTTAGCTTTTTTAAATCTTTATGTTCTTTGTCTCCATCCCCTTAAGTCTTTACGTCAAGCGGCGCAAAATTGTAGACACTAGTAAATTACGACTGCAATAATCACGCGCTAAGCCCGTTGGTTCCAGCACACTGGACATTGATGGTGGCAAGGGCTTGCTTAACGATATTCAGAGGAAATAATGATGGAATAATCTGCAAGCGAAGAATTTGGTAGGAAATACCATGAGCATTGGTCTACCACACTGCCGCATGAACTGCGATAGGGCTCACAGATAGGAGGCACCTAATCGTAGCACTATCGCTATCGAGCTGCGTGGTGTTGATTTTTGAAGATGCGGTGCTATGCTACTGTCCGGATTTGTATTGTGGGACATCTAGAAAGCTGATCTAGATCTAAATCCGTTACTGAATAAATTTTTAATTAAAATGTTGTAAGTCTTCTGCACCGATAATAATAATAATGCTGGACACTTTCACATATCAGTATCTAGCCACAACAGTCAACTAGTAAGACTACATAACTGATATACTTACTACATTTTTTTTTTGTAAATTTAAATATTTTACATGGAAAATATCCCACTGTACCACATAGATCGTCATCAATCATCAAAGTAGTTATATCATTGTACGGTACTAATGGAACGTCCCATATTTTTTGTTGGTTTAAGGACAAAAACTATTGGACGTATCCTACTACTATCAAAAACGCGAAAGTTTGTGAGGATGGATGTTTGTTACTCTTTCACGCAAAAACTAGTTACTAAACGTATTTTAATGGAACTTTCCATTAATACAGCTTATACATCAGAATAACACATATAGGCTACTTTTTATCCGGGCACCACGCGGGCGAAGCCGTGGGCAGAGGCTAGTGTGTACATATATATTACAGTATATGTATTTCATCGGAAATTGATTATGTAGCCAAATTAAATAATACACTTACCGTTCTAATGCTAGCCTGTAGAATATCATTTTGACTTATATTTTACTGTTTCGTTGTAATTTAATGTGTCGTTTTAATTTACTGTTTCGTCTAAAAATATCACTTTCACTGTATTTTTAGTAACTAGGTTACTTTATTATAACCCTTTCCAACGAGTTGTCTTTTCTACAATTAATTTAATACTAACATTTAAGACTGCACATATCAATTTAGGTAAATGGTATAAATAATTATCATTAAGACGTCATTAGTTAAGTTATCAAATGATTTTCGGTTATACCATTATTTCATTGATTTGGAATGACGAATACATTCCTATTAAAAAAAAAATCAATTGCACTTGCAGACTTGGTAACTATATGAACCGATCACAGCTGGTGAATTACACTTGCAGACTTGGTTAAATATAGAATAGGTAACTATATGAACCGACCACAGCTGGTGAATTGCACTTGCAGACTTGGTTATATATAGAATAACTATATGAACCGATCACAGCTGGTGAATTACACTTGCAGACTTGGTTAAATATAGAATAGGTAACTATATGAACCGACCACAGCTGGTGAATTGCACTTGCAGACTTGGTTAAATATAGAATAGGTAACTATATGAACCAACCACAGCTGGTGAATTGCACTTGCAGAATTGGTTATATATAGAATAACTATATGAACCGACCACAGCTGGTGAAGAAAGTTTCTCGAATAATCTATTGATGCCTTCGATTCCCGCTATGTGACAAATATTTGCAAATTCTGCAGATATTTGTTCCGGATCTAGGTATTGTTGTGCCACGGTACTCGTAGTTCCTGATACCTATGACACAGGGAATCCAAGTGTGGGGTCAGGACTATGTATGTTTTTGTTGGGCGTGACCTTAAATGTTGCGGGTCGGTGGATAGACGTGGTCTAAGATCGTACGTCATGGCACTCTTTAGGACTATGTATAGCAGTGGTGTAGGCTAGCGACGATATCAAATATATTTTGACGACCTCTGTGGCGCAGTGGGCGAAGGCCCGTTTGAGACGCAGAAGGTTGCGGGTTCGATTCCCGCCGCGGGACAAATGTTTGCATCTACAAATATTTGTCTCGGGATCTGGGTGTTTTCTATGTATAAAATGTATGTATTTACAAAAATAAAGTATGTAAGTAGTATCAGTCATGTAGTTCCCATAATACAAGCTCTGCTTACTTTCGGGCTAGATGAGGCTGTGTGAAAAATGTCCAGCATTATATTTCATGAATGACGTCATGTGTAAGGAACTTTGCCCTCTGGTACAAGAGTCGAGGGCGATCTGGTAGCGATCACATCAGAAATTCTGAGAGCTACTATCAATTTTTACCCGACTACAGCTAAATAAATTATGCCTTTAACGGTAATAAAAAAGATAAAAGATAATTTATTGCAAGAAATACATGTTGGTGTTTTAGGTATAAATGTGATACAATGTATTTTTACCATCAATGCAATGTTTTTTTGCAAAGGTTGATTAAAATGTATGATTCAAATTAAAGACAGAAAATATCAATTAAAAATGTTATAAAAACAATGTTTATCTGTTATTTTCTACTTCTAGCGGTACGTGACAAATTCCCGTCTAACAATATGACTACTTGTCGTTCTTCTTTCGTGTAAACGTTACTACAATTAAAATGTTACTAAGAATATATTTGGCTTCATATTAGTTTTTTTTTATTGTAATAGGTCCTTTACCTATGAAATTGACGTTTTGTCGAACTGGAAATTCTAAATTCAAATAAACATGTTATTCGTTTTTCAAAAACAGTTATTTATTAGTTTTTTAAGGTTTTTTATACTTCCAATTTCATTACGTTTGCAGCCGTGGACTCTAAGAAAACTAGCGTTATTTTCGAAAATAATTTGCAGCGTTAAAACAATGCATCTCAAACGGAACGCAATATTAACGACGTGTATGGACCTAACACTGACCCTCTGTTGACGACCTCTGTGGCGCAGTGGGCAAAGGCCCGCCTGAGACGCAGAAGGTTGCGGGTTCGATTCCCGTCGCGGGACAAATGTTTGCATCTGCAAATATTTGTCTCGGGTCTGGGTGTTTTTCTATCTAAAATAAGTATGTATTTACAAAAAATAATGTATATAAAGTAGTATATCAGTCATGTAGTTCCCATAACACAAGCTCTGTGGGGCTAAATGATGCGGTGTGAAAAATGTCCAGCATTAAAAAAAAACTATCTATTATACAAGTTGTCCAGAAAGGGTATCGGGTATTTGTTTTCGCGCCATATTCGAAACGGGGCGTCTAAAGGGAGCGGGGAGGGGTTCGTGGCGTCCGCCATTTTGTGAAGTTTTAGTCACGATGGAACAGTACGATAATACGCTCGTACGCATTTTGCGTACGAGCGTATTATCGTAATGGTGATTCAATAGTGACTGCTCAACGTCTCTATCGTGTGGAATATCGTACACGCCACGCGCCAAGTGACGATAGCATTAGGAAATGGATCAGGATGTTCGAGAATACAGGTGCGACAGTTAAAATTCAAAACTCTGGTCGTCCTCGTTCAGTTCGCGATGAAGAAACAATTAAAGAAGTTGAGGCGTCGGTTCGTCAAAATCCGTCTTTATCCATCCGAAAGCGAAGCCAAGCGTTGAACATCAAAAAATCGTCTTTACATTCGATTTTAAAGAAAGACTTACATCTAAAAGCCTATAAAATTCAATTGGTTCAAGAATTAAAGGATACGGACTATGCTAATCGACTGAATTTTGCGAACGAAATGCTGCAGCGATTTAACAACTTTAACAACATACTGTTCAGTGACGAAGCAAATTTTCACCTGAATGGTCATGTTAATAAGCAGAATTGTCGGTACTGGGCAGTGGAGAATCCGAGACGAAAGCATGAACGACCCCTGCATAGCCCAAAGGTCGTTGTTTGGGACGCTATGTGTGCTAAAGGCATAGTTGGTCCTTATTTTCATGAAGATCAACGAGGCCAAGCAATTAATGTGAATAGTGACCGTTATTGCGATATGTTGCGAATTTTTTTGGTCCCAGAGTTGCAGGAGTTTGCAGGTTTCAACTCAAGAACGTGGTTCCAGCAAGATGAGGCCACTTGCCATACCTCAAATGACTCAATGGAAGTTGTCAACGAATTATTCCCTAATAAAGGTATTTCGCGAAGGGGTAACATCAACTGGCCTCCCAGAAGCCCCGACCTTAGCCCGCTTGACTATTTTGCATGGGGATACCTTAAAAGTAAGGTTTATCAAAATAATCCGACGAATCTAACCCAGTTGAAGCAAAACATCAGGTCAGAAATGGCAGCAATATCGATAGCTATGTGTCAACGTGTTATCGCCAATCTTCGTTCCCGTTTAGAAGAGTGCCAGCAACGTAACGGTCATCATTTGGATAACATCATCTTTTCCAAATAATTCTCTAATTCATATGCTAATAATAAACAATAAACTTTTTTATTGCATACAACTTTTGTTTTATTGAACTTACAAATACCCGATGATACCCTTTCTGGACACCTTGTACATTCAATCTTGCATTCTAAAAATTTTTGTTCTCACAAATGAACATCATCGACGGCCGGAAAACAAGATTAATAATGATAAATTGAAAGCCGATACAACTCCAACTATGGCTGAGCTAGCTTCGGCTTTTGATATTAGCGTCATAACATTATTGTACCATTTGTGGCAAATCTGTAAAGTGAAGAAGCTACCTCAGTTTGTAGTTTCTAATACAAAACGGTAATTTCATTGATAATAACCTTATACAACGTATATTATACAAGCGGCGATGGGCTTGCAACCTGTCACGTGGAATGCTTACTACTTGCAAAACGCGGGCATGTACCAAATGTAATGTTTGGACGTGCCTCTGACTACCCCCTACTTGGTATCCTCAAAGATCTACTCATTGAGTATGTATCTGAGGACGTCCACCATGGAGAAGACAGTCGTGAGCGTGTTTTTTTTTTTTTTTTACAACGTAAGTATTAAAGAATCATGTAACTTAAGTGTATCTTGGTCAACCATGGTCATAAATAAGTAACAATGTATATTTTGTTCACGACTGTTTTCGGATTTGCTTCTAGACAAACAGACGACCATGTAGAATAATACTACTCTATAGTAGTTTCTGAAGTCGTATTAATGATCTCGTAGACATTCGAGATGCATTTACGTAATTGCGAAAATACTCATCGACGTTGTGAGAACAGCATCTGCAGCTAAACTTATCTTCAACATAACAATAAAATGTGGTTTCTCTAACTTAAGTCTAAATATTCAGGAGATCTCAACTCTCTCTAGTCGTAGCTCAAGCTAAATAGCTTTGTAACTTTTTTTTTTTAAATAGGTACATTTATTCATACAACTATGTACAAGTAGGTATATACAAAAAATACAGATGAAACAGCTAGCTATCTAAAGACCGTTGCAAACGATCTATAGATTGCTCAACTGATCCAGATTTTCCACTACCAGGCTTTGTAACTTAGATAATATATTATGTATCTTATCTTTTTTGAATTAAAATGTTATATATGAAGACCAATAGTTCTCGTGGGTCTAAAGATAAGTTAAAATATATTTTATTTCAAACTAGCTGTGTCACGGTCGCCCTCGGCTCCGACGTACCGCGTCGCATTGCCTACCGAGTTATTACTTCTTTTGCTCGACTTCTAAGAGTCTTAGGGTGACATAAAATTATAAGCTTCACTTGTGCACAATGTGTTGGCTAAGATGCAGGAGGTGCGGGTTCGATTCCCGCTGCAGGACAAAGTTTTGCAGATATTTGTTCCAGGTCTTTGTTTTGAAGTACCATGGTACTCGTAGTTCCTGATACCCACGAGACAGGAAATCCTAGTGTGCCGTCAGGGCTATAATTATTGTGTTTACTTTTTTTTTAAATTTCGAGGAAATATTGTCATTACTTTCGAAAAAAGAACACGCGAAGTACCCTATTTAAGAACAAAGCATCAGTTTTGAATTTAGAACAAAAAACACACCGGAAATGTTATATGGAAATCCATTGCCGGCGTGTTAGGTGCACGCCTAATGCACCCTGGACGCCGACTTTTTTATTTCCATGCATTTTTAAATCTTTATATATGCCTTAGTGAAATTGGCAATTGCCGGTCTCGTATCAATGAAGGCCGAGCATCGACCTGCAACTGCCTATTCTTGCAGCCTCTTCAATAATGTACTATTTATCGACTGATCCGGTCTCGTGTGACAGTCATTATTATTGACTCTGTTTTAGGACAGTTGTATTGTTAAATAGACGTCAATTCTATTACAGGTCAATTTTATTGTTAAATAATAATAATAAAAATAATGATTTATTCAGCCAAATTGTAGTATTTTATCTATATATTGTTGAGTCCCTATCTCCGTGAGCTGTGGCCCAGGAAACAGTTCTCTCTCAATTTAATTAAACACAGTAAATAATACTTAGATAAATAGGCGTCAATTGTCTTGCAGGAGTTAGACAGCCTTTATCAATTTAAGCTGCGTTAAATTCCCTTCAGCTAACGATATCAGAGTTTGCGCGACTCAATTCAACGGAACTGGAGGCAATTTGCACAAATTGTAACTACGTACGAGTTGCACTCAGGCGACTGAAACTCCTAATGCTTTGGTGGCCTTGGCAATGCGTCATTATCTATATTGAGTTCTATTATGTACTACTAAAGTGGCAAATAATAATACGGCTTACACAGGTGAATCACTAACCAAAAGTGGTTTGTGATTATCGAGACCTGTGGACATTTGCAATACCAGAGGTATAGCTCGCGCGTTGCTGACTTGGAGACATTAGGCTGAAGAGTCTCAGGGGTCTGTAATTTTACCGGCATCCTGAGTTTATTACTATACTAGCTTCTGCCCACGTGGTACCCGGATAAAAGTAGACTATGTGTTATTCTGATGTATAAGCTATATTACTGTAAAGTTTCATCAAAATCAGTTGAGTAGTTTTTGCGTGAAAGAGTAACAGACGTTCATTCTCACAAACTTTCGCGTTTATAATTGTAGTAGGAAAGACTGTATCTCACACAAACATCCAATCAAACAATCATTTTATGAACTCAAACACAATCTTCATTAAACATACACATACACTTATCAGATGTCTTCACACTTCACAAACAAACACTACACTTCACACCAATGTATTAAAACTTTAATCGCCTTACCTTGTATAGTCTTATAATATCTGTGGCCTTACAAAATAACTATTAAAATAGACGAAAATAAGAGCGAAAGCTTTAACGAAAAGTATTTTTTAAATTAATAAAGAGATTATATTATTATTAAAATGATGTTTCTTTTGGAAACGCAATAAAATAATTTGTATTGCACCTTTTCTAAATAAATAAATAATGCTGGATATATTTTCACACAACGTCATCTAGCCCCAAACTAAGCATAGCTTGTACTGTGGGAAGCTTCATAACTGATTGTTAATACATACATATTATACACAGAAAATACCCAGACCCGAGACAGATTATACAAACATTTATCCCGCGGCGGGAATCGAACCCGCAACCTTTTGCGTCTCAGGCGGGCCATCGTCCACTGCGCCACAGAGGTCGCCATAAATATGGTTTTTCTGGGTCAATTTGAGGCTGAAAATTCTATTTGCATAAACCGTACACTGGTTGTTAATTCCCGAAATCTTTTGAGCGAGGTTTTTTTGTCATAAGCCGCATCGATTGAAAGGGTTATTTAGCTTTTTTAAATCTTTATGTTCTTTGTCTCCATCCCCTTAAGTCTTTACGTCAAGCGGCGCAAAATTGTAGACACTAGTAAATTACTACTGCAATAATCACGCGCTAAGCCCGTTGGTTCCAGCATACTGGACATTGATGGTGGCAAGGGCTTGCTTAACGATATTCAGAGGAAATAATGATGGAATAATCTGCAAGCGAAGAATTTGGTAGGAAATACCATGAGCATTGGTCTACCACACTGCCGCATGAACTGCGATAGGGCTCACAGATAGGAGGCACCTAATCGTGGCACTATCGCTATCGAGCTGCGTGGTGTTGATTTTTGAAGATGCGGTGCTATGCTACTGTCCGGATTTGTATTGTGGGACATCTAGAAAGCTGATCTAGATCTAAATCCGTTACTGAATAAATTTTTAATTAAAATGTTGTAAGTCTTCTGCACCGATAATAATAATAATGCTGGACACTTTCACATATCAGTATCTAGCCACAACAGTCAACTAGTAAGACTACATAACTGATATACTTACTACATTTTTTTTTTGTAAATTTAAATATTTTACATGGAAAATATCCCACTGTACCACATAGATCATCATCAATCATCAAAGTAGTTATATCATTGTACGGTACTAATGGAACGTCCCATATTTTTTGTTGGTTTAAGGACAAAAACTATTGGACGTATCCTACTACTATCAAAAACGCGAAAGTTTGTGAGGATGGATGTTTGTTACTCTTTCACGCAAAAACTAGTTACTAAACGTATTTTAATGGAACTTTCCATTAATACAGCTTATACATCAGAATGACACATATAGGCTACTTTTTATCCGGGCACCACGCGGGCGAAGCCGTGGGCAGAGGCTAGTGTGTACATATATATTACAGTATATGTATTTCATCGGAAATTGATTATGTAGCCAAATTAAATAATACACTTACCGTTCGAATGCTAGCCTGTAGAATATCATTTTGACTTATATTTTACTGTTTCGTTGTAATTTAATGTGTCGTTTTAATTTACTGTTTCGTCTAAAAATATCACTTTCACTGTATTTTTAGTAACTAGGTTACTTTATTATAACCCTTTCCAACGAGTTGTCTTTTCTACAATTAATTTAATACTAACATTTAAGACTGCACATATCAATTTAGGTAAATGGTATAAATAATTATCATTAAGACGTCATTAGTTAAGTTATCAAATGATTTTCGGTTATACCATTATTTCATTGATTTGGAATGACGAATACATTCCTATTAAAAAAAAAATCAATTGCACTTGCAGACTTGGTAACTATATGAACCGATCACAGCTGGTGAATTACACTTGCAGACTTGGTTAAATATAGAATAGGTAACTATATGAACCGACCACAGCTGGTGAATTGCACTTGCAGACTTGGTTATATATAGAATAACTATATGAACCGATCACAGCTGGTGAATTACACTTGCAGACTTGGTTAAATATAGAATAGGTAACTATATGAACCGACCACAGCTGGTGAATTGCACTTGCAGACTTGGTTAAATATAGAATAGGTAACTATATGAACCAACCACAGCTGGTGAAGAAAGTTTCTCGAATAATCTATTGATGCCTTCGATTCCCGCTATGTGACAAATATTTGCAAATTCTGCAGATATTTGTTCCGGATCTAGGTATTGTTGTGCCACGGTACTCGTAGTTCCTGATACCTATGACACAGGGAATCCAAGTGTGGGGTCAGGACTATGTATGTTTTTGTTGGGCGTGACCTTAAATGTTGCGGGTCGGTGGATAGACGTGGTCTAAGATCGTACGTCATGGCACTCTTTAGGACTATGTATAGCAGTGGTGTAGGCTAGCGACGATATCAAATATATTTTGACGACCTCTGTGGCGCAGTGGGCGAAGGCCCGTTTGAGACGCAGAAGGTTGCGGGTTCGATTCCCGCCGCGGGACAAATGTTTGCATCTGCAAATATTTGTCTCGGGATCTGGGTGTTTTCTATGTATAAAATGTATGTATTTACAAAAATAAAGTATGTAAGTAGTATCAGTCATGTAGTTCCCATAATACAAGCTCTGCTTACTTTAGGGCTAGATGAGGCTGTGTGAAAAATGTCCAGCATTATATTTCATGAATGACGTCATGTGTAAGGAACTTTGCCCTCTGGTACAAGAGTCGAGGGCGATCTGGTAGCGATCACATCAGAAATTCTGAGAGCTACTATCAATTTTTACCCGAGTACAGCTAAATATATTATGCCTTTAACGGTAATAAAAATGATAAAAGATAATTTATTGCAAGAAATACATGTTGGTGTTTTAGGTATAAATGTGATACAATGTATTTTTACCATCAATGCAATGTTTTTTTACAAAGGTAGATTAAAATGTATGATTCAAATTAAAGAGAGAAAATATCAATTAAAAATGTTATAAAAACAATGTTTATCTGTTATTTTCTACTTCTAGCGGTACGTGACAAATTCCCGTCTAACAATATGACTACTTGTCGTTCTTCTTTCGTGTAAACGTTACTACAATTAAAAAGAATATATTTGGCTTTATATTAGTTTTTTTTATTGTAATAGGTCATTTACCTATGAAATTGCCGTTTTGTCGAACTGGAAATTCTAAATTCAAATAAACATGTTGTTCGTTTTTCAAAAACAGTTATTTATTAGTTTTTTAAGGTTTTTTATACTTCCAATTTCATTACGTTTGCAGCCGTGGACTCTAAGAAAACTAGCGTTATTTCCGAAAATAATTTGCAGCGTTGAAACAATGCATCTCAAACGGAACGCAATATTAACGACGTGTATGGACCTAACACTGACCCTCTGTTGACGACCTCTGTGGCGCAGTGGGCGAAGGCCCGCCTGAGACGCAGAAGGTTGCGGGTTCGATTCCTGTCGCGGGACAAATGTTTGCATCTGCAAATATTTGTCTCGGGTCTGGGGTCTATCTATAATAAGTATGTATTTACAAAAAAAAATGTATTTAAAGTAGTATATCAGTCATGTAGTTCCCATAACACAAGCTCTGTGGGGCTAGATGATGCGGTGTGAAAAATGTCCAGCATTAAAAAAAAAAACACTATCAACCAATGAACAATCTATTATAGATTCAATCTTGCATTCTAAAAATGTTGATCTCACAAATGAACCTCATGGACGGCCGGAAAACAAGATTAAAAATAATAAATTGAATGCAGATACAACTCCAATACGGCTGAACTAGCTTCGGCTTTGGATATTAGCGTCATAACATTATTGGACCATTTTTGGCAAATCTGTAAAGTGAAGAAACTAAATCAGTTTGTAGTTTCTAACACAAAACTGTAATTTCATTGGTAATAACCTTATAAAACGTATATTATACAAGCGGCGATGGGCTTGCAACCTGTCACGTGGAATGCTTACTACTTGCAAAACGCGGGCATGTACCAAATGTAATGACGTGCCTCTGACTACCCCCTACTTGGTATCCTCAAAGATCTACTCACTGAGTATGTATCTGAGGATGTCCACCATGGGGAAGACAGTCGTGAGCGTGTTTTTTTTTTTTGTAAGTATTAAAGAATTATGTAACTTAAGTGTATCTTAGTCAACCATGGTCATAAATCAGTAACAATGTATATTTTTTTCATGACAGTTTTCGGACTTGCTTCTAGACAAACAGACGACCATGTAGACAAAAAATGATAGGTGTCAAGGGACACCCGGATGGAACGAAGTTCCTTTCGATTAGTTAGTGAAGGAATTGTAATAAATTTTTTTTTTTAGCAAGCTAACTTAAAAATAATAATAATAATAAAATAAATGAAAATATCTGGCTTGATTTCTATAAGAGAGAGAGAGAGAGAGAGAGACAGAGAAACATGCGCACGCCGCACAGCTTACAATAGCTTACTATAGCAAAAAGTGTCGTTACAACTTTTCGTGAGAATTTTTTCCGTCTAGCCCCCTTTCACAACGCGCGATAAAGAACTTCGTTCCAATAATACTACTCTATAGTAGTTTCTGAAGTCGTATTAATGATCTCGTAGACATTCGAGATGCATTTACCTAATTGCGAAAATACTCATCGACGTTGTGAGAACAGCATCTGTAGCTAAACTTATCTTCGACATAACAATAAAATGTGGTTTCTCTAACTTAAGTCTAAATATTCAGGAGATCTCAACTCTCTCTAGTCGTAGCTCAAGCTAAATAGCTTTGTAACTTTTTTTTTTTTTAGGTACATTTATTCATACAACTATGTACAAGTAGGTATATACAAAAAATACAGATGAAACAGCTAGCTATCTAAAGACCGTTGCAAACGATCTATAGATAGCTCAACTGATCCAGATCACTACCAGGCTTTGTAACTTAGATAATATATTATGTATCTTATCTTTTTTGAATTAAAATGTTATATATGACGACCAATAGTTCTCGTGGGTCTAAAGATAAGATAAAATATCATTTATTTCAACGTCACGGTCGCCCTCGGCTCCGACGTACCACCGAGATTGCCCACCGAGTTATTACTTCTTTTGCTCGACTTCTAAGAGTCTTAGGGTGACATAAAATTATAAGCTTCATTTGTGCACAATGTGTTGGCTAAGACGTCACAGGTGCGGGTTCGATTCCCGCTGCAGGACAAAGTTTTGCAGATATTTGTTCCAGGTCTTTGTTTTGAAGTACCATGGTACTCGTAGTTCCTGATATCCACGACACAAGAAATCCTAGTGTGCCGTCAGGGCTATAATTATTGTGTTTACTTTTTTTTTAAATTGCGAGGAAATATTGTCATTACTTTCGAAAATAGAACACGCGAAGTACCCTATTTAAGTACAAAGCATCAGTTTTGAATTTATAACGAAAAACGCGCAGGAAATGTTATATGGAAATCCATTGCCGGCGTGTTAGGTGCACGCCTAATGCACCCAGGACGCCGACTTTTTTATTTCCATGCATTATTTTTTAGAAAATCTTTATATATGCCTCAGCGAAAATGCCAATTGCCGGTCTCGTATCAATGAAGGCCGAGCATCGACCTGCAACTGCCTATTCTTGCAGCCTCTGCAATAATGTACTATTTATCGACTGATCCGGTCTCGTGTGACAGTCATTATTATTGACTCTGTTTTAGGACAGTTGTATTGTTAAATAGACGTCAATTGTATTACAGGTCAATTTTATTGTTAAATAATAATAATAAAAATAATGATTTATTCAGCTAAATTGTAGTATTTCATCTATATATTGTTGAGTCCCTATCTCCGTGAGCTGTGGCCCAGGAAACAGTTCTCTCTCAATTTAATTAAACACAGTAAATAATACTTAGATAAATAGGCGTCAATTGTCTTGCAGGAGTTAGACAGCCTTTATCAATTTAAGCTGCGTTAAATTCCCTTCAGCTAACGATATCAGAGTTTGCGCGACTCAATTCAACGGAACTGGAGGCAATTTGCACAAATTGTAACTACGTACGAGTTGCACTCAGGCGACTGAAACTCCTAATGCTTTGGTGGCCTTGGCAATGCGTCATTATCTATATTGAGTTCTATTATGTACTACTAAAGTGGCAAATAATAATACGGCTTACACAGGTGAATCACTAACCAAAAGTGGTTTGTGATTATCGAGACCTGTGGACACTTGCAATACCAGAGGTAAAGCTCGCGCGTTGCTGACTCGGAGACATTAGGCTGAAGAGTCTCAGGGGTCTGTAATTTTACCGGCATCCAGAGTTTATTACTATACTAGCTTCTGCCCACGGCTTCGCCCACGTGGTACCCGGATAAAAGTAGACTATGTGTTATTCTGATGTATAAGCTATATTACTGTAAAGTTTCATCAAAATCAGTTGAGTAGTTTTTGCGTGAAAGAGTAACAAATATTCATCCTCACAAACTTTCGCGTTTATAATAGTAGTAGGATAGACTGTGTCTCACACAAACATCCAATCAAACAATCATTTTATAAATTCTCATTAAACATACACTTATCAGATGTCTTTACACTTACAGTTCACAAACACACACTACAATTCAAACCAATGTATTAAAACTTTCATCGCCTTGATTACCTTACATAGTCTTATAATATCTGTGGCCTTACAAAATAACTATTAAAATAGACCTAAGCAAGAGCGAAAGCTTTAATGAAAAGTATATTTTAATTAAAAAGAAGATTTTAATATTATTAAAATGATGTTTATTTTGGAAACGCAATAAAATCATTTGTATTGCACCTTTTCTAAATAAATAAATAATGCTGGATATTTTTTCACACAACGTCATCTAGCCCAAACTAAGCATAGCTTGTAAGTACTATGGGAACTACATAACTGATTATAATACTTATATACGTTTTTTTTATAAATACATACATATTGTACACAGAAATTACCCAGACCCGAGACAGATTATACAAACATTTATCACGCGGCGAGAATCGAACCCGCAACCTTTTGCGTCTAAGGCGGGCTTTCGTCCACTGCGCCACAGAGGTCGCCATAAATATGTTTTTTCTGGGTAAATTTGCGGCTGAAAAATTCTATCAGCTTAATCACATAAGTGCCTAAGTTTTATCACCCTCGTTGATCCATGAAAGGGTTGGTATCAAGAGATTTTTCTCAGTGAAAGCATGGCTATGAATAATGTGGTGTTTGATCCAATACAATGTGTTTCCATCTATTCCAATGTGGGTAGTTTTGTATGCCTATGTATAAATACCGTCAAGGTGAAATAAACATTCTGTCTACTCCGGGACTGTCTGACTGACTGTATTCTGTCTACATACTTGCGGGAGCAATTGTTTTATTGTTTCACACGGTGTTTTATTGTGCTCCCGCAAATCTAATATTCTCCAGTGGCGACGAGGATTAAACCAAGAATTCGCGTAATACGTAACTGTAATTAGTGCATACGAACATACAATGTCGGTTGGAAAAATTAGAGTTTGATGTTGTTTCGGGCAATTTGACTTTATACTGCGGGCGGGTCGAGATGTACTTTCGCGCGAACGCAATCAAGGAGGAACTTAAGCTACCTACGTTAATTTTCCTTGTGGATAGTGTGTACGAATTGATGGTCAATTTGTGCAATCCAAAGAAGCCCACGGATCTCAGCTACGAAGAACTCATAACCATTGTTCGTGAACATTTGCAACCAAAACCATCCATCATGGCGGAACGCTATCGGTTTCGACAAAGACGTCAAGAAGCCGGCGAGAGCATTGTTCAATATCTAACTATCTTGAAGAAGCTCGCAAAGGATTGCGAGTTTAAAGAAACGTTAACGGACAATTTGCGAGACCAGTTTGTGTGTGGAGTGAGCAGCGATCTAATCAGACAGAGGCTATTTTCGGAACCTGAGTTGACGTATGCCAAGGCTCTCACATTGGCCACGGCGCTGGAGGCTGCGGAAAGAGACGCGGCGGCCGTGGATTCAACGGCAGCGTCCGCCAGCACAAGCGCTGTGCATGCGTTGCGAGCGTCAGCGGCGCGCGGCGCCGGCGAAAGGTTCTATAACTCAACGCGGAGCAATAAGTCGTCGGCGGCGTCGGCATATTCATCAACGAGCCGACCGCACGGATGCAAAGCATGCGGAGGGCAGCACCAGTGGGATGGGTGCCGATACAAAAATTTTGTATGCAGTAGTTGCCGTAATAAGGGTCACCTAAGAAGGGTTTGCCCGCACAAAAATAAAGATAACGGCGGGAAGGCAGTTTACCGGCGCGGCGCGGGCAGTGTTGGTGATGATGGGCGGTACCAGGCTGGCGTGCATCATGTACACCCGGACGATGCCAGCGAGGGGTCATCCTCGGAGGTGGAGGTGGGGGAGCCATTGTTCCCCATGGCGCTAGGCGACTACAAGCCGGTGAGTCTGGACCTTATAGTGAATGGACGTAAACTTAGAATGGAAGTAGACACAGGATCGCCTGGGTCATGCATTAGCAAGAAAACTTATGACACTTTGTTTAGTGATGTCCAATTAGAAAGGTCAAAGTACGTGTTTCTTTTTTACGATGGAAAATCTAAAGTGAGGCCATTAGGTGTTATGAAGGCAAATATTAATTTTAACGGCCAAGAGAAGTTTTTAGAGTTATTTGTTGTAGACAAAGCCGTGACAACATTAATAGGTAGACAGTGGCTTGCAGAACTAGGAATACAGATACCTATTTTACAATGTAGCAACGTCAGTAATAATTTTAAGATCGAGCTAGTTAATGAAGTGCTCCGGGGTATGCTTGACAGATATAAAGATATAAAGCGCGCCATTTTTTTTTTGGTTTTTATCGTTTAACTTATTGTTTTACCTTTGTCCTGATCTTTTGATTATAGTGCTGACTGTTCAAATCGTGCATCGGCCTCGTTATTCTACCCCAAAGAACCTCAGAGAGAAGACGTTTTACATTAATATACCTAATCTGTGAGTTTAATTCAGGTAATATTTACCACAACAATTGTTTTGGGATAGAATATTCGGAATTCATGTAGTAAATAACTTAAAACGAGTTAGTAATTAATATTTAATCAGTGAAATAGTAACAAAGACGTCTTTTTCTTCTTCCCCGGAAGTACATACTTTCCTCTCTCTAACCAAGGACTCATACTAATATTCGTTGACTTGATAGCGTCCCATAGCGTCTTCACAGTTATACATACTAACAATACTGTCAAAACAATTATTATCCTATCTATCATCGCTATATACTTATCCATCCACTTTGCTATACCATATAGTAATATATTGTACTTTTTCAGTTCTTCACAGGCTGATTCCAAAGCTACGTAGGGTATGGTTAAGCAGACAAGAAGACTTATGAGAGAGAGTAGTGTGGAGACGCAAAGATTCATTGTTCGGTTCATACGCAGCCGAGTTCGATAGATTTCCTTTCTCTGTCGGTGTAGCAGCATGAGCCGATACTCATTCTCTTTGAAGATGTCATCTAGGTGAAGGTACTCTATAATTCTGGAAAGAGAGTTCCTTATTACACATAGTGATTTCAACTGGTTGTAGGGTGTGTACCCCACAATCCTATAAGGTTCGTAGTAGACTGTTAGCAGTAAAAATAGAGAGTAAAATGTTCATTGTTTAATGGTTAAAGTTAATAGTTAAAGTAATGAGTTATGGTCGTGAAGTGACATTGTGACGAGTTACGTTTTGTCGTTTTTGATGGTCGCGAGTAACTGACCGTAATTGGTCAGAATACCACATCATAGCGTAAAATGATGACTCGCGAGAACATGTAGGTATTGTGCGGTTTGCATAAACCGTACACTGGTTGTTAATTCCCGAAATCTTTTGAGCGAGGTTTTTTTGTCATAAGTCGCATCGATTGAAAGGGTTATTTAGCTTTTTTAAATCTTTAAGTAAGTACTTTGTCCCCATCCCCTTGAGTCTTGCCAAGCGGCGCAAAATTGTAGTCACTAGTAAATTACGACTGCAATAATCACGCGCTAAGCCCGTTGGTTCCAGCACACTGGACATTGATGGTGGCAAGGGCTTGCTTAACGATATTCAGAGGAAATAATGATGGAATAATCTGCAAGCGAAGAATTTGGTAGGAAATACCATGAGCATTGGTCGACCACACTGCCCCATGAACTGCGATAGGGCTCACAGATAGGAGGCACCTAATCGTAGCACTATCGCTATCGAGCTGCGTGGTGTTGATTTTTGAAGATGCGGTGCTATGCTACTGTCCGGATTTGTATTGTGGGACATCTAGAAAGCTGATCTAGATCTAAATCCGTTACTGAATAAATTTTTAATTAAAATGTTGTAAGTCTTCTGCACCGATAATAATAATAATAATGCTGGACATTTTCACATATCATAATCTAGCCACAAGAGACATCTAGTAAGACTACATAACTGATATACTACTATTTTTTTGTAAATTTAAATATTTTACATGGAAAACATTCACCCGTGACAAATATTAGCAGATAATAGAAACATTTGTTTCCGACGGGAGTCGAACCCGCAACTCAATGTGTCTCAGGCGGACCTTCGCTCACTGTGCCACAGAGATCGTCATCAATCATCAAAGTAGTTATATCATTGTACGGTACTAATGGAACGTCCCATATTTTTTGTTGGTTTAAGGAAAAAAACTATGGGGATACGTCCCATAGTTTTTTTCTACTACTATTCTACTACTATTAAAAACGCGAAAGTTTGTGAGGATGGATGTTTGTTACTCTTTCACGCAAAAACTAGTTACTAAACGTATTTTAATGGAACTTTCCAGTAACACAGCTTATACATCAGAATAACACATATAGGCTACTTTTTATCCGGGCACCACGCGGGCGAAGCCGTGGGCAGAGGCTAGTGTGTACATATATATTACAGTATATGTATTTCATCGGAAATTGATTATAAAGCCAAATGAAATAATACACTTACCGTTCTAATGCTAGCCTGTAGAATATCATTTTGACTTATATTTTACTGTTTCGTTGTAATTTAATGTGTCGTTTTAATTTACTGTTTCGTGTAAAAATATCACTTTCACTGTTTTTTTAGTAACTAGGTTACTTTATTATAACCCTTTCCAACGAGTTGCCTTTTCTACAATTCATTTAATACTAACATTTAAGACTGCACCTATCAATTTAGGTAAATGGTATAAATAATTATCATTAAGACGTCATTAGTTAAATTATCAAATGATTTTCGGTAATACCATTTCATTGATTTGGAATGACGAATACATTCCTATTAAAAAAATTAACAATAGCACGCAATTGCACTTGCAGACTTGGTTAAATATAGAATAGGTAATTATATGAACCGACCACAGCTGGTGAATTGCACTTGCAGACTTGGTTAAATATAGAATAGGTAAATATATGAACCGACCACAGCTGGTGAATTGCACTTGCAGACTTGGTTAAATATAGAATAGGTAACTATATGAACCGATCACAGCTGGTGAATTGCACTTGCAGACTTTGTTAAATATAGAATAGGTAACTATATGAACCGACCACAGCTGGTGAATTGCACTTGCAGACTTGGTTAAATATAGAATAGGTAATTATATGAACCGACCACAGCTGGTGAATTGCACTTGCAGACTTGGTTAAATATAGAATAGGTAAATATATGAACCGACCACAGCTGGTGAATTGCACTTGCAGACTTGGTTAAATATAGAATAGGTAACTATATGAACCGATCACAGCTGGTGAATTGCACTTGCAGACTTTGTTAAATATAGAATAGGTAACTATATGAACCGACCACAGCTGGTGAATTGCACTTGCAGACTTGGTTAAATATAGAATAGGTAACTATATGAACCGACCACAGCTGGTGAATTGCACTTGCAGACTTGGTTAAATATAGAATAGGTAACTATATGATCCGACTTTTTTTATAAGACGTGATATTCGTTTTTAAAAACAGTTATTTATTCTTTTTTTAAGGTTTTATCATACTTCCTATTTCATTACTTTTGCAACCATGGACTCTAAGAAAACTAACGTTATTTTCGAAAATGAGTTGCAGCGTTGAAACAATCCATCTCAAACGGAACGCAATATTATCGACGACGTCGTTAATATTGCGTTAAAATTTTTAAAATGCTAGAACCTATAATATATGAACCTATAATAGATTTATCTAATCTATTATAGGTTCATGCATTCTAAAAATTTTGATCTCACAAATGAACCTCTTGGACGGCCGGAAAAAAAGATTAATAATGATAAATTGAAAGCAGATACAACTCCAACTACGGCTGAACTAGCTTCGGCTTTTGATATTAGCGTCATAACAATATTGGACCATTTGTGGCAAATCTGTAAAGTGAAGAAGCTACCTCAGTTTGTAGTTTCTAAAACAAAACGGTAATTTCATTGGTAATAACCTTATACAACGTATATTATACAAGCGGCGATGGGCTTGCAACCTGTCACGTGGAATGCTTACTACTTGCAAAACGCGGGCATGTACCGAATGTAATGTTTGGACGTTCCTCTGACTACCCCCTACTTGGTATCCTCAAAGATCTACTCACTGAGTATGTATCTGAGGATGTCCACCATGGGGAAGACAGTCGTGAGCGTGTTTTTTTTTTTTTACAACTTAAATATTAAAGAATCATGTAACTTAAGTGTATCTTGGTCAACAATGGTCATAAATCAGTAACAATGTATATTTTTTTCATGACAGTTTTCGGACTTGCTTCTAGACAAACAGACGACCATGTAGACAAAAAATGAGAGGTGTCAAGGGACACCCGGATAGAACGAAGTTCCTTTCGATTAATTAGTGAAGGAATTGTATTTTTTTTTTTTTTTTAGCATGCCAACTTAAAAATAATAATAATAATAAAATAAATTAAAATATCTGGCTTGATTTCTATAAGAGAGAGAGAGAGAGACAGACAGAGAAACATGCGCACGCCGCACAGCTTACAATAGCTTACTATAGCAAAAAGTGTCGTTACAACTTTTCGTGAGAATTTTTTCCGTCTAGCCCCCTTTCACAACGCGCGATAAAGAACTTCGTTCCAATAATACTACTCTATAGTAGTTTCTGAAGTCGTATTAATGATCTCGTAGACATTCGAGATGCATTTACCTAATTGCGAAAATACTCATCGACGTTGTGAGAACAGCATCTGTAGCTAAACTTATCTTCGACATAACAATAAAATGCGGTTTCTCTAACTTAAGTCTAAATATTCAGGAGATCTCAACTCTCTCTAGTCGTAGCTCAAGCTAAATAGCTTTGTAACTTTTTTTTTTTTTAGGTACATTTATTCATACAACTATGTACAAGTAGGTATATACAAAAAATACAGATGAAACAGCTAGCTATCTAAAGACCGTTGCAAACGATCTATAGATAGCTCAACTGATCCAGATCACTACCAGGCTTTGTAACTTAGATAATATATTATGTATCTTATCTTTTTTGAATAAAAATGTTATATATGAAGACCTATAGTTCTCGTGAGCCTTAAGATAAGATAAAAGATCATTTATTTCAAACTAGCTATGTCACGGTCGCTCTCGGCTCCGACGTACCGCGTCGCATTGCCCACCGAGTTATTACTTCTATTGCTCGGCTCCTTAGAGTCTTAGGGTGACATAAAATTATAAGCTTCACTTGTGCACAATGTGTTGGCTAAGACGCAAGAGGTGTGGGTTTGATTCCCGCTGCAGGACAAAGTTTTGCAGATATTTGTTCCAGGTCTTTCTTTTGAAGTACCATGGTACTCGTAGTTCCTGATACCCACGACAAAGTAAAGCCTAGTGTGCCGTCAGGGCTATAATTATTGTGTTTATTGTGTTTACTTTCGAAAATAGAACACGCGAAGTACCCTATTTAAGTACAAAGCATCAATTTTGAATTTAGAACAAAAAACACAGGAAATTTTATATGGAAATCCATTGACGGCGTTTTAGGTGCACGCCCAATGCACCCAGGACGCCGACTTTTTTATTTCCGTGCATTTTTTTTTGAGAAAATCTTTATATATGCCTTAGTGAAAATGCCAATTGCCGGTCTTGTATCAATGAAGGCCGAGCATCGGCCTGCAACTGCCTATACTAGCAGCCTCTGCAATAATGTACTATTATTTATTGACTGATCCGGTCCCGTGTGACAGGTCTTATTATTTACTCTGTTTTAGGACAGTTGTATTGTTAAATAGGCGTCAATTATATTACAGGTCAATTTTATTGTTAAAAAATAATAATAATAATAATGATTTATTCAGCTAAATTGTAGTATTTCATCTATATATAGTTGAGTCCCTGTCTCCCGGAGAAGCGTGAGCTGTGGCTCAGGAAACAGTTCTCTCTCTAATTAAACACAGTAAATAATACTTAAAAGATAAATAGGCGTCAATTGTATTGCAGGAGTTAGACAGCCTTTCTCAATTTAAGCTGCGTTAAATTCCCTTTAGCTAACGATATCAGAGTTTGCGCGACTCAATTCAACGGAACTGGAGGCAATTTGCACAAATTGAAACTACGTACGAGTTGCACTCAGGCGACTGAAACTCCTAATGCTTTGGTGGCCTTGGCAATGCGTCATTATCTATATTGAGTTCTATTATGTACTACTAAAGTGGCAAATAATAATACGGCTTACGCAGGTGAATCACTAACCAAAAGTGGTTTGTGATTATCGAGACCTGTGGACATTTGCAATACCAGAGGTATAGCTCGCGCGTTGCTGACTCGGAGACATTAGGCTGAAGAGTCTCAGGGGTCTGTAATTTTACCGGCATCCTGAGTTTATTACTATACTAGCTTCTGCCCACGTGGTACCCGGATAAAAGTAGACTATGTGTTATTCTGATGTATAAGCTATATTACTGTAAAGTTTCATCAAAATCAGTTGAGTAGTTTTTGCGTGAAAGAGTAACAGACGTTCATTCTCACAAACTTTCGCGTTTATAATAGTAGTAGGATAGACTGTGTCTCACACAAACATCCAATCAAACAATCATTTTATAAATTCTCATTAAACATACACTTATCAGATGTCTTTACACTTACAGTTCACAAACACACACTACAATTCAAACCAATGTATTAAAACTTTCATCGCCTTGATTACCTTACATAGTCTTATAATATCTGTGGCCTTACAAAATAACTATTAAAATAGACCTAAGCAAGAGCGAAAGCTTTAATGAAAAGTATATTTTAATTAAAAAGAAGATTTTAATATTATTAAAATGATGTTTATTTTGGAAACGCAATAAAATCATTTGTATTGCACCTTTTCTAAATAAATAAATAATGCTGGATATTTTTTCACACAACGTCATCTAGCCCAAACTAAGCATAGCTTGTAAGTACTATGGGAACTACATAACTGATTATAATACTTATATACGTTTTTTTTATAAATACATACATATTGTACACAGAAATTACCCAGACCCGAGACAGATTATACAAACATTTATCACGCGGCGAGAATCGAACCCGCAACCTTTTGCGTCTAAGGCGGGCTTTCGTCCACTGCGCCACAGAGGTCGCCATAAATATGTTTTTTCTGGGTAAATTTGCGGCTGAAAAATTCTATCAGCTTAATCACATAAGTGCCTAAGTTTTATCACCCTCGTTGATCCATGAAAGGGTTGGTATCAAGAGATTTTTCTCAGTGAAAGCATGGCTATGAATAATGTGGTGTTTGATCCAATACAATGTGTTTCCATCTATTCCAATGTGGGTAGTTTTGTATGCCTAAGTATAAATACCGTCAAGGTGAAATAAACATTCTGTCTACTCCGGGACTGTCTGACTGACTGTATTCTGTCTACATACTTGCGGGATCACAATAAAACACCGTGTTTTACACGGTGTTTTATTGTTTCACACGGTGTTTTATTGTGCTCCCGCAAATCTAATATTCTCCAGTGGCGACGAGGATTAAACCAAGAATTCGCGTAATACGTAACTGTAATTAGTGCATACGAACATACAATGTCGGTTGGAAAAATTAGAGTTTGATGTTGTTTCGGGCAATTTGACTTTATACTGCGGGCGGGTCGAGATGTACTTTCGCGCGAACGCAATCAAGGAGGAACTTAAGCTACCTACGTTAATTTTCCTTGTGGGTGATAGTGTGTACGAATTGATGGTCAATTTGTGCAATCCAAAGAAGCCCACGGATCTCAGCTACGAAGAACTCATAACCATTGTTCGTGAACATTTGCAACCAAAACCATCCATCATGGCGGAACGCTATCGGTTTCGACAAAGACGTCAAGAAGCCGGCGAGAGCATTGTTCAATATCTAACTATCTTGAAGAAGCTCGCAAAGGATTGCGAGTTTAAAGAAACGTTAACGGACAATTTGCGAGACCAGTTTGTGTGTGGAGTGAGCAGCGATCTAATCAGACAGAGGCTATTTTCGGAACCTGAGTTGACGTATGCCAAGGCTCTCACATTGGCCACGGCGCTGGAGGCTGCGGAAAGAGACGCGGCGGCCGTGGATTCAACGGCAGCGTCCGCCAGCACAAGCGCTGTGCATGCGTTGCGAGCGTCAGCGGCGCGCGGCGCCGGCGAAAGGTTCTATAACTCAACGCGGAGCAATAAGTCGTCGGCGGCGTCGGCATATTCATCAACGAGCCGACCGCACGGATGCAAAGCATGCGGAGGGCAGCACCAGTGGGATGGGTGCCGATACAAAAATTTTGTATGCAGTAGTTGCCGTAATAAGGGTCACCTAAGAAGGGTTTGCCCGCACAAAAATAAAGATAACGGCGGGAAGGCAGTTTACCGGCGCGGCGCGGGCAGTGTTGGTGATGATGGGCGGTACCAGGCTGGCGTGCATCATGTACACCCGGACGATGCCAGCGAGGGGTCATCCTCGGAGGTGGAGGTGGGGGAGCCATTGTTCCCCATGGCGCTAGGCGACTACAAGCCGGTGAGTCTGGACCTTATAGTGAATGGACGTAAACTTAGAATGGAAGTAGACACAGGATCGCCTGGGTCATGCATTAGCAAGAAAACTTATGACACTTTGTTTAGTGATGTCCAATTAGAAAGGTCAAAGTACGTGTTTCTTTTTTACGATGGAAAATCTAAAGTGAGGCCATTAGGTGTTATGAAGGCAAATATTAATTTTAACGGCCAAGAGAAGTTTTTAGAGTTATTTGTTGTAGACAAAGCCGTGACAACATTAATAGGTAGACAGTGGCTTGCAGAACTAGGAATACAGATACCTATTTTACAATGTAGCAACGTCAGTAATAATTTTAAGATCGAGCTAGTTAATGAAGTGCTCCGGGGTATGCTTGACAGATATAAAGATATAAAGCGCGCCATTTTTTTTTTGGTTTTTATCGTTTAACTTATTGTTTTACCTTTGTCCTGATCTTTTGATTATAGTGCTGACTGTTCAAATCGTGCATCGGCCTCGTTATTCTACCCCAAAGAACCTCAGAGAGAAGACGTTTTACATTAATATACCTAATCTGTGAGTTTAATTCAGGTAATATTTACCACAACAATTGTTTTGGGATAGAATATTCGGAATTCATGTAGTAAATAACTTAAAACGAGTTAGTAATTAATATTTAATCAGTGAAATAGTAACAAAGACGTCTTTTTCTTCTTCCCCGGAAGTACATACTTTCCTCTCTCTAACCAAGGACTCATACTAATATTCGTTGACTTGATAGCGTCCCATAGCGTCTTCACAGTTATACATACTAACAATACTGTCAAAACAATTATTATCCTATCTATCATCGCTATATACTTATCCATCCACTTTGCTATACCATATAGTAATATGTTGTACTTTTTTAGTTCTTCACAGGCTGATTCCAAAGCTACGTAGGGTATGGTTAAGCAAACAAGAAGACTTATGAGAGAGAGTAGTGTGGAGACGCAAAGATTCATTGTTCGGTTCATACGCAGCCGAGTTCGATAGATTTCCTTTCTCTGTCGGTGTAGCAGCATGAGACGATACTCATTCTCTTTGAAGATGTCATCTAGGTGAAGGTACTCTATAATTCTGGAAAGAGAGTTCCTTATTACACATAGTGATTTCAACTGGTTGTAGGGTGTGTACCCCACAATCCTATAAGGTTCGTAGTAGACTGTTAGCAGTAAAAATAGAGAGTTAAATGTTCATTGTTTAATGGTTAAAGTTAATAGTTAAAGTAATGAGTTATGGTCGTGAAGTGACATTGTGACGAGTTACGTTTTGTCGTTTTTGATGGTCGCGAGTAACTGACCGTAATTGGTCAGAATACCACATCATAGCGTAAAATGATGACTCGCGAGAACATGTAGGTATTGTGCGGTTTGCATAAACCGTACACTGGTTGTTAATTCCCGAAATCTTTTGAGCGAGGTTTTTTTGTCATAAGCCGCATCGATTGAAAGGGTTATTTAGCTTTTTTAAATCTTTATGTTCTTTGTCTCCATCCCCTTAAGTCTTTACGTCAAGCGGCGCAAAATTGTAGACACTAGTAAATTACGACTGCAATAATCACGCGCTAAGCCCGTTGGTTCCAGCACACTGGACATTGATGGTGGCAAGGGCTTGCTTAACGATATTCAGAGGAAATAATGATGGAATAATCTGCAAGCGAAGAATTTGGTAGGAAATACCATGAGCATTGGTCTACCACACTGCCGCATGAACTGCGATAGGGCTCACAGATAGGAGGCACCTAATCGTAGCACTATCGCTATCGAGCTGCGTGGTGTTGATTTTTGAAGATGCGGTGCTATGCTACTGTCCGGATTTGTATTGTGGGACATCTAGAAAGCTGATCTAGATCTAAATCCGTTACTGAATAAATTTTTAATTAAAATGTTGTAAGTCTTCTGCACCGATAATAATA
Source organism: Perizoma affinitatum (assembly GCA_961405105.1). Lineage (NCBI taxonomy): Eukaryota > Metazoa > Arthropoda > Insecta > Lepidoptera > Geometridae > Perizoma > Perizoma affinitatum. The sequence goes on from OY560188.1 coordinate 13,472,833, forward strand.
ATAATGCTGGACACTTTCACATATCAGTATCTAGCCACAACAGTCAACTAGTAAGACTACATAACTGATATACTTACTACATTTTTTTTTTGTAAATTTAAATATTTTACATGGAAAATATCCCACTGTACCACATAGATCGTCATCAATCATCAAAGTAGTTATATCATTGTACGGTACTAATGGAACGTCCCATATTTTTTGTTGGTTTAAGGACAAAAACTATTGGACGTATCCTACTACTATCAAAAACGCGAAAGTTTGTGAGGATGGATGTTTGTTACTCTTTCACGCAAAAACTAGTTACTAAACGTATTTTAATGGAACTTTCCATTAATACAGCTTATACATCAGAATAACACATATAGGCTACTTTTTATCCGGGCACCACGCGGGCGAAGCCGTGGGCAGAGGCTAGTGTGTACATATATATTACAGTATATGTATTTCATCGGAAATTGATTATGTAGCCAAATTAAATAATACACTTACCGTTCTAATGCTAGCCTGTAGAATATCATTTTGACTTATATTTTACTGTTTCGTTGTAATTTAATGTGTCGTTTTAATTTACTGTTTCGTCTAAAAATATCACTTTCACTGTATTTTTAGTAACTAGGTTACTTTATTATAACCCTTTCCAACGAGTTGTCTTTTCTACAATTAATTTAATACTAACATTTAAGACTGCACATATCAATTTAGGTAAATGGTATAAATAATTATCATTAAGACGTCATTAGTTAAGTTATCAAATGATTTTCGGTTATACCATTATTTCATTGATTTGGAATGACGAATACATTCCTATTAAAAAAAAAATCAATTGCACTTGCAGACTTGGTAACTATATGAACCGATCACAGCTGGTGAATTACACTTGCAGACTTGGTTAAATATAGAATAGGTAACTATATGAACCGACCACAGCTGGTGAATTGCACTTGCAGACTTGGTTATATATAGAATAACTATATGAACCGATCACAGCTGGTGAATTACACTTGCAGACTTGGTTAAATATAGAATAGGTAACTATATGAACCGACCACAGCTGGTGAATTGCACTTGCAGACTTGGTTAAATATAGAATAGGTAACTATATGAACCAACCACAGCTGGTGAATTGCACTTGCAGAATTGGTTATATATAGAATAACTATATGAACCGACCACAGCTGGTGAAGAAAGTTTCTCGAATAATCTATTGATGCCTTCGATTCCCGCTATGTGACAAATATTTGCAAATTCTGCAGATATTTGTTCCGGATCTAGGTATTGTTGTGCCACGGTACTCGTAGTTCCTGATACCTATGACACAGGGAATCCAAGTGTGGGGTCAGGACTATGTATGTTTTTGTTGGGCGTGACCTTAAATGTTGCGGGTCGGTGGATAGACGTGGTCTAAGATCGTACGTCATGGCACTCTTTAGGACTATGTATAGCAGTGGTGTAGGCTAGCGACGATATCAAATATATTTTGACGACCTCTGTGGCGCAGTGGGCGAAGGCCCGTTTGAGACGCAGAAGGTTGCGGGTTCGATTCCCGCCGCGGGACAAATGTTTGCATCTACAAATATTTGTCTCGGGATCTGGGTGTTTTCTATGTATAAAATGTATGTATTTACAAAAATAAAGTATGTAAGTAGTATCAGTCATGTAGTTCCCATAATACAAGCTCTGCTTACTTTCGGGCTAGATGAGGCTGTGTGAAAAATGTCCAGCATTATATTTCATGAATGACGTCATGTGTAAGGAACTTTGCCCTCTGGTACAAGAGTCGAGGGCGATCTGGTAGCGATCACATCAGAAATTCTGAGAGCTACTATCAATTTTTACCCGACTACAGCTAAATAAATTATGCCTTTAACGGTAATAAAAAAGATAAAAGATAATTTATTGCAAGAAATACATGTTGGTGTTTTAGGTATAAATGTGATACAATGTATTTTTACCATCAATGCAATGTTTTTTTGCAAAGGTTGATTAAAATGTATGATTCAAATTAAAGACAGAAAATATCAATTAAAAATGTTATAAAAACAATGTTTATCTGTTATTTTCTACTTCTAGCGGTACGTGACAAATTCCCGTCTAACAATATGACTACTTGTCGTTCTTCTTTCGTGTAAACGTTACTACAATTAAAATGTTACTAAGAATATATTTGGCTTCATATTAGTTTTTTTTTATTGTAATAGGTCCTTTACCTATGAAATTGACGTTTTGTCGAACTGGAAATTCTAAATTCAAATAAACATGTTATTCGTTTTTCAAAAACAGTTATTTATTAGTTTTTTAAGGTTTTTTATACTTCCAATTTCATTACGTTTGCAGCCGTGGACTCTAAGAAAACTAGCGTTATTTTCGAAAATAATTTGCAGCGTTAAAACAATGCATCTCAAACGGAACGCAATATTAACGACGTGTATGGACCTAACACTGACCCTCTGTTGACGACCTCTGTGGCGCAGTGGGCAAAGGCCCGCCTGAGACGCAGAAGGTTGCGGGTTCGATTCCCGTCGCGGGACAAATGTTTGCATCTGCAAATATTTGTCTCGGGTCTGGGTGTTTTTCTATCTAAAATAAGTATGTATTTACAAAAAATAATGTATATAAAGTAGTATATCAGTCATGTAGTTCCCATAACACAAGCTCTGTGGGGCTAAATGATGCGGTGTGAAAAATGTCCAGCATTAAAAAAAAACTATCTATTATACAAGTTGTCCAGAAAGGGTATCGGGTATTTGTTTTCGCGCCATATTCGAAACGGGGCGTCTAAAGGGAGCGGGGAGGGGTTCGTGGCGTCCGCCATTTTGTGAAGTTTTAGTCACGATGGAACAGTACGATAATACGCTCGTACGCATTTTGCGTACGAGCGTATTATCGTAATGGTGATTCAATAGTGACTGCTCAACGTCTCTATCGTGTGGAATATCGTACACGCCACGCGCCAAGTGACGATAGCATTAGGAAATGGATCAGGATGTTCGAGAATACAGGTGCGACAGTTAAAATTCAAAACTCTGGTCGTCCTCGTTCAGTTCGCGATGAAGAAACAATTAAAGAAGTTGAGGCGTCGGTTCGTCAAAATCCGTCTTTATCCATCCGAAAGCGAAGCCAAGCGTTGAACATCAAAAAATCGTCTTTACATTCGATTTTAAAGAAAGACTTACATCTAAAAGCCTATAAAATTCAATTGGTTCAAGAATTAAAGGATACGGACTATGCTAATCGACTGAATTTTGCGAACGAAATGCTGCAGCGATTTAACAACTTTAACAACATACTGTTCAGTGACGAAGCAAATTTTCACCTGAATGGTCATGTTAATAAGCAGAATTGTCGGTACTGGGCAGTGGAGAATCCGAGACGAAAGCATGAACGACCCCTGCATAGCCCAAAGGTCGTTGTTTGGGACGCTATGTGTGCTAAAGGCATAGTTGGTCCTTATTTTCATGTAGATCAACGAGGCCAAGCAATTAATGTGAATAGTGACCGTTATTGCGATATGTTGCGAATTTTTTTGGTCCCAGAGTTGCAGGAGTTTGCAGGTTTCAACTCAAGAACGTGGTTCCAGCAAGATGAGGCCACTTGCCATACCTCAAATGACTCAATGGAAGTTGTCAACGAATTATTCCCTAATAAAGGTATTTCGCGAAGGGGTAACATCAACTGGCCTCCCAGAAGCCCCGACCTTAGCCCGCTTGACTATTTTGCATGGGGATACCTTAAAAGTAAGGTTTATCAAAATAATCCGACGAATCTAACCCAGTTGAAGCAAAACATCAGGTCAGAAATGGCAGCAATATCGATAGCTATGTGTCAACGTGTTATCGCCAATCTTCGTTCCCGTTTAGAAGAGTGCCAGCAACGTAACGGTCATCATTTGGATAACATCATCTTTTCCAAATAATTCTCTAATTCATATGCTAATAATAAACAATAAACTTTTTTATTGCATACAACTTTTGTTTTATTGAACTTACAAATACCCGATGATACCCTTTCTGGACACCTTGTACATTCAATCTTGCATTCTAAAAATTTTTGTTCTCACAAATGAACATCATCGACGGCCGGAAAACAAGATTAATAATGATAAATTGAAAGCCGATACAACTCCAACTATGGCTGAGCTAGCTTCGGCTTTTGATATTAGCGTCATAACATTATTGTACCATTTGTGGCAAATCTGTAAAGTGAAGAAGCTACCTCAGTTTGTAGTTTCTAATACAAAACGGTAATTTCATTGGTAATAACCTTATACAACGTATATTATACAAGCGGCGATGGGCTTGCAACCTGTCACGTGGAATGCTTACTACTTGCAAAACGCGGGCATGTACCAAATGTAATGTTTGGACGTGCCTCTGACTACCCCCTACTTGGTATCCTCAAAGATCTACTCATTGAGTATGTATCTGAGGACGTCCACCATGGAGAAGACAGTCGTGAGCGTGTTTTTTTTTTTTTTTACAACGTAAGTATTAAAGAATCATGTAACTTAAGTGTATCTTGGTCAACCATGGTCATAAATAAGTAACAATGTATATTTTGTTCACGACTGTTTTCGGATTTGCTTCTAGACAAACAGACGACCATGTAGAATAATACTACTCTATAGTAGTTTCTGAAGTCGTATTAATGATCTCGTAGACATTCGAGATGCATTTACGTAATTGCGAAAATACTCATCGACGTTGTGAGAACAGCATCTGCAGCTAAACTTATCTTCAACATAACAATAAAATGTGGTTTCTCTAACTTAAGTCTAAATATTCAGGAGATCTCAACTCTCTCTAGTCGTAGCTCAAGCTAAATAGCTTTGTAACTTTTTTTTTTTAAATAGGTACATTTATTCATACAACTATGTACAAGTAGGTATATACAAAAAATACAGATGAAACAGCTAGCTATCTAAAGACCGTTGCAAACGATCTATAGATTGCTCAACTGATCCAGATCACTACCAGGCTTTGTAACTTAGATAATATATTATGTATCTTATCTTTTTTGAATTAAAATGTTATATATGAAGACCAATAGTTCTCGTGGGTCTAAAGATAAGTTAAAATATATTTTATTTCAAACTAGCTGTGTCACGGTCGCCCTCGGCTCCGACGTACCGCGTCGCATTGCCTACCGAGTTATTACTTCTTTTGCTCGACTTCTAAGAGTCTTAGGGTGACATAAAATTATAAGCTTCACTTGTGCACAATGTGTTGGCTAAGATGCAGGAGGTGCGGGTTCGATTCCCGCTGCAGGACAAAGTTTTGCAGATATTTGTTCCAGGTCTTTGTTTTGAAGTACCATGGTACTCGTAGTTCCTGATACCCACGAGACAGGAAATCCTAGTGTGCCGTCAGGGCTATAATTATTGTGTTTACTTTTTTTTTAAATTTCGAGGAAATATTGTCATTACTTTCGAAAAAAGAACACGCGAAGTACCCTATTTAAGAACAAAGCATCAGTTTTGAATTTAGAACAAAAAACACACCGGAAATGTTATATGGAAATCCATTGCCGGCGTGTTAGGTGCACGCCTAATGCACCCTGGACGCCGACTTTTTTATTTCCATGCATTTTTAAATCTTTATATATGTCTTAGTGAAATTGGCAATTGCCGGTCTCGTATCAATGAAGGCCGAGCATCGACCTGCAACTGCCTATTCTTGCAGCCTCTTCAATAATGTACTATTTATCGACTGATCCGGTCTCGTGTGACAGTCATTATTATTGACTCTGTTTTAGGACAGTTGTATTGTTAAATAGACGTCAATTCTATTACAGGTCAATTTTATTGTTAAATAATAATAATAAAAATAATGATTTATTCAGCCAAATTGTAGTATTTTATCTATATATTGTTGAGTCCCTATCTCCGTGAGCTGTGGCCCAGGAAACAGTTCTCTCTCAATTTAATTAAACACAGTAAATAATACTTAGATAAATAGGCGTCAATTGTCTTGCAGGAGTTAGACAGCCTTTATCAATTTAAGCTGCGTTAAATTCCCTTCAGCTAACGATATCAGAGTTTGCGCGACTCAATTCAACGGAACTGGAGGCAATTTGCACAAATTGTAACTACGTACGAGTTGCACTCAGGCGACTGAAACTCCTAATGCTTTGGTGGCCTTGGCAATGCGTCATTATCTATATTGAGTTCTATTATGTACTACTAAAGTGGCAAATAATAATACGGCTTACACAGGTGAATCACTAACCAAAAGTGGTTTGTGATTATCGAGACCTGTGGACATTTGCAATACCAGAGGTATAGCTCGCGCGTTGCTGACTTGGAGACATTAGGCTGAAGAGTCTCAGGGGTCTGTAATTTTACCGGCATCCTGAGTTTATTACTATACTAGCTTCTGCCCACGTGGTACCCGGATAAAAGTAGACTATGTGTTATTCTGATGTATAAGCTATATTACTGTAAAGTTTCATCAAAATCAGTTGAGTAGTTTTTGCGTGAAAGAGTAACAGACGTTCATTCTCACAAACTTTCGCGTTTATAATTGTAGTAGGAAAGACTGTATCTCACACAAACATCCAATCAAACAATCATTTTATGAACTCAAACACAATCTTCATTAAACATACACATACACTTATCAGATGTCTTCACACTTCACAAACAAACACTACACTTCACACCAATGTATTAAAACTTTAATCGCCTTACCTTGTATAGTCTTATAATATCTGTGGCCTTACAAAATAACTATTAAAATAGACGAAAATAAGAGCGAAAGCTTTAACGAAAAGTATTTTTTAAATTAATAAAGAGATTATATTATTATTAAAATGATGTTTCTTTTGGAAACGCAATAAAATAATTTGTATTGCACCTTTTCTAAATAAATAAATAATGCTGGATATATTTTCACACAACGTCATCTAGCCCCAAACTAAGCATAGCTTGTACTGTGGGAAGCTTCATAACTGATTGTTAATACATACATATTATACACAGAAAATACCCAGACCCGAGACAGATTATACAAACATTTATCCCGCGGCGGGAATCGAACCCGCAACCTTTTGCGTCTCAGGCGGGCCATCGTCCACTGCGCCACAGAGGTCGCCATAAATATGGTTTTTCTGGGTCAATTTGAGGCTGAAAATTCTATTTGCATAAACCGTACACTGGTTGTTAATTCCCGAAATCTTTTGAGCGAGGTTTTTTTGTCATAAGCCGCATCGATTGAAAGGGTTATTTAGCTTTTTTAAATCTTTATGTTCTTTGTCTCCATCCCCTTAAGTCTTTACGTCAAGCGGCGCAAAATTGTAGACACTAGTAAATTACTACTGCAATAATCACGCGCTAAGCCCGTTGGTTCCAGCACACTGGACATTGATGGTGGCAAGGGCTTGCTTAACGATATTCAGAGGAAATAATGATGGAATAATCTGCAAGCGAAGAATTTGGTAGGAAATACCATGAGCATTGGTCTACCACACTGCCGCATGAACTGCGATAGGGCTCACAGATAGGAGGCACCTAATCGTGGCACTATCGCTATCGAGCTGCGTGGTGTTGATTTTTGAAGATGCGGTGCTATGCTACTGTCCGGATTTGTATTGTGGGACATCTAGAAAGCTGATCTAGATCTAAATCCGTTACTGAATAAATTTTTAATTAAAATGTTGTAAGTCTTCTGCACCGATAATAATAATAATGCTGGACACTTTCACATATCAGTATCTAGCCACAACAGTCAACTAGTAAGACTACATAACTGATATACTTACTACATTTTTTTTTTGTAAATTTAAATATTTTACATGGAAAATATCCCACTGTACCACATAGATCATCATCAATCATCAAAGTAGTTATATCATTGTACGGTACTAATGGAACGTCCCATATTTTTTGTTGGTTTAAGGACAAAAACTATTGGACGTATCCTACTACTATCAAAAACGCGAAAGTTTGTGAGGATGGATGTTTGTTACTCTTTCACGCAAAAACTAGTTACTAAACGTATTTTAATGGAACTTTCCATTAATACAGCTTATACATCAGAATGACACATATAGGCTACTTTTTATCCGGGCACCACGCGGGCGAAGCCGTGGGCAGAGGCTAGTGTGTACATATATATTACAGTATATGTATTTCATCGGAAATTGATTATGTAGCCAAATTAAATAATACACTTACCGTTCGAATGCTAGCCTGTAGAATATCATTTTGACTTATATTTTACTGTTTCGTTGTAATTTAATGTGTCGTTTTAATTTACTGTTTCGTCTAAAAATATCACTTTCACTGTATTTTTAGTAACTAGGTTACTTTATTATAACCCTTTCCAACGAGTTGTCTTTTCTACAATTAATTTAATACTAACATTTAAGACTGCACATATCAATTTAGGTAAATGGTATAAATAATTATCATTAAGACGTCATTAGTTAAGTTATCAAATGATTTTCGGTTATACCATTATTTCATTGATTTGGAATGACGAATACATTCCTATTAAAAAAAAAATCAATTGCACTTGCAGACTTGGTAACTATATGAACCGATCACAGCTGGTGAATTACACTTGCAGACTTGGTTAAATATAGAATAGGTAACTATATGAACCGACCACAGCTGGTGAATTGCACTTGCAGACTTGGTTATATATAGAATAACTATATGAACCGATCACAGCTGGTGAATTACACTTGCAGACTTGGTTAAATATAGAATAGGTAACTATATGAACCGACCACAGCTGGTGAATTGCACTTGCAGACTTGGTTAAATATAGAATAGGTAACTATATGAACCAACCACAGCTGGTGAAGAAAGTTTCTCGAATAATCTATTGATGCCTTCGATTCCCGCTATGTGACAAATATTTGCAAATTCTGCAGATATTTGTTCCGGATCTAGGTATTGTTGTGCCACGGTACTCGTAGTTCCTGATACCTATGACACAGGGAATCCAAGTGTGGGGTCAGGACTATGTATGTTTTTGTTGGGCGTGACCTTAAATGTTGCGGGTCGGTGGATAGACGTGGTCTAAGATCGTACGTCATGGCACTCTTTAGGACTATGTATAGCAGTGGTGTAGGCTAGCGACGATATCAAATATATTTTGACGACCTCTGTGGCGCAGTGGGCGAAGGCCCGTTTGAGACGCAGAAGGTTGCGGGTTCGATTCCCGCCGCGGGACAAATGTTTGCATCTGCAAATATTTGTCTCGGGATCTGGGTGTTTTCTATGTATAAAATGTATGTATTTACAAAAATAAAGTATGTAAGTAGTATCAGTCATGTAGTTCCCATAATACAAGCTCTGCTTACTTTAGGGCTAGATGAGGCTGTGTGAAAAATGTCCAGCATTATATTTCATGAATGACGTCATGTGTAAGGAACTTTGCCCTCTGGTACAAGAGTCGAGGGCGATCTGGTAGCGATCACATCAGAAATTCTGAGAGCTACTATCAATTTTTACCCGAGTACAGCTAAATATATTATGCCTTTAACGGTAATAAAAATGATAAAAGATAATTTATTGCAAGAAATACATGTTGGTGTTTTAGGTATAAATGTGATACAATGTATTTTTACCATCAATGCAATGTTTTTTTACAAAGGTAGATTAAAATGTATGATTCAAATTAAAGAGAGAAAATATCAATTAAAAATGTTATAAAAACAATGTTTATCTGTTATTTTCTACTTCTAGCGGTACGTGACAAATTCCCGTCTAACAATATGACTACTTGTCGTTCTTCTTTCGTGTAAACGTTACTACAATTAAAAAGAATATATTTGGCTTTATATTAGTTTTTTTTATTGTAATAGGTCATTTACCTATGAAATTGCCGTTTTGTCGAACTGGAAATTCTAAATTCAAATAAACATGTTGTTCGTTTTTCAAAAACAGTTATTTATTAGTTTTTTAAGGTTTTTTATACTTCCAATTTCATTACGTTTGCAGCCGTGGACTCTAAGAAAACTAGCGTTATTTCCGAAAATAATTTGCAGCGTTGAAACAATGCATCTCAAACGGAACGCAATATTAACGACGTGTATGGACCTAACACTGACCCTCTGTTGACGACCTCTGTGGCGCAGTGGGCGAAGGCCCGCCTGAGACGCAGAAGGTTGCGGGTTCGATTCCTGTCGCGGGACAAATGTTTGCATCTGCAAATATTTGTCTCGGGTCTGGGGTCTATCTATAATAAGTATGTATTTACAAAAAAAAATGTATTTAAAGTAGTATATCAGTCATGTAGTTCCCATAACACAAGCTCTGTGGGGCTAGATGATGCGGTGTGAAAAATGTCCAGCATTAAAAAAAAAAACACTATCAACCAATGAACAATCTATTATAGATTCAATCTTGCATTCTAAAAATGTTGATCTCACAAATGAACCTCATGGACGGCCGGAAAACAAGATTAAAAATAATAAATTGAATGCAGATACAACTCCAATACGGCTGAACTAGCTTCGGCTTTGGATATTAGCGTCATAACATTATTGGACCATTTTTGGCAAATCTGTAAAGTGAAGAAACTAAATCAGTTTGTAGTTTCTAACACAAAACTGTAATTTCATTGGTAATAACCTTATAAAACGTATATTATACAAGCGGCGATGGGCTTGCAACCTGTCACGTGGAATGCTTACTACTTGCAAAACGCGGGCATGTACCAAATGTAATGACGTGCCTCTGACTACCCCCTACTTGGTATCCTCAAAGATCTACTCACTGAGTATGTATCTGAGGATGTCCACCATGGGGAAGACAGTCGTGAGCGTGTTTTTTTTTTTTGTAAGTATTAAAGAATTATGTAACTTAAGTGTATCTTAGTCAACCATGGTCATAAATCAGTAACAATGTATATTTTTTTCATGACAGTTTTCGGACTTGCTTCTAGACAAACAGACGACCATGTAGACAATAAATGAGAGGTGTCAAGGGACACCCGGATGGAACGAAGTTCCTTTCGATTAGTTAGTGAAGGAATTGTAATAAATTTTTTTTTTAGCAAGCTAACTTAAAAATAATAATAATAATAAAATAAATGAAAATATCTGGCTTGATTTCTATAAGAGAGAGAGAGAGAGAGAGAGAGACAGAGAAACATGCGCACGCCGCACAGCTTACAATAGCTTACTATAGCAAAAAGTGTCGTTACAACTTTTCGTGAGAATTTTTTCCGTCTAGCCCCCACAACGCGCGATAAAGAACTTCGTTCCAATAATACTACTCTATAGTAGTTTCTGAAGTCGTATTAATGATCTCGTAGACATTCGAGATGCATTTACGTAATTGCGAAAATACTCATCGACGTTGTGAGAACAGCATCTGCAGCTAAACTTATCTTCAACATAACAATAAAATGTGGTTTCTCTAACTTAAGTCTAAATATTCAGGAGATCTCAACTCTCTCTAGTCGTAGCTCAAGCTAAATAGCTTTGTAACTTTTTTTTTTTTTAAATAGTTACATTTATTCATACAACTATGTACAAGTAGGTATATACAAAAAATACTGATGAAACAGCTAGCTATATAAAGACCGTTGCAAACGATCTATAGATAGCTCAACTGATCCAGATCACTACCAGGCTTTGTAACTTAGGTAATATATTATGTATCTTATCTTTTTTGAATTAAAATGTTATATATGACGACCAATAGTTCTCGTGGGTCTAAAGATAAGATAAAATATCATTTATTTCAACGTCACGGTCGCCCTCGGCTCCGACGTACCACCGAGATTGCCCACCGAGTTATTACTTCTTTTGCTCGACTTCTAAGAGTCTTAGGGTGACATAAAATTATAAGCTTCATTTGTGCACAATGTGTTGGCTAAGACGTCACAGGTGCGGGTTCGATTCCCGCTGCAGGACAAAGTTTTGCAGATATTTGTTCCAGGTCTTTGTTTTGAAGTACCATGGTACTCGTAGTTCCTGATATCCACGACACAAGAAATCCTAGTGTGCCGTCAGGGCTATAATTATTGTGTTTACTTTTTTTTTAAATTGCGAGGAAATATTGTCATTACTTTCGAAAATAGAACACGCGAAGTACCCTATTTAAGTACAAAGCATCAGTTTTGAATTTATAACGAAAAACGCGCAGGAAATGTTATATGGAAATCCATTGCCGGCGTGTTAGGTGCACGCCTAATGCACCCAGGACGCCGACTTTTTTATTTCCATGCATTATTTTTTAGAAAATCTTTATATATGCCTCAGCGAAAATGCCAATTGCCGGTCTCGTATCAATGAAGGCCGAGCATCGACCTGCAACTGCCTATTCTTGCAGCCTCTGCAATAATGTACTATTTATCGACTGATCCGGTCTCGTGTGACAGTCATTATTATTGACTCTGTTTTAGGACAGTTGTATTGTTAAATAGACGTCAATTGTATTACAGGTCAATTTTATTGTTAAATAATAATAATAAAAATAATGATTTATTCAGCTAAATTGTAGTATTTCATCTATATATTGTTGAGTCCCTATCTCCGTGAGCTGTGGCCCAGGAAACAGTTCTCTCTCAATTTAATTAAACACAGTAAATAATACTTAGATAAATAGGCGTCAATTGTCTTGCAGGAGTTAGACAGCCTTTATCAATTTAAGCTGCGTTAAATTCCCTTCAGCTAACGATATCAGAGTTTGCGCGACTCAATTCAACGGAACTGGAGGCAATTTGCACAAATTGTAACTACGTACGAGTTGCACTCAGGCGACTGAAACTCCTAATGCTTTGGTGGCCTTGGCAATGCGTCATTATCTATATTGAGTTCTATTATGTACTACTAAAGTGGCAAATAATAATACGGCTTACACAGGTGAATCACTAACCAAAAGTGGTTTGTGATTATCGAGACCTGTGGACACTTGCAATACCAGAGGTAAAGCTCGCGCGTTGCTGACTCGGAGACATTAGGCTGAAGAGTCTCAGGGGTCTGTAATTTTACCGGCATCCAGAGTTTATTACTATACTAGCTTCTGCCCACGGCTTCGCCCACGTGGTACCCGGATAAAAGTAGACTATGTGTTATTCTGATGTATAAGCTATATTACTGTAAAGTTTCATCAAAATCAGTTGAGTAGTTTTTGCGTGAAAGAGTAACAAATATTCATCCTCACAAACTTTCGCGTTTATAATAGTAGTAGGATAGACTGTGTCTCACACAAACATCCAATCAAACAATCATTTTATAAATTCTCATTAAACATACACTTATCAGATGTCTTTACACTTACAGTTCACAAACACACACTACAATTCAAACCAATGTATTAAAACTTTCATCGCCTTGATTACCTTACATAGTCTTATAATATCTGTGGCCTTACAAAATAACTATTAAAATAGACCTAAGCAAGAGCGAAAGCTTTAATGAAAAGTATATTTTAATTAAAAAGAAGATTTTAATATTATTAAAATGATGTTTATTTTGGAAACGCAATAAAATCATTTGTATTGCACCTTTTCTAAATAAATAAATAATGCTGGATATTTTTTCACACAACGTCATCTAGCCCAAACTAAGCATAGCTTGTAAGTACTATGGGAACTACATAACTGATTATAATACTTATATACGTTTTTTTTATAAATACATACATATTGTACACAGAAATTACCCAGACCCGAGACAGATTATACAAACATTTATCACGCGGCGAGAATCGAACCCGCAACCTTTTGCGTCTAAGGCGGGCTTTCGTCCACTGCGCCACAGAGGTCGCCATAAATATGTTTTTTCTGGGTAAATTTGCGGCTGAAAAATTCTATCAGCTTAATCACATAAGTGCCTAAGTTTTATCACCCTCGTTGATCCATGAAAGGGTTGGTATCAAGAGATTTTTCTCAGTGAAAGCATGGCTATGAATAATGTGGTGTTTGATCCAATACAATGTGTTTCCATCTATTCCAATGTGGGTAGTTTTGTATGCCTATGTATAAATACCGTCAAGGTGAAATAAACATTCTGTCTACTCCGGGACTGTCTGACTGACTGTATTCTGTCTACATACTTGCGGGAGCAATTGTTTTATTGTTTCACACGGTGTTTTATTGTGCTCCCGCAAATCTAATATTCTCCAGTGGCGACGAGGATTAAACCAAGAATTCGCGTAATACGTAACTGTAATTAGTGCATACGAACATACAATGTCGGTTGGAAAAATTAGAGTTTGATGTTGTTTCGGGCAATTTGACTTTATACTGCGGGCGGGTCGAGATGTACTTTCGCGCGAACGCAATCAAGGAGGAACTTAAGCTACCTACGTTAATTTTCCTTGTGGATAGTGTGTACGAATTGATGGTCAATTTGTGCAATCCAAAGAAGCCCACGGATCTCAGCTACGAAGAACTCATAACCATTGTTCGTGAACATTTGCAACCAAAACCATCCATCATGGCGGAACGCTATCGGTTTCGACAAAGACGTCAAGAAGCCGGCGAGAGCATTGTTCAATATCTAACTATCTTGAAGAAGCTCGCAAAGGATTGCGAGTTTAAAGAAACGTTAACGGACAATTTGCGAGACCAGTTTGTGTGTGGAGTGAGCAGCGATCTAATCAGACAGAGGCTATTTTCGGAACCTGAGTTGACGTATGCCAAGGCTCTCACATTGGCCACGGCGCTGGAGGCTGCGGAAAGAGACGCGGCGGCCGTGGATTCAACGGCAGCGTCCGCCAGCACAAGCGCTGTGCATGCGTTGCGAGCGTCAGCGGCGCGCGGCGCCGGCGAAAGGTTCTATAACTCAACGCGGAGCAATAAGTCGTCGGCGGCGTCGGCATATTCATCAACGAGCCGACCGCACGGATGCAAAGCATGCGGAGGGCAGCACCAGTGGGATGGGTGCCGATACAAAAATTTTGTATGCAGTAGTTGCCGTAATAAGGGTCACCTAAGAAGGGTTTGCCCGCACAAAAATAAAGATAACGGCGGGAAGGCAGTTTACCGGCGCGGCGCGGGCAGTGTTGGTGATGATGGGCGGTACCAGGCTGGCGTGCATCATGTACACCCGGACGATGCCAGCGAGGGGTCATCCTCGGAGGTGGAGGTGGGGGAGCCATTGTTCCCCATGGCGCTAGGCGACTACAAGCCGGTGAGTCTGGACCTTATAGTGAATGGACGTAAACTTAGAATGGAAGTAGACACAGGATCGCCTGGGTCATGCATTAGCAAGAAAACTTATGACACTTTGTTTAGTGATGTCCAATTAGAAAGGTCAAAGTACGTGTTTCTTTTTTACGATGGAAAATCTAAAGTGAGGCCATTAGGTGTTATGAAGGCAAATATTAATTTTAACGGCCAAGAGAAGTTTTTAGAGTTATTTGTTGTAGACAAAGCCGTGACAACATTAATAGGTAGACAGTGGCTTGCAGAACTAGGAATACAGATACCTATTTTACAATGTAGCAACGTCAGTAATAATTTTAAGATCGAGCTAGTTAATGAAGTGCTCCGGGGTATGCTTGACAGATATAAAGATATAAAGCGCGCCATTTTTTTTTTGGTTTTTATCGTTTAACTTATTGTTTTACCTTTGTCCTGATCTTTTGATTATAGTGCTGACTGTTCAAATCGTGCATCGGCCTCGTTATTCTACCCCAAAGAACCTCAGAGAGAAGACGTTTTACATTAATATACCTAATCTGTGAGTTTAATTCAGGTAATATTTACCACAACAATTGTTTTGGGATAGAATATTCGGAATTCATGTAGTAAATAACTTAAAACGAGTTAGTAATTAATATTTAATCAGTGAAATAGTAACAAAGACGTCTTTTTCTTCTTCCCCGGAAGTACATACTTTCCTCTCTCTAACCAAGGACTCATACTAATATTCGTTGACTTGATAGCGTCCCATAGCGTCTTCACAGTTATACATACTAACAATACTGTCAAAACAATTATTATCCTATCTATCATCGCTATATACTTATCCATCCACTTTGCTATACCATATAGTAATATATTGTACTTTTTCAGTTCTTCACAGGCTGATTCCAAAGCTACGTAGGGTATGGTTAAGCAGACAAGAAGACTTATGAGAGAGAGTAGTGTGGAGACGCAAAGATTCATTGTTCGGTTCATACGCAGCCGAGTTCGATAGATTTCCTTTCTCTGTCGGTGTAGCAGCATGAGCCGATACTCATTCTCTTTGAAGATGTCATCTAGGTGAAGGTACTCTATAATTCTGGAAAGAGAGTTCCTTATTACACATAGTGATTTCAACTGGTTGTAGGGTGTGTACCCCACAATCCTATAAGGTTCGTAGTAGACTGTTAGCAGTAAAAATAGAGAGTAAAATGTTCATTGTTTAATGGTTAAAGTTAATAGTTAAAGTAATGAGTTATGGTCGTGAAGTGACATTGTGACGAGTTACGTTTTGTCGTTTTTGATGGTCGCGAGTAACTGACCGTAATTGGTCAGAATACCACATCATAGCGTAAAATGATGACTCGCGAGAACATGTAGGTATTGTGCGGTTTGCATAAACCGTACACTGGTTGTTAATTCCCGAAATCTTTTGAGCGAGGTTTTTTTGTCATAAGTCGCATCGATTGAAAGGGTTATTTAGCTTTTTTAAATCTTTAAGTAAGTACTTTGTCCCCATCCCCTTGAGTCTTGCCAAGCGGCGCAAAATTGTAGTCACTAGTAAATTACGACTGCAATAATCACGCGCTAAGCCCGTTGGTTCCAGCACACTGGACATTGATGGTGGCAAGGGCTTGCTTAACGATATTCAGAGGAAATAATGATGGAATAATCTGCAAGCGAAGAATTTGGTAGGAAATACCATGAGCATTGGTCGACCACACTGCCCCATGAACTGCGATAGGGCTCACAGATAGGAGGCACCTAATCGTAGCACTATCGCTATCGAGCTGCGTGGTGTTGATTTTTGAAGATGCGGTGCTATGCTACTGTCCGGATTTGTATTGTGGGACATCTAGAAAGCTGATCTAGATCTAAATCCGTTACTGAATAAATTTTTAATTAAAATGTTGTAAGTCTTCTGCACCGATAATAATAATAATAATGCTGGACATTTTCACATATCATAATCTAGCCACAAGAGACATCTAGTAAGACTACATAACTGATATACTACTATTTTTTTGTAAATTTAAATATTTTACATGGAAAACATTCACCCGTGACAAATATTAGCAGATAATAGAAACATTTGTTTCCGACGGGAGTCGAACCCGCAACTCAATGTGTCTCAGGCGGACCTTCGCTCACTGTGCCACAGAGATCGTCATCAATCATCAAAGTAGTTATATCATTGTACGGTACTAATGGAACGTCCCATATTTTTTGTTGGTTTAAGGAAAAAAACTATGGGGATACGTCCCATAGTTTTTTTCTACTACTATTCTACTACTATTAAAAACGCGAAAGTTTGTGAGGATGGATGTTTGTTACTCTTTCACGCAAAAACTAGTTACTAAACGTATTTTAATGGAACTTTCCAGTAACACAGCTTATACATCAGAATAACACATATAGGCTACTTTTTATCCGGGCACCACGCGGGCGAAGCCGTGGGCAGAGGCTAGTGTGTACATATATATTACAGTATATGTATTTCATCGGAAATTGATTATAAAGCCAAATGAAATAATACACTTACCGTTCTAATGCTAGCCTGTAGAATATCATTTTGACTTATATTTTACTGTTTCGTTGTAATTTAATGTGTCGTTTTAATTTACTGTTTCGTGTAAAAATATCACTTTCACTGTTTTTTTAGTAACTAGGTTACTTTATTATAACCCTTTCCAACGAGTTGCCTTTTCTACAATTCATTTAATACTAACATTTAAGACTGCACCTATCAATTTAGGTAAATGGTATAAATAATTATCATTAAGACGTCATTAGTTAAATTATCAAATGATTTTCGGTAATACCATTTCATTGATTTGGAATGACGAATACATTCCTATTAAAAAAATTAACAATAGCACGCAATTGCACTTGCAGACTTGGTTAAATATAGAATAGGTAATTATATGAACCGACCACAGCTGGTGAATTGCACTTGCAGACTTGGTTAAATATAGAATAGGTAAATATATGAACCGACCACAGCTGGTGAATTGCACTTGCAGACTTGGTTAAATATAGAATAGGTAACTATATGAACCGATCACAGCTGGTGAATTGCACTTGCAGACTTTGTTAAATATAGAATAGGTAACTATATGAACCGACCACAGCTGGTGAATTGCACTTGCAGACTTGGTTAAATATAGAATAGGTAATTATATGAACCGACCACAGCTGGTGAATTGCACTTGCAGACTTGGTTAAATATAGAATAGGTAAATATATGAACCGACCACAGCTGGTGAATTGCACTTGCAGACTTGGTTAAATATAGAATAGGTAACTATATGAACCGATCACAGCTGGTGAATTGCACTTGCAGACTTTGTTAAATATAGAATAGGTAACTATATGAACCGACCACAGCTGGTGAATTGCACTTGCAGACTTGGTTAAATATAGAATAGGTAACTATATGATCCGACTTTTTTTATAAGACGTGATATTCGTTTTTAAAAACAGTTATTTATTCTTTTTTTAAGGTTTTATCATACTTCCTATTTCATTACTTTTGCAACCATGGACTCTAAGAAAACTAACGTTATTTTCGAAAATGAGTTGCAGCGTTGAAACAATCCATCTCAAACGGAACGCAATATTATCGACGACGTCGTTAATATTGCGTTAAAATTTTTAAAATGCTAGAACCTATAATATATGAACCTATAATAGATTTATCTAATCTATTATAGGTTCATGCATTCTAAAAATTTTGATCTCACAAATGAACCTCTTGGACGGCCGGAAAAAAAGATTAATAATGATAAATTGAAAGCAGATACAACTCCAACTACGGCTGAACTAGCTTCGGCTTTTGATATTAGCGTCATAACAATATTGGACCATTTGTGGCAAATCTGTAAAGTGAAGAAGCTACCTCAGTTTGTAGTTTCTAAAACAAAACGGTAATTTCATTGGTAATAACCTTATACAACGTATATTATACAAGCGGCGATGGGCTTGCAACCTGTCACGTGGAATGCTTACTACTTGCAAAACGCGGGCATGTACCGAATGTAATGTTTGGACGTTCCTCTGACTACCCCCTACTTGGTATCCTCAAAGATCTACTCACTGAGTATGTATCTGAGGATGTCCACCATGGGGAAGACAGTCGTGAGCGTGTTTTTTTTTTTTTACAACTTAAATATTAAAGAATCATGTAACTTAAGTGTATCTTGGTCAACAATGGTCATAAATCAGTAACAATGTATATTTTTTTCATGACAGTTTTCGGACTTGCTTCTAGACAAACAGACGACCATGTAGACAAAAAATGAGAGGTGTCAAGGGACACCCGGATAGAACGAAGTTCCTTTCGATTAATTAGTGAAGGAATTGTATTTTTTTTTTTTTTTTAGCATGCCAACTTAAAAATAATAATAATAATAAAATAAATTAAAATATCTGGCTTGATTTCTATAAGAGAGAGAGAGAGAGACAGACAGAGAAACATGCGCACGCCGCACAGCTTACAATAGCTTACTATAGCAAAAAGTGTCGTTACAACTTTTCGTGAGAATTTTTTCCGTCTAGCCCCCTTTCACAACGCGCGATAAAGAACTTCGTTCCAATAATACTACTCTATAGTAGTTTCTGAAGTCGTATTAATGATCTCGTAGACATTCGAGATGCATTTACCTAATTGCGAAAATACTCATCGACGTTGTGAGAACAGCATCTGTAGCTAAACTTATCTTCGACATAACAATAAAATGCGGTTTCTCTAACTTAAGTCTAAATATTCAGGAGATCTCAACTCTCTCTAGTCGTAGCTCAAGCTAAATAGCTTTGTAACTTTTTTTTTTTTTAGGTACATTTATTCATACAACTATGTACAAGTAGGTATATACAAAAAATACAGATGAAACAGCTAGCTATCTAAAGACCGTTGCAAACGATCTATAGATAGCTCAACTGATCCAGATCACTACCAGGCTTTGTAACTTAGATAATATATTATGTATCTTATCTTTTTTGAATAAAAATGTTATATATGAAGACCTATAGTTCTCGTGAGCCTTAAGATAAGATAAAAGATCATTTATTTCAAACTAGCTATGTCACGGTCGCTCTCGGCTCCGACGTACCGCGTCGCATTGCCCACCGAGTTATTACTTCTATTGCTCGGCTCCTTAGAGTCTTAGGGTGACATAAAATTATAAGCTTCACTTGTGCACAATGTGTTGGCTAAGACGCAAGAGGTGTGGGTTTGATTCCCGCTGCAGGACAAAGTTTTGCAGATATTTGTTCCAGGTCTTTCTTTTGAAGTACCATGGTACTCGTAGTTCCTGATACCCACGACAAAGTAAAGCCTAGTGTGCCGTCAGGGCTATAATTATTGTGTTTATTGTGTTTACTTTCGAAAATAGAACACGCGAAGTACCCTATTTAAGTACAAAGCATCAATTTTGAATTTAGAACAAAAAACACAGGAAATTTTATATGGAAATCCATTGACGGCGTTTTAGGTGCACGCCCAATGCACCCAGGACGCCGACTTTTTTATTTCCGTGCATTTTTTTTTGAGAAAATCTTTATATATGCCTTAGTGAAAATGCCAATTGCCGGTCTTGTATCAATGAAGGCCGAGCATCGGCCTGCAACTGCCTATACTAGCAGCCTCTGCAATAATGTACTATTATTTATTGACTGATCCGGTCCCGTGTGACAGGTCTTATTATTTACTCTGTTTTAGGACAGTTGTATTGTTAAATAGGCGTCAATTATATTACAGGTCAATTTTATTGTTAAAAAATAATAATAATAATAATGATTTATTCAGCTAAATTGTAGTATTTCATCTATATATAGTTGAGTCCCTGTCTCCCGGAGAAGCGTGAGCTGTGGCTCAGGAAACAGTTCTCTCTCTAATTAAACACAGTAAATAATACTTAAAAGATAAATAGGCGTCAATTGTATTGCAGGAGTTAGACAGCCTTTCTCAATTTAAGCTGCGTTAAATTCCCTTTAGCTAACGATATCAGAGTTTGCGCGACTCAATTCAACGGAACTGGAGGCAATTTGCACAAATTGAAACTACGTACGAGTTGCACTCAGGCGACTGAAACTCCTAATGCTTTGGTGGCCTTGGCAATGCGTCATTATCTATATTGAGTTCTATTATGTACTACTAAAGTGGCAAATAATAATACGGCTTACGCAGGTGAATCACTAACCAAAAGTGGTTTGTGATTATCGAGACCTGTGGACATTTGCAATACCAGAGGTATAGCTCGCGCGTTGCTGACTCGGAGACATTAGGCTGAAGAGTCTCAGGGGTCTGTAATTTTACCGGCATCCTGAGTTTATTACTATACTAGCTTCTGCCCACGTGGTACCCGGATAAAAGTAGACTATGTGTTATTCTGATGTATAAGCTATATTACTGTAAAGTTTCATCAAAATCAGTTGAGTAGTTTTTGCGTGAAAGAGTAACAGACGTTCATTCTCACAAACTTTCGCGTTTATAATAGTAGTAGGATAGACTGTGTCTCACACAAACATCCAATCAAACAATCATTTTATAAATTCTCATTAAACATACACTTATCAGATGTCTTTACACTTACAGTTCACAAACACACACTACAATTCAAACCAATGTATTAAAACTTTCATCGCCTTGATTACCTTACATAGTCTTATAATATCTGTGGCCTTACAAAATAACTATTAAAATAGACCTAAGCAAGAGCGAAAGCTTTAATGAAAAGTATATTTTAATTAAAAAGAAGATTTTAATATTATTAAAATGATGTTTATTTTGGAAACGCAATAAAATCATTTGTATTGCACCTTTTCTAAATAAATAAATAATGCTGGATATTTTTTCACACAACGTCATCTAGCCCAAACTAAGCATAGCTTGTAAGTACTATGGGAACTACATAACTGATTATAATACTTATATACGTTTTTTTTATAAATACATACATATTGTACACAGAAATTACCCAGACCCGAGACAGATTATACAAACATTTATCACGCGGCGAGAATCGAACCCGCAACCTTTTGCGTCTAAGGCGGGCTTTCGTCCACTGCGCCACAGAGGTCGCCATAAATATGTTTTTTCTGGGTAAATTTGCGGCTGAAAAATTCTATCAGCTTAATCACATAAGTGCCTAAGTTTTATCACCCTCGTTGATCCATGAAAGGGTTGGTATCAAGAGATTTTTCTCAGTGAAAGCATGGCTATGAATAATGTGGTGTTTGATCCAATACAATGTGTTTCCATCTATTCCAATGTGGGTAGTTTTGTATGCCTAAGTATAAATACCGTCAAGGTGAAATAAACATTCTGTCTACTCCGGGACTGTCTGACTGACTGTATTCTGTCTACATACTTGCGGGATCACAATAAAACACCGTGTTTTACACGGTGTTTTATTGTTTCACACGGTGTTTTATTGTGCTCCCGCAAATCTAATATTCTCCAGTGGCGACGAGGATTAAACCAAGAATTCGCGTAATACGTAACTGTAATTAGTGCATACGAACATACAATGTCGGTTGGAAAAATTAGAGTTTGATGTTGTTTCGGGCAATTTGACTTTATACTGCGGGCGGGTCGAGATGTACTTTCGCGCGAACGCAATCAAGGAGGAACTTAAGCTACCTACGTTAATTTTCCTTGTGGGTGATAGTGTGTACGAATTGATGGTCAATTTGTGCAATCCAAAGAAGCCCACGGATCTCAGCTACGAAGAACTCATAACCATTGTTCGTGAACATTTGCAACCAAAACCATCCATCATGGCGGAACGCTATCGGTTTCGACAAAGACGTCAAGAAGCCGGCGAGAGCATTGTTCAATATCTAACTATCTTGAAGAAGCTCGCAAAGGATTGCGAGTTTAAAGAAACGTTAACGGACAATTTGCGAGACCAGTTTGTGTGTGGAGTGAGCAGCGATCTAATCAGACAGAGGCTATTTTCGGAACCTGAGTTGACGTATGCCAAGGCTCTCACATTGGCCACGGCGCTGGAGGCTGCGGAAAGAGACGCGGCGGCCGTGGATTCAACGGCAGCGTCCGCCAGCACAAGCGCTGTGCATGCGTTGCGAGCGTCAGCGGCGCGCGGCGCCGGCGAAAGGTTCTATAACTCAACGCGGAGCAATAAGTCGTCGGCGGCGTCGGCATATTCATCAACGAGCCGACCGCACGGATGCAAAGCATGCGGAGGGCAGCACCAGTGGGATGGGTGCCGATACAAAAATTTTGTATGCAGTAGTTGCCGTAATAAGGGTCACCTAAGAAGGGTTTGCCCGCACAAAAATAAAGATAACGGCGGGAAGGCAGTTTACCGGCGCGGCGCGGGCAGTGTTGGTGATGATGGGCGGTACCAGGCTGGCGTGCATCATGTACACCCGGACGATGCCAGCGAGGGGTCATCCTCGGAGGTGGAGGTGGGGGAGCCATTGTTCCACATGGCGCTAGGCGACTACAAGCCGGTGAGTCTGGACCTTATAGTGAATGGACGTAAACTTAGAATGGAAGTAGACACAGGATCGCCTGGGTCATGCATTAGCAAGAAAACTTATGACACTTTGTTTAGTGATGTCCAATTAGAAAGGTCAAAGTACGTGTTTCTTTTTTACGATGGAAAATCTAAAGTGAGGCCATTAGGTGTTATGAAGGCAAATATTAATTTTAACGGCCAAGAGAAGTTTTTAGAGTTATTTGTTGTAGACAAAGCCGTGACAACATTAATAGGTAGACAGTGGCTTGCAGAACTAGGAATACAGATACCTATTTTACAATGTAGCAACGTCAGTAATAATTTTAAGATCGAGCTAGTTAATGAAGTGCTCCGGGGTATGCTTGACAGATATAAAGATATAAAGCGCGCCATTTTTTTTTTGGTTTTTATCGTTTAACTTATTGTTTTACCTTTGTCCTGATCTTTTGATTATAGTGCTGACTGTTCAAATCGTGCATCGGCCTCGTTATTCTACCCCAAAGAACCTCAGAGAGAAGACGTTTTACATTAATATACCTAATCTGTGAGTTTAATTCAGGTAATATTTACCACAACAATTGTTTTGGGATAGAATATTCGGAATTCATGTAGTAAATAACTTAAAACGAGTTAGTAATTAATATTTAATCAGTGAAATAGTAACAAAGACGTCTTTTTCTTCTTCCCCGGAAGTACATACTTTCCTCTCTCTAACCAAGGACTCATACTAATATTCGTTGACTTGATAGCGTCCCATAGCGTCTTCACAGTTATACATACTAACAATACTGTCAAAACAATTATTATCCTATCTATCATCGCTATATACTTATCCATCCACTTTGCTATACCATATAGTAATATGTTGTACTTTTTTAGTTCTTCACAGGCTGATTCCAAAGCTACGTAGGGTATGGTTAAGCAAACAAGAAGACTTATGAGAGAGAGTAGTGTGGAGACGCAAAGATTCATTGTTCGGTTCATACGCAGCCGAGTTCGATAGATTTCCTTTCTCTGTCGGTGTAGCAGCATGAGACGATACTCATTCTCTTTGAAGATGTCATCTAGGTGAAGGTACTCTATAATTCTGGAAAGAGAGTTCCTTATTACACATAGTGATTTCAACTGGTTGTAGGGTGTGTACCCCACAATCCTATAAGGTTCGTAGTAGACTGTTAGCAGTAAAAATAGAGAGTTAAATGTTCATTGTTTAATGGTTAAAGTTAATAGTTAAAGTAATGAGTTATGGTCGTGAAGTGACATTGTGACGAGTTACGTTTTGTCGTTTTTGATGGTCGCGAGTAACTGACCGTAATTGGTCAGAATACCACATCATAGCGTAAAATGATGACTCGCGAGAACATGTAGGTATTGTGCGGTTTGCATAAACCGTACACTGGTTGTTAATTCCCGAAATCTTTTGAGCGAGGTTTTCTTGTCATAAGCCGCATCGATTGAAAGGGTTATTTAGCTTTTTTAAATCTTTATGTTCTTTGTCTCCATCCCCTTAAGTCTTTACGTCAAGCGGCGCAAAATTGTAGACACTAGTAAATTACGACTGCAATAATCACGCGCTAAGCCCGTTGGTTCCAGCACACTGGACATTGATGGTGGCAAGGGCTTGCTTAACGATATTCAGAGGAAATAATGATGGAATAATCTGCAAGCGAAGAATTTGGTAGGAAATACCATGAGCATTGGTCTACCACACTGCCGCATGAACTGCGATAGGGCTCACAGATAGGAGGCACCTAATCGTAGCACTATCGCTATCGAGCTGCGTGGTGTTGATTTTTGAAGATGCGGTGCTATGCTACTGTCCGGATTTGTATTGTGGGACATCTAGAAAGCTGATCTAGATCTAAATCCGTTACTGAATAAATTTTTAATTAAAATGTTGTAAGTCTTCTGCACCGATAATAATAATAATGCTGGACACTTTCACATATCAGTATCTAGCCACAACAGTCAACTAGTAAGACTACATAACTGATATACTTACTACATTTTTTTTTTGTAAATTTAAATATTTTACATGGAAAATATCCCACTGTACCACATAGATCGTCATCAATCATCAAAGTAGTTATATCATTGTACGGTACTAATGGAACGTCCCATATTTTTTGTTGGTTTAAGGACAAAAACTATTGGACGTATCCTACTACTATCAAAAACGCGAAAGTTTGTGAGGATGGATGTTTGTTACTCTTTCACGCAAAAACTAGTTACTAAACGTATTTTAATGGAACTTTCCATTAATACAGCTTATACATCAGAATAACACATATAGGCTACTTTTTATCCGGGCACCACGCGGGCGAAGCCGTGGGCAGAGGCTAGTGTGTACATATATATTACAGTATATGTATTTCATCGGAAATTGATTATGTAGCCAAATTAAATAATACACTTACCGTTCTAATGCTAGCCTGTAGAATATCATTTTGACTTATATTTTACTGTTTCGTTGTAATTTAATGTGTCGTTTTAATTTACTGTTTCGTCTAAAAATATCACTTTCACTGTATTTTTAGTAACTAGGTTACTTTATTATAACCCTTTCCAACGAGTTGTCTTTTCTACAATTAATTTAATACTAACATTTAAGACTGCACATATCAATTTAGGTAAATGGTATAAATAATTATCATTAAGACGTCATTAGTTAAGTTATCAAATGATTTTCGGTTATACCATTATTTCATTGATTTGGAATGACGAATACATTCCTATTAAAAAAAAAATCAATTGCACTTGCAGACTTGGTAACTATATGAACCGATCACAGCTGGTGAATTACACTTGCAGACTTGGTTAAATATAGAATAGGTAACTATATGAACCGACCACAGCTGGTGAATTGCACTTGCAGACTTGGTTATATATAGAATAACTATATGAACCGATCACAGCTGGTGAATTACACTTGCAGACTTGGTTAAATATAGAATAGGTAACTATATGAACCGACCACAGCTGGTGAATTGCACTTGCAGACTTGGTTAAATATAGAATAGGTAACTATATGAACCAACCACAGCTGGTGAATTGCACTTGCAGAATTGGTTATATATAGAATAACTATATGAACCGACCACAGCTGGTGAAGAAAGTTTCTCGAATAATCTATTGATGCCTTCGATTCCCGCTATGTGACAAATATTTGCAAATTCTGCAGATATTTGTTCCGGATCTAGGTATTGTTGTGCCACGGTACTCGTAGTTCCTGATACCTATGACACAGGGAATCCAAGTGTGGGGTCAGGACTATGTATGTTTTTGTTGGGCGTGACCTTAAATGTTGCGGGTCGGTGGATAGACGTGGTCTAAGATCGTACGTCATGGCACTCTTTAGGACTATGTATAGCAGTGGTGTAGGCTAGCGACGATATCAAATATATTTTGACGACCTCTGTGGCGCAGTGGGCGAAGGCCCGTTTGAGACGCAGAAGGTTGCGGGTTCGATTCCCGCCGCGGGACAAATGTTTGCATCTGCAAATATTTGTCTCGGGATCTGGGTGTTTTCTATGTATAAAATGTATGTATTTACAAAAATAAAGTATGTAAGTAGTATCAGTCATGTAGTTCCCATAATACAAGCTCTGCTTACTTTCGGGCTAGATGAGGCTGTGTGAAAAATGTCCAGCATTATATTTCATGAATGACGTCATGTGTAAGGAACTTTGCCCTCTGGTACAAGAGTCGAGGGCGATCTGGTAGCGATCACATCAGAAATTCTGAGAGCTACTATCAATTTTTACCCGAGTACAGCTAAATATATTATGCCTTTAACGGTAATAAAAATGATAAAAGATAATTTATTGCAAGAAATACATGTTGGTGTTTTAGGTATAAATGTGATACAATGTATTTTTACCATCAATGCAATGTTTTTTTACAAAGGTAGATTAAAATGTATGATTCAAATTAAAGAGAGAAAATATCAATTAAAAATGTTATAAAAACAATGTTTATCTGTTATTTTCTACTTCTAGCGGTACGTGACAAATTCCCGTCTAACAATATGACTACTTGTCGTTCTTCTTTCGTGTAAACGTTACTACAATTAAAATGTTACTAAGAATATATTTGGCTTCATATTAGTTTTTTTTTATTGTAATAGGTCCTTTACCTATGAAATTGCCGTTTTGTCGAACTGGAAATTCTAAATTCAAATAAACATGTTGTTCGTTTTTCAAAAACAGTTATTTATTAGTTTTTTAAGGTTTTTTATACTTCCAATTTCATTACGTTTGCAGCCGTGGACTCTAAGAAAACTAGCGTTATTTCCGAAAATAATTTGCAGCGTTGAAACAATGCATCTCAAACGGAACGCAATATTAACGACGTGTATGGACCTAACACTGACCCTCTGTTGACGACCTCTGTGGCGCAGTGGGCGAAGGCCCGCCTGAGACGCAGAAGGTTGCGGGTTCGATTCCTGTCGCGGGACAAATGTTTGCATCTGCAAATATTTGTCTCGGGTCTGGGGTCTATCTATAATAAGTATGTATTTACAAAAAAAAATGTATTTAAAGTAGTATATCAGTCATGTAGTTCCCATAACACAAGCTCTGTGGGGCTAGATGATGCGGTGTGAAAAATGTCCAGCATTAAAAAAAAAAACACTATCAACCAATGAACAATCTATTATAGATTCAATCTTGCATTCTAAAAATGTTGATCTCACAAATGAACCTCATGGACGGCCGGAAAACAAGATTAAAAATAATAAATTGAATGCAGATACAACTCCAATACGGCTGAGCTAGCTTCGGCTTTGGATATTAGCGTCATAACATTATTGGACCATTTTTGGCAAATCTGTAAAGTGAAGAAACTAAATCAGTTTGTAGTTTCTAACACAAAACTGTAATTTCATTGGTAATAACCTTATAAAACGTATATTATACAAGCGGCGATGGGCTTGCAACCTGTCACGTGGAATGCTTACTACTTGCAAAACGCGGGCATGTACCAAATGTAATGACGTGCCTCTGACTACCCCCTACTTGGTATCCTCAAAGATCTACTCACTGAGTATGTATCTGAGGATGTCCACCATGGGGAAGACAGTCGTGAGCGTGTTTTTTTTTTTGTAAGTATTAAAGAATTATGTAACTTAAGTGTATCTTAGTCAACCATGGTCATAAATCAGTAACAATGTATATTTTTTTCATGACAGTTTTCGGACTTGCTTCTAGACAAACAGACGACCATGTAGACAAAAAATGAGAGGTGTCAAGGGACACCCGGATGGAACGAAGTTCCTTTCGATTAGTTAGTGAAGGAATTGTAATAAATTTTTTTTTTTAGCAAGCTAACTTAAAAATAATAATAATAATAAAATAAATGAAAATATCTGGCTTGATTTCTATAAGAGAGAGAGAGAGAGAGAGAGACAGAGAAACATGCGCACGCCGCACAGCTTACAATAGCTTACTATAGCAAAAAGTGTCGTTACAACTTTTCGTGAGAATTTTTTCCGTCTAGCCCCCACAACGCGCGATAAAGAACTTCGTTCCAATAATACTACTCTATAGTAGTTTCTGAAGTCGTATTAATGATCTCGTAGACATTCGAGATGCATTTACCTAATTGCGAAAATACTCATCGACGTTGTGAGAACAGCATCTGTAGCTAAACTTATCTTCAACATAACAATAAAATGCGGTTTCTCTAACTTAAGTCTAAATATTCAGGAGATCTCAACTCTCTCTAGTCGTAGCTCAAGCTAAATAGCTTTGTAACTTTTTTTTTTTTTAAATAGTTACATTTATTCATACAACTATGTACAAGTAGGTATATACAAAAAATACTGATGAAACAGCTAGCTATATAAAGACCGTTGCAAACGATCTATAGATAGCTCAACTGATCCAGATCACTACCAGGCTTTGTAACTTAGGTAATATATTATGTATCTTATCTTTTTTGAATTAAAATGTTATATATGACGACCAATAGTTCTCGTGGGTCTAAAGATAAGATAAAATATCATTTATTTCAACGTCACGGTCGCCCTCGGCTCCGACGTACCACCGAGATTGCCCACCGAGTTATTACTTCTTTTGCTCGACTTCTAAGAGTCTTAGGGTGACATAAAATTATAAGCTTCATTTGTGCACAATGTGTTGGCTAAGACGTCACAGGTGCGGGTTCGATTCCCGCTGCAGGACAAAGTTTTGCAGATATTTGTTCCAGGTCTTTGTTTTGAAGTACCATGGTACTCGTAGTTCCTGATATCCACGACACAAGAAATCCTAGTGTGCCGTCAGGGCTATAATTATTGTGTTTACTTTTTTTTTAAATTGCGAGGAAATATTGTCATTACTTTCGAAAATAGAACACGCGAAGTACCCTATTTAAGTACAAAGCATCAGTTTTGAATTTATAACGAAAAACGCGCAGGAAATGTTATATGGAAATCCATTGCCGGCGTGTTAGGTGCACGCCTAATGCACCCAGGACCCCGACTTTTTTATTTCCATGCATTATTTTTTAGAAAATCTTTATATATGCCTCAGCGAAAATGCCAATTGCCGGTCTCGTATCAATGAAGGCCGAGCATCGACCTGCAACTGCCTATTCTTGCAGCCTCTGCAATAATGTACTATTTATCGACTGATCCGGTCTCGTGTGACAGTCATTATTATTGACTCTGTTTTAGGACAGTTGTATTGTTAAATAGACGTCAATTGTATTACAGGTCAATTTTATTGTTAAATAATAATAATAAAAATAATGATTTATTCAGCTAAATTGTAGTATTTCATCTATATATTGTTGAGTCCCTATCTCCGTGAGCTGTGGCCCAGGAAACAGTTCTCTCTCAATTTAATTAAACACAGTAAATAATACTTAGATAAATAGGCGTCAATTGTCTTGCAGGAGTTAGACAGCCTTTATCAATTTAAGCTGCGTTAAATTCCCTTCAGCTAACCATATCAGAGTTTGCGCGACTCAATTCAACGGAACTGGAGGCAATTTGCACAAATTGTAACTACGTACGAGTTGCACTCAGGCGACTGAAACTCCTAATGCTTTGGTGGCCTTGGCAATGCGTCATTATCTATATTGAGTTCTATTATGTACTACTAAAGTGGCAAATAATAATACGGCTTACACAGGTGAATCACTAACCAAAAGTGGTTTGTGATTATCGAGACCTGTGGACACTTGCAATACCAGAGGTAAAGCTCGCGCGTTGCTGACTCGGAGACATTAGGCTGAAGAGTCTCAGGGGTCTGTAATTTTACCGGCATCCAGAGTTTATTACTATACTAGCTTCTGCCCACGGCTTCGCCCACGTGGTACCCGGATAAAAGTAGACTATGTGTTATTCTGATGTATAAGCTATATTACTGTAAAGTTTCATCAAAATCAGTTGAGTAGTTTTTGCGTGAAAGAGTAACAAATATTCATCCTCACAAACTTTCGCGTTTATAATAGTAGTAGGATAGACTGTGTCTCACACAAACATCCAATCAAACAATCATTTTATAAATTCTCATTAAACATACACTTATCAGATGTCTTTACACTTACAGTTCACAAACACACACTACAATTCAAACCAATGTATTAAAACTTTCATCGCCTTGATTACCTTACATAGTCTTATAATATCTGTGGCCTTACAAAATAACTATTAAAATAGACCTAAGCAAGAGCGAAAGCTTTAATGAAAAGTATATTTTAATTAAAAAGAAGATTTTAATATTATTAAAATGATGTTTATTTTGGAAACGCAAATAAATCATTTGTATTGCACCTTTTCTAAATAAATAAATAATGCTGGATATTTTTTCACACAACGTCATCTAGCCCAAACTAAGCATAGCTTGTAAGTACTATGGGAACTACATAACTGATTATAATACTTATATACGTTTTTTTTATAAATACATACATATTGTACACAGAAATTACCCAGACCCGAGACAGATTATACAAACATTTATCACGCGGCGAGAATCGAACCCGCAACCTTTTGCGTCTAAGGCGGGCTTTCGTCCACTGCGCCACAGAGGTCGCCATAAATATGTTTTTTCTGGGTAAATTTGCGGCTGAAAAATTCTATCAGCTTAATCACATAAGTGCCTAAGTTTTATCACCCTCGTTGATCCATGAAAGGGTTGGTATCAAGAGATTTTTCTCAGTGAAAGCATGGCTATGAATAATGTGGTGTTTGATCCAATACAATGTGTTTCCATCTATTCCAATGTGGGTAGTTTTGTATGCCTAAGTATAAATACCGTCAAGGTGAAATAAACATTCTGTCTACTCCGGGACTGTCTGACTGACTGTATTCTGTCTACATACTTGCGGGATCACAATAAAACACCGTGTTTTACACGGTGTTTTATTGTTTCACACGGTGTTTTATTGTGCTCCCGCAAATCTAATATTCTCCAGTGGCGACGAGGATTAAACCAAGAATTCGCGTAATACGTAACTGTAATTAGTGCATACGAACATACAATGTCGGTTGGAAAAATTAGAGTTTGATGTTGTTTCGGGCAATTTGACTTTATACTGCGGGCGGGTCGAGATGTACTTTCGCGCGAACGCAATCAAGGAGGAACTTAAGCTACCTACGTTAATTTTCCTTGTGGGTGATAGTGTGTACGAATTGATGGTCAATTTGTGCAATCCAAAGAAGCCCACGGATCTCAGCTACGAAGAACTCATAACCATTGTTCGTGAACATTTGCAACCAAAACCATCCATCATGGCGGAACGCTATCGGTTTCGACAAAGACGTCAAGAAGCCGGCGAGAGCATTGTTCAATATCTAACTATCTTGAAGAAGCTCGCAAAGGATTGCGAGTTTAAAGAAACGTTAACGGACAATTTGCGAGACCAGTTTGTGTGTGGAGTGAGCAGCGATCTAATCAGACAGAGGCTATTTTCGGAACCTGAGTTGACGTATGCCAAGGCTCTCACATTGGCCACGGCGCTGGAGGCTGCGGAAAGAGACGCGGCGGCCGTGGATTCAACGGCAGCGTCCGCCAGCACAAGCGCTGTGCATGCGTTGCGAGCGTCAGCGGCGCGCGGCGCCGGCGAAAGGTTCTATAACTCAACGCGGAGCAATAAGTCGTCGGCGGCGTCGGCATATTCATCAACGAGCCGACCGCACGGATGCAAAGCATGCGGAGGGCAGCACCAGTGGGATGGGTGCCGATACAAAAATTTTGTATGCAGTAGTTGCCGTAATAAGGGTCACCTAAGAAGGGTTTGCCCGCACAAAAATAAAGATAACGGCGGGAAGGCAGTTTACCGGCGCGGCGCGGGCAGTGTTGGTGATGATGGGCGGTACCAGGCTGGCGTGCATCATGTACACCCGGACGATGCCAGCGAGGGGTCATCCTCGGAGGTGGAGGTGGGGGAGCCATTGTTCCACATGGCGACTACAAGCCGGTGAGTCTGGACCTTATAGTGAATGGACGTAAACTTAGAATGGAAGTAGACACAGGATCGCCTGGGTCATGCATTAGCAAGAAAACTTATGACACTTTGTTTAGTGATGTCCAATTAGAAAGGTCAAAGTACGTGTTTCTTTTTTACGATGGAAAATCTAAAGTGAGGCCATTAGGTGTTATGAAGGCAAATATTAATTTTAACGGCCAAGAGAAGTTTTTAGAGTTATTTGTTGTAGACAAAGCCGTGACAACATTAAAAGGTAGACAGTGGCTTGCAGAACTAGGAATACAGATACCTATTTTACAATGTAGCAACGTCAGTAATAATTTTAAGATCGAGCTAGTTAATGAAGTGCTCCGGGGTATGCTTGACAGATATAAAGATATAAAGCGCGCCATTTTTTTTTTGGTTTTTATCGTTTAACTTATTGTTTTACCTTTGTCCTGATCTTTTGATTATAGTGCTGACTGTTCAAATCGTGCATCGGCCTCGTTATTCTACCCCAAAGAACCTCAGAGAGAAGACGTTTTACATTAATATACCTAATCTGTGAGTTTAATTCAGGTAATATTTACCACAACAATTGTTTTGGGATAGAATATTCGGAATTCATGTAGTAAATAACTTAAAACGAGTTAGTAATTAATATTTAATCAGTGAAATAGTAACAAAGACGTCTTTTTCTTCTTCCCCGGAAGTACATACTTTCCTCTCTCTAACCAAGGACTCATACTAATATTCGTTGACTTGATAGCGTCCCATAGCGTCTTCACAGTTATACATACTAACAATACTGTCAAAACAATTATTATCCTATCTATCATCGCTATATACTTATCCATCCACTTTGCTATACCATATAGTAATATGTTGTACTTTTTTAGTTCTTCACAGGCTGATTCCAAAGCTACGTAGGGTATGGTTAAGCAAACAAGAAGACTTATGAGAGAGAGTAGTGTGGAGACGCAAAGATTCATTGTTCGGTTCATACGCAGCCGAGTTCGATAGATTTCCTTTCTCTGTCGGTGTAGCAGCATGAGACGATACTCATTCTCTTTGAAGATGTCATCTAGGTGAAGGTACTCTATAATTCTGGAAAGAGAGTTCCTTATTACACATAGTGATTTAAACTGGTTGTAGGGTGTGTACCCCACAATCCTATAAGGTTCGTAGTAGACTGTTAGCAGTAAAAATAGAGAGTTAAATGTTCATTGTTTAATGGTTAAAGTTAATAGTTAAAGTAATGAGTTATGGTCGTGAAGTGACATTGTGACGAGTTACGTTTTGTCGTTTTTGATGGTCGCGAGTAACTGACCGTAATTGGTCAGAATACCACATCATAGCGTAAAATGATGACTCGCGAGAACATGTAGGTATTGTGCGGTTTGCATAAACCGTACACTGGTTGTTAATTCCCGAAATCTTTTGAGCGAGGTTTTTTTGTCATAAGCCGCATCGATTGAAAGGGTTATTTAGCTTTTTTAAATCTTTATGTTCTTTGTCTCCATCCCCTTAAGTCTTTACGTCAAGCGGCGCAAAATTGTAGACACTAGTAAATTACTACTGCAATAATCACGCGCTAAGCCCGTTGGTTCCAGCACACTGGACATTGATGGTGGCAAGGGCTTGCTTAACGATATTCAGAGGAAATAATGATGGAATAATCTGCAAGCGAAGAATTTGGTAGGAAATACCATGAGCATTGGTCTACCACACTGCCGCATGAACTGCGATAGGGCTCACAGATAGGAGGCACCTAATCGTAGCACTATCGTTATCGAGCTGCGTGGTGTTAATTTTTGAAGATGCGGTGCTATGCTACTGTCCGGATTTGTATTGTGGGACATCTAGAAAGCTGATCTAGATCTAAATCCGTTACTGAATAAATTTTTAATTAAAATGTTGTAAGTCTTCTGCACCGATAATAATAATAATGCTGGACACTTTCACATATCAGTATCTAGCCACAACAGTCAACTAGTAAGACTACATAACTGATATACTTACTACATTTTTTTTTTGTAAATTTAAATATTTTACATGGAAAATATCCCACTGTACCACATAGATCGTCATCAATCATCAAAGTAGTTATATCATTGTACGGTACTAATGGAACGTCCCATATTTTTTGTTGGTTTAAGGACAAAAACTATTGGACGTATCCTACTACTATCAAAAACGCGAAAGTTTGTGAGGATGGATGTTTGTTACTCTTTCACGCAAAAACTAGTTACTAAACGTATTTTAATGGAACTTTCCAGTAACACAGCTTATACATCAGAATAACACATATAGGCTACTTTTTATCCGGGCACCACGCGGGCGAAGCCGTGGGCAGAGGCTAGTGTGTACATATATATTACAGTATATGTATTTCATCGGAAATTGATTATGTAGCCAAATTAAATAATACACTTACCGTTCTAATGCTAGCCTGTAGAATATCATTTTGACTTATATTTTACTGTTTCGTTGTAATTTAATGTGTCGTTTTAATTTACTGTTTCGTCTAAAAATATCACTTTCACTGTATTTTTAGTAACTAGGTTACTTTATTATAACCCTTTCCAACGAGTTGTCTTTTCTACAATTAATTTAATACTAACATTTAAGACTGCACCTATCAATTTAGGTAAATGGTATAAATAATTATCATTAAGACGTCATTAGTTAAGTTATCAAATGATTTTCGGTTATACCATTATTTCATTGATTTGGAATGACGAATACATTCCTATTAAAAAAAAATTCAATTGCACTTGCAGACTTGGTAACTATATGAACCGATCACAGCTGGTGAATTACACTGGCAGACTTGGTTAAATATAGAATAGGTAACTATATGAACCGACCACAGCTGGTGAATTGCACTTGCAGACTTGGTTATATATAGAATAACTATATGAACCGATCACAGCTGGTGAATTACACTTGCAGACTTGGTTAAATATAGAATAGGTAACTATATGAACCGACCACAGCTGGTGAATTGCACTTGCAGACTTGGTTAAATATAGAATAGGTAACTATATGAACCGACCACAGCTGGTGAATTGCACTTGCAGAATTGGTTATATATAGAATAACTATATGAACCGACCACAGCTGGTGAAGAAAGTTTCTCGAATAATCTATTGATGCCTTCGATTCCCGCTATGTGACAAATATTTGCAAATTCTGCAGATATTTGTTCCGGATCTAGGTATTGTTGTGCCACGGTACTCGTAGTTCCTGATACCTATGACACAGGGAATCCAAGTGTGGGGTCAGGACTATGTATGTTTTTGTTGGGCGTGACCTTAAATGTTGCGGGTCGGTGGATAGACGTGGTCTAAGATCGTACGTCATGGCACTCTTTAGGACTATGTATAGCAGTGGTGTAGGCTAGCGACTGCTGCGTGTGGAGTGATTTAGAGAAAATGAAACGATCTTACTTGTTGGCTCGTAGATTTTCTGCTTACTTTCTCCTTCGTACTGCAATCTTTGTATTTAATCACTGATTGATAGTATTACTTGCTAACTATCACACACTGATAAACTTGATAGTCACTGGTTTGGTATACGCGGTCAAAGTTCACACTACGTGGAAATTGCGACGCGTATAGTCTCTTATCGAAGGACCAAATAGATGTACGGTATCTTGTGGACCAATACAACTAGATTGTTAAAAAATGATAAATGCTCTTGTTTAGCAGTAAAAAGATTATATTGTGTAATTGTTAATGAGTGAACTGTAAACTTGATGATAATGATGATGGCGAGAACGCGCGCCCTTGGTGGCAAAATGCGGACTGACTGTTAGGATAATAAATTGAATTAAAATAAATGTTAAATGCTTGGAACTGGGTCACACGCGCTGCGCTTTCTGCTGAGCCAGGAAAATGGACGGTTGCTTGTACCGTACATGGATGTTTGTTACTCTTTCACGCAAAAACTAGTTACTAAACGTATTTTAATGGAACTTTCCATTAATACAGCTTATACATCAGAATAACACATATAGGCTACTTTTTATCCGGGCACCACGCGGGCGAAGCCGTGGGCAGAGGCTAGTGTGTACATATATATTACAGTATATGTATTTCATCGGAAATTGATTATGTAGCCAAATTAAATAATACACTTACCGTTCTAATGCTAGCCTGTAGAATATCATTTTGACTTATATTTTACTGTTTCGTTGTAATTTAATGTGTCGTTTTAATTTACTGTTTCGTCTAAAAATATCACTTTCACTGTATTTTTAGTAACTAGGTTACTTTATTATAACCCTTTCCAACGAGTTGTCTTTTCTACAATTAATTTAATACTAACATTTAAGACTGCACCTATCAATTTAGGTAAATGGTATAAATAATTATCATTAAGACGTCATTAGTTAAGTTATCAAATGATTTTCGGTTATACCATTATTTCATTGATTTGGAATGACGAATACATTCCTATTAAAAAAAAATTCAATTGCACTTGCAGACTTGGTAACTATATGAACCGATCACAGCTGGTGAATTACACTGGCAGACTTGGTTAAATATAGAATAGGTAACTATATGAACCGACCACAGCTGGTGAATTGCACTTGCAGACTTGGTTATATATAGAATAACTATATGAACCGATCACAGCTGGTGAATTACACTTGCAGACTTGGTTAAATATAGAATAGGTAACTATATGAACCGACCACAGCTGGTGAATTGCACTTGCAGACTTGGTTAAATATAGAATAGGTAACTATATGAACCGACCACAGCTGGTGAATTGCACTTGCAGAATTGGTTATATATAGAATAACTATATGAACCGACCACAGCTGGTGAAGAAAGTTTCTCGAATAATCTATTGATGCCTTCGATTCCCGCTATGTGACAAATATTTGCAAATTCTGCAGATATTTGTTCCGGATCTAGGTATTGTTGTGCCACGGTACTCGTAGTTCCTGATACCTATGACACAGGGAATCCAAGTGTGGGGTCAGGACTATGTATGTTTTTGTTGGGCGTGACCTTAAATGTTGCGGGTCGGTGGATAGACGTGGTCTAAGATCGTACGTCATGGCACTCTTTAGGACTATGTATAGCAGTGGTGTAGGCTAGCGACGATATCAAATATATTTTGACGACCTCTGTGGCGCAGTGGGCGAAGGCCCGTTTGAGACGCAGAAGGTTGCGGGTTCGATTCCCGCCGCGGGACAAATGTTTACATCTGCAAATATTTGTCTCGGGATCTGGGTGTTTTCTATGTATAAAATGTATGTATTTACAAAAATAAAGTATGTAAGTAGTATCAGTCATGTAGTTCCCATAATACAAGCTCTGCTTACTTTAGGGCTAGATGAGGCTGTGTGAAAAATGTCCAGCATTATATTTCATGAATGACGTCATGTGTAAGGAACTTTGCCCTCTGGTACAAGAGTCGAGGGCGATCTGGTAGCGATCACATCAGAAATTCTGAGAGCTACTATCAATTTTTACCCGACTACAGCTAAATAAATTATGCCTTTTGTTGTATAATTAATAGTGTGGGTAGTTTTATATGCCTTTATTTAGAGATACCGGCACGTAAAATAAAGAGTGTTCAATCAGCAAGCTGTGTTTTACTACATGGTGACAGCGGTGTTTTTATTAATATGTAAAATTAATTCAGTTTTCGGGAATTTTATCGAAGAAATCCACACAGTTGACGTTTTTACGAGTGGAAAATATGGAACACGCGCGACCTCCAACCGAACTGCAAATAGAGGGCAGTCCGGCTGTGCGTGCGAATGCGTGGCAAAAATGGTGGAAACAGTTTGAAGTTTTTCTAAAGGCATCCGGGGTCAACAAGGAGCCCAAGGATGTCCAGGCGAGCTTGCTGGTGAACCTCATCGGGGCAGAAGGCTATGAAATATTTTCAACATTTACATATACCAAGGATCAGTCAGCTGATGATCTCGAATGTGTAAAAAACAAGTTCGATGAACATTTTGGGACGAAATGTAATGTGGCTATGTTCCGATTCAAGTTTTTCACTCGTAACCAGAACGCCGGGGAGTCAATAAGCCAATTTGTCACGGCGTTAAAAGTTTTAAGCCAAAATTGTGAGTTTGAAAGTCTTGCCGACGGATTGATACGTGATCGAGTAGTATGCGGGGTTACAAACCATATTGTACGAGATCGTTTGTTACGTACGGATGATTTGACTTTGGCGAAGGCGGTACAGATTTGCGAAGCGGATGAGCTATCTAGAACAGAAGGACGACAGATAGAGGAGGCGAATAAGACGAGCAGCCAAGTAGATGCGCTGACGGGACAGCGCGCGCGCGAAGTTTGGAGGCAGCAGCGCGGAGCCCGCGGAGCGCTGCGTCGCGACTTCGGCGCCGGCGCCGGGCGCCCGGTGGCAACGGCGGAACGTACAGCCTCACGTAATCAGTGTTTACGTTGTGGAGGTTCGTTGTGTGAAGTGCGCGGGTGGTGCCCGGCGAGTGATGCTACGTGTTTTGTGTGTAAAAATCGAGGTCATTTCGCAAGAAAGTGCAGTAATAAAGTGGTAGGTAAAAAAGTGCACGATATCAATATGAGTCAGCTTTCGGAGGAGTCGGAGGACGATGACGTGCTGTATGTGAACGTTTTGAAGACCGAGATGGGACGTTTGAACACTCAGTGGATTGAAAATTTAAGCATTAATGGTAAGCGTGTTGATTTCAAATTAGATTGTGGTGCGGATTTAAATATTTTAACAAAGTTGGATTTTTACCGTCTTGGTTTTAAGAATAGTGATTTAAAACCCTATGATTCTAAGGTTTTTTCCTACACAAGAAATGAGTTGCCTATTATCGGTGAAGTTTTGCTTTCCGTATTTCATGGAAAAAATAATCATGAACTTAGGTTAGCAGTGGTAGACATGAATGTGCAGAATATTTTAGGCAGACAAGACTGTGTCAGGTTAGGATTCATAAAGAGAGTCGAAGCAATAAGCTACGGGTTACACGAATATTCAGATCTGTTCAAGGGTATCGGAGAGTTGCCAGGGTTACACAGAATCGTTATAGATAAGTCAGTACCGCCGGTTATCTGTCCCGCGCGAAAAGTACCGTTAGGTTTGAGGGATAAGTTGCGCACAGAACTAGAAAGGATGGAAAAATTAGAAATCGTGCGCAAAGTGAACCACCCAACTGAATGGGTGAACCCAATAGTGATTGCTGGTAAAAAGAATGGAGATATCCGGGTATGTTTAGATGCGAGAGTTTTGAATCAGGCGGTGAGGAGGGCGCATTTCTCATTGCCAACAGTAAGTGAGATAGCGGCGAAGCTGCGGGGGGCGCGATTCTTCAGCGTGCTAGATGCACGCTGCGGTTTCTGGATGATGAAGCTGGATGACGCCAGCGCGGACCTCTGCACTTTTAGCACGCCGTTTTCCAGGTACCAGTTTTTAAGGTTACCCTATGGGGTTAACTGTGCACCAGCTTCTAGAAGATTTGGAAGGCACAGAGTCATTTATTGATGACATTGTCTGCTGGGGTTCTTCAAAAGAGGAGCACGATAGGCGTTTACAGCTTCTTTTGATGCGTGCTAAAGAAGTAGGTATTAGGTTTAATAGAGATAAATGTAAATTTGGAGTCCGCGAGATCACATACCTAGGTCATGTGTTTAACGAGAAAGGAATGAGACCAGACGAGAAGAAAGTAAAAGCTATAATTGACATGCCAGCTCCAGAAGATAAAAAATCGCTGGAGCGATTTTTGGGCATGGTG
This sequence comes from Perizoma affinitatum, assembly GCA_961405105.1. Lineage (NCBI taxonomy): Eukaryota > Metazoa > Arthropoda > Insecta > Lepidoptera > Geometridae > Perizoma > Perizoma affinitatum. The sequence continues at coordinate 13,513,572 of OY560188.1, forward strand.
AATTATCTGTCAAAATTTATACCTAACTATTCAGAGTCAGTTTCAGTTTTAAGGGGTCTGCTAAAAAAGAGTTCAGAGTGGATATGGGACAGGGAACATAACGATGCAGTTAGTTTACTTAAGAGGAAGCTTTCTTCCGCGCCAGTTTTATCATTATATTCTCATAGCCATCCTATCACGCTCTCTGTTGACGCAAGTTCTAATGCACTAGGGGCGGTATTGTTGCAGGAAGGAAGGCCGGTCGAGTTCGCTTCGTTAACTCTTACTGAAACACAGTGTCGTTACGCGCAGATAGAAAAGGAGCTATTAGCAATTGTTTTTGCATGTGAACGGTTTCACCAGTACATATTTGGGAGAAGTGATGTCACGGTGCAGTCAGATCATAAGCCGTTAGAGTCTATTTTCAAAAAATCTCTAGCTTCCGTGCCTTCCCGGTTGCAAAGAATGATGTTACGTATACAAAGTTATGATATAAAAGTAGTTTATACGCCGGGTAAGTACATGTACATTGCAGATACCTTATCACGGGCTGCTTTACCCGATTTGATGCACGAGCGGTTAAACGATGCTATAGATGCTCAGACTTGTTTTATGATTCAACAGGTACCGTTCAGCGATGAAAAATTGGTTTTAGTCAGGGAGCATACGGCTAAAGATAAGGACGCAAAATCATTGATTAGGTTGATTATGGACGGCTGGCCCAGATGTAAGTACGAAGTAGAAGAGAACATTCGTGCCTATTGGTCATATCGCGAGGATTTACAATATGTAGAAGGGATAATTTTTAAAGATAAGTCAGTTTTTATACCACAATCATTAAGAAACGAAATGTTAATTCGCATTCACGAGGGGCACTTAGGAATAGATAAGTGTAAGCGGCGCGCGCGGGGGGTATTGTTCTGGCCGGGCATGTCACGTGACGTGGAGCGCATGGTGCAGCGCTGCACCACCTGTGCGCTGCATGCGCCCGCGCCGCCCCGCGAGCCCATGTTGCCGCATCACGTTCCGGACATACCATGGGCCAAAGTAGGTTCAGACATTTTCGAATACAGAAAAAAGTATTATTTAATTTTGGTTGATTATTTTTCTAATTTTGTTGAAATCAATGATTTGAATTCTATAACAAGCAAGTCTGTCATTAAAGCCATGAAGGAACAGTTTGCGAGGTACGGTATACCTACGGAATTAATTACGGATAACGGACCGGCTTACGGTTCAAAGGATTTTAAGAAGTTTGTTAGCAGTTGGGAGATAAGACAAATTACGTCATCGCCAATGTACGCTCAATCGAACGGAAAAAGCGAACGAGCGGTCAGAACGGTTAAAATGTTATTGAAAAAATGTGTAGATTCGGGGCATGACTACTATGTTAGTTTATTAAACTTTCGTTCTACACCTAGGGATCATTTAGACTCACCGGCAGAGATTTTAATGGGAAGAAAGCTAAATACGCGTCTACCTATTCATAAAAGTTTATTAGAGGAAAAGGTCGATAGAAAAAAGAATCATGAGGCCATTTTATTACAGCAAAATAAACAAAAGCTATTATATGATAGGTCGTCTAGAAACCTTCCTAGATTATACGAAAATGAAAATGTAGTTGTAGCGGATGGTAGACAGCGAAAATGTATGAAGGTTGTTCAACACGCAGTCGAACCTAGGTCATACATTTTACAGGATAATGTCGGTCGCAGGTGTCGCCGTAATCGTAGGCATATAGTTAGTAGGTTAGGTAGTGACGTCACAGCTGACGATCGTGCCGCCGCCACTACCGATAGCAACAACTTATCTATACTTAAGGCGGAAGGTACTGAGGGGTCTTCTAGTACGGGAAACCTTTTTTCTTATGCTTCTATCAAACCGATAGAAGTATTAATGGATAAAGGTAATACATTTGGAGAAGGAACATCAACAGACTTTCAGCAACCTAAACATATATCAGAGGGTTTTATAAAAAAGAAGGGTCCTATGATGACCAGAAGTATGGCAAAGTTGGCTGGTTCACCGTGCGCGGAAAAACAAAAGAATAGTAGTTGGAAATTTAACATCGATTAGAGTGTAAACATGTAGATAATTATATTTACCAGTTTTTGCTGTAGTGAAGTTAGTTAAAAAAAAATGTTTATATAAAATATATATATATATATATATGTTTACCAATAAATATGTTTTATAATTACATACAAATGTTTGTAAGTAGCTAAATAAGATTAGAATAGATTAAAATAAGAATAATAATAAGTTAATAAGTAAAGTAGATATTGTTGAATGTTGATGTCAATAAACATACTTTATTACGAATATTACAAAGTATGGTAGTTCGTTATTTCAAACTTTCTTTTAGGTATGTACTTAGATAATTAATGTGTATGTATCTGTTATTTAGATTTACAGAGATGTTTCATAAAAGGTTTCAATGTCCTGGGCTCAGTTTGTTAAGGGGAAAGATGTTGTATAATTAATAGTGTGGGTAGTTTTATATGCCTTTATTTAGAGATACCGGCACGTAAAATAAAGAGTGTTCAATCAGCAAGCTGTGTTTTACTACACCTTTAACGGTAATAAAAAAGATAAAAGATAATTTATTGCAAGAAATACATGTTGGTGTTTTAGGTATAAATGTGATACAATGTATTTTTACCATCAATGCAATGTTTTTTTGCAAAGGTTGATTAAAATGTATGATTCAAATTAAAGACAGAAAATATCAATTAAAAATGTTATAAAAACAATGTTTATCTGTTATTTTCTACTTCTAGCGGTACGTGACAAATTCCCGTCTAACAATATGACTACTTGTCGTTCTTCTTTCGTGTAATCGTTACTACAATTAAAATGTTACTAAGAATATATTTGGCTTCATATTAGTTTTTTTTTATTGTAATAGGTCCTTTACCTATGAAATTGCCGTTTTGTCGAACTGGAAATTCTAAATTCAAATAAACATGTTATTCGTTTTTCAAAAACAGTTATTTATTAGTTTTTTAAGGTTTTTTATACTTCCAATTTCATTACGTTTGCAGCCGTGGACTCTAAGAAAACTAGCGTTATTTCCGAAAATAATTTGCAGCGTTGAAACAATGCATCTCAAACGGAACGCAATATTAACGACGTGTATGGACCTAACACTGACCCTCTGTTGACGACCTCTGTGGCGCAGTGGGCAAAGGCCCGCCTGAGACGCAGAAGGTTGCGGGTTCGATTCCCGTCGCGGGACTGTTTGCATCTGCAAATATTTGTCTCGGGTCTGGGTGTTTTTCTATCTAAAATAAGTATGTATTTACAAAAAATAATGTATATAAAGTAGTATATCAGTCAAGTTGTTCCCATAACACAAGCTCTGCTTACTTTGGGGCTAAATGATGTTGTGTAAAAATGTAAATCATTGAAAAAAAACTCTATCAAGCAATGAACAAATAAAATTTTGATCTCAAAAATGAACCTCTTGGACGGCCGGAAAACAAGATTAAAAATAATAAATTGAATGCAGATACAACTCCAATACGGCTGAGCTAGCTTCGGCTTTGGATATTAGCGTCATAACATTATTGGACCATTTTTGGCAAATCTGTAAAGTGAAGAAACTAAATCAGTTTGTAGTTTCTAACACAAAACTGTAATTTCATTGGTAATAACCTTATAAAACGTATATTATACAAGCGGCGATGGGCTTGCAACCTGTCACGTGGAATGCTTACTACTTGCAAAACGCGGGCATGTACCAAATGTAATGACGTGCCTCTGACTACCCCCTACTTGGTATCCTCAAAGATCTACTCATTGAGTATGTATCTGAGGATGTCCACCATGGGGAAGACAGTCGTGAGCGTGTTTTTTTTTTTTGTAAGTATTAAAGAATTATGTAACTTAAGTGTATCTTAGTCAACCATGGTCATAAATCAGTAACAATGTATATTTTTTTCATGACAGTTTTCGGACTTGCTTCTAGACAAACAGACGACCATGTAGACAAAAAATGAGAGGTGTCAAGGGACACCCGGATGGAACGAAGTTCCTTTCGATTAGTTAGTGAAGGAATTGTAATAAATTTTTTTTTTAGCAAGCTAACTTAAAAATAATAATAATAATAAAATAAATGAAAATATCTGGCTTGATTTCTATAAGAGAGAGAGAGAGAGAGAGAGAGACAGAGAAACATGCGCACGCCGCACAGCTTACAATAGCTTACTATAGCAAAAAGTGTCGTTACAACTTTTCGTGAGAATTTTTTCCGTCTAGCCCCCACAACGCGCGATAAAGAACTTCGTTCCAATAATACTACTCTATAGTAGTTTCTGAAGTCGTATTAATGATCTCGTAGACATTCGAGATGCATTTACCTAATTGCGAAAATACTCATCGACGTTGTGAGAACAGCATCTGTAGCTAAACTTATCTTCAATATAACAATAAAATGTGGTTTCTCTAACTTAAGTCTAAATATTCAGGAGATCTCAACTCTCTCTAGTCGTAGCTCAAGCTAAATAGCTTTGTAACTTTTTTTTTTTTTAAATAGTTACATTTATTCATACAACTATGTACAAGTAGGTATATACAAAAAATACTGATGAAACAGCTAGCTATATAAAGACCGTTGCAAACGATCTATAGATAGCTCAACTGATCCAGATCACTACCAGGCTTTGTAACTTAGGTAATATATTATGTATCTTATCTTTTTTGAATTAAAATGTTATATATGACGACCAATAGTTCTCGTGGGTCTAAAGATAAGATAAAATATCATTTATTTCAACGTCACGGTCGCCCTCGGCTCCGACGTACCACCGAGATTGCCCACCGAGTTATTACTTCTTTTGCTCGACTTCTAAGAGTCTTAGGGTGACATAAAATTATAAGCTTCATTTGTGCACAATGTGTTGGCTAAGACGTCACAGGTGCGGGTTCGATTCCCGCTGCAGGACAAAGTTTTGCAGATATTTGTTCCAGGTCTTTGTTTTGAAGTACCATGGTACTCGTAGTTCCTGATATCCACGACACAAGAAATCCTAGTGTGCCGTCAGGGCTATAATTATTGTGTTTACTTTTTTTTTAAATTGCGAGGAAATATTGTCATTACTTTCGAAAATAGAACACGCGAAGTACCCTATTTAAGTACAAAGCATCAGTTTTGAATTTATAACGAAAAACGCGCAGGAAATGTTATATGGAAATCCATTGCCGGCGTGTTAGGTGCACGCCTAATGCACCCAGGACCCCGACTTTTTTATTTCCATGCATTATTTTTTAGAAAATCTTTATATATGCCTCAGCGAAAATGCCAATTGCCGGTCTCGTATCAATGAAGGCCGAGCATCGACCTGCAACTGCCTATTCTTGCAGCCTCTGCAATAATGTACTATTTATCGACTGATCCGGTCTCGTGTGACAGTCATTATTATTGACTCTGTTTTAGGACAGTTGTATTGTTAAATAGACGTCAATTGTATTACAGGTCAATTTTATTGTTAAATAATAATAATAAAAATAATGATTTATTCAGCTAAATTGTAGTATTTCATCTATATATTGTTGAGTCCCTATCTCCGTGAGCTGTGGCCCAGGAAACAGTTCTCTCTCAATTTAATTAAACACAGTAAATAATACTTAGATAAATAGGCGTCAATTGTCTTGCAGGAGTTAGACAGCCTTTATCAATTTAAGCTGCGTTAAATTCCCTTCAGCTAACCATATCAGAGTTTGCGCGACTCAATTCAACGGAACTGGAGGCAATTTGCACAAATTGTAACTACGTACGAGTTGCACTCAGGCGACTGAAACTCCTAATGCTTTGGTGGCCTTGGCAATGCGTCATTATCTATATTGAGTTCTATTATGTACTACTAAAGTGGCAAATAATAATACGGCTTACACAGGTGAATCACTAACCAAAAGTGGTTTGTGATTATCGAGACCTGTGGACACTTGCAATACCAGAGGTAAAGCACGCGCGTTGCTGACTCGGAGACATTAGGCTGAAGAGTCTCAGGGGTCTGTAATTTTACCGGCATCCAGAGTTTATTACTATACTAGCTTCTGCCCACGGCTCCGCCCACGTGGTACCCGGATAAAAGTAGACTATGTGTTATTCTGATGTATAAGCTATATTACTGTAAAGTTTCATCAAAATCAGTTGAGTAGTTTTTGCGTGAAAGAGTAACAAATATTCATCCTCACAAACTTTCGCGTTTATAATAGTAGTAGGATAGACTGTGTCTCACACAAACATCCAATCAAACAATCATTTTATAAATTCTCATTAAACATACACTTATCAGATGTCTTTACACTTACAGTTCACAAACACACACTACAATTCAAACCAATGTATTAAAACTTTCATCGCCTTGATTACCTTACATAGTCTTATAATATCTGTGGCCTTACAAAATAACTATTAAAATAGACCTAAGCAAGAGCGAAAGCTTTAATGAAAAGTATATTTTAATTAAAAAGAAGATTTTAATATTATTAAAATGATGTTTCTTTTGGAAACGTAATAAAATCATTTGTATTGCACCTTTGAAAAAATATCCAGCATTATTTAAATAAATAAATAATGCTGGATATTTTTTCACACAACGTCATCTAGCTCAAACTAAGCATAGCTTGTATGTACTATGGGAACTACATAACTGATTATAATACTTATATACGTTTTTTTTATAAATACATACATATTATACACAGAAATTACCCAGACCCGAGACAGATTATACAAACATTTATCCCGCGGCGGGAATCGAACCCGCAACCTTTTGCGTCTCAGGCGGGCCATCATCCACTGCGCCACAGAGGTCGCCATAAATATGTTTTTTCTGGGTAAATTTGCGGCTGAAAAATTCTATCAGCTTAATCACATAAGTGCCTAAGTTTTATCACCCTCGTTGATCCATGAAAGGGTTGGTATCAAGAGATTTTTCTCAGTGAAAGCATGGCTATGAATAATTGGAACGCACCCTTTAGTTCATTCACCTTGCAACCCTATGTTTGCAGGGAGCTTACTGTAGGTATGTCACTATGTCAGTGACATCTTCTATGTAATCTACAAGTACTTGCTCGCCGAAGGGTGGCTTTCTTTGTGGGGAACTATAGTCTAGGTTTTAATTTCTAAGACCGGTATTACATTGTTTCAAAGAGCCTACATTATGAGTATCTAGGAAGGTGCGTCAATATCATCAGGCGGATGACGTGTACTGAACGGATATGTGACGTTAAACTGTCTTCTTGAAATGCGCGTTTATCCTTAGTCAGTAAATGAGTCAGATACGCATTGATTTTCTATTAGAGGAATTGAAGTCGATGAAATTGCTTTGAATTATTTGACAACAGGCTAACAAACATAATATATATAATAGGTTGGGGAAAAAGTTTCTTCGCATTTTTTAAGAAAATTCAAAACATTTTTTAATATAGTTTATTTACATTTAACTAAAGTATGTAGGTACCATTTTGTTCGATAACTTTTTGCCATTTTGTAGGCAGGGACATGATCCCATTGCTATAAAAACTTTGGGGCTTCTGTTCAAAATACCGCGACAAGTGGTTTTGGCAGTCCTCTCGTGATGTTAACCTGACACTGCCTAAAGAATTCTGAAGAGACCGAAACAGGTGGAAATCTGAAGGTGCAAGGTCAGGACTATACGGCGGATGCATTAACACATCCCAGCCAAACTCTCTTAATTTTTGCTGAGTGGCTAAAGATGTGTGAGGTCAAAAATGGTCAAAAATTTCTTCAAAAATGGTTCGGTTTCATTACGTCGTAATAAAGAATCACAAATGAGAACACGGTTCATTAGGTTTCTTTCAGTGAGCTCGTGAGGTACCCAAATATCGAGCTTTTTTGTGTACCCAGTTTTTTTAAAATGCGCCAAATCTATTTTGTGGTCAATTCCCAGTTCTTCAGCTACGTCGTAACTACTGATATGCCGATCTTGCTCCACTTTTTCAAAAATGGCATCCATTTTATCCGTAATAGGGCGACCAGAGCGACGTGCATCTTTGACATCAAAATTTCCGGATTGAAAACGCTTAAACCAAATTTGTGCTACTCTCACAGACACTGCACTAGGTCCATAAACATCGCAAATTTTTTTCGCGGCTTGCGTTGCATTTTTACCTTTTTTGTAGTAAAATTTTAAAATGTATCGAATTTCTTCATTAGATTCACTCATCTTAACAGTACGAAAAACAAATAAAAATCACACATTTTCCTAATTTGAATTTGGAATTATCTTCTTTAAAATTTAAACTTTTAATGATACCAAAACCAGCTAGATACAAATAGTATAGCCAAAGATATTTTATTACAAGTTCATACATACAATAATGCGAAAAGACTTTTTCCCCAACCTAATATATTGATGTTATCCTATTTATTCATATTTCTTTATGTATTTTCTTTACTACCTATTAATAGTTAGTAGGTTCTTATAAATACTTTCACACTTTATAAAAATAAGAATTATTTTTTAGTTTTTCTCCTAGCTGTTCTTAAAATCTCATACAATCTTTTCCATCCAAAGGTTATCTGGTAGAGATTGTTTCTAAGCGATAAGACAACTTTCCACTTGTTTTGTAAAGTCGTATTTATTTTCTCTTTTGTGTACATTAAAGTATATTTAATTAAAACTAAAACAACGCTTTAAAATCTCCAGGCAACACAAAAAAATACGTGTGTACGTTTTTTTTTTATAAATAGGTACGTTATTAAGAGGAAATGATATTGTAATCAAATACGCCCCGTTTCTGAATACAAAATGCCCTGGAGTGCAAAAAAAAATCTCAAAAATACCAACCATAGAGAGGATATTTACATTGTTTACTTTTCGTTTGGAAAAACAACGCACAAACCTGGAATCAACCTGGAGGCGTGTAATTAGAATATTCTATGTACTCCCTACATATTCGGTCGGTGCTTCTCTCTGCATGGCTTTATGGCTCGTTAGGCGTTGTTTTAGGTATTTTGAGGTGGCCGAAATTTGCGGTCTTGAATCTCCTTCTAGATAGATAGATAGATTTTTATTGTATACCACATAATATTTTGCTTACAAATATCACAGCTAAATTACAAGCTAATCGCGGGGTACAATGGGCGGTCTTATCGCTTGTATTACGTTATAAAACGATATTAAACAATTTAAACGATAGCAATTTTAAGAGTAGAAACATACCTGGTATTATTTAGTTTAATGGTGACTTGGAATATTACGACTTTTTAGTGTAGGAAGGACCCCCACCAGATAGACATCTTAAATGTTGCAAGAAATCGGTAGATAGAGGTGACTCAGGATCGTTGATCATTGCACACTCTTATTTGGGGAAGCCAATGTTTTACAACACTTAACAAATGCATACGTAATCCTGATCCCAACTACGATTCCCCGTGTCGTGGGTATCAGGAACTATGAGCACCGTGGTACCAAAACACCTAGACCTGGAACAAACATTTGTCTCGCAGCGGGAATAGAACCCCGCTGCGTCGCACCCACCAAGCGTTACTCGTCATGGTCGTCATATTGACGATGATGATTCTTAACTACTAAATCGATTTTGATGAAATTTGTATAGTAGATAGTTTAGGATCTGGAATAACACAAATGCTAATCAAAGTTTCGGAAATCAACCCCTAAAGGAGTAAAGTTTCTATGGAAAACAATTTTATTCCTTGGTTCGATCCGCTCAAAACACTGTACAAATGAACTTAAAAATGTATACTTGTAAACTGTTTAAAGGCTCAATTCTGTACATTGAAGATAATTAATTTAGGGCGTTCTATAATCGATACTGAAGTCAACATTGTTTTTTTTATTAATAAAATATGTATGTTAGTCTTATGGGCCTAAATCGACATATTTTTTAATGTCGCTCATATCAATTATTATTAATAGCTGAACGATCACAGCTTAAGTAAAAAAAACAATTAAAAAATATGCTAATCAAGTATACTGTAATTCCCGTGCAACGTGCGCTCATTATCCTGGCGGACGGGTAGCCAGGGGAATGACGTCATTACTACGGACATGTTAGATGAATTTCTGGAACCTGCCCACGTTTCCACGATGCGACAGATTCACATCGTATGGACACGAACATATGGATGGGAAGTTAAATAAAGTACACGTTTACTTTATATAGTTTTCATATTCATATTAATTTATTGCCTTCATGTACAAAGTCAAAAAATCATTTATTCATTAAAATCACGATGATCACTTTGAAACGTTCGTTTTATCTACTGCCTGTTCTTCCGCGACCAAGCCAGGAAAGAAAGGCAAGAAAACAAGGCTGGCTATTCTTTTTAATGACCCTTTTATAAACGAGTTGGAGCAATTTCAATCCCAAGAGATTTAATCATCTAAATATTCAGATATTTTATAGTAGGTATCTATAGCTTTTAAAAAAGTTCAAAAATTCATAGGTCTTAAAATTATATAGGAATAGGTAGAACCTTTTTTAATATGGTTCAAATACATGTACTCTCCTATCTTTGCAGGTAAAAAAACGGAATTTGAATTTTATGTTATATTAAAGAATACAAGTTTTATGGCCTCTTTACGGTATTTAATCCCTATAATATACCGTAAAGAAGCCAAAAAGGGATAGCAATTCTATTCGTATCTTTGCTTAGTACCAGTTAGTACCACGTGACGAATAGAAAAATGAAATAGCAGCCTGGTTAAAAAAAATCTTGTATTTTATAAGGATACAAAATTAGTCAAGTAACAATTATATCAACAAATAAAATTGATCAAGATCTACTCACTGAGTATGTATCTGAGGATGACCACCATGGGGAACACAGTCGTGAGCGTGTTTTTTTGGTATAATAAATCTGGTCAGTTACAAGCCATTAAAATAGACAAGTTTGATTGAAGCAGTATTAAGGTCAAAATAAATTAATGTAATTTATAAAAATATCATACATTCTATGTACCGATGCAATTCTAAAATATAAATTCCAATTATTAAGATACACTGAGTAGGTACCGTAGTTTGTAGTGTCTTAAAACCTATGTTAAGTTTGTCTACACTAGGTTCTCGAAAAGACCTTAGAGATGAACTATTGTAAAAGTACAATACCAGTCATTTCACATTGTTTTTTTTATATAGTTACACTTTGGAAAAAGCAGACTTGAAAATAAATATTTGAAGACAAATGTCGGTACGTGCTTTAAGTACAAGAGCTAGATGAAAGTTTCTCTAACAAAAGATACCTAAACAAGCGCGTAGATTGCTATTCATCCGGGTTAAAAGCATGCATTTATCTCGGAAACAACGGAGAGCATTAAAAACAGCAAAAACGAGAAAATATGAAACTCACAGAGTAGAAAACAGTATGAAGTGGCGCGGAAAACAAAGAATTTTAAGCGTAAGCAGATTTATAATCCTCTCAATATTGTTACCCCTGAATCCAGTCAAGCCGTAAAGACTGGCCCGTATTCCACAACGTATCAGCTGAATCTAGAGTCAAGAAAAAATTTTAATGTATGATATTATAAACAAAGGATGAAATTATATTTATTTAACCCCAAATGGTTAATACTAATTGAATATGTCCCTGTCTATCTATCTTCACAGATTTACGCACTGAGTGTGTATGGTATCTGTGGATGTCCGACACCTGAGAAATATATAGTCGTGTGCGTGTTTGTTTGTAATCTGCGATGGTTTTAAATTTTAAGTGAAAGACGCAAAAGCAGCCTTTACCTGTATCCTACTGGACGCTATCACTCCCACAACAGAGCCTTTACACTTTCATCAACGTTGTTCATAGTTCGCACAGGCAAGCTCTGCCCTTGTTACTCTGAGATAAAAATGGTAGTGAGATCAAGCGCTAACTTTAAGAGGATAATTAGACTCGCTTTAGAAGAGATGCAATTACGTTGGAAGATATAATTTATTCGTATTATTGAGATAAACAAGGGCTTCTATTACGTCTACTGGATAGTATCATATTTTTTTAATTACGAAGCTTGTATTTCAAAAATATTGTAAACAAGAAAAGACAGTACGTATAAAGTTCTTCAACATAACAACAATACAACCGAGTAAGAACGCAAAATTAAAAATAGTGATTTTATGTCGTCCACAGAGGCTATTTAGTGTTATTTTGGGAATAATGTCACATCATATTTCAAAAACCCTACTGCTAGTATAAACGCGAAAGTTTGTGAAGATAGATGTTTGTTACTCTTTCACGCAAAAACTACTGAACGATTTTTTTTGAAACTTTACCCTAATATAGCTTATACATCAGAATAACAATCCGGGTTTAACAATCTTTTTATCTGGGTACCACGCGGGCGAAGCCGTGACCAGAAGCTAGTCAAAAATAAAAACGAAAGTACCGGCTCGCAGTGATGACAGACAATCGAGCTGTCATGATATTTATTGATTACTAGCTACTGTCTATGGTTTCACACGCATGGTACCCAGATGAAAAGCGTAGCTCTTACCGTTAAGGCAGTGTTTTTAAAAAACGTATTCACTTGACCGTTTTATTTGTCGGATTACGTTGCAAAATCGGTCTCCACAAAAAGTCTTTTTATGTTAACATTATAATATATACCGTTATATAGTCCCAAGGTATATTCTGGTCTAAACATTTCCATCCAGACGGCTTCAATTTACAAAACTACAGATCAAAGGATCATCCAAAAAGGTCAATACGTTTATGACGTCCATTCGTTTCCATGTTTCGGAAAACAATATAGTTACTTACCCAGTGCTTTAAACCCATTACCGCTAAAAGTTGATGCTGAAAACATGATGGTTTTGCAAATATGCATCTGATAGTCTGTTGTAAGTGGAAGAGTGCGCGCGTATTGCGTATTTATGCAGAGTAAACCGTTTTCAATTGTATCTACTGAAAAGATGAATTCTCAAAGTGGTATGAAGAAATCGGAACATTTATTTGCATTAATGTAGGTAATACTTTACATGATATTACAATTTTGATAGGCCCTTATATATTCTACCATGCAAATGGTGTGCAAATGTCAATACAAGATTAATTATCAAAATAACGATGGTAAATGTTAAAAAGTAACAACATAAAAATAATCTTTATATAATTGGGATATTATACTAAAATTACAACCTCATTGGGACTGCTCCAGTTAAAATTATTGAATTGATTCCCACTGAGGATGAATTTTTAGGATGATTTAAAAAGAAAAATAAACTTGTAATCTTAAGAGGGGCAGAGGAGTGTTACTTCAAAAACAAAAAAAAACCTTAATATGTCGATTGCAGCGCCCATAGAATAACAATTACGGAAAACATACGTATATTGATTAAAAAAATCCGCATTACAATCAGACAATCAGGTAACCTTTTTTCTCTATCTTTTATCTCAAAAAAAGCTTAGGTAGCAGAAAAACAAACATCTCTTTTGACAAACGCATATACATACACTGGCGGGTAATAAAGTAGCATTTTAAAACACCTGTGTATTCAATACCAACCATATGAAATCATAGCTATTGAATACAAATACATCTAGATAAATCTTTTATGGCTTTCTATGAATATCTGAATACGTCAAAAGACCAACTTGAACGTTTGAACGTTATCTAGAATCAAACCTCTTTCATCCCTTGCTGAGAGACCCTTAGGAATAGTGCTGATCTATTTAAAGGAAACCTTCAAAGGATTTCAAACCTTTTTCCTTTCAAAGAAGGTGGAATATAGAATAAGGGTTGTAAGTAGTTTTGGGTTAAGAGTCAGCATTTTGTGGGAGATGTCTGTGACAGGTTATTGATAAGGTATGTTCGTTTTCGATGTTTTAGATCGAAATAATGTTAAGCTATTTCGATAATGGTTTTGTTATGAAATGTAGGATCCAGTAGTTAAAACTAAAAGTAACTTTCAGACAGTCAGTACAATCTAAAAATTGTCTGAGACGCCACTTGCCACTGTGTGGCTTCTAAGACTTCTTCGCCCACAGCTGATATACTAATATTAATTCCTTAAGATTATATTTAAGTTTATTGGTTAGAATTTTGGTGTTATACTGTAAGCTGACTATTTTATGATATTAATAATTCTAACTCTATTATTTTCTAATAAGAGTGTTAAATATTAATGTGGATGGAAATAAAAGCAGAGGTAGGCCAAAGAAAAGATGGATGGATTGTGTGAAGGATGACTGCTGATGACGGCTGATAGAGGAGAGTTGGAAGAAGAAAACATTTTGTGCTGACCCCATGTAATGTGGGATATTTCCATAATTTTTAATGTTTTTGCCTGTTTTTAACTATTATTTTTTATTACGAAAGTCCACATGGACGTTTACACAAAATAAACATTCGATAAAAATGCATGTTACGAAAAAAAAGGCCACGTAGAACCTTCTTTTACAATACCCAATAAATCGACTTTTAATATTTCACAGCCAAACCGTTTACATCGTAACGCAATTTTAAAGCAATCCTACGTCGATTAATATTCAAATGGACCGTATACAGATGGACAGACAAAGTAAATTCACAAAGGAAACATGTAAATGACGTTTCTACGTTGCATTAAGCTGGTTTATCTCTGCCATAAAATAATACACATATAAATATTTAATAATACAGGTATTTTTTAGCAAAATGTTTTTTATTTACTTACTAAAAGGACTTGTAAACAATATATTAACACCCTATGGAAACACAGATTAAAAAAATAACATAAATATCTTCTTGAGAACAAATGCGCATCGGCAAAATGTTGAAATCCCTTTTTTTCCGTAAAGTCACCTTAATTCGACCTCTTAAACTCAAATCGCCGGTTGGTCATAAAGCTGCTAGCCTAAAGTGGAACTGACCCGGACATGTCTTTCGCATGTAAAGTTACTTGTAAATAAAAATACAGTATACAGTAGAAAAATACAGTATACAGTAAACTATACAGTAGATCCCACCCAATGTTAGGCGACAACGTGGAAGGCCTAGAATGAGATGGAGGTATGAGCTCGACTCGCATCTAACAACATCGTCTTTAAAAGCTTTAGATCGCGAAGGATGGAAGAAAGAAAGGGAAGCCTTTACCATACAGTGGGACAGAGTTGGCTACATAATAAAAATTAAAAAAAAAACCTTAATTTAACCGTAGTCTCACCTGAAGGTAAGATGATATGACATGTTGAAGACATGTTTCCTGTCTATTTCAGCTCTTAGCTCTTAGCATTTCTGCCATTATTACCGAACAGAAAAGGGTATTGAAGCAGTTATTCGCTAAAATTGAAGTGCGGACCGGTACGAGGGAGCGGGACGCGCCAACGGTAACTGCACCGCACGCGAGAGAGACGGCTGCTACTGCTGACTTAGAACGAGCGTCATCGTTATCGCAAAACGTTACGATGCGTCCACACCGGGCTACCAAGAAAGCAAATCGGGTGACCATTGATGATTTGGAACAAAGCAGTTCTTGCTTAGATGACATCAATGAAAGTAAGGACGCGTCCATTCAGAAAGACTCACCCAGTACGTCTTCAAGAAAGTGGACTCTAGTCAGCTACCAGAATAAAGGGAAAAGTTCTCAAACCATCAAGATACAGAAAGGAGGGAACGCACGAATCTCGTCTTTCCAAGCAGTGGAGAACAAGAAATTCCTGCATGTGTGGTCACTCCATCCTGACACAACTGAAGAGGCCATTACTGAGCACGTAACTAAGACTTGTGGTTCTGCGGATGTAAAGATCCAGAAAATCGTCCCTAAAACCAAGAGGGACTATTCTTCTTTTATGATCGGTGTACCGGAGACGATTTTTGAAAAGATAAATAATACTGAATGTTGGCCAGTAAACACGAAATTCAAAGATTGGGTGTGGTTTCGAGACCCCCGCAAAACCGCGGAAAGTGTCTGAAATGGCTGATAATCGACTAATACAGATTTTCTACCAAAATGCACGTGGACTCAGGACGAAAACTACAATTTTTTTTAATAATTTGCTGAACTCAACTTATGATTTATTTGCTGTTACGGAATCGGGTCTAAATTCTTCAATCCATGACGGAGAACTTATTCCACCTAACTTTAAAATTCTTCGTTGTGATAGAATGGATGGCCGTAAGCAGGGAGGCGTGTTTTTGGCATCTTCCTCGCGTTACGAACTAAACCGCCTTTCTATCGCAAATGTGGACGCGGCTTTATTCGAGATAGTTTGTGCGACGGTGCACTTTAGAAATATTTTTTTGTTTATGTGCTGTGTAGTTTACATTCCACCAAAAAGTAATGTTAGTGAATATATGCATCTTTTTAATATTTAATTTTTTAGAAACTTTCAAGTCATATAAATAGAGAGAAAAACCGCATTACAATCGGATAAGCCATTGTGGAGGTAAATTATAATAGACATACAAACTCTTTTAACTAACTCATATACGAACTCGTAAAAAGAGCGGGTAGGGAATTGTTTACGGGTCTATGTATTTGCATTCGTTGCAAATATATACCAATGGTAGTAATAGGGGTGAAGTGTGTTAGTAGCACTACTAAGATGCATTCTGTTTGATTCGAGTTCGTGTCCGATTGATAAATCTATAGTATTGGATGCTACATTGCTACGAAGCTACGATGCCTACGACATTGCTACGATATTAATGGGTTAGATTGATAATACGTTGAAAAACAAATGTAAGCAAGAAGAGATACAACTAGATACATTTAAGGTTGGAAATTATAAAGGGTAGGTAATTTGTATACTGTCCGAAAGAGGGTTAATCTATACTTAACAGGTAACAACTTTTGTTCTAAGACCTTTTCAAATTCGGCTGTTTTCATTGTAGATGCTGGTGGTAAAAATCATCTAATTTTGGAAAAATATTGCTGTCAAATATACTGTTTATTGAATAATAGTTGTAGGGCTGGCACAAATTCCAAATAACCGGTGAATCCAAGAATATTCAAATTTATAAATTAATTGCGAATTTAACTTTTTCTAAGTAAAACTTTCATGGCTAGAAACACTTCCTTTCGGATCCCTGATTACTTGAATGCTTAACAAAATAATCGTTAGTAATAAATTTTTTCGTGATCCTCTTAAATTTTCTTATAATTATCTCCATTCAAAGGTTGTCTGGAAGATATCGCTTTTAAGCGATAAGACCGCCCATTGTACCTTTGTCTTAATGTATTATTGTTTTTTTATATCATAAGGTGTACAATAAAGTATTTTCATTCATTCATTAATTTTCTTTGGAGGAAAAAAAAAAAATTATAGCAAAAACAAAGTATCAGATTTACATAGATAAGCTTATAAGCTTATTATATTTTAACACAGGATAAGCTTATTATATTTTATTGAATTGTATTACATATATAAGATAATGTATAATATTTTAATTCATTTCAATTAATATATTTGACCCAAACCCATTCTAAAACCATCATGGCTCTTAATATTTTAATGGCTTATTATGTAGATATTTTTTTTACTAATTTGACAAAAACAATCTTACTGTTAAAATACCTGCGGTGAATAAATGAGTATTAGTATTGAAGCATTCAATTACTAAAAACAAAATTGAAAATGTAAACAGCAATATCAATTGAAATTCAAAAGCCTATCCCGGGCTTTGAAACGCCACAAAACATTGACGAATATCGCAACAAAATAACTGGAAGCCTAACTCAATAAACACCCAATCATACATGAACGTAGAATTAGATATTCTAGATGGCCTTGGCCACCATCTACCAGATTTTCCGGTCAAACTGGCACAGTCGCGTTGGTGGTGGCAATCAAAGAATTGTCAAGTGGCTTCGCGGGAATCTACTGTTGCGCCACTGCGACCGAAAAAATATAATAAAAAATAATAAGATAAGATAAGATAAGATAAAAATATATTTTTTTGTGTCAAATAAAGGATACAGGAGTACACGTAAAAGTAATAAACAAAATGAGATTGACAACAAAAAACGGCCGCCACTCAGCACTATGTTAAGGAAGCACTTTGTGCCACCAAAACGCTGGTCTTCCGTGACGCCGGTGTAAGTGCGGGCCATCAACTGCGATACACGGCATATATTACTATACATGATAATTATGCAGATTATGAGAGTGATTATGTATACTCTAATACGAAAAACGATAAATCTACATGGCCTTTAAGAATATTTGGTTTCTATCTATTCTAGTGTAGAGTTCAAAGTTAATGTTAACTTACTTAATTATCAACCTGTGTTCCGGTTTGAAGGGTGTGCCGGTGAAATTACATATGAGACTTTTCATCCGTTATGTCTCAGGGTCGGTAAAGCGCGAGTATTGCAAGCGTCCATAGGTTACAGTAACCGCTTACCAACAGGTGGCTGCAGGTTTCCTACTTTACTAGTATTAAAAAATACCTTAATAACTATGACCTACCATTGTTATACAAGCATGCTTGTGGCCGTATCATGGCTACTAAATATACCTTCCATGCTACCTACATATAAGTATCTAATATATTTTGTTTAGTGACAGTTTGCAAGCCCATCGCCGCTTATTGGAACACTAACCAATGACACTTGCCTTAGATTTTTTTATTTTAGGGCATGTCGGTTTCCTCAGGGTGTTATCCTTCTCCGTTTTGAGCAAGTGTTAAGCGTACATAAATTGAAAAATCCATTGGTGCATGACTTGGTTTAAACCCACGACCTTCGGATCGGAAGTCGGGGTACCCCACTAGGCCAACAAGGCTCATAAACTTAGCGCACAAATGTGCCCAAGAAAATAATCCCAATATGTCCTTTAGTTTTTTAATTAAGGTTTCCGTTCCATTAAATTTAGGTCCCATTATGAATATGCGACTTTACAGTTTCAAATGAATAAGCTATCACCCTTTGATCAGGGCTCTACAACCTTTGGTGCATTGAAAATTTTAATCGGGCCAAAGGTTTGTGTTTACTGACGCTTGGCAATAGGCAATTGACCGTGTGTGAAAGAGAATATGGGCTTTGATATAACTGTGATGTGTTTATTGACGTGACTATTCATTATCGCTTTCTCTCGCTCGCTTTTAGGGTTCCGTAAAAAAAGGACCCTCTAACAAAGACGTTTGAATAAATGAACAAACAAACGTCATAAAGCTTCTTACCCAAATTAACAAAATGGTATTCTTTTTAAGGTACAACGGAGGGTTTTATAGCCTTAAAAGCTTCCAGATGACCTTTGGACAACGTTTGTCTGTCTGAAAAGATGAAGATTATTGTCAGATAGATAACAACTGCAACAGCAACGACATCGATGGCGCGGTGGGCAAGAACCGGCTGCGATGCAAAAGGTGCGGGTTCTAATCCCGCAGCGGGACAAATTTTTGTATGCTCTGCAAATATTCGTTTTGGATCTGGTTGCTGTGGTACCACGTTTCTCATAGTTCCTGATACCCACGATACAGGGAATCCTAACCCCACACTAGTGTGGGATCATATTCCTGTTGGATAATTTTTAATTTAATTATATTGTCTATTGTCCATCACATGTTGCTACTTATAAAAATCAAACAAATAATATACAAGATAATCGTTAAATTAGGTACAATGAGCGGTATAACAATGAGCCAATAGCAATCTCTTGCATACCTACAACTTTTGCTTAGACTTGATTGTATGTACGTATACGGTTGGGGAAAAAGTTTCTTCGCATTTTTTAAGAAAATTCAAAACATTTTTTAATATAGTTTATTTACATTTAACTAAAGTATGTAGGTACCATTTTGTTCGATAACTTTTTGCCATTTTGTAGGCAGGGACATGATCCCATTGCTATAAAAACTTTGGGGCTTCTGTTCAAAATACCGCGACAAGTGGTTTTGGCAGTCCTCTCGTGATGTTAACCTGACACTGCCTAAAGAATTCTGAAGAGACCGAAACAGGTGGAAATCTGAAGGTGCAAGGTCAGGACTATACGGCGGATGCATTAACACATCCCAGCCAAACTCTCTTAATTTTTGCTGAGTGGCTAAAGATCCACTTTTCATCACCAGTTATCAGCTTCTTCAAAAATGGTTCGGTTTCATTACGTCGTAATAAAGAATCACAAATGAGAACACGGTTCATTAGGTTTCTTGCAGTGAGCTCGTGAGGTACCCAAATATCGAGCTTTTTTGTGTACCCAGTTTTTTTCAAATGCGCCAAAACTGTTTTGTGGTCAATTCCCAGTTCTTCAGCTACGTCGTAACTACTGATATGCCGATCTTGCTCCACTTTTTCAAAAATGGCATCCATTTTATCCGTAATAGGGCGACCAGAGCGACGTGCATCTTTGACATCAAAATTTCCGGATTGAAAACGCTTAAACCAAATTTGTGCTACTCTCACAGACACTGCACTAGGTCCATAAACATCGCAAATTTTTTTCGCGGCTTGCGTTGCATTTTTACCTTTTTTGTAGTAAAATTTTAAAATGTATCGAATTTCTTCATTAGATTCACTCATCTTAACAGTACGAAAAACAAATAAAAATCACACATTTTCCTAATTTGAATTTGGAATTATCTTCTTTAAAATTTAAACTTTTAATGATACCAAAACCAGCCAGATACAAATAGTATAGCCAAAGAGATTTTATTACAAGTTCATACATACAATAATGCGAAAAGACTTTTTCCCCAACTCTCAATCAGAGGTCACAGAATACGTGTATTATGATATCATGATAAATGATATAGAAAAAAACGAAAAACGAAAAATCTACAAAATACGCAACCATCTTGTTACTTACGTAATAAATAGTGTTTGTTTTGTGTACGGAGCCCTGGAGGCGCGAGTCAGACTCGCACTTGGCCAGTCTTATTGAAACATTCATGACATGGTACTCCACAGAAGCTGTGTGTTTTATGCTAGAAGGGTTGTTTAGTTCAGGAAAACCAGCATTGACATTCAAATCAGCTTTTAATGAATAATAACGCATGGCACGTGTCATCATCATAATCATCAAGAATAATACACAGAAATAGATATGCTTATGATTGCCATGATCATGGATACATACATCAAGTAGGTACTAGGTACATTCTTAGTCCTACCTAGTGGTAAAATAAGTTTTAACTTGAATCTCTTGAAATTAAAAAAAAAGGTAAGAATGTGAAAAAATATAATGTGTGGATGTATCTCTGACTACCCCATACTTGATATTCTCAAGAAACTGCGCGCTAAGTCATTCGTGCTGGACCAACGTCCATTATGTAGATCACAGTCGTGAGCGTGTTTGCATTAGTTTATGTTGGTAGGTACGAGCTACCACATTTTTGCATTAGTTATACTAGGACTGACTGTACCTAGCCATAAAACTAGGTACAGTTGGTGACAAAAGTAGATTAACAGTTATGGTTTAATTAATTGTAATATTTCTCGAGCCAGTAGACTTTATTTCAAAATATTAGCCTTCGATACCAATATCCTTCAAACCGGAACACAGCAATGGGAGCATTACTGCTTGGCGCATTTGATAATATTTCTTACCTTTATTATTTGCAATTAAGAGTTACTATTATCCTCGTAGTTAAGACCCGATGAAAAATTACATCTATACCTTAAATTGTTAAGCTACTTTTGTCGCTGACTGTACATATGGTATTGAGCATAAATCCTTCATAATCCTACACCCCTACTGACCTAGTTGCATCCCCATTTTTCTGTAATTACTCACCGCTGCTTTGTCGACTTCCCCTGTTTGGGGGAATCTCACAGCATGGCAACACCGGTGACTACGAATCTCATGCTAAATCGAGACTCAAACGTATACGTAGATATTTTACTGTTTTAGTGGAATACATAAAAAAGTCGTGCTTAAGAAGTTCAGGTTGGACTTCAAGGTTGGAATCAAAACTTCTCCAAAAAAACTATTTTTTTAAACAAATTTTCAGCTATAGGTAAATCCTTTGCCTCTCTTTTGTGTAATTTCAGACACAGAAGAAAACAAAACACAGTTTAAACGAAATGTTTATAAAAAAGAACTCTAGTCTTGAATTTTAAATGACGCATCAAAATGCGAAAGCAGTTTTAACTAAGCAATTTATTTTCTCCGTGCAAAAGTGTTGCCAACCTACTTTTGAAAGCACTTACGTCACCGTTCATCATCGTCACCTCACAAGTACCTAGGTACATTCCTGTACCATTTAATACTGTATAGGTATACGTATGAAAATGTATGTATACTATACATTGATACCTACCCTCCTAGATTATAATGACAGGAGGGAGGCAAAAATGCAGTGGTATGAAAATCATCGCGCTTTTATCTGAGGAAGTGGTGTACCAGAATTGGTTAGATTCTAATCGTGCGTTTAATAAGTATTGGTACATCCTTCATAAGTTTGTCTATTTTATGTTATGTATTTTATGTTATGTATTTTATCTTATTAAAAATACCTTACTTACAAATTTTGTTTACTGTTGGTACTGACTAACGCTTAAATTGTTCCAACAGCATTCGTCCTTAAGTTCTTAACCAAGTAGTTTAATTATCTTCATAAATCAATCTTTATCTATGAGTATATATATATTAATATAATAAAGAGGTAATTACTTTATTGTTTGTTTTTTAATTTGTAATCTCTGGAACTACTGAAGAATTTTAAAAAAAAGCTACACTATCATTTATTATTGGCTATATTTAAAATGTGATTAACATAAGTTTAAAGTTTAAACTCTGAATATTTGTAAACAAAGTCGGAAGTTTGTTTTATCCGCGTGCGCTGAACAAATGCTTGGTTACAGATATATTAATTATTAGTAGATCTAAAAAATGACAAGAGACAAGGTATACCTACCATTTATATTTAAGCTACAATATCGTTTTATATGTTTAAAATGAATCAACGCAGACAAAGTCGCGGGGCATTTCACTAGTGTCGTATAAAACGATTTTCAATTACATAGAGCAAATGCATTAACTCTAAAGATCCCAATTATTTCTTCACACCATCCAATTAGTTTTCCTAACCCCTAATGCTCACTAATGCACTGGAAATCTAATAACTCAGCATTAGAACAGACGCACACTACCGCAATTTAATCGCACACTGACATACATTACGTCTAGTAATAGATACCTACAATATACCTACTATAGACATGCGAGCAATGTATTGTATACAATACAACACCTATCGCCCCCGTCATTGCTATGCGGAATACCGTCGTCCAGCCCAGAGATGGATTTGAACCATAATTCCTGAATACAATACTCCCACCACGAAACCCTAACAAAACGATCCGATAAACGAAAATCACAACCATTGCCTGTTTCGGTTCAGAAGCTATTTCACAAGCAGTTTCACAAACAGCAATGGAAGTGGATTGAGGAATATTTCAGGGATGTTGGTGAAAGTAATTGGTAAATGACGTGTGCCATTTAGAGGCTGATGGACAGACATTAGGACGTCTGCGTGGCTGAGGCCGGGTTCCATTTGTTTGGGGTTCCGTGCAATTTTGTAAATGCAAGTGACGGGTTAAAAATGTGAGTGTCAAATGACAATTTTAATTCCGTCTGGGCGTTGTGGTCTGATGGATCAAAGCGGTGCTTTAAAAAAGGGACGACGGTGCGTCGTTATGTCCACTAAATGGGGGAAGAGTTACATTTCAACATTTTGTTTGAAAAAAAATATGACGACATTTAGGCGTTTTGTATGGTGTTGACATGAATTTAAAACGTGTCAACAATAACAAAATTCAGTAATAAATTAAAAAAATACCAAATTCAAAGTTAAAAGTAATTATGTATTGAAATAAGAAAGAGTCGTCGTCTTATTTAAATATATGAATTTACGAAATGAATCCTGCAGATCAAGGTATAGGACAAATTTTAAGGTTTCAAAAGCTGATTGATTAAGTATTAAGTAGTACTATTTATTCTAGTTAAGTATACTATTAAATGAAAAGTTTCAACTATTTATCTGACCCTAGAACTAGATAGTTTTAGTTTATGTAATATTCACCGCATTTGTTCCACAACCTGTATTATTTATTTCGTACCACTTTTCTTATAAAGAATCCTTTTCAAAATGTTTCCCTAATGCGCCATAATATAAATTACTAGCAACCCAGTGGGTAACCAATAGCACTTTCCTGTCATGTACAACCAAGTTATTTTCTTTCCATTTCCCAGAGATTGCAGTATATCCATTGTAGCCATTACCCTTGGACTGTTTGAAAATGAATATCTAAGGGAGACCTTGGCCTTATCCTTGTATGAGAACGGATTGTTCCTAACTGGACAAACCCGTCTCTCTCGTCGATCCAGGATGGCGACTCTAGCTAAAACTAGTAACAATTTATTTAACAAAATTACCCCGTGTATTTTCATTACATATTGCAATATCGGTGGCGTTAAAACAGATTTACTAAAACTTTTTGATGTCATAAATAAAACTACACGATAATATATCGTGTAGTTTTCACATTCCATCCTAGATTGGAACGACTGTGCGATAAAAGTATCTGAAACAAAAAAGGAAGCAGAACAATTTAAAGAAGATTTCACACTAAATGTTCAAAAAGAATATTGTTTATATAAACAAGCGTTTTGAGATATTTTAAACTCTTGGCGTATTATTTAAACTACGTCCTCTAAAAATTGGTTGATATAAAATGCATTACAATTCGTGAAAAATGGGAATGAAATCCTGTTATTTGAAGTCGATGAAGTATATGTTTTCCTTTAAAAAAAAATATTATGTCGTCACGCTTTTCCGTAAGCGGCTATGACGCTAGGCCAATGGTTTGAAACACCCGTCCCACTATTCTGAATCTCTTGCCATTTCAGTTATTGACTGTTATTTCAGGTGTTTACTGACTGGTGAGTAAACGAAGTTTTTTATTATTTGCGATTACGTATCGCAAAACCGCAATATACTGAGCTTTGGCTCAGTAACTTTCGGCGTTTATCGATATTATTTTACCAACTCTAGTGATTTTCAAAATGGAACTCTAATTGTGTTTGTCACCAAATGACTTTCGAGATTCCCTAATCCTAAGGCCAATTGTCATAATCCCGTATTGAATATGTGTATTAATTGTATACTGTACATTAATCATGTACATGAATATATAAAAAAATGCATAATATCAGTTTTGTGAATAATAATATTATATGGATTTTTTATATATCTATGGATGATGCCCGTGGATGATCAGTGGGTCATACATTTTCATACATTGTTTTCTTTAGTTTGTAACTAATAATTTAATGTATATCTATTTGCCGTTCTTAAAACAATACGATTAAATAAAAATTAAAACAATTGTTAAGGCTGGCTAAAAGTCAAAATTCATTTATTAATTAAAAGGACCACACCTACTGCCTGTTCTTCCGCGACCAAGCCTGGATAGAACAGATCATACACACTTATTTTAAAATCGTTTTAAAAAAATTCTTTCCAAGAAAGATGAATCAATCTATGTGCTATTAAGCTATATATGTTTGTTTAAGTATAAGTAAATAAATGCCCTTATTATTTTTTTATTTATTTAGTAGTTTATAGTAAAGGACTTTCATCTGCGTTCCTTGTAAACAATTTTCTTTCGCTCGTATTAAAACCTGTCGAGATGGGAACAATCCGGATCAGGAGTAAATCGCTCGCTTCTCCTTGACATTCATCCAAGGTCTAGAAACAAAGATCCTCCCACACAGCCACGTGTAAGCTTTTCATTGAAACTATACTACATCTCTATAATATCAAAGTTTGCAAGTTTGTTCGGTATAATAAATCCTGTATTAAAATTAATGCATGACCGTGGATCTCCAGGTTTAATGGTGGCATCTAGAAAAGGAATTGAAAAGTCAAGGTATTGACATATACCTACTTTACCGTACTTACGTCTCAGATTGAAAAAACTAACAGGTAAAAAAACTATGGGAGAACTTATCGCCTAAAACGATCTCTTCCGGACAACTTTTGGATGGAGAGGAATCTATGAGATTATATTAATGGTAGGCAGTGTTCGTATTTATTAAATTGGTGTCAGCACGACTATTCTTCATAGATTTCTCCCAATTCCTCCCAATAACATTCTTGGCCATTGCCAAAACGGTCCCACCTATATATCTATAAGCTATACTTAGGATTTCGCAGATTGAGACCTGGAGACCTGTAATACTGGTACTTATAAACAGACACCAGTTTTTCACAAAGTTGGTAACCTAGCTGACAACTTGTTTTGTTGATGACCTCGATAGCACAGCGGCCGAGTAAACAGCTGCGACGTGAGCGGTTCAATTCCCGCTGCGAGAACACTGTTTGAAGGTTCCGCAGATACTTGTTCCGGGTTTTGTGGTAACACGGTGCTAGTTTCTGATACCCACGACACAAGCAGTCCTAGTCAGAATAATGTGTGACGTTGGTTATTTTAGACTAAGAATACTTTCCATGTTTTTTTTTAGTTTATGGTATGTCGAGGCAAACAGCCATATGGCCCACCTAATGGAAAGCGGTTATCGTCCCCTATAGACATCTGAAATACCTGGTATTGCTGGTGCGTAGCAGTCTAAAAAGAAAACTTTAAAAAAAAATACCATAAATAACCTTTTAAAAATAAATTAATAAGGTTCTTTTGGCTATATAAAACTAAAATTTTTACATTTCCATTCGTAAATATAAGTTTCCAGCCTCTCCCTAGAACCAGAAGCACACTTTGAATAATTAAAAGAACTGCGAAGTATGGGGTGCAGAGGGTAGGTTCTTTGTGGGTCAGTAGGTAGCTACGCAATGTAAGTTAGTAGATATAACGCTTACATGGTGAAGAGGAAGGGGTGTTAATATTTCAACACGTAGTTAAAAAGAACTCTTTCAGAGGAAGAACAGTTTATTATTTGTTTGTCTACAATATTATATTTATCATTTTTTTACTGAAAACGGGAATCATGTCTTACCATGATTTTCGTTTTATTAATAATTATGTTTTTTTCTAAAGTCAGTTAGGGTCGGTGCAGCGGCTGATTCGGCCGAGAATCTTCGACAATAGAGTTTACATATTTGAGCATTTTGGGGCTGAGACTCTGGGTCTATAGGGGACTGGGGAAAAAACTAAAATTATTTTAGGGCGACTGCTATTAATTAAATAAAATTAAAACATTTAATTAAATAAATGAGGTTATGGATCGTAATAGTTTGTTTTTGCATGTTGTGTGCGATGTCATAAGCTAATAAAACTATCCTTTCTGACGACCTCTATGGCGCAGTGGTCGAAGGTCCGCTTAAGATGCAGAAGATTACGGGTTTGATTCCCGTCGCTAGAAAAATGTTTGCATCTGCAAATATTTGTCTCAGTCTGGGTGTTTTCTATCTATAATAAGTATGAATTTACAAAAAGAATGTATATAAAGTAGTATATTAGTCATGTAGTTCCCATAACACAAGCTCGGGCTAGATGATGCTGTGTGAAAATTTCCAGCATTATTTTATTTTATTTTTTAATTTTATAAAAAAATGATGTTGGATACGAATAAGGTTTTATTTTATATTGTCTTATTAATAAAAACACGCTCACGAGTGTATTTCCCCGATGGACCTCCTTAGACACATACTCAGTGCGTAAATCTTTGAAGCTACAAAGGACGGTGCACGACTGGGTTCGAACCCACAATCATCGGTCGGTAATTTCCACTAGGTCAACACGGCTCAGTTTTATGAAACATTAGGTATTATAATCGAACAAAGCCCATTATTTCTAAAACTAAAAGCCCAAGTTGCACCATTTTTAAGAAATCTATCATAAATAATTCAGTAGGTCACATAAAGCATTTTTATATTCGTCAATTTATAAAGCGATGTCATTTTTTAAATGGACATTATTAATCGCTGGTCATCTCGGTAATGAAAGTGAAAACGACTGGTCATTTTGAATGCTGACATTTTTGAAGGGTCATAATCGTTTTTAATATTCGCATGGAGTATCTGATATTGAGTGTTTATGCAAATTCGTTGAATGGAGTTCCGTTTTTAGTATAAAAACGTTCCTTATACGAAGCAAAAATACATGACGAATTTGATTATTTTTACAATTATTTCAATCAGAAACTGTAAAAAAAGTCCTTTAGAGCAACGCATCATCAGTAATAGGTGTTGCAGATCTCAATAGACGATAAAAATATTTGCCTCGATATAAAATAAAAATAAAATTTACTATTTTGGGAACGCTTCCGCCTGGTAGTGATCTGGATCAGTTGAGCTATCTATAGATCGTTTGCAAAGGTCTTTAGATAGCTAGCTGTTTCATCTGTATTTTTTGTATATACCTACTTGTACATAGTTGTATGAATAAATGTATACAATAAAATAATTGTTTAGAAATAACTCAGATATTATAAACGAATATTTACTCTAATTTTTAAGTAACTCATATAAAACTAACACAAAACTCTATTTTTATATTTTTTTGTAGTATTGCTTGTTATTTTAAACTGGAGAACCGTTGATGTTTTAGATACCTATCAAGCCTGGCTTTTGTTCTGCATAAATGCAGAACATTTGCATATATTTTGAGGCCTCGTTTTAGCTGCTTAATGATACGTGTGAGACATAAATATTGTCTCTCATTTTTGTTTTTCATCCGTTTTGCATAATCGCCCTTTGGGGCTGATTATGTATATTAGTATCCCTTTGTAGGATTAAAAATAAGGAAAAACTCATATTTTTAATCGTTTGAAATGTATTTTGAACGAAGCATAATTAATTCTAAGTCGACTTTAATCTAAATTCATTTGCTTTTAAGACTTCAAACAGAATGTTTATTATTGAAATAATTCTTGTGGATTATAAGTTATCATCTTTAATACTTAAGGCGGGGTAGGGTGAAAAATGTGATCTTTCATCACCGGACTTAATAAAACAATAAGAATTATGTTATCGTAAGAATGTAATACATAGCATACTCTATAACGAACAGCATTGAAGAAGTAGTGTGGTACCTGTATTATGAAATAAAAAACTATTGCAAAGTACCTTTATAAGTTTTTAATAATTTAAGATGGTAACATATTATAAAACTGTTAGCTATAATATAGTTAAGTTTTTGAAATTCAGTTTATATTTGAAGTAATGAAAGAAAACCTTCATATACCTAAGAGATAATTTTACGCACAACCATGGCGTAACTGCCATTTTGTGAACAAACTAGTTTGCTTTTTATGTGCACTCAAGGGTTATTACTGTCAGCGTCACAAAATACATAACAAATACAGATTCGACCCCGTCTTAAAAAAAATATAATGATTTTTTTTCTGAAATTAATAGTTCCCAATAAGTTTGCATTACCAATGTTACATATATATATATTTTTTAATTCACATATAACTTATTTTCCTAATTCTGCCTCCTTCGTATCCTTCCTTTTATATCTGATAGGCCATTTTGCTTCCTTATAATTTCAATAAAATAACTTTTTATTATAAGTGGATCGGCTTGTTTACTTGTATAATAAAACAGAATGCCCGTAATCTCTTTGTGTGAAGACATAGTAAGCAATTAACCGGAGTGCGTCTACTGGTTTTATTGTTAAGCCTATTAGTGATAGAGACATCTTTTGTCTTCTTAATTCGACGGTCCAAGGCATAAACATACCGTTTTTTTAAATCAGATTTTGCGAGTACTGTAGCGAGCAGAAGTTGCGAGCGAGAGGTCGCAGCCTCTGATCGTGCCGTCCAACTCGGATTGCATTCGCAGCCGTGTCGCCCGCGCCGATCGGCTCGCCCCCCGCTCACTCAACCCCGTCAGTCGGTTGTTAACTGTCCATGAGAACGGACAGCAGCGCGCGCGAAGACACGGTCGCGATTATATTATACTGCTGTGTGTGTGACTATTATGTAAACGGATAATAAATAACGAAATTTGAGTCTTATAAGTATTTATTATTCTGCGGTGCGACGCCCCAAACGCAATTCCTCCCTATAGTACTTTGTTATATTAAGCTATGGTGTATTATACGTAAGAACAAATTATTATTTTGTTCTTAGAACTTAACAATAATTGTTTTATTGTTTTCATAATATTAATACTTTAGCATTGACGGTGTTTTAATAAAGTTGGCACCCAACGTGGTACGCTGACGTAAGGGTAGTAGATATTAGTCATAAATAGAATGGACTAAACTGAATGCTTTACTAGCGTAAGTATTTAACTCACTAAGTTAGTTTAATCACATAAAAAAAATATAAAATGTTTACTTTCTCTGCCATGAAAATGTTTGTTTTATTTGGTACGGTTTTACTCGTACCTACAGTAATAAGCTAATTTTATTTTATCGTGTATACAACTATACTAACAAACATATGTATAAGGTACTTACTAGATCGGATGTCGCATTATACGAAGCTTAATGTATCTCCTTAGTTCCCATATATAATTTATAAGACCGACTTCAAATAACGGGAAATTGATAAAAAGTCCAATATAAAATTTTATCACCCATGTTTACCCTTTCAGAGTGAGATTTTTACATAAAATTGATATGGGACCAAACTTGAAGTATACCCTATTCATTAAAAACATAATCATTAAAATCTTTTCACAATTGGCGAAAATATCGCGTAACACCCGAAAAAAAATACAGCCTAATTGAGAACCTCTTCCTTTTTTTAAGTTTGTTAAAAATTAAGTGTTGGTATCAAACAGTTATCGCACACGCTTACAATTTATGTTCCAAAACGCTACCGCCTATCCCTTGATCGTAGGCCTTTCACTGACGACTATTTATCAACGTCTCGTCTTCCACTGCCAGCCATCCGATTATACCGTGACATTCTCATTTCTTCCCCCGATTCAGATTCACTTATAATTCGCTTCTTGATCGAGATAGCCCGTGTTATTAATCCTGTACATCATTAATTATAAGCAATTCGTTTGGAGTTCTTGTAATTTCGTTGATTTTGCTGCTTGTTAATAGGATTTTTTTACAAGGGTGAATTGGTTTATTTACGCGCACTCTAGCGGTTATTTTATTTGTGCCTTTTTCATGATACGTAACTACCTATTTCTTTGGAGTTTGTAATTTTGGTAATTAATTATTGTGCGTGATTCTGTGGATTCTCTGATTAAACAAATGACGCTAGATTATCTTTCCTTATATGTTGTATGATCATCTTTTTTTCAAATTTCACCTCCTTTAAACTTGTAATATAATTTTGCTCTTTCTAAGATACTTACCAGAACCTTTTGAATAATCATTACCAGCGACTATCAAATCTTTTTCCATGCATACTCAGCTTTCTAAAGATTACGTGGCCTATAAAAATGGCATTGGTATTTTACTATTCTGAGCCATTCCAAATACACGGCAATGCACTCCTAGATAAAACGAAAACGGTATGGTCGATAAAATCTGTCGGACCGATTGAGTCGTCAATACGCCGTTTTCAATAGTTTATTGTTTGAGATCGTGAGAATCGTGAAATAAATGATGCGGAATATATTTTTAGTGTTCAATCTAGAGCTGGAATAGTTTGGGCGTAAATGGTATTGTTTATTTCTTTCGAGAATTTAAAAGCATACCTACCGATACTACATGACATCCAAAAAATACTTCTCTCAGGATACGGAACATGGGAACCTACTCGTATGATGGTTAGTTGTTAATAAAATAGTACTATCACTAAATTATGGTCTGATTAAAACACGGATGAGATAAGGTTGTCTATGAGGACCCGGTTTATACCTACATCCCGACATCGTGAAATCCATACTCAATTCCGTGAAAATAACAGTTAGTCAGAGGCAAGACGAAACATTACATCCTACTACTATTATAAACGCGAAAGTTTGTGAGGATGGATGTTTGTTACTCTTTCACGCAAAAACTACTGAACGGATTTTTATGAAACTTTACAGTAACATAGCTTATACATCAGAATAACACATAGGCTACTTTTTATCCGGGTACCACGCGGGAAAACCGTGGCATATGATTACGTTTTGCTTTAAGTTTGTGATAGATTGCTACGTATTGGACCACTAACTGTTGATTAAGTGTTTTTCAAGTGTAATATCCATTGGTGCCCGACAGCTCACTAGGCCAACACGGATCTTATTTAAACTAATCTTCAACCTCGTAAGAACCAAAGACAAGGTTTTGTTTTTATTTTGTAAGCCTACAAACATTTAGTACAATGTTTGAATGTTATAGTTATTTTCAAGACAAGTTTGTTAACCAAATAACATTCCTCTCAATGGCTACCTACTTATTACTCAAGTTTTTTTGTGCACTTTTTATCCGGTTACAATAAGATCCACTTCGAGAATCTAGTGTCAAGACAAACCTAAAATCGTTTTTAAGATACTACTAACTTTCTATTTCACTTACACAGGTCGTTAAATAAATAAATCTTAAAAACAAACACGCTCACGACTGTCTTTCCCATGGTGGACATCCTCAGATACATACTCAGTGAGTAGATCTTTGAGGATACCAAGTAGGGGGTAGACAGAGGCACGTATAAACATTACATTTAAATGCCCGCGTTTTGCAAGTTAGCATTCCACGTGGCAGGTTACAAGCCCATCGCCGCTTATTGGAACACTAACTGTTGGCACATGCCTGAATTTTTAGTTCTAAGGCATGCCGGTTTCCTCACAATGTTTTCCTTCACCGTTTTGAGCGGGTGTATTTTTCGAGTCGTTAAATCCATTGATGCACAACCGGATTCGAACCCATCTAATTTAATCTAATAGTATATATGAGTTCACAATTATTCAAGTTTAGATAGAACATAGATATATAGATAAACTCTTTATTGCACACCAAAACATAATCCAAAAACACAGGAATTATAAAATGTAAAAGGTACAATGGGCGGTCTTATCGCTAAAAGCGATCTCTTCCAGATAACCTTTGGACAGGATAAAATGGAATCAAAAGACGGCGGTGTACGAGTAAACTTAGAATATAATATAATATTAATAATAAATACCTACATAGGTAATATAACGTTGTTGGCGACCTCTGTGGCGCAGTGGGTGAATGCCCGCCTGAGACGCAGAAGGTTGCGGGTTCGATTCCCGCCTCGGGACAAATGTTTGCATATGCAAATATTTGTCTCGGGATCTGAGCGTTTTCTGTATGTATTTACAAAAAAAAAGCATATAAGTAGTCATATCAGTCATTAAGTTTCCATAACACAAGCTCTGCTTACTTTGGGGCTAGATGATGCTGTGAAAAATGTCCAGCATTATTTTATTTATTTGGTATAAACTTGAATTGCGAAAAATCCACCGTCCTCTATCTAAATTGCTCTCCCTGAAAAACATAAAGTTACCAGGTGTTCATAACCTGAAAGGTTTCCAAGGAAATAGCATGCAAATTGCACCTGCTGCTTCTATCCAAGGCACTCTGATCTCTATAATGAGACGAATAATATCGGACAGAGTGTTTTAATACATTAAATTTTCTGACAAATGAAAGCTTGACTTTTTTTTATTTATTTAACGAAATAAAAAAAGGCTTAACAATAATAATTCTGAACTATAATAGCACCGCTATATGAAACTGTTGTTGTTTATTTCTGATTCTAGGCCCTTGTCCAGGAAATTATAAGGCTTCAAAATAGCTAAAAATGTGTCGCGCCCTTTACTTTTACGTCCGAGAACTATAAAAGAAAGCTGAGCAAGATTTGATAAAAACTACCAACGAAAATTAGTTTGACCAGTTTCCAATAATCATTTCGAAGTTACAAGGAAGTTTCAGGACGTAATGAAGTGTGAAAGTTATACTCCCAAAGCTCGTCTTGGTTTCGTCTTGGATACTTTATTTTTGATAATAACTTAAGGCTCTTTGATAAGTACACAAGAGATCGTGCTCAAATTGTTGGAGTGAATAAAATTCATTTAAAATATTATCGTATATTGAAGATGCGAGCGAATAGCTGGCAGAGAGAAAAGGTGGGTGCGATTGCCGCTGCGTGATATTTTTTTTAATGACAGATAATCCTAGTCAGGCGTTAGGACTATGTATATGTCGGGTATTTATTGTTGGCCTAGTCGGTGATACCCCGACTTCTGATCCGGAGGTCGTGAGTTCGAACCCGGTCGTGCACCAATACAATTTTCCACTCGAAAAATTTATGTGCGCATTAACACGTGCTCAAACCGGTGAAGGAAAACATCGTGAGGAAACCGGCATGCCCTAGAACCAAAAATTCGAAGGCATGTGCCAACAGTTAGTGTTCCAATAAGCGGCGATGGGCTTGCAACCTGTCACGTGGAATGCTTACTTGCAAAACGCGGGCATGTACCAAATGTAATGTTTGGACGTGCCTTTGACTACCCCCTACTTGGTATCCTCAAAGATCTACTCACTGAGTATGTATCTGAGGATGTCCACCATGGGGAAGACAGTCGTGAACGTAGCGTTTGTTTTTTGTTATTTATTTATGAATAACTTCATTACTTAGGTAACTTACCAAACTAATAAATAATACAAAACAATCTAGCAATCACCAATAATAGATCAGCAAACCCTAATAGTGCCTAATACCTATCCAGAAACCCGTAATTTTAAACTAATAAAGTCATCACTAAAGTACAGTACGCGACACGTTACGATGCCTTCAAGCATGATGATAAAAACAGTATATAAAAACTTTGCCACGCTATAATCGTCTTTAATTCTGACACTTCAACCTCTCTATGGACTCTAATTTCATTTGCTGTCAAATTATATAAATTCACTCAAGTGATAGAACCCTCATCGAAGCTCACATTTTATTAGAAAAATAAATTCAATGGTCGAGATAATTGGGGAATTCCCTTACAGTAAAGGTACACAAACTATTGTGCGTCATATCATTTAACTAAGTTCATTTTACGACCTCAGTGAGGCGCTACCGGTGTTGACGAGTTCTATAAAATACGTAATTTGAATCTTACTGCGTTCAAAATGTGTTTACGGAATGTATTCTGCTGTTCTGTTGCAGAAACTGAGCGTCGCTGTTCGTAGACAAAGCGCACGGCAAAGTCACGCATACTGTAACCCAATACTAATGCATGTCCTGCAAATGTGTCCAAATTACACACCACGTGAAACAGATGTTTCGAAATACCAATTAAATTGATATTACTACGAAAGTAAGTGGCCATGTCATGGGGGACCATTTCGTTTAATCGAAGCGAATTCGAATGGACAAGTTTTTCTATGAAATCATAATTTTTTTATAGAAACACATAGCTTAATTTGTCAAATTGCATATATTTATTGTACATAAACCCAGTCGAATTCACATAACGTATGTAACTTATTTACTAAACCTTAGGTAGATTATAATAGTTAGGTATATAACGGTATATTTGCCGGGTAAATCTATTGGACTATTTTTTATGGAAATCGATTACCGTCTGATATGTGAAGGAACATGTTTTTAGCAATTCCGGTTCAAATACCTGTATTCTCAAAAAGACAAAAAGTCACTTACATGAGAACTATGCTATCTTAAGATTATGATAATATTCTAGGTCGTACTAACCTAGCTTATACTGCTAGGTTAGTATCTATGGTAAGTGATAAGGTGTTGTAAGTACCTAGTACCTAGATCTACCCATTTAACGTAGTAAAACGAAACGAAGTAGGTATGAAATGTATTATTAATTAATTAACAAATTAATTAAATTAATAAATTAATTAACAAATGGTAATATTATGACGAGCAAGTCTTGTTTTAAATACGTTAAGCGAGTTTACATGTTTAATTGCTGAGGATAAGTTATAATAATAATGCTGGACATTTTTCACACAGCATCATCTAGCCCCAAAGTAAGCAGAGCTTGTGTTATGGAAACTACATGACTGATATACTACTTATATACATTTTTTTTTTGTAAATACATACATAACATACATAGAAAAACACCCAGACCCGAGACAAATATTCGCAGATACAAACATTTGTCCCGCGGCGGGAATTGAACCCGCAACCTTCTGCGTCTCAGGCGGGCCTTTGCCCATTGCGCCACAGAGGTCGTCGTAGTTAAGTTGAGTGCCTTATGTCTTGTTTTATGTCTTAAGAACTTTGGTTGATAATTTAAATAATATTTTTTTCTATTGAATCTGTCACCTAATAAGGAACAACTTAGCCTTTACATAAGCTCAGTGCATCTAAGCATGCCTTAGTCATTACCTAAGCTTTGTGCATAAATCTAGAGGCTTAAGACCGAGTCTCCAATCTGGATTAAGTCGCGAGTGTGAAGTTACACCATATTGTCGTCTAGCGACCGTCTTAGTAATCCCACCGCACATTAACGGTGCGTCTGTGCTTGACGGCACAATACCATAGGTTTTAAGAAAGTTGAACGCACACATGCGACTACTTAAGGTTTATTTTAAGAAAATTTAGTTAGAGATCTTATGACCGAAGACAGTTTATCAAAGTTGACTTTATCTGGCTGATAAAAGGGATGGATCTTTCTGATCAAACGTAATACAAGTTTAATTACCATAGCCATCCATTCTGTTTAGTGTAATTAAGTGTTACATTTAAGTAAAAAGTTGTTTCTCAATAACGGTATCATTTTCTGAAATAAAGCAAAAACTATTGCTAAATCTACTCAGATAGACTTAAAACTAAAATTGGTGGTTGAAAAAGCTGCTGTACAAAAGACTAACTGCTGAATTCTAATACAAAACTTAACGCTAAGTTATAACTTAAGAATGGTTATAATATGACAGCTTCGCCATCACTTTCCGTATATGGCCGTTAGTCGCCAGTATGCGCTTAACTTAGATTACAAAGTTGCTGAGACCAACATCTTGTTAATATTAAATTAAACTTAGACCCAAGTCATTAGGAGCCGTCGAATGCATTCGGAGTAATGTTACGATGTGGTCATTGTATGAAATTGTTTCATTAAGGAAACCGGTTGTTAAGGGGCTGCAACCAAAAGTACGTAAGTATTTTTTCGGCTTACTTTGTGACTGTAGGAAAAACAATAAAGTTGTAATTTATTTTATAATTTTGATGAATTAAAATACTTTATTGTACATCTTAAACAAATAACATAATACACAAAATCTTATTATTAAAAAGGTACAATGGGCGGTATTATCGCTTAGAAGCGATCTCTTCCACACTTTGGATGGAGAGGATAAGAAGAGATTGTGATTATAATAATAATAACTACAACATTATATCTATGTATAATAAATATGTTAAAATATATAGCTACAGATAAGTATAATTATATATAATAAAACTTAGTGCTGTGTGGAGTTTTGATGATCGAAGGACACGGGTGTGCTAATTAAGCAGCTGTCTGCCTCTTAAGAAAGCCTTTGATTTTTTTCCGAAGTCACACTACTTGATACTTGATACTGACTGATAGTGGTAGTTGGTTCTACTGTCATCCGGATGAAAACTCTCGAAAAGAGTCAAAACTTAGTCGATGCCTTGACCCCTAGAACGATATGTAAAAACGCCGGATTTAC
Organism: Perizoma affinitatum; assembly: GCA_961405105.1. Classification (NCBI taxonomy): domain Eukaryota; kingdom Metazoa; phylum Arthropoda; class Insecta; order Lepidoptera; family Geometridae; genus Perizoma; species Perizoma affinitatum. Next base: position 13,550,946 of record OY560188.1, read on the forward strand.
AATACGAATCAAATTCGACGATAATTGGAATAAAATTCTCGTATATTCACAAAACATGCGAATTTCATATTATTATCCGAATAAAAAATTGTGAAACAGAACGACAAAAGAACAGGAATTATATTGATAAACTAATCAAAGGGTTAGATATTTTCAACGTTCTTAGAGGCTAGTACTCATGGATACAAAGACTCAGACATAATTAAATTAAAACCTAAATTAAGACTCCCCTAATCACATCTTGCAAAGGGTTAAACGACATGTCATTCAAATAAATTCCACACCAGTTCACTCGATTTCTAATCCAATTATGATGTAACTCTGTTACCTATCTCGCTTCTTGCAATCTGACCAGATGAACCCTTTCGCAGATGGTGCACGTTTAACGAGTTAAATTTAATTAGTGGGCATTATGTGCTTGCACTGGTTTTATCGTTTAGTATTAATCAAACTATAATGTAATAATAATAATTAGTAAACTTACTTTTTCATTGCTTTTTTCAAAATAGTTTTTTTTAAGCTTACAATTAAATATTAGAATATAATTACGACTATACCACGTACTTTACTATTCTCCTGCTGACGTTTTGTTGACCGTTTAGAGGTCCTTCCTCATGAGTACCGTCCACGACCACGCTCGACGGTCGTGAGACGGGCCCCGTCTCACGTACGTGGTATAGTCGTAATTATATTCTAAAATGATACCAAACCACGATAATTTTAATTCCATGATTACAATTAAATGAACATGATAAGTATTGGTAGCTCTTATTTTAAGTTGAAATAACGTGTTTAGCCCCCTCTTTTCTCTAGTCATTGTTAAACTGTAGATAGCAAATATACAATAAAAAAAGAACATTTATTTACCTACACTTAAACAAACACCTAGTCTAAGTACAATATAATATTATAGAAGGTATAGTGAAAAGGTATGTCTGTATGTAAGTAAAAAGGTCTAGGACTCAGCCACGCTGTTTAACAGATGTACGTCACAGCACTTAACAATCTAACCTGACCATCTAACCTACTTTCCCTACGGCGATATTTTATAAGTAGGTATGTTAGGAAATTCTAAACGCACAATAAAAAATTACATGAGTAGTGAGTAGATAGGTACTTATTCTTTTTTTTCAGTAAGTTTGCATAACTAAGCTTAATAACTTACATAGAAATAAGATTTATATCAGATTAGTTTTATTTACAGACAGAATAATACAACTCTATACTTTAAACCCTGTAAAATTCAATTAAACTACTTCTTAAACTTTGGAAAAATATTTGTTTCATCATGCTGGCAGAGAATAGAGTTTGACTGGCCAGACAAATTAGATTTTTTTGTATCCCCAAAATATGAACCTTGTTGCGGATCGAACCCGCGACCTGTCATTTAGTACATGGTGGCTGTAACCACTCAGCAACGAGGTCCGATCGCAGCCTGGTCTAAATCTTGGGACATTTCGGCTCGAAGCGCTGTTCTTTCACTTACAATGAAAACGTTTAACAATTACTAATATTTTGGTTATAAAGTTTTAAACTAATTAGATATATTATTGTGTAGGAACAAAGTTATAATCCGCATAGTCCTTATAACAGAATTCAAAATTAACTCGTATAAAGAATAATTACTTTCGATAAAAAATATTGATAACAATATACAAACTCCAGTATAACCAGCAAGTTATCATACATAAACAAAAACCGCCGAGTCAACAACACTCCCCCACAAATTGCGATTCATTTCCTTAAAATAAACATGTATGAACACACAGAATTGCAAATCGACCTGTTAATCTAATACGAGAGACCAACAGAAACACAGAACGAAATGTCATAGACAAGCAGTAGCAACACTTTTTTTAAGCACTCCTCAGTACACACGCAAACCTATGATGTGACGTAACTATTTTAAGGCTGAGCATTGAAAATAGATATGTATCAGTAACAAATAAGATAAGTTAGGTATTTTTATTAAGCGGTATGTCACAATAAACTGACTGCTACATATTTTCAACGTTTCTGTCACTGGGAATGCTTTCCTTTTAATTTTTTTTAAGAACATGCTGTTTTTTTTTACTGCCAAGATACTTAAGATCCTATTGGTTGGATGGTATAAAATAGTAATCTATGCGAGACGTAGGACTAGAGAGAATAGCAAAGGCCATGATATCTCTCTATAAATTTATTCAGATGTGTGAAGAACGGTTTCTAATGATCACGATGTCTTTATAGGTCAGGCTCATGGAATGAAGAGAAGACGGACTTTTTCACGAATTTTCCGAACGTCTTTACTGTTTGTGTTATATTTTTTTCTGTTCCAGTATCGTCACGCTTCATTTGCGAAAAAAACGTCACGAAATTCTTTTTCGTAGGGATGTGACGTTGACAAATATTGAGGCATTTCCGGTGTTTTTTTGGGTTTATATTTGAACAGATAATGTAGATTGGACGGTTTGAAATATTCAAATTGCGGAAGAGTGGTTTTTGTCACATTTTAAATTCTGTTAGACGTTTTTGTTTGATAATGAAACAGAATAAACTTTCGAGTTTGGAAATATACACTAGAATCTAATGGTTCATTTATCTTCAAGAAAGGATTTTTCGTCGATTCAGTCAGTTTTTGTTTAACGTTTAATGAAATAAATAAATAAACGCGCTTATGACTGTATTCCCGCAACGTTTATATTATACGGTTTATTAAAAAAATGCATGTAGGTATTGTTATTACAATAAATATTGTACTAAAATGATTTATAAACGTGACCAATACTCACACAGCAGGAGCCGTCACGTGCCTATTTGATTATATGTATGATTATCGAAATTGATTCACTTCCCATCAAAAACCAACCATGAGACAAGTCTTTACGACCCAAAACCCTTTGGAAGAACTGGAGATTCTGTTCTGTATTTTCTTTAAAATACTTGATCTAAAACACAGCTTTCGTTATTGCCTTAGAGTTGGTATTAGCTAAGCAAATAGACTGAAGCGTTTTTAATCCAATGTTCACAATCGAATTAGTAGACCGCCCGTAGTTTTTGCTACTCAACACAAAAGATTCACTGAATGGACGAGCGTCCTGAACTGAATTAACCTACGCTTTTATAAAATAAGTTAATGCTGTTTTTACTTGGAAAACCGAGACGGAAAAGATCAGGAATTTTCGTTGTGGTCGTCAAGTTAAAGGAAAACTTCAATTTAGAAATGTTTGTCTGAACTGTGCAGATAAATTATAGATAACAAACACTTTATTGTATACCAAATCATGATACTTTTAAAAAGTAACTATTTTTTTTTATAAAATAAATAATAAATAATGCTGGACATTTTTCACACAGCATCATCTAGCCCCAAAGTAAGCAGAGCTTGTGTTATGGGAACTACATGACTGATATACTACTTATATATATATTTTTTTTTAAATACTTACATAATTAGAAGGCATGCGTCATTGATTAGTGTTCTAGGCGATGAGCTTGCAGCTTGCCGCGTAGAATGTCAGCTACTATGCAAAACATGGGCAATGGGCATGTATCAAATATATTGTTTGGACTTGCTTCTGACTACATCCTACCTGGTGGATTCATGGATTTGGACATTGAGTATGAATTTGAGGATTTAAATCGTGATGTAATATTTTAGAGCCCTCTTATTATCCTGACAATCTCTGTGTCGAAGTGGGCAAAGGCCCGCCTGAGACGCAGAAGGTTGCGGGTTCGATTCCCGCCGCGATACAAATATTTGTATAATCTGCAAATGTTTGTATTGGGTCTGGGTGTTTTCTATGTAAAACGTGTGTATTCACAAAAAAAATGAATATAAGTAGTAAGAGGCGCTGAAATATATGCTGAAAAAAAAGTTTTATATTACCAAATTAAAAAAAAAAAACACCATAAATGCTACCAAAACACGCATCCACCCACTACCCCATAAGTTTATTCCTAAACACACCTACCCATATAATTTTATGCCTCCTAAACTAAAGAGATTGAATCAGCGCTGTAAGCCTTTAATCTGATTGTTGCCCGCGGTTCCGCCTGTGTTTTATGCGAACAGCAATATCTGTCAAAACCTAATACTATAAAATGCGACTTGAAATGCGGTGATGAGATGAGTTCTATTGGTATAATATAAGGTAAGTAGACCAGAGAAAGCTATTATTTAAAGCGCTGCTCGCTTACAATAACAAACATTCAAATTGGGAAAAAAAAATTGATCCTAAATATAATTTTGTCAGCAAAACCTGCTAGTCAAGCAAGTATCTGAAATGAAAGGAAAAACATTTATGCATAGTCATAAAAAAAAACAAGTAAGTTACAATTAGGTAAATAACAAATTAGCAAAACTTTAAAGTAATACTCACTATATAGGGGTCTACAAATACCTCACGCTTAATTTTCCTTTCACGCTAATGCAAATTTGTCAAGGAAAAACTGGGCAATAGTCACGTGACATTTCAACAACTAATGTAATTTCCATACAATTCAATCTTTCCGCAGACGTTAACGCCAACAGAAAGTGGTATTTGTCTAGACCACAGGTTTACAAATGGTAGGCGACCTTTGTGAACGTGTTATTAAGACGATTTTAAACATCACATCTCCGCTTTGTGTATGTGGATTTTGGCCTTAAAACTGGGCGAAACGGACCCCAACTGCTCTGAAGGGTTAAACTGTTATGTGGCTATTGCAAATAATGAGAAGTGTTTAAAAGAAATTTACTACCCTCAGGGTGTTGTTGTCACGCGCCTGTTAGGGTTAAGAATGGCGCGTCTTGTGAAAAAGTTAATGTTTGGAAAAATTAAGGGATGTTTTTTTTAGCGAGGCTTAAAAGGGTTAAATGTTGTTTTAAAAATAAACGAGCTTTTTTAAAAAAAAACCTATCCTCCTACTATTATAAACGCGAAAGGTTGTGAGGATTGATGTTTGTTACACTTTCACGCAAAAACTACTGAACGGATTTTGATGAAACTTTACAGTAACATTGCTTATACATCAAAATAACACATAGGCTACATTTTATCCGGGTACCACGCAGGCGAAACCGTGGGCAGAAGCTAGTATTCAATATAAATGTCATCCCTTAAGGTACTCAGTACTAACTTATCGGTTAGTTAAGTCGTTTGATAAAAACAATAGTTTTCTAAGACTAAACCGACCAATAAAATAATAATTGCTCACAGGATACTTTGTTAAGACACAAAATTATCTCAAAGCTCCAATACCCAAATCTAATATAATCCAAGTCCATAAAACATAAGCCAACCTTACATAATTGCCACAAACTACTAACTTATAAACCAAAGTCACAATAGTTACTTGTAATAACCAAGTTTATTACTAAGTTAATTATAACAGTTTAATGACCAATCATAAGGGATTTGTGTAGGATGTCAGTAAATTTAAGTCGGGCAAAATAATACAACTACTTTAAGAAACATTTATATTGTAAACGAGAATTCCACGTACATATTGGTGAAAGCATCGACTTAGTTTTGAGACATTTCGAATGTCTTCATCGGGCTGAGTATTTAAAACAATAATTAAACCAATTATTTACATAAAAATAAACTAGGAAGAAGTCTGTTTTCTACCTGTAAAGGACTATAGGTAGAAATCAGAATTCAAGTCACCGGTACGTGATAATTCCCGTTTTTCAATGTATGATCCTATTGGCTATCGAATAAAATTATAATTTGTGTTTAATGCAATTCTAAGTGATTCGTGTTATTAAATTAAATTACGGCTAATTTGTGTTTTAATATGGAGTCTCATATTAAACACATAATCTAAAGATTTAATTTACTTAAGATAGACTGTAATTAACTTTTTCTTGTATGAAGAATTTGATGAGGATGAATGAAACGAAAGAGGATGAATGATACGGACGGACATAACGAAATTATAAACCTTGTTGACTACGGAACCCTAAAAACTACAACATATTAAATGACACGTCATACTAGATAGAGACAAAGTAATTAGTACATGATCTGTTAAATGTTTTTTATAAGTAAAACTCTGACTTTGGAGTAAAAGTAAAAACATGAATTAACTGGGAATCTTTCTCAAATCTTTTGGCTTATTCCTTGATAGTGCAAAGTGATCCAAACTTTTATTATTATAACGAAGGGAATCTCTCTAATAGCTACTCTAAAGTCAATATCAGCTTTTGAAACGATTTGAACTGCTATTCAATAGACTATTAAGTTAAATCTATTCCAATTCTTAAGTGCTATCAGTTCGTTAAATTCCCATCGAGTTTTTGAATGTAGTTTCTGGAATGTATTCGTACTAAACGTATGTTTTTTTATGATTTATAGGCAAACGTGATTTTTATGACCTCTGTGGCGCAGTGGGCGAAGGCCCGCTTGAGACGCAGAAGGTTGCGAGTTCAATTCCCACAATACATATATATATATATATATATATAAGTAGTATATCAGTCATGTCGTTCCCATAATAGCTTAGTTTGGAGCTAGATAATGCTGTGTGAAAAATGTCCAGCATTATTTAATTCTTTATTTAAGTGTTGACCAAAATGTCACCCGATGGAAAGTGTCGAGGATGTAACACGCTTGGTTATTTGGTTTTAAAGTGTTTACTAAGTGCAAGATTAATATAAATAAGGATGTAAAAATCCTGGTGCATGTGGTAATTAACTGCACCGCCATAAACGAAATCAAGTCAAAGAACGGGACAGCAACAACTCGTGCTCTCCATGGAGTCAGGAATACTGGAACACTGCTGTCATCAACCCAGAGTCCACCGCGGTTTATTTAAATAGAAAATCATAAATAATAGCAATAATTATGACAACAAACCGAAAATCACACGTTTTTGTCATTTTCTCTTGCAAACGATTATTTATTAAAAAATGTAAAACAACTAGATTCTTTATTTGAAAGTCTTCTTAATTTCATCTATATTGTTTCAGTATATTACAAAAATAATAAAAAATAAAGATAAAACAAGTTTGTTGGTAATTATGATGAATTTAATTAATTAACAATCCAAACTATCCAAAGTCAAATTCAAAATTCATTTATTCATTAAAATCACAAGGCTCACTTTAAAACGTCGGTTTTATCTACTAACACAATAGGTACCATTAACTTAACATTACATTTATTACATTACATTTTAAACACAAGCATTTCCAATCTCAAGAGTTTTTGCCATCTTAATAATCAGATTTATGAAGTTTTTGTTTAATTTCGTTTTTAAATTTGTTAATTGTCAATTTTTATATACATAATACATGTATAACTTGGGAGTTAGTTATAAAAGTGTACACCTTGCCCTTTAAACGATTTGCTAACTTTATGGAGTCTACAAGTGGCAACCTCCCTCTTCTGGAGTATACCGTACGACATAATGCTGTGGAAGTAGCTGAAGTAAACTACTCTAGCTGTGTCTACGTTTGTATAAAGACGGATCTATTTGACTGCGTATGCCGCAAAACTAAGTATCTTCGATAACTTATTAAAGTGAGGGCCACATTGAAGCAAAACGAGGGTATCTGCCAATATTAATGTATGGGCGTGCCTCTGACTACCCCCTTGGTACCTACAAACTTACCACGGGGATAATCATGTTTTATTACCTTGCAAACCCAATACTGAGTAAATATCTGGTAATGCATATCATGGGTAACATTCTATGTCCGTAGTTCTTAAGTATAGATGTAGGTAGATGTTTTTCCACCTCCGAACGCCAAGGGCAAGCCAGGTTCAATCTGTTTATTTATCGACAAATTATTCAGTACCAAGACAGCACTCGGTAGATTACGCCCTCGAGCAGACCATACTAATTACAAATGTATAGTTTAACTGTTTCAGGAAGCATAAGGGCCACGGTCAACAAAAGCGGAAAAGAGACTTTTAAGAAAAATCTAATAATATTAGTTGTATTTTATTTAAACAAATTAAAATATACCGGCGTTATAAATTAAAAAAAATGAAAACTCTAATAACGGGTTTTAGTTGGGTACTAACTTAATCTCAGTCTAATCTAAATAAATACGTTAACGACTGTAATACCCATGATGGACATCCTCAGATCTATACTCAGTACGCATATATGTAAAGACACACATTAAATTGGGCACATGCCTGCGTTTTGCATAGTAGTTAGTATTCCACGTGACAGGTTGCAAGTTTATCGCGTTTTAATGAAACAGTAACTAATAACCGATGCTTCGTGACTTCAAACTTTTTTGTTTTAGAACTTTATGAGCAAGTTTTAACTTTTTGACGACCGCAGTGGCTCTGTGGGCGTAGGCCCACCTGACACGCAGAAGGTTCCGGGATCGATTTACACCGCGGGACAAATGTTTGTATCTGCAAATATTTGTCTCGGGATCTGGGTGTTTTCTATAAATAAATAAATAAATAATGCTGGTCATTTTTCACACAGCGTCATCTAGCCCCAAACTAAGCAGAGGTTGTATTATGGGAACTACATGACTGATATACTATTGTAAAAAAAGTCCAGCATTATTAAAATGACACTTTTTTATAATATACTCGTAAACTAAATTTAAATTTTCACTACAATATCAATACCCATTATATCAAAAAATTCTAGTAAAAAACATATAAAAACGGAGAACCTCAAATCGTCGCGCAGAGCGAGCCTTATTACTAAAAATAGTATGTGTTTAAATTACAAGTTTGACCATTAGCATGATAAAAATAAAAAAAAATATCAATTTACTCAACAAAATCATGTAACAGAGTTCCCTCTCCAACTATCATTCACTGATCGTCTCGCATTACAATAAACGATATTTTCCCCTATTTCGAAGATTTCATATATTTTACTACTGAGCTAATGAGCTGAAGAGAAAATATTTCATTGGGTACCCCAACGTCTGCGTGGAATCATGTGGGTTTTATCAATAACTTACGTCAAGTCTTAGATAAAGTGATTTGAATCTTATTATCTTGAAATTGACAATAGATTTTGGATGCATTGTATTTATAAATAAATAAATGATGCTAGACATTTTTCACACAACATCATCTAGCCTCAAAGCTAGCAGAGCTTATGTTATACGAACTACATGACTGATATACTACTTATATATTTTTTTAAATACATACATATTATGCATAGATAACACCCAGACAAATATTTGCAGATCATACAAATATTTATCCCGCGGCGGGAATCGCACCCGCTACCTTCTGCGTCTCAGGCGCGCCTTCGCCCACTGCGTTACAGAGGTCGTATTATTGTATCGATCATAGTTGGAATATATAAAGCAGCGATTTAGTAAACATGAGTGTAAATTCAGCAAAATAAACACGATCACGACTGGTATCCCCAAGATATAATCCTCAGGATATAATTAGTACAATCTATGTCGTTACCATGTAGGGAGTAGTCAAAGACAAGTTCAAACATATTGCATAGTAATAATTCCACGAGACAGGTGGTAAGCCCGTCACACTTAAACCACTAAAATCAAAGGCATGTAGCATCAGTTGATGTTCCAAACCTATGCCACATGCCTTTGATTTTCGGTTTTAGGGTATGCCGGTTTCCTTATGATACCCTGACCGTTTTGGTGCACTTATTGTATAAAAAAAACAATCACGACTGTCTTCCCCATGACTGTCATCCTCAGATACATACTCTGTGAGAAGATCTTTGAGGATACCAAGTAGGGGGTATTCAGAGACACGTCCAAACATTACATTTGGTATATGCCCGCGCTTTGCAAGTAGTAAGCGTTCCACGTGACAGGTTGCAAGCCCATGGCCGCTTATTGGAACACTAACTGTTGGCACATGCCTTCGAATTTTTGGTTCTAGGGCATGCCGGTTTCCTCACGATGTTTCCCTTTACCGTTTTGAGCACGTGTTAATGCGCTCATAATTTTTTCAAGTGGAAAAATTCATTGGAGCACTTGATTCGAACACACTACCTTCGGATCAGAAGTCGGGAAACCGCACACTGGGCCAACACGGCTGTTGACAATAAAGAAAATTCTAAATCATCGCATATCATTTAGAAAATCCAACAAAATAGAGTATTTTTAAGTTAATATTTTAAAGCATTTCAACGATTTCAGTATACTAAGACTGTGTATGAAAATGATCGCTGAAGTTTCAATCGAGATAACATTAAAATTGAATTCTATCAAATGCAAACAGAATGCTCATCAAATATCAACAGTCAAAGAGAATCCCTCCATAATGATTATCCACTTTCCCAGACCTCACCCCCTTCCTTATATCAAAGCAATAGATTTCACTATTGCTTAAATGATGGGTCTTTTCATTCAGGTTCTAAACATTGCTAATTCATATATCAAACATACAAGTATGATGTGATCGTGTATGGAACATTGTAAATATGAATGGTAAATGGAAATCAAATGAAGTTTAGGTAAATAGATTAGTGGACAGATACAGAACAAACATTACGATTTAACTGAGCGTCTCATTTAGAAATGAACTTGAATTAATTATTTGCTCGTTAATTTTTATGTGAATAAATATTTTGTTTGGTATTTGAAATACCTTATTCCTAATTAACGTAAAAGGTCCAAAGTTTATAGGTTTTATTAATCGAAATAACAAGGATCTTATACAGATGTCAGCTTTAAAAATACGTGAATTTAATAGTTTTAAGTGATTACGCCGATTCCTCGCCCGCGACCCAGCCTAGAATAATTAGGCAATATACCTCTGTTAATTTTAGACGATTCTTCATTCAACTTTTAATAGACAGCGATTTAATTAAATAAAGTAATCTATCAAACACTGTACGGATTTGCGTTTTTAGATTTGAGAATGTTCATCACTGTTTTATTATTTTATAGACGTGAATATGGTTTTTTTCTGTTTAAATAACTGCCTACCTACCTTCTAAATATCAGGTAAGGATAATTATCTAAGATTAAAAAAAAACAAATATTATTCTAGAATATATGAGTTAACCTTTACCTTGTCGATGATTACAGTGGACATTATACCTGAAACTTCTACAGTCTATCTAAAAAATAATTTAAAATGTGGTTAGGGCGTTTCGATATTTTTTGTGGCTTCAACGCTTTCTAGAATTCAGTGCGAATAAAACACCAATTTTACATAGTCTTCCATTGGAATTATCTCTTGTACCATTTTGAAAAAAATCCCGCCGTCCGGCTTATTCACAGATAATATATGACCACAGACCCCGCGAGCATTCTCACCACATGAGAACTTCAAGTAGGTTGGATTCTAGAGATCTTGGACTGTGTGCGATCTCGTTGATACCCACTGCTCCAAAGAGGTTTCAAGATATACGCGCTTCACAGATAGGCATCTTTTAATCCGGAAAATACGCAGTCGAAGCAGTGAGAAGAGACAAGTCACCTTATAAAACTCTTCCACCAAATAAAAGTTGGTATAGCTCAAAAATTTTGAAATCCACACCATAACGTAACCAAGTTTATTAGAAACGTGCATTACGGAATAAGATATTCCATAATGCACTCCGAAGTTCTGAATAAACACGGGTGTAAAGCAAAGGCGTCGTAAACAATATTAAATTCTGCAAGTTTTCGCAGTGCCATTCCAAGTGCAGTATTAGTCAGAAGAGCTCGTTTTGGTATTAAGGAGTTGTGAATATCTATTCACAAAGAACAAATAAATGGAGAAGGCAAGTTACTTGTCTTAAAACTTTGCTAAGAAGCAGATGTTTCTTTGTGGTAGCGTTGAAAATCTCTTTGGACAAGGTTATTTATTATTCATATTTAAAAAATAGGAATTTTCACGTACCGGTGAAGGCACCGACTAAGTTTCGACTCATTCCGAGAGTCTAATGGACGTCCTCCCTCCGCGTCGCGTCGTGCACTTCGCGCTGCTCGTAATTTATTATAGTATGAAACCAAATCTAGGAACAGGGCGAACTTGTAACCTAGGTAGATAGATAGATAAACTTACAGTACAACACACAAAAATATTATAGAAGAACAAAAAACAAAAGAAATGCACAATGGACGGTCTTATCGCTGTAAAATTTACTGATGGAGTTGTTAAGCGTAATTCAAAAGGAAAGGTGAACAAAACATGAAGTTTTTAAAGAAAAATGACACAGCTTAAAAAAACTGCGAAATACGTGACATTCCAGAATATGCCTCGTCCGTAATTGTATCTTCGACATTCACGATCAACTTCTTATGACACGTCTAAAATCGAACCAATGAACTACAGAGTATATTTTCGTATGCAAAATATGATTTATTTGCCTTGCCACTTCGTCTGCCGTGCAGTCGGCACGTTGGATGTCACATTAGCATATTTCCTTAGAATATACGAAGCAATGCTATTCAGGCAAAACTTTATCAAAGAAAAATATCAGAGTTTTATATGGAGTTTCTGAATTCTTTTTGTGACTGCGACGCTAATGTGTAAAATGTAAAAGTCCGTCTACCTTATCTTTGTATTAGTTTTCTTTTTGACGACCTCTGTGGCCATGCGACCTACTCGGTCGCATGGCCAGCTGAGACATATGCACGGGTTCAATTCCCTGTAAACAATGTCTAATGGTATGGTAGAAAATATTGTTGAAAGAAGATTAACAAAATATAACGCGAGCGTGAATGGGATAGGATAGTTGAACGGCGAAGACCTCGGAGAATGTACTCCGACCAAATTTCTGGAGAAGTACTTTAAAAGGTAAAGTCAAGTGTACCCTGAGCCAACAAACTTGTATGAAGAATGTGATGACGATGAATAAAGCTAAAGAGGTATGCCAGGATCGTATTAAGTCAAAGTCAAAGTCAAAGTCAAAGTCAAAGTCAAAGTCAATAGGTTTTTATTCATTGAAATCACAAGGATCATATAGAAACATATGATCCTTGTGATCCATTCCTCGCGCGCGACCATTCCTAGAAGATTCTGGCAAGAAACTCTGCTTGGTTATTTTTTTCATGATCCTTCATTCAGCTTTAGTGTGTTGCCAATCGAACAACGTGAACTCGTTTATAGAAAAAAAAGTACTAATCAAAGAATTAAATCAAGTCTAAAAAGTATCAACCAAAGTTCATAAGACAACACACGATACGCTTTAAAATAATAATATTTAACCTATTCTTTAAAAAAAAATGTTACCACAGATATGCAATTTGACAGTTAAGCTAACGAGGGAGTGGAGCGAGCATATCGGGCCATTCAGTTTTATCGTCAATATAGGCATTTAAGTTCTTTATTAGATTGATCTTTATATAAGATTTAAATCTTCGAATAGGCAGCTCGGTTACATTTACCGGAAGCTTTTATAGAAGCGTACAGTGTTTCCTATAAAAGATCCATTGGACTTTTCTAATCTTAATTTCGGAATGAGTGGAAATTTGTGGTCTCCGCCTACCCCTCCGGGGAACTTAATGTACGATACCTCGTACATATGTAATTTATGTTCTTTGCTATATTATTGTAGTCATAACTAGTTTATGAGTCAACACTAGAACTCTTTGGGACTACAATAATATAGCATAGAATATAAAGTACCCACTTGTATTAGTGATGTCAGATTTTATAAGTTTTCATACTTTTTTTGAGTTTTCACTTTGACTTTCATTTGTTAACTGATTCGGTTATGTTTCAGGGTCTCCTTATAGCTTCGGACTCAACTTGCTCGGCCAGTAGTAGTTTAGTCAAAGATACGTATTTTTTTAAATCCCAGGATTATGGGGAGGTTAGGTTAGTGGTCAGGAAGGTGGTAGATAGTTGAGGGTAATTTAAAAAAAATGATAGGCATTTGGTAAAAGCTATCTTTTATAGTTATTAATATCGTGTTGTTTAATTTAAGTAACTTACTTATATCATTATTAATAATTAAGCTTAGTCAGCTTACTTTAATAATTGTTAAATGCTCAAATAAAGATCTTATCTTCTTTCTTCCTTTCTATGTATAATATGTATGTATTAAAAAAAAAAGTATATCAGTCATGTAGTTCCCATAATACAAGCCCTGCTTACTTTGGGGCTAGATGATGCTGTGTGAAAATGTCCAGCATTATTTATTTATTTTTGAAACACACCAAGTAACTGTTACCATTCGATCTTATTTGTGATAGTAAATTGTAAAACGAAACTTTTGAATTGATAGCCTCGTGAAAAATCGTCATCCACCAATAAAATCACGCAAAGTTTATTTTAACTGACGATTAAATTTATTCACGTGCACAAACTACGTATAAAACGATTTAACGTGTTAAACAGTTATTGCACATAAAGTTATCCTATCCTCACCGTTACGGCCACTAAACGTTTAACTGTTATAATTTTAATGGTGACACGTGAATGTTTTTTTTAATATTTTATCCTGTTAAAATATATAGATGGATAGAAAATAATAAATAAAAATAAAAAGCCTTTTATTTCTTGCAAAAAACCTTATCTACATAATAGTTACAGTTTTTTATTTTTTCATAAGTATATATTGTGTTGAATATTGTAGTTTTTGTAGTTATATATTTTTTATGAATATATTTATTCTGCAAGAACCCTTTCATAGGTGAAGGCCTCCTCTAAAGACAGCCATAGGTCTCGGTCTTCAGCTATTTGATGCCAGTATGGGACAGACGTCTCCATAACTAAAAAAAAATACTTTATTGACACACCAATTAACAGCTTAAATAAGTACTAAAATCTTCGTTAAAGTTGTACAATGGGCGGTCTTATTAATAGTTAGCGATCTCTACCTTATCCCTTTTTTTATGAAAAAACTAGTATTTTCGCCACGGTGTACGAGATGATCGCATTGAGAGTGTTAAAATTGAATTGTTCTAGTAGTAATAGAATCCCGACTTGCGATCTGAAGCTCGTGGGTTCAAACCCGGTTGTGCAACTGTTTTTTACTCGAGATATATATGTGCTCCAAACGGTGAAGATATTATAATGATTGGACGTACCCCAGACTACCTCCTACTTGTCATCCTCTTGGATCTGAAGATGTATATCATGGGAATAAGAGTCGTAAGTTTTTTTTTTATTCGATTCATTCATTTTGAGGATGACTGATTAAGTCACCTTTGATTAACTCTATTAATAAAGATTTAAAAAAATGGTTGTCTACGTAAATAAGGTGTGAATTTTATATTATTTTTAATTACAATATTAAAAAACATTCCACATTGGAACTATCATCAAAAAAGAATTTACTCTGCACCATAAATCACTTCCCATCAAGAACATTGGATATCGCGAACATTGAAAAATGTCCAGTCGGGACATTTATTTGATATCTGGCAACCGTGAGATTAATGTCTTGTGATCGGGCATAAGACAAAGATTTACCTATAATTTTGTAGATTTCGACAAATAAGCGTGTTTTCATGAAGTGCATAATGGAGCAAGTGAATTTTGAACTGGTCCTCCCTCGTTAAGAAAACAATTTAGTTTTGTCAATTTTTTAAAACACTGACGCTTTTTCCGTTTTCTATTGCAAGGTCTCTGTTACAGCAGGCGAATAGTAAAATACGTGGTATAGTCGTAATAATATTCTATAATTTATAAGACATTTAATGTCAAAAAACCGACTCCAAATAACCTCGAGATCTTCTCTATACAACAACAAAATTAACATCAAAATCAGGTTAACAATTAATTGTCGAATATATATAGGTAATCAACACACACGATAATAAAAAAAAACGTTTAAAATGATACCAGACCACATTTATTTCAATTCTAGGATAAGATATGGATCTTATATTTCGAACCTAAAAGTATCTTGAGAAATTTGAACTATGTTTGTCTTCTCTTAAATATAATGGATGTTTTACGTGCGAAGTACGCTTGTATGAGATACTGGCCAACCCCAAGTCTACAATTTACTTGATAACTATCATTAGTTAACCAATGTGAATACAAAATGTATCATATCAATCGATCAATGTATCTAATGTTTTATTCAGTTCGATAAATAAGTTTACTTTCGGACAAAACGTTCCCATGTGACATAGATACAACTGTTATACCAACTTATTTCAAACCAGCTTACAAATCTATCACCTTTATGATAAAGACATAGAGTCAACAGTTGCTTACTTGTATTTTTCAGAGAGAATGATTATAGTGGGTGCTGTATTCTTTGCAAGGGATACGGGCAATCCGTCAAAGTCGGTTTTATTTATCGTTTTAGTTGAATTTTATCGGACTAATAGGTTCGGAGATGAATTTACGATTGGTAAGAAATGTACGGCAAGAGGAAAAGGGTTGTTTTGTTCGTTTACGGAATGAGCGTGTATCATCAAATATGTAAGGGCTGTTTGAATTATTTTTCTAGATGCCAGTTGCTTATTCTTGAAACTTTTCTTTGTTTCACTGATGGAATTGAAACTATCGTGGTTTGGTATCATTTTAGAATATTATTACGACTGCCACGTACTTTACTATTCTCCTGCTGACGTTTCGTTGACCGTTTAGAGGTCCTTCTTCATGAGCACCGTCCGCAACCACGGTCGACGGTCATAAGACGGGAACTGACTTGTCCTCGACGCTCTGCCCTTTGTTGGCGGCTGGATAGAAGCGGCGGCGTGAGGGAAGACAGCTACCCGTTCTTCGTCGCATACATCGGTGACGTACATCGATGCGTAGCCTACGCCGCGCTGACCGTGTCGCTCTCCAGACGAACCTGAAACAGTCCTGATCATCTGTAGTGACATTCAACATCGGTCTCCAAGAAGGTGATATCCCCCAGCCCTGGTCTCGGTTGAAATGAGGATGCCGGCTTAATTCGATTGCCTCGCGAATATTTCGCTGAACGAAGAACTTCTCTCTGGGTAAACCGAAGTCATGCCAAACCATGTTGTGAGAGCATGTTCTGCTACTGCTGACAGATTTGTGTTCAGGTATATTCAAACTCCGTATGAATTCCGTCAGTCTGGTAGCGATGTTGCGTCGCGTTTCTCCTATATAGCTCTTGTCACAGTCAATATTATATACACCAGGCACGCTTAGGGGATCTCTGTCTTCTGGGGACCTTAGTGTTGACTCATTACAAAGCTTTGAAATTTTAGACAAACGCTGTGATATCATTGTTTTTATATATGGTGTTATTGATCCTGGTAGGTGTAAGCTCGAGTTAAACCACATTTATTTTACACCATTATTTTTCAGCTGTCCCTATCCTCAAAGGTTTGCTGGATGAAAACTCTTGTTAGGGTTAAGCTCTTCTTTGTACATATCCTATGTTTAAGTATTTTTATCTGTATTTTCTGTGTGTACAGTAAAGAATAAAGGACCTTTCGTAATGATAGGTTTACATTGTATTATATTTTTTATGCATTTTAACTGTTTTTTAATAATTATAGACAAATAAATAATTAAGCGTTAAACCCATAATTATGCTAACTAATCGCGCAACTAGGTTTAAACAGGAGTCCATAATTAAGAAGTCTTAGTTCTCTTTAGGTCTTAATTCTGGTGCCGATAGATATTTATAAAGAGACATTTGTTCTGTCAATGAAAATATCTCATAATATCTATAAGTTTGCTTAACTTCAAGTTATTTGGTGACCAAGGAAAAACAGTCATAAATTATGACTAGTGAATAAAATACTATAATAGTTTCAGAACAACATCTCACAGTTTGATTCGTTGTTGCAAAGGCAGTAGGTATAACATGTGACAGTGTGTTTAAAGTGGTATATTTACATGACACCATTGTCCAAAATAAATACCATACATTAGTTTCATGTAGTCGTATCCATTGTGCATGCTTTTATCGCGACAAAGGTGATCGCCAGACTGTGAAATGTCCTAGTATTTGTCAAATACTCGACACCGTTGTTATTTAGCTAGTGGAGTGCATTTCTAAAATTGTATGTTTATTTGATGGCATCAATTCTGAAATGTGGAAAGCTTTATCAGAAGAAAATAAATAATGCTGGGCATTTTTCACACAGCATCATCTAGCCCCAAACTAAGCAGAGCTTGTATTATGGGAACTACATGACTGATATACTATGTATAATATATACTTTTTTTTGTAAATAACCAGCCAACACCCAGACCCGAGACAAACATTAGCTAATAGTACAAAAAATTGACTCGCAGCGGGAATCCAACCCACAACCTTCTGCGTCTCAGGCGGGCCTTCGCCCACTGCGCCACAAAGGTCGCCAAAATATCGATGAAAATTTAATTATTTCTTGTATTCTTATCTGTTGACATCGATTTTCAAATGTTGAAAGCTTTATCTGAAGAAAATTCAAGAATAAAATTGACATTATCATCATTAACAGCGTCTGGAAGCACATTGCTGGGCATACGCCTCAACTAAAGAGTGCCATGGCGAACGATTGTGTGCCATCTCTCTTCACCGATTTTAAGATGTCATTGGTCCATCGGAGAACCTTCCTATAGTTTGTAGTCGCTATTCGAGAACCTTTCTACCTTTTCAGAATTCCGTACCTCAAAATGAAAAAAACGGAACCCTTATAGGATCACTTTGTTGTCCGTCCTTCATGCAAAAAATGTTCTGATTTCTGATTTAAGTATAATATGTATATCAGAAATGTAGTTCCCATAACACAAGCTCTGCTTACTTTGGGGCCAGCATTACTTACCAAAATGATAATAAGTTATAATACAATTTGACCTCAAAAACGATAGGTTATTCAGACTTTCGCAATATGAAACACACAGACGAACACCATCAATTTCACCCCATGTAACACATCATTAATCTCTGATCTATGTGACATTTAATTACCTAAAACACCATATATTAGGGATTCTTCCGTCCGAAAACCCATCTTATGGGATCACTTTATTTTGTACAGTCAGCGGAAAAAGTCATGATCACAAATTGACAAATTCTAATTCTTATAGTTCTTTCTTGTACACAGAAATAAGGATATTAAGTTAAAGACGTGTAAAGGTGAACTTAACTCTAAAAAGAGTATTCTTTCAGCAACCAGGAGGAAAAAGAGAGATAAATAAATAATAATAAGTTTAGTTGCCTAGCAATATCCATTGTTATAACTCAAATATTTCTGGAACCCGTGAAATTTCAAATTATTGGTCTACATTAGATCAAAGATAATAGGTTTTTTTTGATTACAAGTTCTACAATGTAGATACGTCAACTAATGAACATAAGTCACAGTGAATTGAAAATTTTATACATAAGTGATGTTAATATTTTTTTGATGGTAATTTGGGCGACTTTACTAAAGTTTAAATTTAACGTAGCTAAACTGTCTTACTAAAAACTAAAACTAAATCTAGTTCTGTCGCTGTCTGTACTGCAGCAGATGTATCCATCCAAAATTCAACCTTATCATCTTTTTAGAAAGCTATGATTTTGATTTTCATCAGTTAATTTTGTATAGTTTTAAACCAGTGTGAAAATCAATCTTAAGCCTTACCAATATGGTTGTAGTTTTGCGTTTAATCAGTAATTAATAGTGTCTTTCTTATTGCTTCACGCCTTAGATTTTATTGCTCCAGTTTTACGATCATGTATCGCGAGAAGACGTTGATTTCGAAGACAAAAGATTTGATTATTATTAAAAATATAATAAAACAGTAAAAAAATATACAATAAAATTGGGATTTTCATCAAAACTTAAGTTTTTTTTTATTTTTTTTGTTAAAAATTAGTTATAATTTCCTACCCGTAAATTAAAAAACCAAAAAGGATTTATTTTTTAAATCAAACAATTTGATTGAAATTATGCACTTTGTAAAAAACATTCTGTATTAAATCGTAATACAATCGTTTAAGACTTATATAATATAAAAATAATTTGCCAAATACTTTCTACGAGACGGGTCTATTAGTAGCTTTGACTGAATGAATCAAAATACTTTATACCTTAAACAAGTAGCAAAATGAATAAAAATTATAATTTCTTATTAAAGTACAATGGACGGTCTCTTTAATCAATGTATCACTTTGGCGTGAATTTGTATGAAATTGTCAGTTGCCTGAAGCGACCTTACGTATAGTTCATGTGAAAGAATCTACGTGTCATACAAATTTGAGTCTTACCACATTTTTATTGCTATCATAATTATAGATAGATAGATAGAAAATTCTTTATTGCACAAAAAAAAGGTACATAGGCGAACTTAATGCTAAAAATCATTCTCTTCCAGATAAAATTTGTGTATTGTAGAAAAAGATGAGTCGATAGTTTTGTGACTCCGCAACACAGGCTCAATAGAGACCTAGTGCGGGGAACAGAGCTCATCAAGGTCACACATTACGAATATTATATAATTTCATCATATTGTAAATATAACATAAATGTGCCTACTAGACCATTGTTCTTGAGATTTAATAAATTGTTTTCATTTTCATTTTCATAGTGCGCAGAAAGGATTAATACAAAAAATATTAACATGTAATAGAGATAACTCTGAAATCCGAGAGTAGTACCGTAGCCGTACTAAGGCTGTAATCTTAGTAAACTTACCATAGCACTTATTCATTTTATTTCTGAAACTTAATTTCAGAAATAAAACGAATGATAGCTACTAGCTGATCAAAACTGCAATACCAGCTATCATTTACGGTGAGCCATAAACCAAACGTTCGCGGTTATTGTGGCAATGAATACCATAGCTTAGCTATCTCGGCAATTAAAACTAGTTACGACATGCCACGAATAACTATTTGAAATTGCGTAACTGCTTTTTTTATAGTGATAAGGTCATATTTAGGTCATATTTAAATTGACAATTAATAAATTGAAAAACGTAATTAAACAACTTTATAAAAAGGCATACATAAAATATCTGATTATTTAGATGATAATAGGTCTTGGGATTGAAAATGCTTCAACTCGTTGTTTTGTAAAAGGATCATTAAAAAGAATAACCAGCCTTGTTTTCTTGCCTTTCTTTTCTGGCTTGGTCGCGGAAGAACAGGCAGTAGATAAAACCGACGTTTCAAAGTGATCCTTGTGATTTTAATGAATAAATGAATTTTGACTTTGACTTCATTTGACCATAATCTCACCTGACAGTAACTGAGCACGAAAGTCTAGAAGGATCATTCTTGCCTTGAAGTAACCTAGCTTGTAGTTTTCAGAAAATACATGTTCCATTTCCTCGCCGTTCGCATTTTGACTTTTATAATGGAGTTGATATATCCTACTAATATTATAAACGCGAAAGTTTGTGATGATGGATGTTTGTTACTCTTTCACGCAAAAACTATCGAACGGGTTTTGATTAAACTTTACAGTAATATAGTTTATACATCAGAATAATACATAGGCTACTTTTCATTCACACTACACGGGTGATGCCGTGGGCAGAAGCTAGTATTAAATAAAGCTGGACATTTTTCACACAATCATCTAGCACAAAGTAAGAAAAACTTGTGTTATGGTAACTATATGACTGATATACTACTTATATACTTTTTTTGTAAATTCATACATTATTATACACAGAAAACACCCAGACCCGAGACAAATACTTGTAGATCATACGAACATTTGTCCCGAGGCGGGAATTGAACCCGCAACCTTCTGCGTCTCAGGCGGGCCTTCGCCCACTGCACCACAGGGGTTGTGAAGTTAAGCTTGTGGAGTTAGATACAAAAGCTGTTATTTTAGAAACAAGGTAAGAAAACCTAACCTTTTTCTCAATAAAAATAAAACTCAACAACCCAGCCTTTCCTCATTATATTTCCGTCAACAGTTAATATTTATCACCGTACCATTGTTTGCTACCGGAAGTACTGTCTTCCACCGGAAGTACCTACGAAGGGCCGCACCGGAACTAGGTGCAATAATTATTAATTGCCATAGCTACAAGACGGAAAACGACTTAAGACATCCCAACGGGGCGTCCGATGAATTAATGACTTTTGCTTCAAATTTGTTTTAAGATTGAATTAAATTGCTTGGAAAGTTTGTATTAATCTCAAGATTATGTTCGAACTTTCCAAGATTAGTAAAACGAACGTGAATAATGAATATGCGTGTTTTAAAATACAAGGAACTTGTCTGAAAGAAAGAATTGAAAACCAGTAGTGTGAGTAATATATCAAAAAGGTTTGCTGTCTTAGGTACATTAAATGTCTCTGAATGCTCTAGTACCTAAGAAATGTCTACTTAAGTACTTATGGAATACAATATCCACTACTGAAATGGGGTCTCGTTGCTTCGTTAACATCCTATCATAACTTTGTGATTAAAGAAAAAACTAATTGTTTTTTGATTACTATAAAGCCATTTAGTAAAAAAACAGTTTTTAATCATTTAAATAGCTACTAAATTTATAATGTTTTATTACGTTGGACCAAAACATGATATAATTTATTGTACTTAGGTAATTTTTGGAAAACTTTCCAAGTCTAGCAAATCGTTCAACGCTTATCAGGCACTACTGACTGGCAACATTAATTTTAATTCAAACGAAATACTATTAATGGAACGAATAATATGCATAAAATCGTAATCAATGATATAAACATTAAGAAATCGAACGTTTAGAAAGAAATTAAGTGAAAAACATTTATTTGGCACAACATGATGAAAACAAACTTATTTGGATATGATCCAAAAATTGGGACAATTAAGAAAAAAAATAACAAAAATGTACTTAGCCAATTTATGAGTATTACTGAAAAGAAAAGCCTCACGTACCTGAACTATCTAAAAAAAAACAAAATACTGCAAAAAAGGTGCCCTTTTTTAGGTAGATAAGCTACCTACTTAGCGCTGGTATTCTCCTGACCGTACGCAGTGACGTCACACTAAAAAAGCTATTCTAGTTTCGTCACCTTTTGTGATTATCATAGTCAGATATATCATCTTATTAAAAATATTGCTTCCCATTTAGTACAATGCAATAATCCCAAATCCATTTAAACTAAACAATACAAAATGCAATCCAAACTCACTCACAAACATATTAACTCAATTCACGTTGATGTCCAATTACTAGATTTCACTAACACCCTATTAAGTATTCATTCCATTTGTCACTCCGCTGACAATCGGAGGTGGTCAACAATAGGCTGATTTACCCGTTTCACAGAGACATAATTCTATAGAGCGCGAAACGTTGAACTACGGAACCGTATCCATAAAAAAGAGTAATTTAGAGCAGGCTTCGCATCAGAAATGCTCTAAGTGTTACAGATAGATTGTGGTCAAACCTAGGTGCTTTAGTTAATAAGCCAATTAGTGGAATTCGACTTGGCATAACGTAATTCCTATCTGAGATATACCTTCACGTACTTTTTGAAGCACAGATGCGCTCTGACACCGATGGCTTTATGCCAGCCGCGCTGGCAAAAAGCCGACTGTAACGCAAATGTTGGTTCGATTGACGCAGCGGTAATTTTTTTTGCATATATATATATATATATATTTGGGTATAGGTGTTCTGGTATTTGTAGTTTCTGATACCCACGATATATCGTATCCTAGTGCAAAGTCAGGACTATGCATGCGTCTGTTGAAGGTTATTTATTTATTTATATGAGTAGCCTCATTTAGTTAGTCTGTTTTTCCCTTTTTAGACAAAAACTATGACACATTTCTATGTACCGTAACAGATACCCTAGTTAACCAGAAGCTTTGTAAGTTAGAACTGTTTTATGTAAGTTGTTTTTACTGTCCTTATTTTTATTTTGTTACGGTTCGTACTTGACTGCACGCTCTTTAGTATCTTACCTCTAATTCTAGTTATCCAGAAGCTTTGTAATAATTGTTTTTTTTTTCTTTTTTTTGTTACGGTTCGTACGTGACTGCGCGCTCTTTAGTATCTTACCTCTAAGGCACCGTTACCCCACTGTCCGGTAACAAAAACATAGTTAAGTTAGCATTAAGTATGCAGATTGAATTCAATTGTAAGCTCTAAGTAAACATGTAATTCCTATTGTAAGTAGATTAGAACTGGACACAACGGTATGGAGAATAATTTATTCTCTTGGATTTAGTCCCTGATTGTATGAGCATTTTAATGTACCTATATTAGAAAATTAATGACTTTAGCTTAGGCAAAGGCAAGTCTTAAGGCCCGATCAAACTGAAGAGGTGGCAATGTTATTTAAAAATATTGCCACACTGGTGGGGTCAATAACCCCGTCACGGCGAGAATCGAACCCGCAACTTTCTGCGTCTCAGGCGGGCCTTCGCCTACTACGTCACAGAGGTCGTTCAATTCCTATTTAATATATTTTTTATTTTATTTTATTCGGAAAACAAACATGATTTTTTCCTAAATAGACAACTTAAAATACTATTTACCATTATGATGTTTTCGCATATAACAAAGTAAATAAAGTTATTTTTTCGAGTTAGCTTCTACTTAAATAAGTAGAAAAGTTTAGGTACATTTAAAAAATAACATAATCCGACTATACTAAAAACTAAATTGTTATTAAACCGATACAAACCAAATCACTAAGTAACAAAAAAAATTCCATGACGGAGAATACTGTCGTGAGCGTGTTTGTTTGGTTTGGTTTTGTGCTGAATATTACTCATGCGAAATTATATATACCGCTGTAACAATAAGTGTTATTAAGTTTAACGAAGACATAACTAGATTTTGCCACTTGTCGATTAGAACGCGCTATCGATCGCGGGGAGGGAGGCCTTGCCCTACAGTGGGGTAATACAGGTTAAATAATCAATAATAATGTCCAAATATGAACAAAATCTCGATTTCTAAATTGAGTTCGCCTTTCTTCCAGTTACCTAACCCTTGAATAGCGTGACTGGCTTGACGCGGCTTTATTGTACGGAAAATGGGTAAAAAAGACCGCGCGGGTAAAAGTCGCTCGTTGTCGTGAATGCTCAAGTCTTAAGCAATAAGCGACAAATTGAACAATTGACAATTGAATTGAGATTGACTTGCCGAAATTGAACTTGATATTTTTTTTAGATAAAACAAGACAAACCAAACACGTTCACGACTGAATTAGGCATACACGAGTCCACGGCTATTTACCTCATGATGGACATACTCAGTGCCAAGTAGGGGGTCAGAGGCACGTCCAAACATTACATTTGGCACAAGGCCGTGTTTTAGCAGTTAAGTAGTTAGCATACCACGTGACAAATTTTAAGCCACGTGACATTAACTGATAGCACATGCCTTCGAATTTATGATTGCATGCTGGTAACCTAACAATGTTTTGTGACATATATTTCGAGTTTAAATATCCATTGGTGCACGACCGGGTTCAAACCCATGACCCCCAGATTAGAATTCAGGGAAGTTTAGGATGTACTAAATAAAGTTGATTGAAGGATCATGAAAAAAATAACCAAGCAGAGTTTGTTGCCTTATTCTTCTAGGCTTGGTCGCGCGCGAGGAATCGGCGTAGATTCACTTTAAAATTTTAAATCCACCTAGTTTATAAGTTGACGTTTCTATATAATCCTTGTGATTAAGACGACCTCTGTGGCGCAGTGGATTACCTATTGGCTTTGACTAAAGGATTTTTGGAAATTTCCACTATACGTGGAGGGTGGGGCGTGAAATGGGGGAGAAACTTCGTATGAAAGTCTTTGTTCTTTAAAGTTAGAAAAATCAAAATGTTAATAACAGCTCCTGTGCACAAATAATTAGCTACATTCAATGCCTCTGGCAATAGCTAGTACATTAGAATATATTTACAGATCTGCGTACTGAGTATTAATCTGAGGATCTACATCATGGGAATTACAGTCGTATTTTTTTTCATAAGGTATACAATAAATTATTTTCATTAATTAAATATTATTTTATGACTTGGGCCAAACATGAATCCGCCCAGCAATTCGTAAGGAAATCCTTGCAAAGGAAATACAAAGGCGTTAAAAATAGCGATGTCCGCCGCAGAAGCTCTCAATGACCAGTCTGTCGGTAAATTTAGCATTTTTCCCCTACAAGGGGTCTCTTCGACCCCTTCCGTTTGTCCATTGAATAATATTCGGATACTCGCTATTATGGTAATAGGTGACCCCTTTCGTTTTGTATTATTTATTGTGGAATCGTATCAATATATTTCCGTTTAAGGTACATTAGCTTTTGGCTTTTCCATAAAAATGGGCTCCTAAAAAGAATACTGATTTATTCCAACCTCGGATTAATGAATCAGAAAATGTTTTTATTCCTGGGTATGGGCTCGTTCAAATAGGATTTTTTTTGTATATCATGTAGTGTTCCAAAATATGATATACAAACCCGACAAGAGATGATGCTGCCGTCTGCCACAAGTAAAATTTTCAAACTTTAATTTTCAGGAAAATATTTTTTTTTAAATTTTCTGTAACACTATTTCAGAAGCCGTTTTTGGAACATGTGCTTCCGTCAACTATAATATTTAACTTATAAAATGTGTGACATCGGATACATTAAAAATACAGCACATTTTTTTATTTTTTTTCAAAAAACAGCATATTTCACCACTATTTTCTGTATCAAAAAAAAATATATATATATACTTCATTTAAGTTATTACATTTTACTTATTCTAGGAGACTCTGTATTTCATTGTCAGTGTAAATCTAGAGTTTAGTACACCAAACTAAACTCTTGTGACCCTAAAATTCATTACATCCTCAAACATAAAACATTTCTTTTTAACTTTTTATTTCACATCCTCATAATCCGTTCATCCACTCATAAATCATCTTCTCGACGTGCATTAAAGTAAGGATGGTAATTAATATGTTCGCTCGCAACTTCGCTCTCATTAAGACGCCATTAGCCCAAGAACACGCCATTTTAGAGCTTTTGTCTCATTTTACGTTCATATTCGTTTTGTTTAAGAAAGGACGACGGCGTTTATGCACGTATATTAATTCCTACAACTATGTATAAGTAGGTATATACAAAAAAGATGAAACAGCTAGCTATTTAAAGACCGTTGCAAACGATCTATAGATAGCTCAACTGATCCAGATCACTACCAGACGGAAGCGTTCCCAAAATACTGGCCGCATTGCTACGCTGAATGGCAAATGCGTTGAACGAGATAAGAGCCTTTCTGGTCACGCGTCTCTTCGACCAGTCGCCCTTAATAATTAATTAATAACTTGTACAATTAGGTATATACAAAAAATACAAATGAAACAGCTAGCTATTTAAATACCGTTGCAAACGATCTATAGATAGCTCAACTGATCCAGATCACTACCAGACGGAAGCGTTCCCAAAATACTGGCCGCATTGCTACGCTGAATGGCAAATGCGTTGACCGAGATAGGAGCCAGCTTTCTGGTCACGCGTAGCTTCGACCAGTCGCCCTGAATAATTAATTAATAACTTGTAAAATTTGTATTTTTCTCTGATATATTCAATATTTATTTATTAAAATTGTTAGTTGTTACTAACAATTTTTCAACCAAAAACAAGATGAAGTCAAAGTCAATAAGTTTTTATTCATTGAAATAAAAAAAAATCATATAAAAACATAAACTTATAAAATACAATAATTTCAAATTTTAAAATAAATTTACCATTCGAAACATTCGAGCATTGATGAAATCAAGTTAAAATTACGACTTAATTACGTACATATCCCACTAAGGATGCCCATTACTTTTAAGAGCTCACCCGGGTATTTACACAACAAAGCCTAGTATTCTGTTGAAAATCCCAATAGTAAAATTGAACCTACCGGTCCCATTTGCAAACACTCGTCAACCCTTAATCTGCGTGCGTTTTACGAGACCTACAGCAATATCTGTCAATGTCCTTATCAATAAATTTGGGACGTTTATACCCAATGACGTCGTTTGAGCGTTTGAGGCTGAGTTGGTAATCCGCGGTGGATGGGACCCCATCTGCATTGTAAGGGTTAAGTCGCGACAAATAGACCATTTGCAAATAATAAGACGCAATGAAAGAATAAATTAAGGGTTTTGAGGGTTGCGTCTTAGAGTGCTAAACTGCAGGATTTTGAAGGAAAGCAGATTGGGAGATTTTGTAGACCTGGCAATATTTTTACAGTACCTTTTATTATTTTCTTTTACAAAAATAAACTGGAATCACGGGCGTTTTGTTGTGTTTTTTTAAGTGCCAACCCACACTTAAGGAATTATTTAAGGGGCAATTCGAGCCGAAACATCCTAACAATTTGGACCAGGCTTGTAACAATCTCGTGGCTTAGTTGGTATAGCCTCTGTAGGAGGTCTCGTGTTCGGATCTCACTGGGGGGTAACATTTTTGGAATATTATAAAATCGCTCATCAGTGTGGCTCATGCAATATTCTCAAATCAATCTCATCATATAGCAATAGGGTAACAATACATACTCATATAATTGGAATATTATAAAATCCCTCATCAGTGTGGCTCATGCAATATTCTCAAATCAATCTCATCATATAGCAATAGGGTAACAATACATATAATTGGCTGCAATAAATCAATACCGCGTGTCAGACACCCGTCAACTACCTAATTAAGGGGAGGATAATTATAGCTTGTGTCAATTGACTACGTCGTCTGATTGCAAAGTTATAAAGCTCATTATAGTAATCAGCTTGTCCGTAACCGCTTGAAAATCAACTGCTTATATAAAGATTGCATTTGTTACTTTTCATTTTCAAACAGTTGAATAGATAAAGATTGATATCCAACGAAGTGAGGTGGACAGAGAATGTTGTAATTTTTTTTTCAAAAAAAATCATAACCTGTTCACATATCGGGAAGATGAATAAGTCCTGTATGAAATTCCATGCCCCATAACGCTAAGGGTGGACTTTTTCATAAAATTTAGATTACTATGGGATCACCCTTGAAATATTTACTGATTAATAAAATAATCATTAAAATCAGTTCACAATTATTGGCGAAGATATCACGTAACATACATTAAAAAACATACAGACGAATTGAGAACCTCCTCTTTTTTAAAGTCGGCTGAAAAGAGAGATTATTCCTTTATCATTCAATGTGTAAGTATTTTTTTGTAAAAGAAGCTCATTGCTAACGATACCAAAGTTGTAGTTTCACTAAAAATTTAAACTATACTCTAAGTTTTTGTGTCAATAAAATTATCTTATCTTATATTTTTTTTTTACATATATTTTTCTACATTACACAATGTTTAACTGAATAATAATGTTGTTCATGGCATTTTAATAACAGATACAATAACTATGTGGTGAGTTCATACCCTGCTATTGATATTTATGACTCAAAGATTTCCGCCATTTTGTGGTTCGTTGCGATGAAATGCCTAAGTGATTAAGCTATTCCTAATTTAAGCTTTGCCAAAGCTGTGAGCTTAATTATCTATGGATTATTGTACATGTAATTAGTTAGATATATTTGATCTTATTTGCGGAAGATCTAATTATGTTGCATACCTAAATTAATATTGGATTTTGAAGACATGTTGTGTACCTAATCTAAGCTTGTTTCTAAATTGATACTATGTTGGTAATTAAATATTTATTCATACAACTATGTACAAGTAGGTATATACAAAAAAATACAGATGAAACAGCTAGCTATCTAAAGACCGTTGCAAACGATCTATAGATAGCTCAACTGATCCAGATCACTACCAGGCGGATATTGGTAATTATATATTATTTGGATATACAACTGTATATAAATAACTAGCTACTGCCCACGGCTTTGCTCGCGTGGTACCTGGATAAAAAGAGCTCTTACGATTAAGACAGCATTCGTAAGCAACGCATTCTCCCGACCGTTTTCGTTGACTTACGTTGCAAAATGTAATATACAGCCTATGTTCAATTGTCCACGATAAAGGATGTGAAATTTCAGATATTACCGCCTATATCCAAACCAAAAAACTTAGATACTTGACCTCTTTATAAATAATATTAGTGTAGAAGTTTAGATTCTACCACCGCCGTAGTTTCTTATCTAGGTACTTCTATAATAATGCTGGACATTTTTCACATAGCATCATCTAGCCCCAAACTAAGCAGAGTTTTGTATTATGGGAACTATATGACTGATATACTACTTATATACTTTTTTTTGAAAATACATTCTTATTATACATAGAAAACACCCAAACCCGGGACAAATATTTACAGAACATACAAACATTTGTCCCGCGGCGGCAATGGAACAGTAGGCCCGCCTGCGGGCCTTTGCCTACTGTATTGACTCTAACAGTGTTGTTAGTAAAACGTATTATTTGACCAAAGGTAGATACTACCTTTCTAACTTTTACAAACGACAGATAGCTGTTTCGCTATCCTATATTTTAGTATAACGGCCAAAAACTTGGCTAAGCAAAAATTTAAAACGAGACATTGGAAATTATTCCATGACATTGAAATTACCAGACACGACAATAGAGGAAGCACTAAGAAGTCATTTTTTTTTAATAAACAAAACTAGCAGTTATTAAATCATTAAAATGTGAAATATACTTGATGCACTAAAATATTGAAGGGATTAGTAAAGTCTCTGTTCGCGTTGTGAAAACATTGATTGGTATTATTGCGCCCGAACTAGCTTTAATATTCAAAGAGTGTATTGACTGTGGTGTGTTCCCTGATTTAATGAAACACAGTAAAATAACTCCACTTTTCAAATCGGACACCTTATTCTGACCCTGGTAATTTTAGACCTATCTCAGTATTCACATTAGTAGAATTTTTGAAAAACTAATTTTAAATCTATTGCATAGACATTTCAAATTAAAAAAAATTCTACATAATAAACAATTCGGATTTACTAAGGGTCACTCAACCACCGATGCTGGTATTGAGTTAATATAGCACATATTTGATGCCTGCGAGGAATCGCATGACGCGTTTTTTGTGATTTGTTCAAGGCATTTGATTGCGTAGACCATGACACACTAATCATGAAACTACACCATTATGGTATTCGGGGCTCTACGCGCATTATGTTTTTATTTTATAAATTTTTATTGTAAGCAGAATTAAAACATAAATATATTTAAAATAAATAGGTAAGGTAAGCTTCTTTGTACATGATAAAGACGAGATTAAACCTTTATATAATTTTCATCCAGCAAACCTTTGAGGAGAGAGAGAGAGAGAGATGATGAAGTTGGTAGGTGTAAAAGAACAGGAAAGAAGAAACTAAATAAAAGTATACTTAAAATACCAATATATATACACTACAAATATTACACATAATGACTTTATAATATTTGTAAAAAAACAAACACGCTCATGACTGTAGTCTCCATAATAGACATCCTCAGATACATATTTAGTATGAGATCTTTGATTATACCAGGGGATTGTAGAGGCACGTCCAAACATTGAAATTTAAATTATCGGAACATTAACTGATGGCACATGCCCTTAAGATTCTGGGTCTAGGGCATGCCGGTTTCCTTAAGTTTTATTCCTACATCGTTTTTAAGTACAAACGAAATAAACAATAAATGACATCTATTTGTAATACAAATGATACCCGGTCCAACTTAATCAAAAAAAACACACTCAAATAAATGAGAAAAAGTACGATTCGCGTGAATTTGCATCGTATCATTACATTATGATTGATTGTAAAAGCGACGGCTCGATTCGGTGGAAACCGAACACGTAGACAGTCTGAAAATAGGGTGACAGGGATTTTTCGATATAGGATTTTATTTTTAAAATGCAGCCAATACAATATTTCGTAAGGTTTTATTACAAAATGCAGCTATGGTACTCTGAACTTTATTTACCCCGAACGTATAAAATATTTGATGATTACAGGTTCAACGATAGGCACTTTTAATACTAGATTCGTTTTGATCTGAAATTGTAGAATATACAAATGTTTTGTCAGAAAATCGGGGATCAAATAGTGTATCAACTAAAATTCTACCGATACTGGCATACAATTTACAAATACCTTACTAAGGTTAACATTAGCTTTCATTGAACCAGGAACATTTTTCTGTTTGTTTTAAACTTGTGTATAAACGACATCTAGTGTAATAAACGGGAAACTGAATCCATTGATCCATTCCGGCCCTGTCTGAAAATCAGGACTGATTTTCAATACAGTTCGGAGCAGCTTTAAGCAGAGACAGGACCTGTTTTGAACACACGGTACAGATGCGGCACAAAAATCTTCCTCTTTGTCTCTGCGTTTTTTGTAAAATCTATGTTTAAAACTTACTTACTCGTATGTATAAAGTTTATACTTTATTTAACCATTTTTGTAACTGTCCTTTCAGTGTTTTGTTGTTGTCAAATAAACTACTTTATATGTTATTCTATTTTAATGAGCGTCATGTAGTACAGGGACGAGTGGAAGGCACCAGCATCCGCAGAAGGTCACCCATAATGATGGAAAGACCAGATCAAATCAGCAGTGTGTGGCAAATTGGCATGAAGGCAGTTGGATGACCACCAGTAGAGAGAATGGCGAGATCTTGTGAGGCCACACATCGTAATGGCCGCGACCGCTCTGTCAAGAGCCTAACCATTGAGAAGAAGAAGTGAATGTAATCCAGCCTCTTTTCTATAGTTATAATGACGTCCGACAATCGGGCAGGATTTTGTATTCATTTCAACGATCTCCAATTTAAAGTATATAAAAAAAATACGTTGCAAAAAATATCCGAGCGCCATTATAATTATAGGTAAAGACAACGTGTACATATTATTGAGCAAGAAACATTAAAAATAAAATAAGAAAAAAATATACAATATATTTTTGCCACCATTCCGTGACTGCTTTTGGTCCATCTGTAAATCTCCAACCATGCTAACTGCCCTGTTCAGTTATAATTATCTTAGGTGCATGGTTATGTCTGGTATAGATCGCTAATTAGCGATGAGACCGCCCTATGTACAACAATTTTAAAGTTTGTACTAATTGGCGTGCAGCAAAGTATTTTATATCTATCTATATATGTATGAGAGAGGCTCCTCTTGCACTATGTTTGTAGATATACATCATCATCATCACGTGCAGCTTGTCTCATCCCACTGTTGGGCATAAGCTTCTCTTTGTTTGAGCTATCTGCTCCTATGGGATCCATGTATGCGGTTTTTACTATGTCGTCGAGTACAAAGACAGGTATAAAATGCTTTATTTCATATTAAAACAAGTACATAGGCGAATTAATGCTAATTAGCATTTTTCTTTCAGCTGACCTTTGTGTAATGAAGAAACATGGCATTCAATTAATAGAAAAAAGGTAACTATCAAGATAAAAAGGGTCTTTAATAATAATAATAATGTTGGTCATTTATCACACAGCATCATCTAGCCCAAAACTAAGCAGAGCTTGTGTTATGGGAACTACATGACTGATATACTACTTATTTATTTGTAAATACATAAATACTATACATGAAAGATAATATCTGTGCTCAAAGTAAGGCCACCCTAACAAAAAATATAGTTACTATATTTATCCATTATATGAATTAGATTCCAAAGCGATAAATCACAGTGAGTATACGACATCCGAGATCTGACAAATGTTTCGGAGAAACAAGTGACGCGCGGGATAAATGGTGTGTGACCCGCTCACCTCGAAACAATGCTATACACGAACACGAACATATAATATAAATACAGGATAGGAAAAAAAAAACTCAAATACTGCAAAGTGCCATAAAAAAGCAAACTCGCACGACTGTGAGCCATCACCACGATGCACCTTATATCTCTTTGAGGATACATAGTAGGGGTCGTTAGAGGCACGTCCAAACATTACATTTGTCACATGCCCGCGTTTTGCATATCATTCAACTTGATACAAAACTGAGAATGGATCGGAAGACGTCCAATATAGGCATAGGAATATAGGCCTTTTTGAAAACTATATTGAACACTAAATGAACACTGTTGTAGAAAAATCACGTTATAGAAATAACAAATATATCATAATAAAAAAAAACACAAAAAAATTACATAATCAAAAAAAAAAACACTGTGACACTGTATAACTAAAACACTATCACACAATAGACACGTCACTAATAGTTATTTCTGCCGCCAAGCAGTAATGCTCGCATTGCTCTGTTCTGGATTGATTTTGGGTAAAGTTGCCGGTGAAATTACAGGCACATGCGACTTTTCAGCCGTTATTTTCCAAAAAACTATTAATTGACATTCAAATCTTGAACTGAACTGTCGCTAAGGGTCGCACGGTGCTAAATATATACTGACAAAACGCGTTCTCGATCTTTGCAGTAACGAGCGAGTCACCCGTTCATTCTAGAGACAGCGTGCTATCTCTTTCTAACACATGTATCTCTTACTAGCGCGGTTAATGTCTCTATATACGATTCTAGATGACGGTAGAACAAGTAATGCGACTATTTGATGACTTTCACCTAAGAGATGGTGCTAGCGTGCCACATTAGGTACCATTACGGCTCAAAGAGTGAAGCTATCCCTAATAAGAAGATTTATACGTGCCTTTATCATATTTACCTTATTTCATTATTTTCCCGAGATTTCGACTATGTTGTAACAGCCTTGTTCACAGGTTGACTGGAGTATATGCAGCTATCGTCGAGGAAGTAGCCACAACCATTCTCATTACATCTTCAGATTCAGAAATGTCCATGTTCACATTACGTCACACTACTCCTGACCGTACCGTACCGTTACCGTAAACATATACGTCCATGTCTTACCACACGCTGTCCCGTAAAACTGATTATTTACAACTTTTATCTCATTACCGCGTCTTAAAAGTTTCCAGTCACGCACACCTCGCATTTACAAACAGTTGGCCACCCCTGCGGGTCCAATAACTGGTAGAGTTACATTACTTTGGCAGTTAACTGGGAGTTTACCTTTTTGCGGTGCTATTAAGACAGTGGAATTGTTTTACCTGCTGTTTGATAGCCACTAACTTCATTTTCAATTTGTTTAAGTTGTTTTTATAACGAAAACCTGCAAACAGAATATATAACACGATGTTGGTAAATGTTTGAACGCGCTTCTGACTATTACCTACTTGAAATCTTAAGTATACTGGCAATATCTTTATTAATATTCATTTGACATCAAAAAGATAGACTTTAATTATTCAAACGATTACATCGGAAAAACTTCCTTTATGAGTTGTATTCATTTTCGCATGTCCTCCGGGCCGAGAAGAGCCGGAGAGATCTGTCGGACTCACCAACTAATCCACTAACAGGTTAGTGGATAGTGGAATACCGACTAAAACTCATCGACTTTCCGACACTCATTGACTTAACCTTTAATGTAATAGTTTATCTATTTGCTATTATTATTCATAAGTACAAAATGCATGTGCACGTTTTTGTTTTCATGTCCCACCACGATCACATATCACTCCTTACCTAAATTCATCCAAACTTCTCAAAATGGAAGCGCGCAGAAAGCTCCACTTGGCAGTACTTCTCTTTGGGGTTATACATAAACAGTATCCAAAATATCTATTTAATAAGTTTGTTTGGGCACAAGCTCAAAATAGATACCCAAGCAGAGCAAGCACCTATGTGTTTGAGACACCGAAGCATAAGTCCATGGCTTTCCGTGGTTCTTTCAGATTCGCTGCCTCTAGGTGCTGGAATGATCTTCCTCCGCCAGTGCGTGCTATGAAAACAGTTCAGGTCTTCAAAAAAACTTGTAAGGATCAGCTCTTCAAGGAGCAATCATGCCTTGTTTAAGTAACTGACAGAACATAGCTTACAAATCAACCTTTTACAATGGGATTAGAAGATACTACGTATCCTTCACTTCACTTCACTTCTCGATTATGGCTTTTGTATCCTTCACTTCACTTCTTGAATATGGCTTTTATTTGTCACAGTTCTGCCATACACTGAACAAAAACGGAAGCACAGACGCAGAGTACCTAGATATTTTCTTATTTAGCCTGCTCCATAAGCATTATAGCACAGTCAAGCTACATAACCACAGACTATTTTAAACAAAAAATCGTTTATAGACTCTGACTGCACAGACCACAGACAAGCAAATAATATCTATCTATATATGTTTTTTATTATTTTATTTTTATTTTTGTTTTTATGTTGCTCACCGTTGATCGTGACATCACAATGCAGGCCCTGTCTGAAAATCAGCGCTGCACCTTTCCTAGGTTTGGTGCAGCATTATGCTGAGACAGGGACCTTTTTGACCCCACACAACACATCTTGTATTTGTATCTGTTTTTTAATGTTTGTTTTAATTTAGCTATTTTGTTACCTGTTGTGTTGTGTTGTGGTAAATAAATGTTTTTTCTTTCTTTCTTTCTTTCTTATTTATATGTTTGTAAATACATAATGCCTTAAATATAATAACCAGTTTCTTATATAGCAGGTTGAAAAAGTTTGTTAGCAATTGTTAGGGATTGTCAAAAGATTTCAGTGACTCACAATGTAAATCCAGTAGATTCTAGTTTCCTGATTTCAGCGTCTGCAATACCAATAGTTGCAGTCTTCTTCTTGCTATTATTATTCATAAGTATAAGCGTATAAGTGCCTATATTTATATATTTGTACATACATAATGCCTTAAATATAATAACCAGCTTGTTATATAGCAGGTTGAAAAAGTTTGTGAGCAATTGTTAGGGATTGTCAAAAGATTTCAGTGATTCACAATGTAAATCCAGTAGATTCTAGTTTCCTGATTTCAGCGTCTGCAATACCAATAGTTGCTGTCGTCAATCATCTGTTCTCAATATCTCTAATTGACAGTTCAAGTGGGGAACCCTTGCGCTGAGACATGCCAACTCATCTTAGATAAACTGGCTTTATACATGGTGAGCTTTTTTGATGAGATAATTGTCTGGAAGGCCTTCCAAACTGGTATAATCATAATTAAATTAAATACTCTCGGTTTGTCTGGTAGTGGAATCTCATAACAGATAGAAAATGACCCAAGATCGTTCGACAAAGCACTCCTTGGTAAAGCTTATGTCCAGTAGTGGACTCTTACAGGCTTTTGAATGAGGTTTAAATTGAAATATTATCTAAACATACCATTTTGTAAAAGTTGATTTTTAGCACAAGGGGTCGTTGCAATGAATTATGAAATTAATAACCTTAAATTTGAATGTGTCTCGTCTATTTCAAGTACCTCAAGTTCCGAGCCAGCCGCGTACTTCAAATTTACAAGATTGTAAATTTGAAGTATAGTGGGTTCGAGTCCGGTTCAGCTTGGACTCGAACACACTATAACAAGTTTTCACTTAAATATCAAACAATTAAATAAATATCGAGGCTTTAAAATATTGCAACAGTTCTCTTGTGTGCTTCGATAGGAGTTTTCATATGATGTAAATGAATGCTTGGAAAAAATGTCTGTACCCTGAAAATTGAATATCTAAACCATACTGCAGCTTTAAGCTAGCATAAACGGATTACATTCTCCCACGAACCGTTATGAAACTCATGAAATTTTCATACCCTATTTATTCTTGTCCAATATCGCGCTCCCTGTATACAAGCTTCACCTCTCGCCTGTCATCGCCAGCAGCTCGTTAATCATTCTGTATAGCGGGCTAGGTATCAAATGTAACGCCTAAGTTAAGACCTAGGTAGCGAGGCATTAGGTGTGATTAATGAATAGCTGAAACATACGATAAGGAACTCTGACCTTTGTGACCAACAAAGTAATAATATATTTTTAAACAAAGGCTGTAAGCGATCAATTACACCTTATTATTTTGATATTTTGAATAATATATGTATTATAATAATATTAACATACAAGCGAATGGAAATGCGTGCAAGGGTTATAAAGAGTTCGAGGGTGTAAATGAACGCTTACACCCAAGAATAATAAATAACTTTACAACAAAATTAAAATAAATAAGCCGTGTTGGCCTAGTGGATGATACCCTGACTTCTGATCTGGAGGTCGTGGGTTCGAACCCGGTCGCGCACCAATGGATTTTTCCACTGAAAATCAATCCCATACTGAAAATTAAAATGAGAATAAAAAAATGATTGTAAATAACAGCCACTGAAGGTCTGGGTCAAATATTTATGAAAGTATTTGCTGTGACAAAAACAAAACATTAAAAAAATATACCATACCAATCCAAATGAACCTGACCAATAATTTCTTGTTAATCATAATTTTTACATTCCCATAAATCGCACCACCTAATTTCAGCACCGCAACTCGGGTTTGGTTCAATCGGTACAAATCGGTCGTAAAACGATAAATAACAATTGCCCAGATATATGGTAGCAAAGCGATGATTAACAGATCGACGGATAATAGCTCTCGGGATTAGGGTTGCGTGGCAGACCCACGAAATCTGAAAAACGTTTCAAATTTTTTCATCAGCTCCGTTATTCTTAGCACAGGCTGTAGGTTGACCTGCTGTTCTACCCGATGGGCC
The DNA here is from genome assembly GCA_961405105.1 of Perizoma affinitatum. Taxonomy (NCBI): domain Eukaryota; kingdom Metazoa; phylum Arthropoda; class Insecta; order Lepidoptera; family Geometridae; genus Perizoma; species Perizoma affinitatum. The sequence goes on from OY560188.1 coordinate 13,589,172, forward strand.
GATGAAACGCTTCCGCCTGGTCTGATCTGGATCAATTGACCTTTGGTCTAATCTGGATCAATTGTCCTTTGGTCTGATCTGGATCAGTTGACCTTTGGTCTGATCTGGATCAGTTGACCTTTGGTCTGATCTGGATCAGTTGACCTTTCTATAGATTGTTTGCAACGGTCTTAAGATAGCTAGGTTTTTCGGTCTAAGATAGCGTGAAAGGAAATGTAAGAGTCAGGTATCTGTCCAGACCCCCTGGTCATTGCTGCATTATCAGTGCACTATGCGCTTCTATACAGACTGTTGATAACAAGTACAAAATTTTGACTGTAGGTTGACCTGCTGTTCTACCCGATGGGCCGATGAAACGTTTGCGTCTGGTCTGATCTGGATCAGTTGACCTTTGATAATGCTAGACTGTTGATAACAAGCACAGAATTTTGACAACCCTAAAATTAAATCAAAGTTATATCGCTTTATGACCGTACATGCATTTAATCACGCCCCAATGCTGGTGTATAATGAAATGCAAATACAAACAAATGATGATGACTTGTTAGATTTTATAAATCATATTTCAGCTAGCCAATGTAGGTATTTGCTGAAATGAGATTTAAGGGTAAGTATAAAAAAATGGAGTAAAAAAACATGAATTTGTTGGTGGCGATCAAAGGAAAATAGTTGTCTTGTGGTTGTCAAAGTTTGTATCTGCCACCGCTCCACTGGAACCGCGACAGTTTGGCCGGGCCTTAAATGTGTTAGGCCTAATTAGTTAAATTTTTTATATAAGATACATATTTTTATAAATGGCCGTGTTGGCCTAGTGGGCGATATCCCGGCTTCTGATCCGGAGCTCGTGGGTTCGAACTCAATCGTGGCCCAATGGATTTTTCCACTCGAAAACATTATGTCCGCATTAACACGTGCTCAAAACGGTGAAGGAAAATATCGTGAGGAAACCGGCATGCCATAGAACCAAAATTTCTAAGGCATGTGCCAACAGTTAGTGTTCCCATAATCAACCTGTCACGTGGAATGCTAATTTGCAAAACGCGGGCATGTACCAAATTTAATGTTTGGACGTGCCACTGACTACCCCCTACTTGGTATCCTCAAAGATCTACTCACTGAGTATCTATCTGAGGATGTCCACTATAGGGAAGACAGCCGTGAGCGTGTTTGTTTTTAAACATATAAGGTATATGTTCGTTTTTTTGGTGCCTAAAATAAATGAATAATAAAAATATATGTATTTAAGTTTTTTTATTGTATTTGGGTGTTAATGAGTGGTCTACTAAACACTTTTTATCCAATGAGCTAGCGATCTTTGTTTCGGGGATATTGTGTTTTTATTGTTTCTTTCTGGAGTCTTTGCTGGTAAGTATACACAATGTAGATACGCTCAAGGAATTTACCCCCCAGCATTCGAGAAGTGTCAATAGCAACTGATGAAAGGAGATCAATAGATCAACTTCACTGTAACTAAAACATTGACATCAAAGAGTATTCGTCGGCGAACGAAAAAAATCTTTGAAATCTGTCATTAATTAACGCAGACGCCAAAGGGTTAAATCTTTAACCCTTTCATTCCGGGGGTAGAAAATATCCCTTGAGCCATTTTTACGCCCTTGTAATTCTTTTAAGTTATTGTTTCTTTTCAGAAATGGGACTTTGAAATATTGCATTTATTAACGTTTGATGTTTGCCTTCCCACTGAGTTTTTTATTAATTTTGCAGAGCGTCATTGATGTGTCAATTGTTTACTTTTTGAAAAGAATTTCTAATAAATTCGAGGAAAAACGTATTGCTTTGTAATATTTTTTTTCAATCTTGAATAGACTTTCATTTGACCATAATCTTATGGTATCTATAAGGTAAGTGATAATAATGGTCGACGAAGGAACATGAAGGTCTGAAAGACCTTTTAACCAGTTTCCATAAAATTAAAATCTATTTAAATCTAATTCACATTTCTTAAAAAAATACGCACAGCAAAAAAAGGAAAAAAGCTGTTTTAAAAAAACTGATCCGGAAAATATTCGATCATAACGTTAATATATATAACGTTATCTCGATCATAACGTTATATATATTAACGTTATGATCGAATTAACGTTATGAAGAAAGTTTAAAATAAATTAAGACATCTTTCTTAGTTTATTTCTTCAAAAACGCTTTTTGTAATTTATATTGCAAGTAAATGATGCTAATGTTAAACTAATTAAAGTTTCAAACATATGTTGATTGTTCAATCGGACTAATAAATTAATCTAGTCCACGTACAGTCGGAATTAAAACAGCTACGTGCCAAACCTCTGAAAATGGAACGTGGCACAAAGGAGTGTTTTCTGTCAGCTGCATTTCCTTTCGTAAATAGAATGCAATGGTCGTGTCGTGTCTGCGGGGCGAATTTAAAACAAGAAAAACAGAAATGAGTTTTTTGTGTGACTGTCTTTATGGGGTTGTGTTATCTTAAAGGTTGTATTTACTTGTTTAGTATTTCAAGGCATGCACTAGTTTTCTTAAAAAAACATTTTATTTCACTAAATATATAATAAGAATAAGCGACTCTGCGGTGAAGTGAGCGACGCAGGTTTCGGGTTCGATTCCCATCGGGATAAATGTTTGTATGATCTGCAAATATTTGTCTCAGATCTGGGTGTTTTCAGTCATGGAGTTCCCATAATACAAGCTCCTGCTTAGTTTGGTGCTATATGATGCTGTGTGAAAATGTCTAGCATTTTTTTTTTATTATTTTGAATTCAAAAATATAGGTAAGCATTTAATTATCTACTTGTACAAAGTTCTGTGAAATTCAATATTTTACCAATAAATGACTATGACTATCCAAATATCACAAGTTATTTAACTTTTTTCGTAAACCATGAAAAATGCATCCAATTAATTTCGATTGGAAAATTTGTAAAGGAACGGGTGGCTGACAGAGGCATTACCTGACTACTATTGGATTCTTTCTGGTACCACAAAAACAACAATATTATAGGACACTAGCTTCTGCCCACGGCTTCACCCGAGTGGTACTCGGATAAAAGTAACCTATGTGTTATTCTGATGTACTTTATCGTTCATCATAAAAATACATCTGAACAAAACTTAAAGTACAATGGGCGTTCTTATCGCTTAGAAGTGATCTCTTCCAGACAACCTTTGGGTAACCTTTTTATCTGTCTTATCAGCCCACATTCACCCACAGCTGTTAATAGACCTCCTCTCACGACGCTCTTTCCAGTTCTTAGTCAGTGGAAAAAATAAAATATTATGTTTGACATTTTTTCACACGTCATCTAGCCCCAAACTAAGCATAGCTTGTATTGGGAACTACATGACTGATATATATATATTTTTGTAAATATATACATAGAAAACAAACACCCAAATCCAGACAAACATACTTAAAGAAAAATCACAGACGAAAGTCTCAGCGTAGTATTCCACATATCAATCGTTTTAACGAAATTGATATTTTCCTAAACCCTATCTTCTACAAAAGGGACGGACGAATCAAAGGGCTATTTTGACATGTTGACAAATACGTATCTAAAAATAATATTTAATTTTATTTCTCCGGCGAAAACCACCATTAGATCTATTATAATAAAGTTGACAGTCTTTTTTGTTGGTCGATTTAAAGGTTTATATTATCCAGGGATTTGATAGGATTTGTTATGATATTGAAAGTAGCCAGTTTTGAGTTGTAAAGGAGGCTTTTTGTAAGCCGCTTATTGGATGGACCTTTGGCTAACTACGTTTGCTGTGTGCTCTTATATAAATAGAAATAAACATTATTAAAAACTTTTGTCGACAGGTTCATTCACAAGAATGATAAAAAAAACCTGCATAAATCAGCATGGGGCCAGTATTGAAATTTTATAACAAACACACATAATAATAAATGTGCAAAAAAACAAACAAATACGCTCACGCTTGTATTTCTCTTGATGCACATCCTCAGATACATACTCAGTGCGTTGATCTTGAGAGATAAACGTAAAATACTAAAATTAGTAATACTAAAGCTTATTCCACAAATCCCCTGCGAAGGGGATTTCTGGACTTTTTGTCGAGAATTTATTTTCCGGTACTCAAAGGGTAAACTCTTGTTAGGGTTAAGCTCGCCTTTGTACATGTCCTATGTTATTTTTTTTCTGTATTTTCTGTGTGTACACTAAAGAATAAAGAAAAAATGGACTTCTTGTCCAGAAATCCCCTTTATTTCCCCTTTCCATTTAATTACTACCCACGTGACGAGTACAAGCCCATCGCCGCTCATTAATGGTCACCAATATCGTAAAACTCGCTATAAGAAATCTTGAATATCGAATGAAAGATCGAATGTCTACCTCCAAAAACTAAAAATCATAAAACAGGTAGTGCAAAAAATAACAATTTAGATATCTATTGTAAACTATAGCAGGAAAGCCTGAATCAATCATGTTGGTAAAATAAAACGATTTTCGATACAACCCCGCGTACGCTAATGTTTAAAACATTTGCTGCTGCCGTAGTCTTTTTAGGGTTCAGTGACAGTTTAATGTAAACTCTAAACCTACAGAAAATAAATTCTATAAAATTTTCATCATCAGCCCACAATCCATTGCTGAACATAATATGCTAGTGTTCAGCTAATTAACTTTGTGCTCGACGATAAAGATGAACACTTAAGATAAAACCTTAAAAATCTTGTTATATTGAAAACAGTTAGTGTACGTATTTCAAGATTCGTTAATATAAAACTTATGCATTTTTGTGAATCTATATTATGCCTTGTTTCTTCTTCCATTCTCCTGTAGGGATAAAAACCTGGGCAAAACTCTTTAGCATTTGCAGAAGTTATAGTAGTTAGAAATCGGAAGATTATAAACACATGTTTTTAAAATGCGTAGAGAACAATAGTACGGAACACGTTCTCTTTTCTTAACATTTTCAACCAATATTTTGTTATAAAGAATAGCTGATATTTCCCCCACGCTACCATAATAACTTGAGGTGTTTTTTGACGGATGACTGAATAGAATGCATGTATTGATATGGGGTACCCACCCGTGACTCGTATTTTAAGGACCTGTATAACGGAAAAAAATGTGTTAGGAAAATTTCGTTTTTATTTGCGAATATTTTGCTGAATTAATATGAAGAAAATGTTGTTATACACTAAATATAAGAATACCTTTATATTTTTATATTTTTGTTTGATAATTTTATAAATAGGGTATTTATTTATTTACGGATACCCAACGCAGGATACCATAGACTACGCAAGATACGAATAGGTTTATTTGAAATTTATTTCTAACCTTTCAGAACAACGCCATGTCTAAGAATAAAAAAATAAACTATTCTTACAAAACACTTGATACGTAACAATTAAAAATCTTCTGTGTGAAAAAGAAAGCTTCTAAATTAAAGTTATAAGTATATCCTTGTTCACAAATATCGATTATTTTCTTTCTTTCTGCCATCAAGTACTCTCGTTTGTCGGATGTGATTTCTTAAGCACACAACTCCCTACAAGCTCATAATGATTTCTTAAGCGTTCATTAGTCAATGCCATGCATTTTGCTCGAAGTGAGAGGGCGGCAGACCGAGTCGGCTTTCACGGATAATGACTTTTGTAAATAATCACACGTATCAGAATAATCGTGTGTTATGAATGATAGAATGTCGCTGTGGAAAATGATAGAGGATGTGTGGAAATTATTTAAATAGGACACAGGAAAAAGCTTTAGCTTAGTGTCACGGTATGCTCATTGAACAATTTTGATAAATTTTGTAATGCTTATCTAAGCTGATATATTATTTAGTATACAATTAAATATTTTCCTTATCAATGCACTTGTACGAAAACGCATCATTAAAGAAAGTGAAAATTTACGAGTTAAATACTGTTAATGAAAAATTAAGATTTTTTTGGCTGATATAAATAATGCTGGACATTTTACACACAGCATCATCTAGCCCCAAAGTAAGCAGATCTTGTGTTATAGGAACTACATGACTGATATACTAGGTACATATATACTTTTTTTTTAATATATACCTATAATAAATACATACATAGAAAACACCCAGATCCCGAGACAAATATTTGCAGATGCAAACATGTGTCAACCCGCAACCTTCTGCGTCTCAGACGGGCCTACGCCCACTGCGCCACAGAGGTCGTCAGTTACCTTTATCCGTCGTGTTGTTAACTTTGTGTCAGGTCATTTTCTTCATCATCATAATCAGCTACATTAGTCCACTTCTAGATATATACCTCTCGCAATATGTACCACTGAGACCGGTGTTCATCTCATTCACTTTGTACCCACCGCCCTACTTTAGATAAAACAACAAGAAAAATAAATACGCTCATGGCTGTATTCCCCATGTCCTGAGAAATTGTAAAAAGGCCAACGTAGTGAAGAACCCTGTACACTTCACAGAAGCTACTTTCATACACGGAATGTAGGCAACGGTACTTTTCGATAAATATCAGTGTTCCTGAAAGTTTTTGAAGTTACTTTTAATCAGCAATTGCTTAGCTTAACTTGCAATACATAATTTTATAAAAGCTTTTTTTGAAAAATATTTTCAATTATACAATTTTAAAATATGTGTATCTCATTTGTCTTACATCTCAACAGCAAAACAATTACCGGTTTTAAATGGAAGACAGGTTAGCAAAGAGAGCAAAACCCACCCTTTGCTCCACAATAGAGTATGGCAATTGAATATTGCATTTTTGCTTGTATTTCTGTAAACAGTATGTAAACGACGCGACTACAATTGAGTCAGTTCTGTTTGCTTTTGGCAGAGGATTGGATTCGGACACACGGTTCAATAGTTCAGCTAGCTGTAGATTTATTATTCAAGATTGACTTCATCATCATACAACATCGTTGTTGTTTATACAGTAGAAACCCGAAAAAGTATATACTAGTAACAAAAAATACTACCAGTTTTTTTTTGCTTGATAAAAAACTTGATATCCATATGAGACTTCAATATGCACCATTTTTGCTATTGTTTTCGGATTCACTTGTTTCCGGGGTGATATCACGTATATTCCCCTAATTACCATATATACCCTTGCGGGGGGGCATTCCGCGTACCTTTGAACTACTTTCTGTATTTTTCTGTAAAATGATTTATGTACTCGTAATAAACACATTGGGCCGAAGAAAGATAAATAGTTACTTGAGAAAGCGCTAGATTTGTAGTGAATCAATGAACATAATATTGTTTCAGGGTTTAAAAGAGGAAAACACCGAGAAAAATATTTCATACTATGAAATATATTATGTCTGGCTCTATTGAATAACAAGGGTTATCAAGATTATCATGTTGTGATCGACGATATTTTTGTCGGTGTGTCTAGGTTCCGATTCATCTGTATTCAGCAACGTTTTTTCCGTCCTTCCTTTACCGATTCGAACAGAATCGTTTGCAACGTACAAATTGTTTCGAGATTCCTTGATTTTGAATTTTATTAGTTTCTAAGAAACGGCGTTTTCTGATGTCTTTTTTGTTTCATAATTTATTTCAATAACCTTTAAGAAAAGGTATAAGTTTGTTTAATACAGTTTATTTCTTTGTCAGAAACTAAGTACAATGTCATCATTTTATAACGATGATGATACTAATAGCGGCGATGGGCTTGCAACCTGTCACGTGGGATGCTTACTACTTGCAAAACGCAGGCATGTACCAAATGTAATGTTTGGACGTGCCTCTGACTACCCCCTACTTGATATCCTCAAAGATCTACTTACAGAGTATCTGAGGATGTCCACCATGGGGAATACAGTCGTGAGCGTGTTTGTTTGTTTTTTTGTTTGATGATACTAAGCCAAAAAGAAGTTGTTGATTGATTTTTCAAAATTTAGTCGCGAAAAATCGGCGCACATTTTCTTTGTGATTTTTTTTGTGACCTGTTGACTATAACTTTTCTCGGAAATCCTGTATTAGGTTTAGTCTGTATTATTATATGGTATATTTGGATGAAAGCTATAATCAATATTAGGTAGATATCAATACATCAATATGCGCAATCATCCGCTAATGGTGAGACCACTGAGCGGAATCTATTAGCGGTGTCATTACTGAGTTTGCATAATGTAGATACCTAATTGTATCACACGGTTCATAAGATTGCTTGTTTAAGATATATATATGGATACTAATAAGACAGTTATACTGTCTGAAGTTATAATTAACAACATGCAACATGACGACCTTTGTGGCGTAGTGGGCGAAGGCCCGCCGCGAAACAAATGTTCGTTTGATCTGATTTAAAATATATAAATATTGCTGGACATTTTTCACACAGCGCCAAACTAAGCAGAGCTCGTATTATGGGAACTACATGGCTGATATACTATTAATATGCTTTTTTTTTATAAATATATACATATTATACAAAGAAAACACCCAGACCCGAGACAAACATAACACACATTTGTCCCGCAGCGGGAATCGAACCCGCAACCTTCTGCGTCTCAGGCGGGCCTTCGCCCACTGCGCCACAGAGGTCGTTAAGATTTATCTCGGGTCTGATCTGTTTTCTATGTTCTTAATATGTATTTACAAAAAATATATATAAGTAGTATATCAGTCATGTACTTATATCAGTCGGCGCTATTTTCTGGGGGAATGGTACTGCTAGAGAGAAGGATTTCTATTTAATTTAAATAATTGACTTTTCCAAGTTTTTATATATATATTAGAATCAGCCATATATGTTAAAAAGAACATTGATCAATTTGGGACCTTACAAAGTAGCCGAGTGAATAAATTGCGCTGTTCGACAAAACTGTTATGTATGGCACCTAGTATATTTAATAAGCTGCCGAAAACTGTACAGGAATTGGACAATTTAAATACATTTCGGAGCAAATTGTACAAATTAATGTCAACTGAAGCATATTACAGTATTCAAGAATATTTGACAGACAAATGAAGATGGCACTATTACCTAACTAATGTGTCTTAATTTATTTAAAAAATGTTATGATTATAATATAATTTTGTAAAGTATTTGTACGCCAGTTACGCAAAACAAATCTAATATAGATCGGTCTAATTAAGACCTGAATGTACCTATACATATGTTTCAAACAAATAAAGTTATGTGTTGTATTGTATTAGTTCCCATAACCCAAGTTATTTTAAACTACCCACAACAATTACAAAACAATTTACACAATCTATGCAAGGTAGGTATCTAGTTTTATCAGTCTGACACGTCTAGCTTGCAATGTCTCAAACTATATACCCAACAACTTTAAAGCTGAAATGTACAACAATGCAGAGTTGTGCCGCGCACAAATGGAACTAATCACTTAATGCAGGTAAATGTGACTGAAATATTGAGAAGTTCGGAGTTTGGGGAAAGAGGTGGCTCGTATATTGGAAAATATTACTATTTGTTGCAGCGTCAAAAATAAATTAAATTAAATCGAACACGCAACAGACTCATACGTAATCCTGCCTGACCCCACATCTAAACAGGCGTCACTAACCGATGGTAAATGAACCAGTGTGTACGTTAAATGAAGGCACAATAAAGAGTTTATATATAAATCGATGTTTTTAGTGTACTACCAAAGTGGCAAACAGACACACATGTTTTTTTATGTAGGTAGCATAAAACTACCTTTTTTGGAATGTACCAACAATATGCAATAATTTGTAAATGCAATACTTCTTCAATTATTTCTTCTGTGTCTCTTAAGCCGTGGTAAATAATCGAATAAACAGAAAGAATAGGTTAGGTTTGGTCGTAGGACTACAATTTTACAATAATATATCCGAATTGTGAGAACGAAGTGAGTTTTCCGTAGTATCATCTAAATAACTTTTCAAAGGATTTGTTCAATAAAATCTCAATAATGCCAGCGTACAAACTGTTTGACTTGAGTTCTCTCGAGGACCAGCGAGTAGTTTAAGTAGGTAATATTTCTGAAAGCTTTCTCGTCGTATTGTTCAGGTGAATTGTTTTAGTTTGTAAATTATATTCATAAAACTCACAGAACTGGCAACCGCTGGGAAATAGATAATAATAATAATTCATAAATTAACTATAGTATACATGGAATTAAAATTACAGTGGTTTGGTATCATTTTAGAATATAATTACGACTATACCACGTACTTTACTATTCTCCTGCTGACGTTTCGTTGACCGTTTAGAGGTCCTTCCTCATGAGCACCGTCCGCGACCACGCTCGACGGTCAGGACAGGAGAATAGTAAAGTACGTGGTATAGTCGTAATTATATTCTAAAACTATAGTATAGTTTATAACACCCAGACGCGAGATAAATATTTGCAGATCTTACAAACATTTATCCTGCGGCGGGTATCGAACCCACAACCTTCTGCGTCTCAGCCGTGCCTTCGCTCACTGCGGCACAGAGGTCTTCAGAACACAAATAAAATTTCCCACAAAATCTAAGTTCCTGTATCAAATTCACACACCAATAATCGCATCACGGCACAGCGCAGATAAATCATTTGCCCCGACATCGCAAAAAGGAGAAGGTTGCACTGAGCTGCAAGGATGCCATTTGTCATAACCTTTTAATAGGGCTGCCTCGATTGTAAATTGGCAATTTAAGTATGAAATTTTTTCTGTGGGTTTTTTGGAACCAGCTTGCATGACTTGTGTAATAATCAAATAAAAAAATGGATGAAAATACATATTAGTTTAATGTTTTTTAGTGATAAGATTTTTATTACTTGACTAGGGGTTCTCGAATGGCAACTATGAACCGTATGACGTAATTTAGGAAAGCCTATAGGTGGGTATATACTGAAGGCATTTAAAAAATAAAATTCTCGTTGATTTAAATAATTATAATCGTTTTTTTTTATACCAAGAAGGTGGCAATTAAGCATAAAACCCACCTATCGGTAAGCGGATACTATAGCCTATAGACGCTTACAGCACCATAGGCAACACAAGCGCGTTGCCAACCCTTGTGTGAAATCTCGGGAAAATAATAAAATAGGTAAACGTGATAAAACCCCGTATACAACTTATTATGGTCCAAAATTGATTGCAACTGCACTTTTAAGCGAGGCTTGTGTCCAGCAGTGGACTATTTACCGGCTGTTGTTGATGATGATGATAATTTGTGACCTAAAACATACACAGCTATTAATCTGAGTACTACGTGAGCAAAACCATGGGCAGAAACAATACTTTTGACGACTTTTGTACTATTGACGTCGAGTATCTACGACTTTTGCTACGCCGTTTAGCTACGGCGTAGCAACGGAAAACATGGTGGCATGAGAAATCCAAGCAAATCCAATCCTACCCTCCTTTCTATTAATCTTACGATTGTAAGGTTAAATTTTGAATAGTATACAACACTTGAAATCGTCATGGTTATATACATATTTTTTAACCGAATTGGGATATTTATAAAGATTTGTAATGTAAAACAAGAATTTACACATACCGTACTATGAGTTACATTTATGGCACCGTCAAAGTTTCGACTTATTCCGAGAGTCTTCATCAGAATGAGATAGTAAATATAATGTTTATAGTGAAAGTTATGGGAAAGGTAAACTTTGTTAGCTAAAATAACACAGATTTTTTTTCGTAATCTTACGACCGAATCTGTAAATAGTGATGGTCTTTATGCGAACAAAAACTTTAGTATTTAAATTTTTAAACAAAATTTCAATAGACAACCCTGTAGAACTCTAGCAAGGAGCAACCAAGCACGTGTTCCGTGATTAGATTCAGTGCATGAATCATGTGTTGTGGATTTTAAAGAAAACTGCGAGATATATTATGTACCCACGCGATACATTACGTCGTTCCTTTACGTTCATGGTAACGGAAGAGCAAGGTGAGCGGATATGGATACGCTTTTATGTAAAAACTAACTATTGCTCACGGCTTTATTCGCGTAGTATATGGGTAAAAAGTAGTTCTTACGGTCAAGGCAGCGTTTGTTAGATCGTTTTTTCGTCGACATACGTTGCAAAGTTTGTGCCCACGAAAAGCCTTTTAATTTTAACGGGACATATCGACTATGACTACCCTGAAGGTTTATTCTAAATATTGGTGAAAGAATCTTTAAAATCGGATAGGTTGTTTCGGAGATTACTTAACTTCTACGTTCAAATATATAAACTTTTACCTTTATAAATTATTATAAAGTCATTATAATATAGTACAGAAGCAAAACAAACATACTCACGACATTATTCCCAACGAAAGACATCTTCTAGTCTCTAGTTCTCATATTCCAATCTCTACTTAGTTTGGGATTAGAAGATGCTGTGTGAAAAAAAAACAGAATTATTTATTTATAATTCCTGATACAGAGACTTTTAATATGGAGTCAGGACTATGTATATGACTATTGGATATTCATATTTTTGTTTTTATATTTAAAAGCATAAAAGACTACTAGGACTACTTTAAAAACAGAACAAAAATATCTACATAATATCAAAATAGGAAAAGATATAAATTATTTTCACAAGTCCTTCTAGCAGTAAAGTTTAGTTTTAAGTACTTGTAAAAACAAAAAGTCACCTACTCTACAGGGAAACCTATTGTCTGGGTCAAGATTTTTATAAGTGCCTGTTGTATTATAAATTATTTATTCGGCAACAAACCGAAAACCAATAGGCAAGAGTTTGTTGCCTGATTCTTCTAGGCTTGGTCGCGCTCGAGGGATCCGCGTAAATTCACTTTAAAATGTTAAATTTACGCAGTTTTTAAGTAGACGTTTCTATATGATCCTTGTGATTTCAATGAATAAAAACGTATTAACTTTGACTTATTTATCGTTCAAATAAAAAAAATATGGAAAACTGAAAGCATTTTATATATAAATCTATTTAAAAAAATGTGATTTTCACTTGTACAGTTAACTTTCCACTATCGTAATCACGGCCCACTCATCACTTTCAAACCCCAGCGAACAGTAACAATGCCATAACTAAAAAGCCACAAAGGCCATCTACTCAAACAAACGACCATCTCAAAGCTGAGGCAGTAAACTGTCCGATTCACGTATTTAAACTCAGTTTAGTACTCGAGTCGTTAACTCCGTTCAATCTGCTTAATTGGGAATCGTGGAGGGCTACGTTAGGTTATGTGGGATTTACTGCTGTCTCGTAAAGGTTTTGATACGTTAATGGAAGAAACAATGGGGGATTTAAAAAGACCTTTCACATCGTTATTTGTGTAAGTTTGTATGAGAGGTCATCTTACTCTTATAAAATGGCAAATGTATATAAGTAGTATATCAGTGACTAACTTCTGCCCACGGCTTCGCGTAGTACCTGGATAAAAAGTAGCCTATGTGTTATTCTGATGTATTAGCTATGTTACTGTAAAGTTTCATCAAAATCCGTTCAGTAGTTTTTGCGTGAAAGAGTAACAAACATCCATCCTCACAAACTTTCGCGTTTATAATAGTAGTAGGATAGGATAGGATGTCGTTCTAATAACACAAGCTGTGCTTACTTTGGGGCTATAGGTGATGTTGTGTGAAAATGTCCAGCATTATTATAATTATTATTATTTATCTTTATTCATTTAGAATTTCACGCTTGCCTGGAACCTAACGAAGCATTAATGAAGCTAGCACTATGAGGCCATTTGTACAATACATATAAAAACGTAATCTTGTGGATAGCGACTGATATAAGTTATTGGAAATAAGAGTGATCAACTGGGCTATTGCAGGAGTATTTTTTTTTTTCATTATTAAAGAGCTTAATCAAGGTGCGATTATGTCGCTCTGGTAAATCTACAAATACACATACCTTATGGGCTATGTAGGATGTAACGGCACCTACCAATTCAAACTAAAATTCAAATCGAATCATAGACAGCTGATGACTTGCCGTCCACTTAACATGCCCATAAGTGCCACCAGTAGGAGCAAAGTTGGTGTGAACTTTTTTTTTTATTATTAGTTATTTTGACAGGTTTACCTTCATTGGTTCTTTCTTGGGAATTGTGTTGGATGGTGAAAGAATCAGCGAGCTGAAATGATTGATTGCTCTCCGTTTTTCTTAACTATTTCATTCTAAAACGGCTTATCCGATTAAAATGCGGTCTTTTGCAATTGATTTGTACGACTTCCAGGATGGTTCATAGATAGATTTTATCGCCATAACTAGGCGTACTACCGCGGACGATAGACGGAACACGTCAATAGTATTAAAATTTTGCAAGAAATTACTTGTAGCTTGCTACTAAATTTTGCATCCTTAAAATAGCCAATTGTAAAATAATCTTATCAAGATTTAAATCGAGGGTGTGTTTATTTTTAGTGAAGGATTATATCACTCTAGTTTCTATGTTATCTCACAAAAATTGACTTCGCAGACTGTCAAGCTCGGCTGCCACTGACCAAAAATAACTCGGTATTAAATCGAGTACAGTTATCCCCAAAAGCACTATACAAAAGTCTATACTCAGCCAGGGAAGTATAATCACCATACTTATTTCTGCCGCCAAGCAGTTTGCTTTCATTTCTATGTTCCGGTTTGAAGGTTGCCAGTGAAATTACAGACACATTCAACTTACCATGACACTCACCATTATGTCTCCTTTTTTTTTTTTTTTTTTGAGGGGGGGAAATGCCCACGCATTTTCCTTCCGCCATGGGGATGACGGAAGGGGGTATGGGGGGGGGACTCGAACCCACTAAAACCCCCTCGGTTAAGTCCCCCGCCATAGTGGGGCAAGATGGGGTCGCGTTAGCATTCACCATCTCACCCCGACGGGTGGCCCGGAAACCAGCCGAGCCCCGGCCATGTGTGGGGCCGTGCAAGCCGGCGGAGTTCCCCGATCTCCGCCAGTGACCCCACAAACGCGCCCTGAAAAGGGCGCCACCTCCAACTTACGCTGTCCCTCCCTCCAAGCCTGCCCGGTATGGGTAGCCCTGCCGGTATAGCCTTGAAGATCATTGGGACACGCAAGCCCTCCCTCCACAGTGCGCCCTGAAAAGGGCACACTCCGTCCGCCCGACGGGCCCTGAAAAGGGCCTCACCGGGACCTCATCCGCGCCCTGAAAAGGGCGCCCCCTCCACTTACGCTGATCCCTCCCTCCAAGCCTGCCCGGTATGGGTAGCCCTGCCGGTATAGCCTTGAAGATCATTGGGACACGCAAGCCGACCAGAGCAGCGAATGCCGCCCCGGCCCTCCCGCCACAGTGCGCCCTGAAAAGGGCACACTCCGTCCGCCCAACGGGCCCTGAAAAGGGCCTCGCCGGGCCCTCATCCGCGCCCTGAAAAGGGCGCCCCCTCCACTTACGCTGATCCCTCCCTCCAAGCCTGCCCGGTATGGGTAGCCCTACCGGTATAGCCTTGAAGATCATTGGGACACGCAAGCCGACCAGAGCAGCAAATGCCGCCTCAGCCCTCCCTCCACAGTGCGCCCTGAAAAGGGCACACTCCCCGCTCGCCCGACGGGCCCATAAAGGGCCACGCCGAGCCCTCATCCGCGCCCTAAAAAGGGCGCCCCCTCCACTTGCGCTGATCCCTCCCTCCAAGCCTGTCCGGTATGGGTATACCTGCCGGCATAGCCTTGAAGATCATTGGGACGCGCAAGCCCACCGGAGCAGCATACACCGCCCCGGCCCTCCCATGGTGCTCCTCCACGAGCCCACCATGCTTGCCCCATCCACAGTGCCCCATAGGGACACGCGGAGGGGCCCCCCCTGTCAGTCCATTAGTTGCTCGACAATAAGATCCCACGTATGAGAAGTTATTATCGGGCTTAAACGAGGCGCACCGTCCCGTAAGCTTCCGTTCACCCCGGATCCGGCTGATCCATAAGCGACAAGAGCCTACAGGCACACGAGAAGGTTGACTGACATGACCATTATGTCTCCTAGTTCAACTTACCATGACACTCACCATTATGTCTCCTAGTGTCGGCAACGCGCGAGTTGTTGCAAGCGTCCATAGGTTATATTCACCACTTACTAACAGATAGGTTGTATGCTAATTTTTACTAAAAGACGTGATTATTTTACCATGACTTGTGAGTTTGAATGTTTCCCGATATTCTCACAAATCATGGTAAATATCCCATATTTTAGTAAAAAATCTGTTCATAACCATAATAGTTTCAAAAGTTATAGGCTCTCATCTATACCAACCACCATAATATTTATTATGAAAATAACATGGATCAAACGGAAACTGGCAAAATTGTGACAACTACCCATAGAAGCCAGAATTAAGAAGTTGAAGTTGAAGGCAGAGTAGACAAACAAATCTGAAATTGAAATAGCCGCTACGGCCTTTTAGTTTTATTTAACGTACCTAATATTTGATAATTAGTCTGTGGATTGCCACAGTTTTCTTTGACCTAAAAAGTTCGCATGTCCAGCAGCCATAGAATAAAGCAAAAACGTAATTTGTGCGGCTGCAATTTACTGCCCCCGGTTTATGCTTTGATGCGCCGCGTGTGCTTGTTATTGTGAATCTTTGGGTGCGTTCAGAGTACGATACCTAACATTTGAAGTGGGGTAGTCAAGACTTGCCCTCTGTTTCATAATCGCTAACTTTAGCAGCGAGCTAAAAGTTTACAGCCTATATCCTTTGTTTAGTGTTAGAAAAGGACATGGCTAGATTTAGCGAGTGATTATGAAACACAGAGTATTTGTCTTTAGAAATTATTTTAAAAACACGATAGTAATAGACGCCGTATTGTTTATGAAAATAATTTATAACACTAAGTCAATGTTTATTATTAAGCTATATTGTAATATTACTAGCATACTAGGATTTTAAGTTTTATATAGTACTCTATATAAGAAAAAAAGTAGGATGTTAATATATAAAAAAATAAGTGAGAGGTATGCCAAGTGTGTGATCAAGCCTTTGATTATTATGTCAGAAAAGTCTACGAAGTCTACGTTTACGGACGGACATAGTGAGAAGACTCCAAATCACCAATAATTTTTAGTTAGTTAAGTATCTAGTATTGTAATTCATGTCAGTGATCCCTATAAAGATCATACGAATAATGTGTGTTCCCCTTATTTAGAGACAGAACTATACATGTTAATGGCAAATTGTTAGTTTAACTTTATTCCATAGAAGTGGGTAAATTATAATTAACTAATTCGCCTAACATAGGCTAGATTGTAATTTTACTAGGATATTTTTTTCAAGTCCATATTAATGTGGACAGAAAAAAATGAGAACGTTTAAAATATGTAATAATACATTTTAACTGGTGCTTTAGATCTCAATTCAAAACCTCCTCCTGTTTTCTGAAATTGGTTAGGACGAAGCAAAAACGCGCACTACAAAACGCGCACTACAAAACGCGCACTACAAAACGCGCACTACAAAAACTTCACAAGAAAGTCATGTAATCTGAACGTACGTTACCAAGCCTCACAAGGACTTTATTGTGTAAGCCGATATGATTGGGGTACAAATTGAATCTTCATAATATATCCGAGTATTTTAATGGCGGACGCGCACGAAAGACTTCACGTTGTTTATAAAATGACTGCCAGTCATTGGATATCCAAATTCAATTGTGCAGGTTTTTTGGAAGTTTACTGTAGTTTCATTTGAAACGAAATGAAAAGCATTTATGTGGCACAAAATGAAATAAAGTTACAATTTTAATAAAAATAATAATGATATACAATATAAATTAAATAAACATTCAAAAGATACATACATAGTCCTGACCCTACACTAGGTTTTCCTGTATCGTGGGTATCAGGAACAGTACCGTGTTATCACAACACCCAGACCCGAAACAAATATCTGCAGATCATACAAACATTTTTGCTGCTGCGGGAATCGAACCCCCACCTCTACCTTCTCGCTCACCACGCCATTGAGTTCTTCATTTGTTTACATACCGTGGTGTCTGTTCGGAATTTATTATTATTATAAACAATAATTTTAAACGTTAAATTATGTGG
Source organism: Perizoma affinitatum (assembly GCA_961405105.1). Lineage (NCBI taxonomy): Eukaryota > Metazoa > Arthropoda > Insecta > Lepidoptera > Geometridae > Perizoma > Perizoma affinitatum. Next base: position 13,607,107 of record OY560188.1, read on the forward strand.
ATCTACTCCTTTAACCGGAGACAAAATGATGAACAAAATTTACAGCAGTCATCAACCAAAAAGCCTTGTAATGATTGCCATTAAAACTTACAAGATAAAACACATCTTCAGTTTACAACTCATCTTTGCTGTGTAAATCTTCATCTGTTAATGAGAGTTGGGGGTTATAACAGCCATATTCATAAACAATCTGTTATTATTTTAGGTATACAGGTTTTTTTTCGGCACAGTCACAGACACGTGTATCTAAGAAACAACATGACGCCATTTTATATTATTACGGTAATACTAAGAACTTTACTATTCGACTAATGATAGACCGTTTAGATATCATGAGACGGGAACTTTTGATAATGATCCCAAGCCACGATAAATTCAATTCTATAACATGCAGACACATTTTTGAAATAACACATTCAAAAACAATCAAACTATTTGTCATTGACAAAACATTTAAAAAACTACATTCTATTAAACTGCTAAATGAAGGATACTAGATATTAAAATATAAGAATGTTATACGAACAAAAGAAAATTATGATTTTTGTATATCTAGAGATTTCACGTAACGGCTGAACCGATTTGGATTATTTTAAACAGGCAACTTATGATCTAGACTGAAAGAAAGCTTTTATTTTCCGAGCTCGGGCAAATCCATGGGCATATGCTTATCATCTATAAATTATACTTATTGTTTTACTTGCCAAATTTCTAGAATTGAAAAATTCAGTGTATATTCTCTGTTTCTTAAAAATACAACTCTTAAGTAATCCAATCAAATTCGACTTCGGCCCAGTTGTTTGTGAATACGGCTGTCAGTCGATTAAATTTTCATCTGTCGGCTGACGTAACGAGTAATTACGGATTGGGTGAGATGGCCTATAAAAGATGCTTGTTTTACTAACATTTTACGACTGCAAGTCGCAATATTTGGTGACAGCTTTTCTCATTGTTTTCATTAATGAACGCAGAATAAGTAACAAGATGTTATAATATACCGAAAATTCAACCGTTTCTCCAAACTCTTGAACCCGCGACCTCCCATTGGTACGGTGAGGCTATACCAACTAAGCCACGAGAACGTTGCTAGCCTTCTTGTCAAAATTCTTGCGCAAAGTGCCGAAGCTCTATTTCGGGGACCGAGGACCTATTTTTTATGTATTCCATTACTAACGAACTATACTGAGAAAAGTATTATTACAATGGCAAGTAAACTTATTAAACATTTTTAAATTGAGATATTTAATGATTTAGTGGTATAAAGAGGATGCTCTGGGCGCGGCCGCAATACCTCTAAATGTTATACGATATCAGAAGTTTACGCATCTTTACAGTTTACGCCCTGTTATCAAATCATTAGGTATACGTGTCGTGTTCGCGTCTGATAAGCTTGACGCACGTTTCACTCACAATAAAACCACAGAGTAGCTTTAATTATATACTAGTATCTGCACGTGGTTTCGCCCGCGTGTTCTGTTGTTAAACCACCAACTTTTGAGTGTATTAAACCAGGGAATGTTTGTTTTCCATACACATCAGAACTATACATGTTTAATATTTATTTTAAAGTATATTTGTACCGAGTTTTAAGAGAATCTAACCAAGGAATAAAACATTCCATAGAACTTTACTACCCTGTTTAACCCCTTTAGAGGTTGTATTTTTAAAATTAGATAAGCGTATGTATTATTGTAGAACCTCAACTATCTACTTTCCAAATTTCATCAAAACTGGTTTAGAAGCTACGGAGATACGTGGTAACAAACATTCACACACACAGTCTAATGTTGCACATATAGGATTTACAATGATAAAAATATAATAACTCTTATAAGTTTGTAGCTATAGTTATCATCTTGTCCTTATCTCACATGACGTGGGTTCGGCACAACATGTTTTCTTCTTCCATTCTCCTCTATCAGCCGTCATCTCAGTACTCACTCCTTTCTTAACCATGTCATCCTTCACACAATCCATCCATCTTTTCTTTGGCCTACCTCTGCTTTTATTTCCATGTAGCTAAAGTTATATTTGTTGTATTTTAATAAATCATTTCAATTTCATTCAAAGTCCATATTGCATTTAAAGCAGTTCAAAATTAAATGTGAAATCAATATCATTTACAAACATTAACTTAGAAACTAAGGTTTTAAAATTTGGTTTTTAAGTATTTAAGGGCCCATTCATGCTGACAAGATGGCGGTGGCAATTAAATATAAATATTTGTCAAAATTCATGGGAAAATACATACTGATCGCCGTCATGTGTATTCTAAGCTACGGACTTATACTTGTTTCAAATATTTCGGTTCAGCCCTTAGAGATCCTTAGCAACAAACATCCAAACTTTCATATTCACAAGTAGGATGGTAAACCACAGTTTATCAAATTGTTTGTAAGATAAAACCACATAATCTCAACGCCTGGATTACCGTTAACGCGGGCGTAATTGTTAACGACCGAGTGAAGTGCTAATGAGACTTGCAAGTTTAGGGGTTGGTGAGGGAAGTCAAGGCAGATTTTATTCTTTGAATCCACATTTTATAGGTACCATAATATGAGTGTTGAAAAAAATGTTATTATTTTGTTGATGTTTGAACAATGTAGAAATACATGGTGTTTCAGAAAATTTACAAATGCCACCCCAAAATAGGCTCAGATCATAAGTTGGTCGACTATTATTCGTTAACTTGTAAAGTCGTTTAATTTCGTTATATATGCTACTGCATTGAAAATTAGTTGGCAGGAAAAAACACTTGACTCTTATAAAAATATTTCACAAACTGATCTCTGAATCTAAAAATAGTTTTAACACATCCGCAATATTTTTGGACGACCTATCCAACGGCACCCCATACCATGGAATAGACGAGAGAAAATCATCCCATCTTTACGTATAGTACTACCAAAAAAAAAAGTATGGAAGTAGTTTCATAAAATATAATGAGAAGATTTATGAAGAAAACGTTAACATTATATTATTAAGTAACAGGAATCGATCTTGTTTCCCGAATAAAAACTAAAAATACTCAAATATTATAAAAATGCTAAGGTTTCCTTATTACGTGAGAGTGAAAGCAATACCGAATAATAAGACAAATATAAAACCCGGGACACATGTAAGGCGATGTTTGTGGCAAGTGTGAACGCGAAAAATAAACAAAGGTTCCGTATAAAATATTTTACTATAAAAATATTCACAAGATCTATTGTCACCGTCATAAACAAAAATCTATTAGCTATTGTAATTTTCCATGATCGATTAAATTATACTACTCTGATTACCCTTTATTTGGTATCCTCATGGATCTGCGTACTACCTACCTACTACCTACCTACTAAATTTCCGACGAGAATGCTTATCATGGGGATTGAATAGAAGTTGATTTAATTTTACTTTAAAAAAACACGATTATTTTAGAATATTATTATGACTATACCACGTACTTTACTATTCTCCTGGTGACGTTTCGTTAATTGTTTAGAGGTCCTTACTAATGAGCACCGTCCGCGACCACGCTCGACGGTCGTGAGAAGGGAACGGGAACAAATGTTTAATTACATGATAACATACACGCTATTGTTTTTTAAAGCGAAATTAAATCGAATTGAAAAAAATGTTAGACAAACTGTGTGATATCTAGAATAATTTTGTCATGTACCTATACATACTTTAGGGGTTTGTGGCCAGCATATCCAAATACGATAAAGCTGTTATTATATCACCAAAGTTTTTTTTTCTTTAGCAAATATGAAAAAAAAAGTAAAATGAAATATTGTTTTGAAAAAAAAACGAAAATAACAAATGCTTGTAAAGTTTAAAAAAAATCTTATTTTTTTTTTATAGAAAACAACGTATGTTAACTATAATTAGCTAAAGTCAGTGGCCGGTCAAACCGAGGTAGCAATCCGAGGGGTGGCAATCAAGGGGTTGTCAAGTGGTTGTCAAAGTTCACGTGAATGTATTTATCGCCACCGCCACCGCCAAAGCCACCGCCAAAACCACCGCCAAAGCTACCGCGTCAGTTCAACCTGGCCTGAAACAGTTACATACAGTTGTGATATTATAATATATTTCGTCAATTTTTGAAAAAGGAACCCTAAAATCGGACTTGCGAAGACCTTTAAAACATCCCCCAAACGCAATTTAATTTTCGAAGGACAGTCTATTGAGAGGAATCCAAAACATATTGGACGCTATACAAAAATAGAATAAAAGCTTTGAAGTGTAATACAATCCCGCTTTTATTTGTCCCTTTTCAAAATATTATTACCTTCATTTCGGACTTCCTGTTGGCATTTTAAAATGGGTATCGGATTTTCTCTTTTTGTGTTTTTCTTTACTACAACAATTCTTGAAAAAAGTGTGTGATAGTTATTTGCTAAGTAGATATAAATTGTTAAAAGAAATAAGTTTTTTTGTAATTAAAAATCATCCTAAAATGATGTTGGGCTAGCCTTCAAATCATGACAATCAATAAAAACTAATTATAGGCTGTAATTAAATACAATGTTTGTCTCGAGTCTGGGTGTTTTCTATGTATAATATGTATGTATTTACAAAAAAAAGTATATCAGTCATGTAATTCCCATAATACAAGCTCTGCTTAGTTTGGGGCTAGATGATGATGTGTGAAAAATGTCCAGCATTATTGATTTTATTAAAAAAATTGTTTCGTAAACAAAATTGCCCGATTAAAATAAATAAAAAAAACTATTGACGATCTCGATAATGCGGCGGGCGGGTCGGCTGCGATGCAGGTGCTGGTTTGATTCTCCGCTGCGGAACAGATTTTTGCATGTTCAGTAGATATTTATTTCGGATATGGTTGTTATGGTAACACGCTTCTGATATCCACGACACAGGGAATCCTAGTGTGGGGCGTATGTATATGTCAGTTGGGTGTTTATTTACTATTAATTTATTTTATAATAACGTTATTTTCTACGAAATAACATCGATTACGACAAACATTGAAACTTTATATAATTCATCTTTTGATTACAACAAAACTCACGCAACATTCATCACATCACCAAAATTAATTTCAACATCAAAGTTTCTCTCATTTTGACAAAGAGAATGGAATTATTAAATTTTAATAGGCGTGATATCGTTGACGCGTGACCGTTTCAAAGCGAAAATTCCTTTTGATAAACGCGTTTTATTTTTCATTTCAGCGCGTGTGGACTATGCTTTACAATATGTTAATTGCTTTAATTTGGTATGAATTTCACGCATCTATTTTTTTTAAATCAAAAAGGTACCTAGAACAAACAATTTATGTAGTACAGTCGCAAATAAAAGTATTATGTATATTTTGTAACATTTTAATACGTAAATTTCCAGTGCCACATTTTCAAACATTGTATACTCCAAAACCCATTTTGTGATCACAAAACCAAATCTAAACAAGTTATTTTAGCAGGAGTATAAACTTTCAAAATTCACTACCAATCCGTTGAAAGCACGTGAACAATACTCGTATTTTGGGACACTGCCTATCAAATACAACCATAACTTCAACCAACAAAATGACTCATCACTCCTAAATCCAACAATTTAAGATTCCAATTCGCACAACCATTTTGTATTCCAGCAGTTTAATCCTTTCTAAAAACCACTTTACATATTCAGCTGTAGAAAATCTATCGGATACTTATTTAGAGACTAATAGAGTTGATAATAAACTGTATTTGAGTTGAAAAGGGGTTAATTTAGTATTTAGGCAATTAATCCAAAGGTTCTGCAAATGGATTGGATTGCTACGAAGCCGAATCGAAATGTTGAGACTTCTTGATTAGAAAATAGATAATTGTGGGTACTTACCTGAATATATTTGCTTAAAATGACTATTTGTAAGGATTAGCGATAATTCTATAGAATAATGTTATTGTAAGCTCTAGAAAAATATTCAAACCAACACTTTGTTGAGCAAAAGCCTCCCCCATTTCCGCCAGTCACAGATTACTAAAATAATATGACCGGATTTTTCTTAACCCGTTGAAAAACTAATAAAAAATAAGAAACAAACACGCTCACGACGGTTTTTCCATGATTGATATCTTCAAATGGAGATTACAGTCGTGAGTGTGTTTTTGTTTTCAATTTGAAAACCTTTGTATGAATATGTCGGAACGGTATCTCTACCTACCTACTTGCACCCTACGATAGACTATTTCCTCATAAAAAAAAAAATATATCAAAAAATCTACTCAGGGACCCGGACACGGAGTTACAGGCTAGTATTATTAAACGAACGGGAAAACTTAAAAACACTCACATTTTCTCTAGCGGAAGACCATTCAGAGATTTTATCAAGACTATGGGTTTTATCTGAACACCAGCTCACAAAACAATACAAGTCCAACGAAAACTTCAATGCGGCTATGAAAAGAAAAAGATAAGACCATGATAGTTATAATGAAACTGAATGAAATGAAACTACTTTCGTAGAACCGGATATTACAGTGCATGGCTGGTTCATGGCTCTTAATATTGTGAGATAAAAGAACTTGGAAATAACACGGCGGAGTCAGCCACTGTCGCTTTGGGAACGAATATACTAAATAGAAATAATGGGAGTCATGGAACAGCGTTTGGTTTGGTTTCGAAGACTCTTCTACACACTAAAACCGTAAAGTAAAGTTTATAAGTTTGTTAATTTAGATGTAGGAAGTAATCTCATCCGATGTGTCACCAATATTTAGAATTAACCTTCATGGTGGGCATAGGCTGTATTCTTCTGTTAAAATAAAAGGTGGAGACCAATTTTTTTGCAACTTAAGTCGACGAATAAACGGTTTAACGGTACGAGCTACTTTTCGTCGGCTACTTTTTATCTTACTTTTTATAAAATAAAAACAAAAACAAAAACGCTCACGACTGTCTTCCCCATAGTGGACATCCTCAGATAGATACTCAGTGAGTCGATCTTTGAAGATACCAAGTAGGGGGTAGTCAGAGGCACGTCCAAACATTACATTTGGTACATGCCTGCGTTTTGCAAGTAGTAACATTTTCACATGCCTTCGAATTTTTGGTTCTAGTGCATGCCGGTTTCCTCACGATGTTTTCCTTCACCGTTTTGAGCACGTGTTAATGCGCACAAATTTTTGGAGTGGAAAAATCCATTGGTGCACGACCGGGTTCAAACCCACGATCTCCGGATCAAAAGTCGGAGTATCGCCCACTAGGTCATCGCGGCTACATCTAGCTATCTAGTATTACATAAATTAAAACCACAAAATGTTTAAGGGACAAGAAATGCCAAACAAATGCCTTATCCATAGAATTTTTTCTTAACTCTGTATATTGTTCTTACTACATTAAACACTAGATAATAATTGCTGATTTTGCTCAACTTTCCTTGTTATTTCAGATAGGATATCATTTGAATAATAAGATGGTACGTTGTCTTTTACGGGTAATATTGAGATTGAGTATCCACTACCCTGTATAGTAGAGAACCTATTTCTGTAGAAGTAGTCTGTATTGAATATTCTGCTTTAGAAGAACAAAATAACGGAACGAAGGTTTCATTTTATTTAATGAACTTTATCACAAAGGTTTCGACAGTTCTTGACTTAAACTAATTACTCTACTGATTTTTTGATTCCATTTTATCCTGTCCATCCAAAGGTTGTCTGGAAGAGACCGCTTTAAGCGATAAGACCGCCCATTGTACCTCTTATATTCATTTTTAATTCCTGTGTTTTTGTATTTTACTTTGGTGTGCAATAAAGAGTTTATCTATCTATCTACTCTACTGATTAATGACAAAGAGAGATGATATTTTAGAAATAAAAATACGTCATATTTTTTTTAGTTAATTTGTGTGCACGTTTCAAGCCCTCCTTTATGGATGCCAAACAGCTCTATTTTAAGGTAGTTTGTTATAGAAAGGTCTTACCAGTGCTATCTAATTGTAAAAACGCGGGCATTTTCCAAATCGAATGTTTGACTACCCCCTATTTGGTATCCTCAAAGAACTGAGTATGTATCTGAAGATATCCAAAAGGGAAGTTGACAGAGTCATGGGCGTATTTGTTTTGTTTTGTGTTTTTCATCTAGCATTGGTATTTTTCTCTTGTTGATACTGAAGAATGAATGCTTTTATCTGTACTGCTTTTCGGTCTGAATTACAAGAACAATGTTGGAATAAGCTGAATCACGGCGGTCGGTTTAGCAATTTGCAGAATACATTATTTATGTCTAGACTGATAGTTTCAGATGCTATTAATCACGGCTTTTTGTTACAACATCGTAGCTCAGCACTTAGCATAATTACTGGTGTATTGTATACAGTATGCTGCATTTGATTTAGATTAAGTGGTTATATCATGAGTATTACGATGGCTATAGTACAGTCAGTGTAAAGAGATACACAGTTTTATAGCAAAAGATAAACAGTTTTTATACGAAACTCATGTAGTAGCAATTATAGAGAAAGATATGCTTAGTTTGTTTTGGGCATATATTATAAATGATGGATGAAAGGAGATTGACGAAAAATAAAATAATAAAAAATGCTGGACATTTTTCACACAGCATCATCTATCCCAAAATATCTATATATAAGGCAAGCGTGAATGAGACAAATTGGAATGAGTAGAGCTCGGCAAATGTAACCTCTAACGGAGGTTAGAACTGTAGTTAGTTCTGATACCCACGACACAGACAATTCTAGTGTGGGGTCAGGACTATTTATGTATCTGTTGAATAAATATATTTATATTAGTGTTTCTAGAATCTTCACTCGACAAAACCTGCGCTGCCTACATAAATAGCCGCGCGCACTACGAGCGGCTCTCTTAAACCCTCCGTAGACCAAGACACATACTTGGTGATCCCGATGACCCCATCAGCACCGCTAATGCGGTGGTGACGTCATCAAGTCCCGCCAGAGTAAACACTGCACAGATACACCGAGCCTTACCCTTAGTGGTGCCCTTGTGCTAGTTGCCCCATCCTAACTTTTTATAGGCTGAGCGCCTTCTGAGCTCGCCGTAGTCCGGTGACGCTGACCAAGGTCATCTGCGGCCCTGCAGCATTAAAGTCCTTTCAGAAAAAAAGGAGCGGCTCTCTTTCTGTTCTTGGCTTTTGATTGCGACAGACGTTTCTTGGTACCCGTATTTCCGTCTAGTGTATTGTTCTGGTTAAAGTCATTGTAAGAAATAGATGTTGGTTAGACGTTATATGTAATCTATTTTTAAAAAATAAATCTGAGGTTGGTTTTGTCATTCGTTAGATTAGTGGGTTACACAAAATATCTTACGAAAAAACCCCTAAAATAAATCGAGTTTATCTTGAAAATTGAATGTTTCGTTATACCGATGTGCTTCCACCCCATCAAGTTTTATCTTCAAAGAATGTAAGACAGTTTGGGAGTTTGAAGAATTTAAAACTTTCCAATACAAACTTAGAAATAAATTGGAACTCCTTATCATTAATCCAAATTACATTGATATTGATTCGCACAAAGCGGAACAATTTAACAAATTACATGTTCAAAGAAAGATTTACCTAACTATATGCGAACAGAATATAGAAGTTAGATAGAAATCATATCATCATCATTTATTTATTCACCTACGGAACACAGGGCAGCACTTGGTTTTGGTTTTTCATATAAAAATTCTTTAGCGGCCTGTTACATAGCCCTTGTCAGATTGTAAATAATTGTAAAAAAATAACACATAATTATATGAGACAAAACAAAACAAATAATAGCAAATTACGATCAAACAATAAGTGTTGCCATGTCATATACTAATTTTCTACTAAAATCCTAAGTCAATTAACTTAGCGGATGTAAAGAGGCCTTGTCAAACAAAGTAAATGGAAATAATTATGATAGAAAGAGATTTAACATCTAAATATCAATACGCATTTTTTATTATGTTGAGATACGCATTTATACAAATAAGTAGATTATGTAGCTTAAAATGAAAGGTACAATAAAATTGGTGGCCTTATAGTGGCTATTACATACAACCTCAACATTGGACCTGTTTTCAGGATACTTACTGATAGGAACTTTTGGGGTTTGGAAAAATGAAGTTAGTTCTTACGGAAAAACAAAAGTGTGGACGAAAACAACAATTATACAATAATTAAATAACTATATACGATCTATAGATAGCTCAACTGATCCAGATCACTACCAGGCGGAAGCGTTCCCAAAATACTGGCCGCATTGCCACGCTGAATGGCAATGCTAATGCGTTGACCCAGATAAGAGCCATATCTCTTGTCACGCGTCGCTTCGACCAGTCGCCCTGAAAGAATTTTGAAAACGCGAAGGGCCCCGCTTCCACACGGACCCAGAGTCTCAACCCCAAAAGGCTCAAATAAGTAAGCTCTGTCGAGACTTCTATATTTGCGCCTCTTGAGATCCTCGGCCGAATCAGCCGCTGCACCGGCTCTAACTGAAGTCCCCGACAGATGAGATGGTGCTAGGGTATCTACGCATGTGGCGTCCCATACCAAAGGCCTTCCCTTCTCCCAAGGGACAAGAGTCATGCCGTCAGGCCGCTTACCATCGTCACGTAGCTGGAACGTTGACGCTGGTAAAAGCCCGGCGTATGATATCATTAAGGCTAGCGTGGCGAGAGATCCTACCGGCGGCTCTGGTACACGATAATCCGTGATGACCAAGCTGTTCGACCGCCGTACCGCACTGGCACTGATGAGGGGCACAGCACTGCGCACCCAACCGTAGACTAACTGGCCGTTTCATCTGTATTTTTTGTATATACCTACTTGTACATAGTTGTATGAATATATAGGTGTAGTTAATTTATATGTTAAGTTAATTAGGTATCCTAGGTGGACCTAAAGTGTATTATTAAATTTATTCTTAATCCAATAACTGTATTTGTTTAAAACATATATATGCAGAGGCATGTCTTAATATGTAAATTAGATGGGCCATGTTTCACTGTTTAATTGGCATACAAATATAATGACACTGTAATTGAATAAATAACTAATCATTATAAAAAAACAAAACATTTTATTAATTGAAAAATCACAATCGTGGGCCACTTAACCATAAAGATGAGTAAAGTTAACGATAACGATAATGTAGGTAGTGCAAAGGTTAATCAGCTCGAGAGGAAGTGCCACGTTAATGGGAATGATGCGCCAGATTCGATACTTGAACGATCTGACCTTCGTGTATCTGATGAAAAGATTGATATCCTCTTTGTTTCGAAGATCTGAAAACAATAAAAATAAACAGGAATAATTTTTATTGAGAAACCGTGAAAACTTAATGTAAGTCGTGTTGGCCTATTAGGCAAGACAAGTGTACTCTGACTTCTAATCCAAAGGTCACGTGCTCGAAACGGTAAACGAAATCATCGCGAGGAATGAGAAAAATCGCAGGCATAATTTACTGTTCCAATAAGCAGCGATGGCTTCCAACGTGGAATGCTAACTACTATGCAAATCCAGATATAATGTGTCTCTGACTATCCCCTATTGGTATCCTCAAAGAGATACACACATTTCTGAAGACAAATCAGTCGTAGTCGTGTTTTTTTGCATTAATAATTTCAAACTTACCAACATCATCCATCAGTTTATTCATCAAAATCAGCCTAATCCTTTCCACCTCCACAGAAAAAAACTCGACGACTACGAACGGCGAGAAAAGAAGAATGCTTATCTGTGCCAAGTGCATTATAACGAAGGTAAGAGACTCGTATGGCTCCTGAAATAAGGATCATTGCATTAAGTACTCTTTGTAAATCCACATATAAGCTAATTTATGTCAATTGTTGGATCTAGGTTAGGTCAACAAGGGAGAATATGACCTGACCTGAATTTTGCAATGGGATTAACAATTTTCAAACAAGCGGCATTTTTATCCGCGATTAAGAAACCAGTAGTACCTAACAATTAAATTGAATAAAATAAATGAAATGAATTGAATTAATTTTATTATGATGTGGGATAGAAAATTAATTAGTTTGTTGGTGTGACCCCTATGGCGTGGCAGGCAAGCGATGCAACTGTTGCGGGTTCGATTCCCGCTGCGGGAAAAATGTTTATATGTTCTGCCGATATTGTTTCGGGTATGGTTGTTGTTCTCGTAGTTCCTGATACCTGACACAAGGAATCTTAGTGTGCGGTCAGGACTACGTATGTGTCTATTGGATGTTAATTTATTTGTTACTTACAAGTCCTTCAAAAATTGACAGAATGTGATAGACGTTGACGATTAATTTGGGCAAGTTGCAAGTCACACTCATGAACAGCTGAAAAAAAAGGAAAGATAAGAAAAAAAATAAATAATAACATAGTAGAGTGGAAATTATCGCAGTTTTGGTATCATTTAAGGCTATAAAAGATTAATATCTGCTAGAGAAAATGTTACGCGTTCCTAGGACTTCCAAAAGAACCAACAAGCCAATACTTGACCATCAAGTTCTTGAAGATCCACTCACTTGCGTAATTTCACAAAATTTCAACAAAATTTATGAAATACTATAAAGTACTTGAAATAATTTATCTTTTGCTCTTTATAACGTTGGTTGTACGCCGCCGTCCTTATTTGTTCTTAGAGTCGCTGTCCATCCAAAGATTGCCTGGAAGAGATCGCTTTCAGCGACAAGATCCTCCATTGTATCACTATGCATTATTATAATTAATTTTGTAATCACTATACGATGAAGATATATCTAATCTAATCTAATCCTAAAATATTTATTTGGCACGAGAAAAAAATGGTTACATAGAAAAATAAATAGTAGAAAATAATATATAGCATCAATAACGGTCCAAATTACAAGTTATTTTCAATACTTACAGAAGCATTTAGTTCAGGAGATACATATTCCACCAAATCAGCAATACGCCTGTACAGTTTCAAGCAAAATTTAATTTTATCCTCCCTTATCGACTTAAAATCCTTAATATACAAGTAATAATTATCTTCAGGAGTCTCTTCCAATCTCACTCTCAGAATCTTCAATCTGTATCGAACTGTATCAAAAAGGACACATCTCCATACTCTATTAGCATCCAATGCTAAAGAAGCTAGCATACTAACCAGGTATAGAGTTAAATCGTTATAACATTGATAGTTAATACAAAATTTATAAGTATAATACAATCTCACGCTCCAAATAATACAGATAATACTATAAATCTTATATTGATACCAGAAATAATACTTTCGTTTGATCCTGAGGTAAACATCCACTTCGCTAAGCTTTACTAAAAATAATCGCATCTTGCTTTTGAAGCAGAGTATAATCAGAACTGAACCAGCGTGTTCAAGAAGAGTCCATATCTGTGAAATCTCTTGCGTGTTGCAACATGTTGCTGTGGCAAAAGTGATAACAATAATTAAACTGATACTGTAGATTCTTGCAGCTGTATTTATTATGAAACTCTTGTTGTAAAAATCGAAGTTGTATCCGAATAAAAGGAGAATAATAAGCATTGGCTCGTAAATACGAAAAATGCTTCGGCTGTTTACTGAACTGTCTTTAAATATATTATTGAATTTTATCACCATGGTGTTTTGATTAATTCACAAAATTTTATGAAATGCCGTGACGAATGAGCAGTCGAACCGGTGTGAAATTTGTGTATTGGACATTTCTCATAGAATGGGTAGCAAAACAATTTGTTCTTGTAAAGGAGTCTGAGTTAGATACTGTTCTGAAATATGTGTGTCAATTATGATAAAAATAACTTTGTGACCAAATATTCATCGTCCTGAAGAATTCTTTTACAGGATAAAAGCATTCAACAAAGACACGACATAAGGTACTGAACCACTTGTTTCTTCAGAGGAATATAAAAAAAACTGTAATTTATAAAAATATTGAGGTTACTCTTTATCACCTATGCACAAATTGTACTATTTTTTTTTTAATTTAAATTACAGTTCAATTACATGATAAGGGTTGGTAGCTCTTCTTTTAAGTTGAAATAACCTGTGTTAGAAGAGTCCCCTCTTTTCTGTGGTCTATAATAATATTTTAAAGCTGAGTGTAAGTAAGTATAGATACAAATTGGAATTCATTCTAAAATATTTTTTTGATATTGAATCTATTGACCGCAATGGAATACACGATTTCTGTCAAAGCTTATCGAGTTTCAGCGTGAAATGACGTGCGGTCACTTTACAAAGGCCTCATTTATTATTACTGCATCGACAATGTAGTCAGGTGACAAAGGGAGGCCTTTAAGGCTTTCACGTCGTTTGATAACGAGACAAAACCACATGAAGGCAAAATAAATAAACAGACAGGCTATACAAAATCATTGTTATATGATAAACTATTATTTTACATGAAATAAAATTGTGGTCATTACATTTGTCACAAGCCCACGTTTTGCAAGTAGTTAGCATATCATGTGACAGGTTGCAAACCTATCACCGCTTTATTGGAACACTAATTCTTTAATTTTTGGTTCTAGAGCATGTTGGTTTCCTCATTTCCTTCAGCGTTTTGACCACGTTTTATTGCGCTTTTTCTGTTAGTATACGGCCGGGTTCAAAACCTCGGGGTCTCAAAAACAACTTATGACAAACGCTTCTGACAAACACCTTACGGACTACTGTCGTCGCGGGTAAATTTAGTAAAACAACTATCTTTTCAACAAAAACAACAAGAGGGTAATACAGTATAAAAAGCGAGGTAAATTGTTTAGGACTAAGCATTAGTCGCGTCGACAATCAACGTGCAAGCACTATTAAGTTGTTATAGCTTCGTGAATCTTTGGCTTTTAAACTCAGAAATATTGGATGCGGCATTAGCCTTTAACTTTATCGTTTGTTTATTTAATGAAAGATAAAGATAAAAAAACGTTTATTTAGTGTCACAATAAAGTCAATATCATTAAAGAAATTGGTATTCAACGTTTACTCACGACTTAAGGGTGATTAGAAAATGAAAGTTTTATACATTTTATAATAGTCCCTTTCACATTCTACTTAATTTAGCAAGGTTTTCAGTATGAAGGTACTATATTTGGTCAATAAAGTATCAGGCCCCGATAATCAGTCAATTAAATTTTTGAGCAATTTAAATGTATTACCAATGTAACATCGATTAAGTTAGGCTCAAGATGTGGCAGTAAAGCTTGTCTGCAGTGAGCTTAGGCAAATACTTAGATATATCTCAAGGAAATATTTACATGAAAACACGTAGATAGGAAATGCCTAGTCTATCTAAACTAAGTGAAAACGGGAACAAGTGTGTTACCCATATGGATATAATATCAATACTTAGATTTGCCTATAGTTAAAAGACTGAGACTTTTTTATTTAAAGTGCAAAAAAAATGGTACCTTAATATCACATCACATCCAAAGTTAATATATTCTTACATCCCTGGCGATCTACCCTCTTCTAGATTGTCGTTAAGTTGAATGATTGAGAACTTACGCTTTCAACTTCATTGCTTTCAATTTGTCTCGCCTACAGGGTGTTCTAAGTTCATAAGTATTGTAAAGTTCTTAACAAAAAAATTGTACATAATTACTTTCATTTTAAGTAAAATTATTTTATTGTATTTTACCTAAATAATCATTATGCGAAAATGTTAAAAACATGAATAGATGCTCCCCATTGAGTCAAACGGATTATTTGAAAATCCATTAAAAACGATTACTTTAAAAAACTCAGTAACTTTTAAAGGCCTTACTTATAGAGATTCTAAACCCGTTGATTGTTTTACACTGCTTTGTGATAGTGTCATTATCAAATTCAACAAAAGAAAACAATAAACTGTAACACACCAATATTTTCATAACCAAGCATCTACAAAAATTATAAGGTTAGCTATGATTGTGATTTTTTAATTTTTTTTTAGTATTCGTATTTTTTGTTCAATATACTTGAATGTATCGATCATATGAACAAAAAATACGAATGAAAACTTTAAATACTGACATGTTTAAAAATGCACAAGCACCCTGTTGATTTTCATTCCCAAAACTAAAGTGAATTCGTCAATAAAATTCGTGAAACTTTGTTGGAGCTTCACCGATAGTACGGAAGATTGATTTTTTTTACATTATGAACATCCTGTACATCTTAAAGGAAATCGTCGAAAGAAAATCGCAGGTCGTATTGTTCAATGTAGTGGGCGCCAGCCTGAGCTCTAAATAATAATGTATTTCTTTATTGCATTATTTACGAGATGTACACTCGTTTACAATACACACTTATGTTGACATGAGATATTTAGATAATGTAATTGAATGAAAGAGCCCGGTCAAATTGACGCGGTGGCGGTGGCGGAGGCGGTGGCGATCAATATACTCACGCGTGACGCGTTGGCGGTGGCGGTGGCGATCAATACACTCACGCGTGACGCGTTGGCGGTGGCGTTGGCGGTGGCGATCAATACACTCACGCGTGACGCGTTGGCGGTGGCGGTGGCGGTGGCGATCAATACACTCACGCGTGACGCGTTGGCGGTGGCGGTGGCGGTGGCGGTGGCGGTGGCGATCAATACACTCACGCGAACTATGTCACCCACTAGACAACCATTCCGCCTCCGCTGCCGCCACCGCCAACGCCTCAGTTTGGCCGAGCCATAATTCAAAGCGGTATGTTTTTTTTTTCTATTTTCAATTTCTATTTTCTATTTTCAGTCTCTATTTTCAAGCGACTTGTATAAAGGAGGAGGTTCTCAATTCTTCTATATGGTTGTCTTTGCCAATTGGCATTTTAAGAAATCATTAAAATCGGATCAACTTCCCGTTATTAAAAGATGTTTTTTATGTAATCCTGAAAAAAAAAATACTTCTACTATTTATTGGTAGTTCACAAACGTTTTCAAAAACTTGCAATTCGAAGAGCCTTTACTAAGCCAATTTTCCATTATTACCCAAAGCACTTGGACATTGAATAGGTCCTTGAAGTATCGAACCTGCACAATTATTGTATAATGGTCACCAGTGGCATATCAGGATAATAGTGATCCATCCGTCTTTTATTGTGCGTCGCCCTTTTAGTGGTCATGGCAACGATTGCGATTGGGAGACCCATGATACTAATTTGACAGGATTAACAAAACACTCTCTATAAATATGAAAAGGAACCAATTAGACGGAGGTTCATAATCACAGGGACGTGTCATACACGGAGTGAAATTGGACAAGAAGTAACAGAAAATAACGCCATCCCTGGCTTTCTTTTCGCAGGATCAAATCAAGCCCTCCAAGGAATGGTTTTTTTTAAATAATAAATTGAAACTATTAGTTTTCATTAATGACTTTGAGATTACGCATTATAAACTACCATATTTATTATTATTATTGTTATGCGCTCGAACTGAATTATTTACGATTCTTCGATTTGTCGTGAAGACTGCGCAAATATAATTTTATATTTCATTTTTTCAAGATTCTCGAATCGAAGATTGGACTCTGGGCATTATCGTATAACTTGTGGTTTTGTGTCATCAATATTAAAAAAAAAAATTAAAAACTCTTAGACTATTTGAATAAAATCACAAATAATATAACAATACTTGTAAGTAAGACATACCTAGGGACACCTAGTTTTTTTTCATTTTTTTTTCAGTGTTTTCACCCATATTTAATACCTTGGAATATAATTCATTCTGTCTTACAATCAAATCTTTGAAATCATCTAATATTTTATTTGTACAAGTTACAGTCTAGGTATGCCTAGTTTTGGACCCACCGCTAAAACTGTAATAAACATATCTTATAGTTCTTTCCATTCTTTAATCATATTGCAAATAAAACGAAACAGTAAAAATATCATCACTAATTTCCATATGTAATAAAAACATTAACATCAACCACTAGATTATATTGAAACAATCAAAAGTATACAATTATTTTTAACTTGCTTCATTATTCACACACACGAAATAAAGTCATCATTATTCACGCTATCACACCATTATAACCTATCAGTTTGGAACACTGTTAAGTTTACCAATTATTTTTCGATTGATATCTTTTAAAATAGATTGTTGAAAATAGCAGGTTCTTCATCGTAATTTTAAAATCATTAATGGATCTGACGTATAATATACACGAGGTGACTAAAAAAAAAAAAATAAGATTTGTTTTGAATTTTAGTCGGACTTGGTAGGTGCCGTGTCATCCTACATATCCCAGCAATCATTCCATAAACATATACTCCTGCATTTTCCATAGTATAATAAATCAGTCGCCGTCCACAAACTAACGTTTTTTATTTATTTGTAAAAAAGTCCTCTTAGTGTTGGCTTCGGCTACACTAATGCCTGTAAAGGCTCCAGGCATAAGCCTGGCATAAGGCATAAGCCTGGAGCCTTTACAAGCATTAGTGGAGCCTTTAAATCCTATCCTATCCTACATCCTACTGATATTATAAACGCGAAAGTTTGTGAGGATGGATATTTGTTACTTTTTCACGCAAAAACTACAGAACGGATTTTGATGAAACTTTACAATAATATATTTTATACATCAGAATAACACATAGGCTACTTTTTATCCGGATACCACGCGGGAGAAGCCGTGGGCAGAAACTAGTAAATTAAGACCGTCAATTGTAGGACAAATCGTACATTTGTCCTACAATTGACGGTCTTATCGCAAACAGCGATTTATTCCAGACTACAGTAAGAACGTAAACTAAGGCTGTTTTCAAAAACCCTGCCGCTAAAAGCGATGTTGTCCAGATAAAATTAAAAAATAACAGATACGTACATAGCCCTGACCCCATACTAGAATTATCTGTATCGTGGGTATCAGGAACTACGAGTACAGTGGTACCATAACACCCAGTTTTTTGTTTTAGTTTTGGACCCCACATATGCTGAGCATACTTACATTTGTCCTGAAGCGGGAATCTCTTGCGTCGGCACGCATAGACATAATTTAAACTTCGATAAATCAAAATACAAAGAATCTTATGAAAAATATGTTCTAAATATGTTTTAAACCATATATTTATATTCATATACTCGTAAAATAGTTAAAAATATAGACTCTGTACCGAGATTTTCTTTACTATCGCTATTATATATCCACCAATCTTTATTGATAATGATTTAGGAAGAATATATTCTTAAAAACCAAACTCAAATGTACCCAAATGTACTGTAATTTTTCAATGCCATGTTTGCCTATAACTAGGCTATCAGAAATTATTCCTATCGTTAAAGACAAACAATGTGACTCTCGGAATGAGACGAAACATAGTCGGTGCCTTCACGGTAAATTACAGTTTTTACAATATGATAGATTTCTATGAAGATTTTATCATTCAGAAGATACCTGAGTTTTCCTTTTATTCAGTGAGATTATCTGAGTAACTACAGCGTGCAAAGTCATCACAAATTATTAAAACCCCAGACGAAGCTAAAAAGATTACATTTTCCCTCGTAGTCATCAGATCCAATCATCCCTCTACGTCGATGACGTTATCATCCCCCCAATGACGAAATAACTAGATTACAGCCTAACTATCTATTCTACCCCACCTGCTCTAATTAATGAAAGTTAACTATGTAAGTAAACTATTAAGCTGAAAACAGTAAAGCGCTTTTTAACTAAATTGTAGGGTTATTCATTTTGTAATGAAATTTTAGACAAAATAGCCAAAGGATAATTTAAAGCAACGTTAAAGTTGCACTTTAATTTATAGCTGTTTTAGTTAACTAAAACTGAACGCAGGATCATAAAATAACTGTTATATAATGATAGTAGTTACTAATTAAAAAGTAGTAGATTAGTTAATTGTAGAAGCTATTGGTTGTGACCTTGAAAAGGTAAACACTTTGAACTGAATAATATCAATTTTCTTCTTAAATTAAATTAAATAATTCTGGTCATTTTTCTTACAGCATCATCTAACTAAGCAGAGCTTGTATTATGGGACTTCATCCTTTTTTTTGTAAAAACATGCATATTATACATATAAAACACCTTATCATATCATACAAAAAAATATCCCGCGACGAGATACGAACCCGCAACCGTCTGCGTCTCAGGCAGACCTTCGCCAATTTCCCAACGAGGTAATTTCTGCAAAACAATTTTGATTAAATCCAGCGTACATTTTTAATAAAATCGCGCTGCTTTTAAAGCGCTTTTCACGCCCGTTGAAAATAATATGGATTTTTATACATCCAGTTCAGCTCAAATCTAATTAGTAAACGCACGCTGTGATTTAATTAAAACTGAATAGTTGGAACAGACAGCAGAGTCATCAGTCGTGCGATTAAAAATTACACAGATGAGATACTTTGGGCCTGTTTATATCCAATCAGGGACTTACCAATTAAATTAAAGTTTATCGCAACAATTAATCAGTAACAACAGATATTTTGTTTCAGGTCTGGATACAGTACCACGGTACTCGTAGTTCCTGATACCCACGATACAGAGAATTCAAGTGTGGGGTCAGGACTATGTATGTGTTCGTTAGCTGTTTCATGAATTAATAAATGAATGAATGAAAATACTTTATTGTACACTATAAGAAAAACATAAAACTTAAACAAAAACATAAAGTACAATGGGCGGTCTTATCGCTTATATCTCTTCCAGACAACCTTTGGGTAGAGGAATTAATGCGATTGTATGAATGGCTGGGTGTCTACTTGTACATTTGTAGTTGTGTGAATATATATAGTTTTAATTTATTTTAGTTTTGTTAGTAGTTCGTAAAAATGAAATTTAACACTAATTCTTCAAACAAACTCTTAACACACACACATAAAATTCATACGAAAGCGTTCAAGCCCTTAATATCTGTTATTTCAAAGACACCTCAGTTTTATCTTTAATATTTATTATTTTATTTCTATATTGTGTTATGCCCTGTTTGTGTTTTGTTTTTTATGGAAATCGATTTATCTGTAACCGACCTCCGGCGATACAGGCTCGACCTAGTGCGGGGACCAACAGAAACTTTATTAGACGACCTCTGTGGCGCAGTGGGCGAAGGCCCGCCTGAGACGCAGAAGGTTGCCGGTTCGATTCTCGCTGCGGGACATATATATGGGCGAATATTTGTCTCGGGTCTGGGAGTTTTCTATGTATGTTTTGTATGTATTTACAAAAAAAAGTTATATAAGTAGTATAGTAGTTATTTAGTTCCCATAACACAAGCTCTGCTTACTTTGGGGCTAGATGATGCTGTGTGAAATATTTCCAACATAATTTATTTGTCCAACACATTATTTATTGTAACTCTATATGTTTCGTAAATAAATGTATTTATATTTTGTAATTCTGTTTCCTATGTTTTTATTTGCAAGACTATAAAACTGTATTTTTTGATTAACATATTTATCGATCACAAAATTGATTGTTTTTCCAGAACACTGGTTCAATAGTTGCCAGCGAGGGGTCATTAGTGAAGGCTACATTGTTGCGGAGTGTACACAGCAATGTACTCATTGTAGTGTCTGTACACAATGCTGGGCACTAATGGATTATCAGCGATTTGCATTTAGCTGGCTTTGTGGGACGGCGTTATGCAACAAACCTAATATCAGTGCTTACAGAAGTTCACGCTCAGATCCTGCAATTTAATGTCCCTATTCATTTTCGCACGCGCAAAAATATATAATTCAAAGAAGATACTGTTATTCGTGGATCTATAGGTAAAGGGATTGAATAAAAAGAACAGACGATTCGTGAATTAATATACCAACAGGCTTATAATTTCTAATAGTAGTAGTAAACATTGTTTTCTCTGTCTCACGTGACCAAAAGATACTAAAATACATCGACAAATATCTTTGTATCAACCGTATATATTTTACACTGCTATGCTTTCCTTAGATGGGACCCATAACAAAACAGATGGCAAAAGAAAATACTAAATAATACAAATTAGCTCAAAGTACAATGAAGAAATAATGAATAAAACATTGTACACACAGAGAAGAGATTACTAGAACTACTTTAAAAACAGAAAAAAACTATCTAACTATAATATGTAAGAAAAAAATGTGCATAATTAATATATCAGTCATGTATTTCCCGTAACATAAGCACAGCTTGCAATTGGGCTGTGTGAAAATGTCCAGCATTTTCATTATTAAAAATGTAATTACCAAAATGACATACTGCATAACACACTCCAACCAGCCAACAATGATGCGTTCCGACGTCACTCCCCTTCGGTCCAGCTGAAAATAATTGTCTTGCTGATAGGCATAGCGCAAACCAATTTCTGTATGCCTACAGTGGGAGGCTGATAATCGAAAATAGTGCTCTTGTGTAATTGAAACAAATAAAGGGATAGTCCTGTAATGCAGAAGCTGATGCAAATGATTTTAGCCGTATGCTTGACGACCTCTGTGGCGCAGTAGCGAAAGCCCGCCTGAGACGCAGAAGGTTGCGGGTTCGATTCCCGCAGCGGGACTAATGTTTGAATGATCTGCATATATTTGTCTCGGGTCTGGGTGTTTTCAATGTATGTATTTACAAAAAAAGTATCTAAATAGTATATCAATCATGTATTTACCATAATACAAGCTCTGCTTAGTTTGGGGCTAGATCATTGCTGTGTGAAAAATGTCAAGCATTATTTTATATTTATTTATTTCAAAAGTCAAAGTCAAAGTCAAAATTCATGTATTCATTAAAATCACAAGGATCACTTTGAAACGTCGGTTTTATCTACTGCCTGTTCTTCCGCGACCAAGCCAGGAAAGAAAGATAAGAAAACAAGTCTGGTTATTCTTTTTAATCTGGTTATTTTATTGGAAATTATATTTATTTATTTAAACTTCTGACGAAGTGATTCTCTGGGACCCATATTATAAATTGCTCGAACAGCCCTCTTCTGCAGCACAAAAAACGTTATTTATATATGCAGTACTCCCCCACAGCAGTATACCGTACGACATAATGCTGTGGAAGTAGCTGAAGTAAACTACACTAGCTGTGTCTACTTCTGTATAAAGTCGGATCTTTTTGACTGTATATGCCGCAGACTAAGTCTTTTCGATAACTTATCAATGTGACGGCCCCATTGAAGCTTATTATCTAGGGTGATACTTAAGAATACGGTGGTGTCCACAAGAGACAACTCTTCATCTTAAACATCAACAACATATTAAATACGTTTATTGACTCAACCTTCAATACTAAAGAGCTCAACTTTTCAATAAGACTATGAGAAGACATTTTGGGAACTAGTCATTTTGAGAGACATTAGACGTGGTCATTGTGAGACGGAAAATATAATTTCAAGCCCAATACAGACATAATTATGTCTCTCATCATTTCTGTCCGCCGTCTAGATTCCTCCTTATTGTGTTAGAACCTAATAAATCCTTGTAATTCCTTCACTGCAATAATAATCGGTTTATTTGAATTACAAATAACTTATTTACTAGGTTAACTAAAAAGGTACAATACTTACTAAGTAGTAGCAGATTAGGTAGATACAGGACAGTTTTCATCACCTACTTAGCAAATAAGTCATGATTACTGGCCCCCACACTAGGATTCCCTGTGTTGTGGGTGGCTAGTCTCTTCCAAAGGTATAAGGCATTGAATATCTAGGTAGGTAGGTAGGTTTTGCTCCTGGTACATTGGATGTGTACCAGGACAAACAAACAGTAGGTAAAGAAAAATCTAAGTCAGGATCTGTGGCAAGTACTCGTAACTGTCCGGTTAGTTGTTAGGTGACTAAACGTTGCTCTTCCACGCCATTACCAGGATACGACTGTTTGCGACACACTGAGTTTACGAGCGGCAAAAATCTGATACTGGCATCCGCGTCCACCTTTTGTTACTCCTATTATGGTCAGTGTATTGAGCCAATAGTAGGAACTGTACGGAGTAACATTAAATAAGCTGTGGATTGAGGTAGTCCTACTAATCTTACTACTATTATAAAAGCGAAAGTTTGTTAGGATAGATGTTTGTTACTATTTCACGCACAAACTACTGAACGGATTTTGATGAAACTTTACAGTAATATAGCTTTTAACACATTGGGTAATTTTTATCCGGGTATCTGGGCGAAGCCGCAGACAGCAGCTAGTATATAATATGGCGTCTTCAATTACTTATTTTTTATGCTAAAAAACTGCATATTTATCATGATTTGTGAGTTTCAATGTTTCCCGATATTTCGGTACAGTTGTTAAATGGTTATGTACAGAACCATTTAAATTCACAAATCATGGTAAATATTCCGTTTTTTAGTAAAACGGGAAGTTTCAAAAGTTTGAATGACTTTGTCTGAACATGATAAAACGAACGGGTTACGTTAAAATCACTACCTAAAGTTGTTGTCATGACAAATCCAGTCAGCTATATCCACAGCTGGGTAGAAAACAGCCACTTTCTGTTGGCGTTAACTGCGGAAAGGTAAATTTTGACGACCTCTGTGGCGCAACGGGCCTGAGACGCAGAAGGTTGCAGGTTCGAAAGTTGAGGATACATTTTTCTTTTATTTGCGTTTGTTTCGAGTCTGGGTGTTTTCTATGCATAGTATGTATAGTATTAACAAAAATAAATTCATATGTAGTTCCCACAAAAAGTTGTTCTCCAACAAAAGCTCCGATTTCTTTTGGGCTATTTGATGCGGTGTGAAAATAGACTGGATTATTTCATTATAAATATTTTTATTGTTTAGAAATAACATTAGCTTGTTATAGTAAGTGACTGCTGCCCAGAAAACGAAGGACATATTTTTTCTTAACAGAAAAATATATTAGGGTCTCATGCATGTGTCCACATCACAGCTAAAAAAAATGTTATAGAAGACCCAAGTGCCTTTTGGCCTGATTCCAATTAATCTAATCTTAATACAGCAATAGGAATAAACCTTAGTTGTCCCTGTGCGGCGATTTAAGAAGACAAAGGGCAGTAAAATGGCTGATTGCTCACAACACACCGCGAGCGTTGTTTCATAGGAAGGAACAACTAGAAATTCCTCTTCGTTATCACAAAACGTTAAAAAACAAATTATGTGCAATTATGTCACACAACAATTATGTCAGCCTTTGAGTTGGAATCTCCCAAAAGTTCATGCAGAGAAATAAACGTGTAAACAAAATTAATAAATTCATTTTAGTTTAAAATATTATTCACAGTGAAATCTACAATAACCTATAAAATAAAAATGTTACCTTTAAAGTCTCAAATTTTGGCATAGTCGTATAAGAAAATTAGCATTTAAAATAAAAAAAACTAGTGATTTTATAATCTTTTTAAATGAATGTAACTAAACATAATCATATTAAATTACAATAACTTACTTATACGTTTCGGAAACCAAAGCGAGAAAGATAAGTGAACCGGATTAAAAAAATAAAAAATAAATATAGAATATTGATCGAGCGAAGTGACTCAGTTCGTGGCAAACTACTTATATTGTTCTAGTTAACTTACTATGTCAGTTCGTAGCGAACTACTAGTTCGCTACGAACTGCGATCTTGCGAAGTATTGTTTTTATCCGACTACCGAAACTCCTTTACCCCATATTTTCTAATAACCCCTACGGTCTGTCAAGGATCGAGCAAGGCCTCTTACTCTTGCTGAGTGGTGACAGTAACCTCACACCAAAGTCGCGGTTTCGATTAACGTCCATATTTTTGGGATCAAATCTTGAGATTTCCAATAAGTTTGCAATGTCTTTAGAAACAGTGCAAAGACCCTAGATTTTAAGAACTTACTCCTCTCAAGAACACGTTTCCTCGATTAAGACAAAACTGCTCTACCATTTTGCAGCTCTACGCTAGTTTTACAAGCTCTTACTTGTGAAAACTTATTAGTTTTTATAATGACTTTGTTTTACGATAGTCGTGAAAAACTTAAATTACTGAAGACATTCTTCACACTAACTTTAGTGCCACTGAATAAATAAACCTAATCTTTGAACTAAAAGTAAAAACTGTTTAAACTTTTTAGCACGGTGTCAGAGTTAAAATTAAATCTTTCAAAAGTATTTGCTCAGGAAATTTGCGCACTGACTTGTTCATAAATGTAAAAGCCTAATATTTGTGTTATTAGAAAAAAACTCTTAGATATTAATAAAGATCAAGGAGCTGCCTTGATCTTTAATATTATCTATGGTAGAACCTAGTTGGATGCATGTCTACAGTGGTTCGCATTATTCAAAACTGACTACAACTTTAGTAAGTTTGATACAAAAAACACCTATGGTTAGATAGGACCATCCATTTCTATCTGCCTTTTGCCTCATCATCTTATGAAACGGGGATATTATTTTTATTGGTGCCATATGCCTCGTAGTTCCTGTTACCCACAACACAGAGAATCCTAGTGTTGGGTCTTTTGGATGTTTTTCTTGATATTTTTGATATTTTTCTTCCAAGTACAACCGGATATTGATCATTATGATAATCGTAGGTGCTTGACACACGTTGCCTATAACTCATGCTTCCTGAAGTGGGAGGGACGAAGTGTCACAGTGATTTACGCTCTCTTGTTCGATGCTAATCGAGTGCTAAGTAGCATCCTTGATTTATGGCGAAGGATTAAAGTATAATTATTTTGCCGCCCCTGCGCGTATTTATCAGACTGTGCTAATTGCAGATGTCGCTTCTATCGCGGCCTGATTAATCTTTGATTTTGAAGTTACATTGTTTACAAAGCGTAATGGGTTTTTCCACTAGAAATGTTTAGTTTGTGCTTCAATATTGCGTCTTTAAAAGTAGTTAACGAAAAAGTAATGACCGACTTTTTCGTCATGAAAAAAACATGTCCGATGAAAAAAGTATATTTTCATCGGACATACTGACTCACAATATAAGATCGTGTCTGCAACACTGCGATCGTGAGGTCACACCTCACTTCCTAGGTCCTATCTGAAAATCAGCGCTGCTTCGCCTTGGCGGACCAGCAATAAGCTGAGATAGGACCTTTTCAACTCGTATTTACCACTGCACCATAGACTGCCCTCGTTAGTACTGATTAGCACCCACGTATTGTATTCTACTGTGTTTTTTAATTGTTTGTCCTTCTTGTCATTTGTAATTATCTGTGCTGTATTTTTATGTGTTGAATAAAAAAAATATATAGCTATCTATAATTTTAAAGAAACGTGAAACGTGTATAAAAGGTGCTCTTCAATAATCTTTGCAGTTACAGTTAGTAACTGGATAGTACTAGTACAGTTTATAAGTTTGTATGTCTCCATTTTTGCACTATTTCGAATGGACCA
This sequence comes from Perizoma affinitatum, assembly GCA_961405105.1. Classification (NCBI taxonomy): domain Eukaryota; kingdom Metazoa; phylum Arthropoda; class Insecta; order Lepidoptera; family Geometridae; genus Perizoma; species Perizoma affinitatum. Next base: position 13,634,268 of record OY560188.1, read on the forward strand.
TCAGGGTGGACATGGGCGTTTAAACTTTTCATGTAGGTCGATATTGCAACGTAAGACGAAAAAGAAATGCGTTTCATACGCACGTATTTTTAATCGGCTTATTTTTTATTTGAGTACCATGCGGGCGAAGCCGAGGGCAGTACCTAGTGTGTTATAAAACTTCGAGAGTGATCTCTTCAATGTCGAAAGCCAAGAGTTAGGTCAGTTCTTGGCTCATTTGCTCTCTCGGGTCATTACCTTGGCACAGATTAGGTAATAGTTTCATCGTCTCGGTGAATTCCATCATTGTTTTACTGTTTTTGTTTTGAAATGAAACAGTTTATTCTGGGAATCTGTGTGAAAATTGTTGGAAGTTATTGCTGAAGTTGAAAGCGGATATTACCTAAGGAAAATGGATATTTTTGATTCAAGGCGCGGGGAGCGAGTAGTCGGCTGCCGCGTAAAAGGTGCGGGTTTGATTCCCGCTGCGGTGTTGTAGTACCACGGTACTTGTTGTTCCTACACCCAGATTCGGAAGAAATATCTACAGAAAATGCAAACAACTTTACCTCAGCATTCATAAAAGAACATATAATATAAAACGTTAAAAAACTGGACAAGTGCGAGACAAACTCGCCCATCGAGAGTTCCGTACGTCGCGAAATATACATACAATTATGACCGTGTATACCGCGTTCCCGAGATAAAGGGTCTTGACAGACAGACATACAGACGGACAACAAAGTAAAGAGGATAAAGGTTCAGTTTTTTCTTTTGAGGTACGGAACCTTAAAAAATAAAGTAGATTATATTTATTTATTTAACAAACTGATAAGCTACTAAAGTCCTGTATAGGCATTCGATTATAGGTAGGTATTAAAAGGACGAGCTGAAATAATCTGACATGGAAATAATAATTCTGTTTATAATCTATAAAAAGTGAGTCCATACTATCTGATAAAAATAAATGGATGGACAAGAAAGTTCAATTTCACTGACCCCACGACAATGATGTATCGTATTACAAACACTCAATTCAACATTAGGCCTTTCTAAGGGCGCGTTCAGATTATTCAGTGAAAATGATTCTGTACTCAACATTATGCACATTTAGCGGACGGAAATAATTTCGTCCGCTCTAATAATCATTAGGGAAAACTGCACGCTAACTGTTACTGCTGAGCTGGTTTTATGTAAACAAAAACGTGGTATTCTTATTTTATAAAATGTAAGTTATGGTCAATGTACCTACTATTACTTTTAATAGTAATTTAAGCTGATGCTGACCATAACAATGAGTACCATATTGGGACTTAGTTACTCAGTCCATAGAGGAATTGGTCAACGAATTACCGTTCATAGGCGAAGATTCAGGTTCAAGACCCATTGAATCGGAAGATTTAGTGGCACATTTAAATTCAAAAATATATATTGTATTGATTTGATTGCTCGTCTATAAACTCTTTTGAGGCCGACGTCTAATAGTGTACTTATACAAGCTATTGATGACGATGATTGATTTGATTTGGACATAACTTTTTATAAATGTACGTGGCCATCACTTGTTACGTATTTTTAAGTCCCCGAAGGCTTAGTTACCGGCTATTTTAGCAGAGACCGACATTGCACATTTTTAACTTTGTAAATACATGAGCGGACGTTTACTGAACGGATTTTTCCGTCCGCTTTAGCAGAGAGTCTAGGGGCGCGTACAGATCAGCGCAAGTGAAAAATGAATCTGTTACGGGTAGATCCTGCGCCGATCTGGCACCATTTCCGGTTCCGGTGGCATCCATCTTAGTCGGATGTTTGCCGACACGTTTTAACTTATGGTGTTGTAATGATGCCTTATGGTGGTTATCTGTGTTGTCTTTAGTGGTTTACATAGCTCTGCTTTCTGGCTAAGAGAGTCTGCTTTTGCTCCAAAAAACAAACATGCTCACGACTGTATTCCCCATGATGGACATCCTCAGATACATACTTAGTGAGTAGAGCTTTGAGGATACTAAGTAGGGGGTAGTAGGAGGAAGGACTTTCAATGACTACATTTGGTATATTCCCGCATTTTGTATAGTAAGAGACATGTTGCAATAATTGGAACAATAACCGATAACATATCCTTAGATTTTTTGGTTCTAGAGCATTTCTAACTATGTTTTTTTTCACTGTTTTGAACACATTTTTTTTTTCGAGTGGAAAAATCCTAATTTCGTAGATCCAAGAGGGTACCAAGAAAGTACTTCCTTCTGCTTACAGACTACTGTAAAAGGACAGCCAAATATGATATTTGGCACATACCCAAACTAAAATTCAATGTGAAACTTTGAGAACCTATCGCCACTTTTTGGAACACGTCGATTTTTTTATTTTAGGCCATGAAGGTTTCCTCACGATGTTTTTCTTCACAGTGAAATCGCACATAATTTTTTTCTGGTGGACAAAATACATCAGTGCAAGACAGGATTTCCATATCTACGCTTGAAACCTCATCAAAACGTAATGGACCGACAAAACTCCACTGCTCCCACTTTTTATGACAAAAGAACTATTTTTTCCCGCCCACTTGAGACAATCCCCACTCAAACCGACTAAAAACGGAGATACTCGTATTTTCGCCAAACGAACGAGTAGTCCTAAATTACGGTAATAATACTGTGTGGTACAGTATAACATACCTCTGAGGCTTCATTGGCAAAAATACAAAAAATAAACAAAACACCCAATTAGACATATACTACTCGGCCGCCGAGCCATTGACGTCGTCAAAAATATAATAACGTCACAACTTCGTTGTTGGAAAATAGGGCACTCTCAAATGTTGATGAAAGTTATTAACAACTTTTTTGTTTGTATGTAGAATTTTCTCATATTATGATTAAGTAAGAAATAATTTAAAACTTTTATACATATATGCAATAAGCACCGTAAAATAAAAAAAACTCACTCACACAAACACGCTGGTAAAATAAAATTAAGAAAAATTAATCTTACTACGTTATTTTTTACCATGTTAAGATTAAGTACAACAATGTATGTATTTACAAAAGTAGTATATCAGTCATTTATACAAGCTCTGCTTACTTTGGGACTAGATGATGCTGTGTGAAAAATGTCCAGCATTATTTATTTATTTTATTATAAGTCCATTATTTCATTATCACTCATAATTAAATATAGTGTTCTATTTTTTTTTTTTTGCTAAAGTTATCACATACGGACGTAACATAGTAAATTAGTTTTTAAACGTCAGGAAATTCATAATAACAGATGAATTTCACTACACTACAAAAGTAGCCTCTGAGTTGAGTTGTACTCCATAATGCCTCGGGAGTGCTTTGTGCTTTGCTCGGTACTCACCTCTCTACGCTTTCCGCTGAATTTAATAGTAAAAAATCCGCAACCGGTCAACGGACAAAGAAAGTTAGCCGGAACAATTTTCTACTTCACAGAAAAGTACTGGATTACCGCGTTTTGGAGAAGAAAATATTTGATCTGGTATCTTACCTCATCCTACTTTACTTTCCTAATCATTTTTTTTTGTCTCCCAAGCACTCTTGACAGCGTCGTGGTTATGGAAAGGTGTTTTCTATGTATAATATGTATGTATTTAGAAAAAAACGTATATTAGTATTATATGAGTCATGTAGTTCCCATAATACAAGTTTGGGGCTAGATGATGCCGTGTGAAAAATGTCCGGTATTATTTAAAAGAAAACAGGTTTTCTTTGATTAGCGGTTTTTTGATACGTCTCCACTCAACATTATTAGTCGCGGTTTCGGGACTATTATTAGTTTCGGGAGCATACGGTCATGGTGTATAGTGTGACGGGCTTGATAAGGTCTTACCATCGCGTAGAATCCGCCGCGTTCCTAATCCTATTAAATTTTATAAATGCCAAATCTCTGATTTTTATTGCTAATAACCTTCGCAACGGCTGAATCGTGGATAACTTGGAATACGTTTAATTCGTAACTCAGAATAAAACATAAGCCGTGGACAGAGATTAGCAATATCATAAATGCGGAAATTTGTATGTATGCATTATTTTGTAGCTAATTTCCGCAGGCGTTAACGCCAACAAAAAGAGGTATTTGTCTAGACATTGTTGACAGAAGCTGGTAACTAATACTACTGATACATCCATCCAGATTCTGACATCAAACCTCGTGACATCAAAACAGAGCTTATCGATACGTCTCCCGGACATCTACATCTACTTTCCGAGATATGTTCGTCCCCGTACGTGCAAGTTGTTGTATATGCTTCCTTCTGAGATGTTTTCACTGATCTACAGACATGATCCGCTTCAAAAGAAATATTTTTTATTGCAAGCAACGTATCAGCAACACTAGGGATGTGCTGCAGATTTTACTCAGTGATGGTATCTGCTTTTATCAGGTTGGTCGTATGCGTTAATTTCTTCCCGATATCAAATAAAAAAACAACGTTAAAAAAACGAAAGAGCTAGAAAATAAAATGTTTTCAAAATACCTACTAAGTAGAATGTTATACAAGGTATAATATTATATTAGTATTATGATATTATTACCCAGCATTATTTATTTAATGAATAGCTCAGTACTTGATACGCGGGGACTGTACCAGTCCCCGCGTATCAAGTAGGAGACTAGTCGCGGGTTTGAGTCTCGCTAATTTAATTTTAGAAATATTATATAAAATCTTGTAGTATTATAAATAAGAAAGTGTGGATGTTTGTGTTGTTATTGCTAAGGAACTCCCGTAAGGCTGAATCAAATATTATGGTACTTTTAATCTGGATACCACGGGCGAAGCTGTGGTCTTAGTAATATTTCAGTTTGTATATTTGTTTTTCTTTTTAATGCCATATCCATGTTAAATACATCACTGTAGTTGGTGTAGTAGACTGGGAGTTCATACAGTCATCCACCCTATAAATCGAGTACCAGTACGGGTCCTACATAGAATGAAAGAGGACAAAAAAAAATACGTTAAATAAACGTATACTTGCGCATTTACCAGGATTTTAACACATTTTTTTCTTGACTGCTTCTAATCTACCAGAATTTGCTGACTGTTTTGAACTATATATATTTTGTTCAATGCATGTATGCTTTACCCTTGCACTCATTTAGACGACCTCAGTGGCGCAGTGGGCGAAGGCCCGCCTGAGACGCAGAAGGTTGCGGGTTCGATTCCCGCCGCTGGATAAATGTTTGTATCTGCGAATATTTGTCTCGGATCTGGGTGTTTTCTATGTATAATATGTATGTATTTACAAAAAAAATATTATATAAGTATTATCAGTCATTTAGTTCCCATAACACAAGCTCTGCTTACTTTGGGGCAACAAACATCCATCTTCAAAAACGTTCGCGTTTATAATATTAGTAGGATAGGATAGGATGTTTATACGGTTGACGACTGTGGCCTCCCGGTCGATAGTCATTGACAGTAAAAAGCACCGCGAGAACTTGAAACTTTCACCGCAAAGCGTTCAATTATAAACAAAAAACGAAGAAAACTCAATAATCTGTCTGTAACATGCTCTTGGGTTTTGTTTGACTTCAACGTTTAAAATGTTCCGCTTTGAGGGTTTATTTTCAAATTTTTGATGTAAAAAGTTCCATCCAACAAACGTTTAAACAGTTTTAAGGCTTAGGTCCGATTTCACCAACACAATAACGGATAGTTATGTGCTAATCAAAGCTTTTTGACACATGTTTTCATAGGAATCTGTCATCATAATCAATGGTTTGACTTGACCGATTATTTTGTTTGTGAACTCAAGGCTAAGTAGTTATTAGTTATATAATAGTTCGATTAATACATTAATACACATAGTTCGATTAATCTTGTAAAGTTTTGAACGTTTTAATGACCTGGGGTGAGTGTTTATCTATATAGTGGATGATAAGTCATGACCTGCTCTATTGAGTATTGAGTAGAATTTTAGTCAGAAATGGCAGATAACATTTCATTCTACATATCCCAGCAACCATTCCATAAGCATATACTCCTGTAATAGCCCAGTTTATAACCCATATTCCCAATAGTTTATAATTATCAGAAACCACCCAAAAGATTAAGTTTTTTATAAGATAGGTAATGTGAGTACAAAAAGGGCTTTTATTATTAGCTTCGGCTTCACTAATGCGTGTAAAGGTTTTCTAACAAAATAAATAATAATAATAATAAAAACACCCAACTAACACAAACATAGTCTTCCTAGCCCAAATAATACGACCCCTGTGGCGCAGTGGGCGCAGGCCCGCCTTAGACGCAATCATGGGTTCGATTCCCGCTGCGGGACAAATATTTGTATCTGCGAATATTTGTCTCGGGCCTGGGTGTGTTCTAATGTACATTATGTATGTTTTTATAAAAAAACGTATATAAGTAGTATATCAGTCATGTAGTCCCCATAATACAAGCTCTGCTTAGTTTTGGGCTAGATGATGCTGTGTGGAAAATGTCCAGCATTATTATTTATTATTAATAAATATTATATTTATGAACTTTCCCGTTTTTAATTGAATGTATTATGATTATGAATCTAAATTAAAAAAAAATCCTTGATAAATACCTCGACGTTTCAAAGATCTCTCAAGAAAACAATTTTCTGCTCATCATCCATTCATTCAAAGATAACAGGTCCCGATTATTTTTCAAGACTCTAGTGAAGAGTATAAAAGCTTAAGAACTGAAGACAGGATCCCCTACAAATTGGTGGAGGTCCCGATAAGTGGAACGACAAGCCCGCATTATACTGCCAAATTGCAGACACCCCAGCCTTGGTTAATGTTTAAGATTCACAGATCTCATAGATTTTGGAATAGAATACATTTTTAGAGTATTTTCTACTTTATGACATGATCTTATCGTAAGGTGGTGTTGATTAAGGCCAATCAGAGTGTCTAGACAAATACCACTTTCTGTTGGCGTTAAAGCCTGCGGAACGATTGAATTGTATGGAAATTACATTAGCTGTTGAAATGCCACGTGACTGACCTACCTTGACCTTGACAAATTTGCGCTAGCGTGGAAGGAAAACTAAGCGTGATGTATTTGTCTAGACACCCTGAACACATATGTTTACACGAGTAGGTACCAATTTTAATCCTCATTTTTAAATAAACATGATAAATTGAGATTATATACGCTATGAATGTAAAATAGCTTTCCCCCTCTTCTTCCCAAAGCCTTTAATAAAATACAAAACTAAATATATTCAATTTGCTTTCTAACCTCCTACAGAGGCTACCATTGCTTTGAATCATTAATTTTCTCACCTTCATAATAGTTGTTTTCCCTTTTTACATACTTAGTTGGTGGTATGTTTCCAAATAATATAAAAATTATATTCAGAAACAAAACATTTCTTCACAACGTTCTAAAGACTAAAACACCTTACGCATATTATAGAATAAAATAGAAACCCTGAAAATATAGATAAAGCTGATACACCAAACAAAACATTTAAAATCCTTGTTACCGTAGTTTGAAGACCAGTGATTTGATTGTCTCTTTTTGTCACTTTAGATCTGAGTATGGCACCCAATATAAGTCTCACAAGAAAGCAACATGACTATAATCTTTGGAATGCGCCCTTATACTGTAATATAGTCCCCACCCTATCTTGCGTGACGTGGATAAGGTGGTTAATGCACAATCTTACTTTTGAGCTGTAATTGCATCTCCTCTTATAAGAGGATTTTATTTGTAGCCTCTTTTCTTTAAGCACTTGAAATGATTGACAATATGCGTAATGGCGGAGTGTCTGTCAAGACGGCGTCTTAAATTTGGTTTGTTTACAGCCCGCGGTGTCTTTATTGTTAATACTAATCCTACTTCCTACTAATATAATAAATGCGAAAGTCTGTGTGTGTGAATGTTTGTTACCCCGGTTTGTCAAATCGGCGGAGCCGCGGGCGGAAGCTAGTTCAACATACATAACACTTTCATAATTATTACTTCAGTTAGAACAGAAGCATCAGTTAAAATATACTATGGCTAAATCTCTGTATCAGTGGTCGGCATAGTAAAAAGATTCGAAACTAACTAACAACTGAAGACACGACCCAGTGGGTGAAGGCCCGCCTGAGACGCAAAAGGTTGCGGGTTCGATGCCCGCCGCGGGATAAATGTTTGTAAGATCTGCAAATATTTGTCTTGCGTCTGGGTGTTTTCCATGTATAATATGTATGTATTTACAAAAAAGGTATATAAGTAAAAAATAATATAAAATAGAAAAATATATAAGTAGTATATCAGTCATGTAGTTCCCATAATACAAGTTCTGCTTAGTTTGGGGCTAGATGATGCTGTGTGAAAATAGTCCAGCATTATTTATTTATAACTAAAGAACTGACTGGCCAGCTGCTTCATTCAATCGTGTAAATATTTTCAACACTGCCTTCCTGATTCCTACCTACTGTACACTTATTTACCTGTCTATTTATTGTGAAAACGATTCTTACATGCACCTTAGACAAACCAACATCAGATTTATCAGGTGTATTTATCATAATTTTTTAATTTAATGTAAATTTAAAAATGAACAATAAAATAAAAAATGCCTTTTGAGTTAGGGATATATTGCTCGAATAATCGAGCATAGCTACTTGCTTGTTGTCATTATTACTTAATAAATGTGGAGATTTAAAAAAGCTATGGTCAGCTTTCTAATTAAAATAGAGCACCGCTATATCAAAACAAAACACATAATTACCCTCACCAACTCAAGCGTACTCTAGAAAAACACGAAAAAGTCACGTACCTCCTACTATGGCCTAAGAAAGCTAAAAGAGAATTCATTAGGTCGTTTCATACCACTTGAGCCACTCGGACTTTTGATTGAGGAAATAAAATGGACCGAAACGGGAAAAATACCCGGAATTTCGGCAAAATGTCCCGATATCTGTGAAATGCCCCGAGACATTGGCTAATTCAAGAGGTTGGGAATTGTTCTTCACAATGTGACAGTAATGTTTCCGGGTATTTTATGGAGATGGTGCAGCCTCTTATTAGATAAGAAATCTTGTTACCCTATTGCAAGAAAAGTAGGCTTATTACGAATCTATTAGGTTTCTAATAATTGTCTGCATTCAGTTTAAGATAATACTTAGGTATATACTATGTCGTAGGAACTAAGAGTTCCTTTTTTCAACATAAACCTCAGAAAAAATATCTGCTGAACATACAGACATTTGTCCCGCAGCGGGAATCGAATGCGCTCTTTCATCTCAGCTGGCTAATCTCCCGCCACGTTACCGAGATTGTCGATGTTTGTATAATAGATGTTTTTAGGCTTAGTTCATACGGACATCAATATTATATAACTGACTATAAAATTTTCTCACTTCTTTTTTTAAACGATATTCCTTTAGTTTATTAGAATCTACATAAAAAAAAGCTTGTAAACTGTGGAAAGAACTGCCTTCTGAGGTATTTCCAAAGTATAACATGACCCGCTTCAAAAAACAAATATAGTTTTTTTTTAATAACATGCAGAGGTGTTGCAGATATCAATATTTATTTAATTTATTTATTTAACTAGAACGGGACAACACCAGTTACACTAATTATTTAAAAAAAACAAAACAAAATAAAATAACAAAATATGATAAAATAAAAAAAGAAAACAACGGTAACTACTTTCGATTAGGTGGGTCGTTTGCATCGAACTAACATAAAAATAACAGCTTCGATTGGTGGTATAAGTATATGAAAAATACGTTTGATGTAATAAATTAGTTTCCCACCCACTTTACCCCAGAGATCTCGTGAGAGCATAAAGAGGTATTGGATGGGATCACCTGCTTTGAATAAACGATCAGTCCCTCGAAAATGCTTCATAAAATATGAGACGGTCTTGAAGTTGGGACACAGAGACTATCGCGAGAAATACAAATAAAATAAAAGGAACAGAAAATGAATTTAATAATAATAATAATGCTGGACATTTTTCACACAGCATCATCTAGCCCCAAAGTAAGCAGAGCTTGTATTATGGGAACTGGATGACTGATATACTACTTATATACATAGAAAACATCCAGACCAGAGACAAATATTCGCAGATACAAACATTTGTCCCGCGGTGGGAATCGAACCCGCAACCTTCTGCGTCTCAGACGAGCCTTCGCCCACTGCGCCATAGCGGAATTTAACGTGACATCAGAGTGATAATTATCAGAAATGCCATGGCATATATATAAATTAGAATATTGCGTTATTCCATCCAATTCTACTAGAAGTTCGATAATCTTACTGTTTGGACGGAAACAGTTTATTAAAGGATTTTTCAACTTGAAACATGTAATTTACGTATTGGTCAGCAAATGAACAAAATAGATAGTCTTAATTTTTTTATTAGTCTTGTTTCAGTATTAGTATTGTTTTCTCACAATACATTTGTAGGAATTATTGCTAGAATTGGGTAGAGTTATTTGCTTTTTATATTGTTGACATTTAAAGAAAACACAATATTTTGTAATATCCCGATAATTGACTGTGGCATAATTGGTGTTGCACCTAGCCGGAGGTCGCGGTTACAAGTTCTGCCGAGGTTGAATATTTGATATATTATAAAAAAACTATCCTAGTCACTGTGTCTTCCCTAGATCTGGATTCCCCTAAGTCCACACACGGATAACAGGATGCATAAAGGAGATGTGAGGCAATACCCATAAAGATTTTACAGCGGATGTGACGTGGAACGTAAAATATTCAAGCAGAATGGATTATGGAGACAATGGGTAATGATTTTAGAGATCTGAGGAGGAGTAGGATATTGGATGGTTTTCGGTTTTGAATAAAAGGCATTTGAGAAAGTCACTTTACAGGATTGTGTTAATAATAGAAATGCAAAAATTGGATATTTGAATATACGTTTGAACTAAATAAATAAATAATGCTGGACATTTTTCACACAACATCATCTAGCCCAAAGTAAGCAGAGCTTGTGTTATGGAAACTACATGACTGATATACTACTTTACTTATATATATATTTTTTGTAAATACATACTTATTATAGATAGAAAACATCCAGACCCGAGACAAATATTTGCAGATGCAAACATTTGTCATTTGTTTTTTTTTTGTTTGTGAAAGCAATAAAATATGTATTGAGTAGATATAATTGAAGACCTCTGTGGCGCAGTGGGGGAAGGCCCGCCTGCGACGCAGAAGGTTGCAATTTCGAGTCCCGTTGCGGGACAAATGTTTGCATCTGCAAATGCGGGCAATACATACATGGTTTTTTTAGGTAGGTATCTCACATGAACTCTGTCTGGGTATAGCAACAGATAGGTAGGTAGGCTAAGGTTTTGTAAATAAACTAGATAATAATAAAGTTAAATATTTAGGCTCTCAAATGAACTTTGTCTAAGGGCAATATAGCAACATGGCGACATATCGAAGTTTGATATTTTCATAATAATAATAATAATGCAGGACATTTTTCACACAGCATCATCTAGCCCCAAACTAAGTAGAGCTTGTATTACGGGAACTACATGACTGATATACTACTAATATACTTTTTTTTGTAAATACATAGATATTATACATAAAAAAACACCCAGACCCGAAACAAACATTGGCTAATCGTACAAACATTTGTCCCGCAGCGGGAATCGAACCCGCAACCTTCTGCGTCTCAGGCGGGTTCATAGTTAGAATGTCCATAGGTAGTCTACGTAAGTACTTATGATTGATACTAATAATATTTTTAACGGTTGACCAATGTAAATAAAATATGTAATCGAGTTAGTTCGTGACCTAGAATCTTACAAATAATTTGAACGCAAAAGTGTAGATGTATGGATGTTTGTTACTAATCTCCGTAACGGCTGAACTGATTAAGATGTATTGTAGTATGTATAGTTCGTGATCTAGAATAAAATATAGTTTAATTTCTATCTCGGTATCAAGCGGGAAAAGCGTTAGGCAGAGGCTAATCTATACGAATAAAAACAGAAGCGTTTGTTTCTTGTTTTCTTTGTTTGAACGAGCTAATATCTGGAATTACTAGTCGGAATTGAAAAAGTCTTTTTGCATTAGATAGCCCATTTCTTGAGAAAGGTTATAGGCTATTTAGCATTACGCTACGATCTTTAAAAGCCGAGAAAAAGAAGTAATAGCTCAAGTAGGTGATGCGATGTGTCAATGGGTGGAGGCAAGTAATGTTGGAGGCCGAGAGCGGTCATTTCGTATCTAGGTACCTACATAAGTCCATCTGGTGTTTATTGGGAAATTAAACGAAACAAAACTTTTAGCTTGATAAGTCCTCTTTTCCGTTCTTCTCATACCGTATTTGGTGGTATACTCATATGAGAGTAAACCTAGACAATGTTTTTTTTCTGTTCACTGACAAAAAAACTGTTCTATTGGTCAATCATGGTACACTTCACGGCCCTGACCAATCAATGGTCATTCTTACTAGTAAAGCATATTTTCCACCACCTTACAATGCTCGAGAGAAAGTGACCTATATTCGTCTTTCTAAATGACTACTCACTGGTATGATGTATATGTATAGTATTTTATTTATTTTTAATGTCGTCAAAATATATTTAAAAACGCGAAACTTCAGTTTATTATTTTCATCGCTATTCGAATCCACTATTCATCGCTACTCGAAATCGAATATCGAAAACATTGATCGAAATTCATTGTCACGCAAATCAACCCACAAAGGCCACTCAAAAACACCTTCTATTAATATCATACCGAGCAAAACTCATCTTTACGTATACAAAAATAAACCTCACAATTGCTCACGCAAGGTAAGATAAAAGTTTTTGCATGTGCAAACCAAAACTACATTTACAACCCTGCTTTATAAAGCTCCGAATTGCTTGTGGCCAGTTCACGTAGACCCTTTTGTACGCAAAATTTGTTCGGGATCTCGTAAATATTGACCTCGGTAAAGGGTTCTCAGCATTGTGGCCGCAAGGTCCATTTGAGTGGTCGCTCCGGTGGACATCTTGTTTAGGTCTTGTTGGTGGTGGCATGCATAATTCAAGGGGCATTTCGTGTTGTTTCTCCGATGTTATGTGTTTGGAATAAAGAGCTAATAAAATAAGTAGTTACAGCTTTTTTTTTACTAAAAGAAACTGTATTTTTCATACAACTATGTACAAGTAGGTATATACAAATATTTCGGTTATCCAGCTATCTTAAGAACGTTGCTAACGATCTATAGATAGTATTTTCAGTTAACAAAATTATAAAGTTTTTACTACATATTTTTTTATAAAAAAAAGGTTAACGCGATAACGACACATGAAAAAATTATTATCTATAGATAGGTCGACTGATCCAGATTACAACTACACGGGAGGAGTCTCAAAATGCTCGCTGCATTGCCACGCTGAATGGCAATGATCATGCGTTGACCCAGATAAGAGTTTCTGGTCACGCGTCGGTTTGACTAGCATTTATCGTATATATGTGTGTTCTTTTAAATAAAAAACAAGCAAAAAAGTTTAGGAGATAATGACGTCCTCGGTGGCGCGGCAAGCGAGTTGGCTGAGACGCAAGCGGGTTTGATTCCCGGGTCTGGGTGTTTTGGTACCACGGTACCTACTCGTAGTCGGGTCTGAAACTGTTGCGTGTTTATTTTTTTATAATAAGTTTCGCATCTTCCTATTAAGCTTAAAAAATTATAGACAAAACCCCTTAATTTATGTTTTTCATAATCGATTGCAGCCCTAGTGACGTTTGGATATAAAATATATTATTGGACATATCTTGAAGTCATTCTAAAGATGATAAAACTGCTATCTTTGAAACTATCAAGGTTATTAACATATTTTTTACTAAAACACGGGATATTTACAATGATTTGTGAGTTTGAATGTTTCCCGCTTTTATCAAACAAATCATGTTAATATCCCGTTTTTTAGTAAAATTTAAGACTTTGATGGTTCAGGTGTTTTCTTGGTTGTGATACGAAATAGTCTGTGTCAATTTGGCTTAAATAACCGGAATGTTGGATCATTATTTTGATAAAATTAAATGTTAATACATAATTCTAAAATTTAAATTCTATCTAATTGTAGCACATCTACGCCGTAGCACTATACGTCTAAAATCGCGTAGACAAACCGTAGACGCGTTGGCGTCTACGCATCACAACATCCGATCAAAAACCTGCTCCAGTCCATTAAACGAAGAATTCCTCGCATTTTTCAATCCCTAAAAACATTCCCAATTCACTCTTCTAATCAAACGTAATAAGATCAAGAAAAAACCTGTCCCATTTGTACGTTTGCCCACATTTGTCTGTCTGTCAGTCCAATAAATAAGGCAAGAAAAACTGCTGGCCAATCCCGTCTGCGCCTTATCTGGTCTCATCACGCTGGATCGATGGAGACATCGGTGAAGACTTCTTCCGATAAGTTCATAGAGTAGATAATACCACCTGTTCAGGGCATTTAGAAATATCCATTTCCAAATGACGCGGTATGATGTTGGTTTTAACCACAAATATATAATTAATTATTGAATACATCAGTATTCGAAAAATCAGTTGCTAAAAGTCTTAAAAAACTAAATCGCGGAGATACACTGAGTGGCTTTATCGTTAAATCTCTTCCAGACAACAATTGGATGAACTGGATTAAAAATAATGTGAAAAGAGTTGATTTAACTGCAATACAATTAATTTACTACAAATTATAATAAATAAATATATAAACAGCCGACACACACAAACATAGTCCTGACTTAGATTCTCTGACCCGGAATAAATACGAGTATCTGCAAAAAATGTATCCAGAAGCGGGAATCAAACCCGCTCCTCTAGGGTCCCAACCTGGTACTCGCTCGCCACGCCATCAAGATCAAGGTTTTTAGCTCTTCTAATAAGTAGTAAAACTACCATAAATTAATACTTTTATGTTTTTTGAAAATGTTACATGCGCTATCTTTATGGGGAACTTCACCTACCCACATTAATAGATTGCTTCATGCAAATTAGTAGTGGAACCTTAAATTGCCCCTAAGAATAATTTGGCATTTGGCTTAAGTTTTTAACTGTTTAAAACTAAAAACAACTATTGCCAATAAAAAAATATCACTGCTCTATATGGTGTCCCACTGAAGTGAAACATTCATTGGAGCTGTTGAGAATCATTACTCTCTGCCCTCATTGTCTTTATTTCACTTTATTTATTAGTCGAACAAGTTTAAGAGTTCACCGCTGGGGCAATGTTGGGAATTATAGGTGACGTCATTTCATTGGCTTTTTAGAGCTCTGTAGTGAAACTAGGAACCCTTAAAGATTTGTCATGTCTACCTATCACAAGACCGTTGCAACAAATCAATAGAATCAAAATCACGAGTAATACGTCCTTCAGTTTATCAGTGTTATCTCTTTTGTAAGTACTCTCTTGATACCCAAGATACAAGCTCACGCTTAGTTTGGGTCTCGTTAGGGATTCCACTTAGTATGTAGTACCAATCATATCTGAATATTATGTATGCATTGGTAATATGTATTTTTCAACTTTGGAATTTTTTGCAATTTTTATATTAAAAAATATAACAGATAACTGTATCTAATATAAACAAGATATCTAATATCCAAGTATTTAATATTAATTTATTAGCGTTAGTATGTACGCATGTACCACCTTTTTGTTTAAGCCATCAAAGCCAATCGTTTTAGTTTTAAGAAGTTTGGTTGGAACATTTCCAATTATGACAGAAAACAAACATTCTCACGACTGTTCAATTCAATTCAATTCAATTTATTTCTCAGAAGGCACATAAAATCATTGCACTTAAGAAAGTCAACTTTACAAAAATAATGATCACATGATTATAGGTAAAACAAAATAAAATCACAAGGATATGTAATGAAAACAATTATTACATTAAAAATAAAACAAAAATATACTTATGTAACTAGATTTAAAATAAACATGTCAACTAAATGTATTTCCCATGATGGACATCCTTAGATACATACTCAGTAGACCGATGAGGTTACCAAGTAGTTTTTTAAGAGGTACATCCAAACATTATATTAAGATCAGTTCGTGCAAGTAGATAGCTTTCATCTTGACAGATCGCAAGCCCATTACAATTGATAAGAACACTAATCAAAACCATGTCTTTTATTTTTAGGTTATGCTGGAAGATAATGCTATCTAGCATTAAGTTCGCCTATGTACTGTAATTTTTTGCAATAAACAAAAACGTATATATCTATGCTAATTTCCTTCATCGTTCTTTTGAGCACGCGTTAAAAAAAGCTGAAAAAAATGAGTGGAAAAATCAATTGATGTACGACCGGGTTCGAATCCAGGATCTAAAGTCAGGGTTGCCTACTAGGCCAATACGGCTCTTGCAATTTGTATTTATCATTGTTATTATAGCAACGTCTTTTTTGCCAGTTAATTTACGGGTTTTAATAAGCTCGTTAGCGAACGCCATCGCCTTTGGGATTAGAAGTAATTATCTTTCTGACAGTTTTTCTTTGGAAAAAAAACAATTTTATATTTAAAATTACCTGTCTGTTTGCTAACAATGTTATAACTTCGTTAATTTAGTTCAGCATTCATTGACCAAGTAGACTTCCGTTCAATGCATTTGTTATATAACTGTTTTTTTTTGCCCTGTGGTAATTAACCTTTTACAGTAGTTTCGCTCTTTGGACGGTTCGTTAGGTGTAAATGCGGTATTATTTTGTTAAAATTAAAAAAATATATATTATTATTTTTACTAAGAATTTTATTTTAATTAGATTATGCAATCTTTTTCAATATACACAAGGTTTAATAACAGAGGACTTGCTAACGTCAATTAAATTATTACAAAACTTACATTGTATTTTAAAGATTGCAAGAAACAGGCAAGTATACTTAACATTTTAATTAAGTCTGTTTTCTACGTGTTGTTATTTTAATACTGGTAGAAAGAAGATTTCAAGTCATCGTGCGCTTTTTTATAATTGTTAAATACCATACAATCATACTTTTTTACACTGACAGTGTTAAAGTCAGTTAGAAATTGGATAAAAGAAGTGGTAACTGGTTTTTAATAACAGTTTTATAATAGTCGCCGAAAAATAGCTATATGGAATTTAAAGGAAATACAACTTAATGTTTGCAAAATAATATAACCTGACGTATTTTTAATCATCTATTGCAACGTCCTCTAGTATCTTGTGTCAATAAAATCTATTTGAAAACTATCCTTGAAAACATACAAATCGATTGCTAAAAACCGCCTTTCAATTGAATAAGCCGTTTTGGAGATTACCAGATATCTACATATTACATACATACAAACACGCAAAAATCTTATACAATGCACGGGCTTACATCGCGGGTAAAAAAAACAAACATCGAATAAATATTTGACGTTATATTATGTAACAAAGAGTAAAAAAAAACGCATACAAGCCCTTTAAGAGAAAGATAGTAACAGACAAAACATACTTATACACAAACCACAAACAAACAATATCTTAGGGGACGCATATCTGGGCTTGCTTTGCGGATGAAAAACACCTAACGTCAAATAAATAATTGACGTTATATTATGTAATCAAAGAACCATCCTTGAAGTCATATAAATCGATCGCAACAAAACAAATTTCAATAAATAATTGACTTTATATCGTGTAAAAAACAGAACGTCAAATAAATAATTGACGTTACATCGTGTGCCAGTCTCCGTATTTGCAATCGGTCTTGTGACAAAACGTCTTGGTTCGTCTATCCGCGACTTTGCTCCCCGGGGAGTCAATCATCCGTCATCCGCGACAACAGCTTAATTGGAAGAGCTCTGTTTCCAATTTAAACTCCAAATTGAGTTGCATTGTGAGGTTTTAAATTTTAGAAGACAGATGGATTTTTGTCACGTGATTATTATCAAAGGACAAGAGTATAAAATGCTGGTTGATACCAGTTAGTTTTGAAAAGATTCCCGCTGTGTACATATTTTACAGATATTTTTTCTTAGTCTGGGTGGTACCACGGTACTCATAGTTCTTGATACCCACTGGGAATCCTAGTGCGGGGTCAAGACCGTATGTATCGGTTGGCTCAATATTTATATTTAAGGTGAATATTATAACGATTTTTTTAAACAAATACTTGTCTACTGCTTTTCAGAGGTTTCCCCTAAATCCTTCCACACTGGATGGTCAATTGTTTCTTTCTAACAGCCTTTCTAAGGAAAGCATAAAGATCACATCAACGTTTCTAAGACATGCTTCGATGTTTTTTATATTTATAATTAAAACTAATTTACCGTCCTTTTGGGCACTCTGTGGTCTGTGATTTGAGGTAAAAGATTTTATTTTTGTAGGTCAAGTGATAAGTAAAAAAAGGCATATACAAAACAAAGGCGAGGCTGTCGGTCATTTTTTTAGTATTCAAAATCATAAAGCTTAGACAGGCATACATTGCTTGCTTTATTTCACGAAATTAGATTCATTGAAAATTACATAGTTATATCGTAATGATTTTGTACTTGAGTAAGGATATTATTATTTTTTTTGAAATTGTGAAATTGTGCCTCATTAAATACATATTTTCAGATGTTAATGTTATTCACAAAAAGAGAGATATATATTCTCAAAACGATATATTCAATATATACATCATATTGCCTTTACGTGTTAGGTAAATTATAATTATAATGGTATTTGTAGGTTTGTATATCATATTATGAATTCTGTATAATGTAGGCATGTCAAAGATATGAGTATAAAGTAAAGTGGTAAATAGGAAGATATCTTACATGAGCATTAGGTAATTTATGAAAGCGTCGCATTGATAGTCTGTTTATATTATTCCCTAGATTTAAGATAATAAAAATAGTTTATATACGCTTATTTTCACTTACAGAAACAAAGAGAATAACAGTAATTTTACTAATATAAAGGCACGGTGGACATTCGCGCAGTTTAGTGCTGCAGTCAAATATAAAACACGCGGGGAATTGTTAATTTTGCGAGCTAAGGATTTTTGATTATATCTCTTTACTTCAGAGACACAATGAGAGTAAACCGATTTCAAAATAGAAAGGTAGGTTATGCTTATTAAGAATTAAATATAGATTCAATCTATGTAGATACACTAGCTTTATTAATAATGCTGGTAAATTACACACATCATCATCTAAGCCCCAAAGTAAGCAGAGCTTGTATTATGTGAACTTCATGACTGATATACTACTTATATAAGTTTTTTTTTGTAAGTACATACATATTATAGAAAGAAAATATTATATTAAATACTAAATAATAATATGCGTAGCTAACGGACTATTCCTATTCCAGATCGTTTAAATTGTTATTACTAAGAATCTTTATAAAGGCTAAATAAAGATTCTTAGCAGCAAACAAACATTCATCCATCCATTCGCAGGAACGAATCGGAATCGGATTTTCATCGCGAATTGGTTCTGGAAATAGAATCAGCTACACGACTTTAAAACCTTTTCGGTATGTGAAAAGTAAAGAAAAGAAACAAAAACAATATTTGGCACTACAAAAAAAAAATATAACAACATTAAATGACTTTTTAATACGTGAAATGAAACGAAATGAAAAAAAAGATATTTGGCACTACATAAAAAAACAAATAAATTTAATTACCTAACTCATTCCACATTTTACAAGTACGGTGCAGAAAGGCTCTCGTAAAGGGGAGGGGTTAGGGGGGGGGTTAATAAATAAAAAATCGTGTTCTTAATTCCCACTTAAATGCTCCAAACTGTCACGTGACTATGATGACGTCACATACCGATAAACAATCTCGCAATAGACGCATCAGGGAGTATTATATTTCGAAGCAGCAAAGATGATGTCTCGTATTACTTTCAAGTTCAAGTTTTATCTAACCGGAAATCTTTAGCTAAGAGATTTCAGATGTTAAATCTATTCGGGAACCATACTACTCTTAATGTGAATCAAACTTAATCGCAATCCTTTGGACGCTGCGCACACAAAACCGTTAAACCAACACAGATAAAACAGTATAAAATATTTTAATTATATTTTATCACCACTAAAAGGCGTGTAAATGAAAAACCGGGTTCCCTGCTTTATGAAATCGTAAAAAACTTGTCTTTTCTGCAGTCGGTGAGATTTCAATGGAACTTTTCATGGGTTTGCATTGTTGAAATCTCATTTAAATACTTTTTTAGTGTCGCGTTGTACGAATCTTCATTTTATGCGTTTTACAGTCAGTTAATTAAGATGAAAGAGTCCTTAATGAATAAAAAAAACACTCAGGCGAACGCACAGGGATAAACCAGGAGTATTTTTGCGCTTCTAACTGAAATAGTAGTACACTCCATGTACCTTTGAATTGCTGGATCAGCCGCCTAATTCCAAACGCACGGACACTTCATATTTCAAGTGTCACGACCGACACTTTTGATAACGAACACACACCACAATCACAGCTCAGTTATATTCATGATTTCTCAAGAAAAAGGATTGCGCTGGCGCAAGATGGCCGCCGCCGCGCCGTTCGATTTTTCAAAGAAGGAAGTTAATGTTAAACAGTTCCCATTTCTGCGGGTGGCGGCGCTGTTGTCGCAGTCCGGCCCTCGTGATTGGTCGATTCCGATCAGTGGCAGCGGTGGAGATCCAACCATCTCCAGTGACGCGGAGGGCCGCCAAATTCAAATTAAGAAGCCCTAATAATATTATACTACAGATTCGAAATCAGGTAAGAAGAAATTATTTCGAGAAAGAAGGAGAAAAGTCGTATTTTACGTGCAAGTTGTTAGCATGCCGGTTTCCCCACGATGTTTCTCTTCAAAGTCAAAAAGTCAAAGTAGGTTTTTATTCGTTGAAATCATGAGGATCTTATAGAAACGTCAACTTAAAAACTACGAGAATAGAAAATTTTGTAGTGAATTTCCGTGATGATTACGTATGCGCACATATTTTTTTCAAGTTACGTTAGAGTACGATCGGATTCGAACCCACGACCTCGTTATATCACACGCTTTACACATTTAAATCACTAAATATCAGTTTATTACAATTATCAAGTTTAAAATCAAAACAAAGTTATAACGAATTGCCGGCAAAACATAATCTGACAAGTGACAGATTGACAGCTTAACATAAAGCAACTTATCATTAATCATTATTATTTGGCAATAAGATTAAAATAGCCAAATCACATATTCGTATGAACGACCTAAGCGTTTTCAAAAAAACAAAAATAATTTGGTGATGAATAAACAGCCAATAAACACAAACATAGTCCTGCCTATATATATAAGTATAGCCGTGTTGGCTTAGTGGGTGATACCCCGACTTTTGATCCGGAGGTCGTGGGTTCGAACCCGGTCGTGCAACAATGGATTTTACCACTCGAAAAAATTATGTGCGCATCAACACGTGCTCAAAACAGTGAAGGAAAACATCGTGAGGAAACCGGCATGCCCTAGAACCAAAAATTCGAAGGCATGTGCCAAAAGTTAGTGTTCCAATAAGCGGCGATGGGCTTGCAACCTGTCACGTGGAATGCTTACTAATTGCAAAACGCGGGCATGTACCAAATTTAATGTTTGGATGTGCCTCTGACTACCCCCTACTTGGTACCCTAAAAGATCTACTCACTGAGTATGTATCTGAGCATGTCCACCATGGAGAAGACAGTCGTGAGCGTGTTTGTTTGTTTGTTTGTTGTGTTTGTTTGTTTGTTTGTTTATAGTCCTGCCTCCATACGAGAAGTCCTCTTTATTGCATACACCAGGATTAAAAAAACACTTTACAAAGAATCTTAAAACTAGGTTGTGTTGGATACAATGGACGGCCTCATCGCTAAGATCGATCTCTTCCAGGCAACCTTTGGATTGACTTGATCTAAAAGTATGAGAAGAGAGGTGGTGTAACTAAAATAAAGGCCTGGTCAAATTCAATAATGCTGGACATTTTCCACACAGCTTACAAAAAAAAGAACTACATGACTGATATACTACTTTATAAGTAGTAACACAAGCTCTGCTTAGTTTGGGGCTAGATGATGCTGTGTGGAAAATGTCCAGCATTATTTATTTATTTAATTTGACCAGGCCTTCATTTCAGTTACACCACCTCTCTCCACATACTTTTAGAACACACCCAGACCCGAGACAAACATTACAAACATTTGTCCCGCAGCGATAATCGAACCCGAACCTTCTGCGTCTCAGGCGGGCCTTCGCCCACTGCACCACAGTGGTCGTCAGAGGTTGACGCGTTGGTGGCAATCAAAGCGAAGGAATATATTGTTATGTATTTATATATTTTTGTTATGTATTTAAATTGATTGTATGTATTTATATGATTGCCACCGCCACCGCAACTGTGCCAATTTGACCACGCCCTTAATTACAGTCGAAAAATCCTCATCAAAAAAGTGATCTGGTTCATTAACCTCATTAACCAATTAAAAAAACCGAAGCCATCTTCAAAGGTAACATTACTTGGAAACTTACAAAGGAAGTCCTTCCTAAGTATTAATTCTAATTGCGTGGCAGGCGCAGGCACTCAACTAATTTTACACCTGACTACCCCCTTTAAGGCAAAGGGTGAAGATAAAGTGAATTTTTAATCGCGTCTTCCACAGATTCGCGGTTTGTTGAATAGTTGGGTGGTAATTTTTAAAGTGGCTATAATACATTACCTTTTTCATAGGAGATAATGTTTATAGCTCTTAGAAACAAATCCCGTGTGTTTTGTCTGTTTTTTTTAATGGCAACGTTTGCAAATAAATTTATTTCTTATTTAAGGACGTGCGTTTGTATGTATGTCCGATTTAAATGTATTTGCAATCGATTAATAATAATAATGGACGGAAGTTCTGTGGACGCCTATGATTTGATTTTTTTATGAGAAGTGGCAGGTGTTTCATCCTACGTATCCCAGCAATCATTCCATAAGCATAATACTCCTGCAATAGCCCAGTTTATCGACCAATATTTCCAATAGTTTTATTAGTCGCCATCCAGAAAATAACTTTTATAAATTATATTATACAAAAAGGCCTCTTAGTTGACCTACTGCATTTTGCAGCTTCGGCTTCAATTATGCCTGTAAAATCACCAGGAATAAGCCTGATATTTTAGTTAAATATAGAGAAGGAGCACTACACTGTTTCCGATCATCTAGATCGGAAACACTTCGGGTGTTTTTAAACATGCCAAAAAGTATTTGTAACTTGTTTAAATTTGGTAGGATAGTATTTTATAAGTAGCTACGTATTTCACATCTGTTTTTGTATCTTTGAATTAAAATTATCGTGGTTTGGTATCATTTTAGAATATTATTACGACTATACCACGTTCTTTACTATTCTCCTGCTGACGTTTCGTTGACCGTTTAGAGGTCCTTCCTCATGAGCACCGTCTGCGACCACGCTCGACGGTCGTGCGACGGGAACTTGCCCATAAAACCCCACTGGGCGAAGGCCTCTTCCAATTTTTAAATATGTTTCCATCTTTGGTGGTGTTTCTCGAATAGATCAAAGTCGGCACAATTTTGAGAGCTTCCCCATATTTCAACCCTGAAAGTTTGAGAAATACTCATGAGACTGTAGCATTAAAATCACTAAGTTGTTTTGGCACTAGTCCGCAGCAGACAATCCAAATCCAAAGAACCCAAAAGTACAATATTTTAACCACCGTATGGTACCAACCCAAAGTTCGTCTTTAGGTTGGTACACCAAAGTACATATCTCCAATTGAAAAGTACGTGCTTAAAAAAGCGCAAAGGAATACTTTACGAAGAAACAATAATAACAATAAGTGAATTTTTAATCGCGTCTTCCACAGATTCGCGGTTTGTTGAATAGTTGGGTGGTAATTTTTAAAGTGGCTATAATACATTACCTTTTTCATAGGAGATAATGTTTATAGCTCTTAGAAACAAATCCCGTGTGTTTTGTCTGTTTTTTTTAATGGCAACGTTTGCAAATAAATTTATTTCTTATTTAAGGACGTGCGTTTGTATGTATGTCCGATTTAAATGTATTTGCAATCGATTAATAATAATAATGGACGGAAGTTCTGTGGACGCCTATGATTTGATTTTTTTATGAGAAGTGGCAGGTGTTTCATCCTACGTATCCCAGCAATCATTCCATAAGCATAATACTCCTGCAATAGCCCAGTTTATCGACCAATATTTCCAATAGTTTTATTAGTCGCCATCCAGAAAATAACTTTTATAAATTATATTATACAAAAAGGCCTCTTAGTTGACCTACTGCATTTTGCAGCTTCGGCTTCAATTATGCCTGTAAAATCACCAGGAATAAGCCTGATATTTTAGTTAAATATAGAGAAGGAGCACTACACTGTTTCCGATCATCTAGATCGGAAACACTTCGGGTGTTTTTAAACATGCCAAAAAGTATTTGTAACTTGTTTAAATTTGGTAGGATAGTATTTTATAAGTAGCTACGTATTTCACATCTGTTTTTGTATCTTTGAATTAAAATTATCGTGGTTTGGTATCATTTTAGAATATTATTACGACTATACCACGTTCTTTACTATTCTCCTGCTGACGTTTCGTTGACCGTTTAGAGGTCCTTCCTCATGAGCACCGTCTGCGACCACGCTCGACGGTCGTGCGACGGGAACTTGCCCATAAAACCCCACTGGGCGAAGGCCTCTTCCAATTTTTAAATATGTTTCCATCTTTGGTGGTGTTTCTCGAATAGATCAAAGTCGGCACAATTTTGAGAGCTTCCCCATATTTCAACCCTGAAAGTTTGAGAAATACTCATGAGACTGTAGCATTAAAATCACTAAGTTGTTTTGGCACTAGTCCGCAGCAGACAATCCAAATCCAAAGAACCCAAAAGTACAATATTTTAACCACCGTATGGTACCAACCCAAAGTTCGTCTTTAGGTTGGTACACCAAAGTACATATCTCCAATTGAAAAGTACGTGCTTAAAAAAGCGCAAAGGAATACTTTACGAAGAAACAATAATAGGATTCTAATAATCGAAGGCATGTGGAATTTATTAGTGTTCCAATAAGCGGCGATGAGCGATACGCTTTTTTTACAGAGCAACATGAAAGTTGAACGAACTACATATTACAAAGCAAACACTATTTTAATAACATAACAAAGTGATGGGCGTGGGAGGAATAACTGATAGTAATGTACCTATCAGTGTAACGTCATTCGTTTTCGCCATTTGCAAAACACGACGGGTTCTGTCGACACAGTTCAAAGTATACAGTACGAGATCTGCCGGAACAGCAATTTTAGGAAGTAAATTTTGAAAACAAAAACGCTTTCAACTGCCTTCCCCATGGTGGATATCCTCAGATACATACTCAGTGAGGAGATCTTTGAGGATACCAAGCAGTAGCTGACTACTACTTGGTATCTTGGTATCTCTGAAGGCACGTCCAAACATTATATTTGATACATGCTCGCGTTTTGCAAGCATTCCACGTGACAGGTTGCAAGCCAATCGCCGCTTATTGGAACACTAACTGTTGGCACATGCCTTATTTTTTTTGGTTTCATGCCGGTTTCCTCACGATGTTTGTCTTCACCGTTTTGAGCACGTGTTTTCGTTATTTTTGTGTGATGATAATCTTACAAATCTAAGAACATTTCTTTAAAGTCATACACTTAAACAGAATAAATACAAGTTTATAGCATCGTGGGTAAAAAATCAAGAACTGCAAAACCAAATGAGACAACATGAGACAAATCTCTACGAGTGATCTTGTCACAAAGGTAGACAAGAATTTGGTCTTGGAGGTTGAAATAATGCTTATAAAATAAAATTTGAGAGCTAGTGATATTAACCATAAAACTTACGGTACATCTATTTTTGTAATATTTGTGAACAAAGTAGTAAAAGTAGATAAATAATGATGAGCCATAGCTTAGTTAGAGCTTAGTTTACTCTAAAAAAAATTCAAACTGTCACATATTAATTCTAAACTTAAAACATTGAAAGTTCCATATTTTTAATTGAATTGAATTGAATCTATCTCACCTAACTTTTAAGTTTTGTCTAAAGATACCTACGACTCAAAAATGAAGTTTCATTTCCACTGTGGCGAGGGTGTGGCATACCACAGAGACCGCGGATGTATTAGGCAAGACTAGGCAAGCCTCGATGTAGCGATTGCATTTATCACCTAGTTATTGTGTTGTGGCCATGGGTTGAGAAATTTAGAAGTTTAAGATTGGTTTAAATAAGTTTTAATCATACAAACGTAATATTCTTATTGTACACGGAAATATTTAAACGTTAGATAAAGCATGCACAAAGGTAAGATTTACCCTAAAAAGTTTTCTTCCAGCAATCCTTTGAGGAAGTCCTTTGAGGGAATATTTTGATATGATTTACTTTCAGCCTTGTTTTGGGCAAAAGCTTCAGCTGTCTGGTAAGTAATCAAGACTAATTCAGATTTTAATAATTGTCATAAAATGAATTGGGCCGAAGATTATTGATTTTAATAATAAAAAAATAAAATCAATCTTATCTTCAATAAGTCCATCGGGCTTGCAACCTGTCACGGGAATTCTAAATACTTGCAAAACACTTACGTGTGCCAAATGTAATGTTTGGGCTTGCCTCTGACTATCTCCGACTTGGTATACTCAAAGATATATGCACTCAGTAGGTAACTGAGGAACAAAGGACTGCCACCTGGATTAGTTTGTACAACCAAACGCAATGGTTTTTAAAAGTTTAAGCTATCAAAGGGTACCAGGGTTACCGTTAGCAGCAAATGTCATCACGATATTTGCGATACGGTACATCCTTATATACATACTCAGCGCACTACGGACAGTATTTTCGTTATATAAATATTATTCGTCAATTTCATCCAAACCAAATCACTATCAACAGACTCCAATCATATCGCGCGTTCCAGATAACTCGTCTTCTTCTTGCCGTTGTCCCACTGATATGATAACTGGTCGTAAAAAAAAACTCGCTCTAAAAGGAAAATCCAGGTTTTTTAAATTTCATAGTCACCTTACACTCTGACGAACGTGAACTTACTTGTCTTCTTCTTGTCCCAATGATATGATAATTGTTCGAAAAAAAAAATTAAAAAAAAACTCGCTCTAAAAAGAAAATCCAGGTTTTTTAAATTTCATTATCACCTTACGCTATGAAGAACGTGAACTTCTCGTCTTCTTCTTATCCCACTGATATGATAACTGGTCGTAAAATAAAATAACAAAAATACCTCCCTCTAAAAGGAAAATCCAGGTTTTTAAAATTTCATTGTCACCTTACGCTATGACGAACGTGAACTTACGTTGGTAAGTTCAGAACTAATGCCCTGTTTATTATAACAAGTGACGTTGCAATATTATGTCTGAGTTTAATTTTATAGTTGATTTGAGGGCGCGGTGGATATGCTAGCAGTTTTATATGAAAACGTGCTAAAGTAAAAATAAGGATAGAAAAAATAATGATAGAAAATTGTTTTCTTTGTTCCCCATACACAAAAGTTGTAAATAGTATAAGACATACAAAACACAGATACTTTCAAAGGTTTTATAAAAAACAAACGTAACGTTTTAATGAAGATCTAACGTTACGACGAAGCGTGGACGCGGATGACCGCCCTCCACTTGGTTGACGACGGTCGAAAAAGACCTTAAAGAAGCCCAACTCGACGCCGACAACGCACGTTATCGTGCGCAATGGAGAAAAAGGATAAGGAAGGCAGACCCCAAGTAAATGGGATAAACGGTCGAGAGATATATAAACGTTTTAAATAATTTGAAACTTAATTAAATAGACTACGTCTGCATCGATTTGAAGACGCTTCAGTAGTAATAAAATTATACAAAGAGAGGTTGCAGCCGGGTGGTACAGAGACGGCTGCATCTTCTTAGAATGCGCTTGCAAATCAAGCAAAACTAGTTTCTAAGGCAGAGGGGCGAGGTGCAATCATAACGAGATATCATATATGACGGAGCAGAGGCTCCAAGGTGGTCTTTAAAAAGTGTGACGTCAGCAATGCTAACGTCACTATCATCACCAGCATGCTGGTCGCTCATAGTTAATGACGAAAGGAAACTCCAGGAGATGTTCTTCTTGTTTATTCTTGGTTGTACAGAGACTTTCGAGGTCTGTACGGTCCGGCGGCTCGAGCGAGAATGAATCGTACTCGGTCCGTCGCCCGTATATATGCAAAAACAAAGACTCGAGCAAGCAACTTGTGCGAACACGCTAAAACTACACTGTAATTTGACAATCCAAGTGATATTTCCTTAAGTAACTCGTGGTTTTGCGCCGATGACTCATTGTAGAAGCAGAATAACGCCTTTGCGCCGATATATACAAAACAAAAAACATACCGACAAACTCTTATTTATGTAACACAAGCTTCTGCCCACGGATTCGCCCGCGTGGTATCCGGATAAAAAGTAGCCTATGTGTTATTCTGATGTATAAGCTATATGTAAAGTTTCATCCATTCAGAAATAAATTCAGTAGTTTTTGCGTGAAAGAGTAACAAACATCCATCCTCACAAACTTTCACTTTTATAATAGTAGTAGGATGTATATAGTCAAACACTTATGCGCAACGCTGTACTATTTGTGCTGTTAAGTTGGAAATTCTGATAATAGCTGATAAATTTGAAGACATTTTCACATACATGGCACGGAATGTTTCCACCACACTGATAATACTATCTATGAGCAGCACTAAGCTGAGTTGGGACTTGCCCACACAGCACAGATGGGACTTATGTGCACAAAACATCTTCCACTTTGTCTCTGTGTTTTTTTTTAATCTTATCTTTTCACAGTGTTTATTTTATTATTATTTTTTGTATCTTTTTTGTCCTTTCTATGCTTTGTTGTTGTAAAATAAACGACTTTCTATTCTAATCTACTGATTGTTTCACCATTGGTCACGAGGCCCTTTTCAAGACGAACAGAAAACCAGTGGTTTAATGAATGAAAAACCATAAAAGTTAACTAAAAAAAAATCTGGCCTACTGAAGGTTGGATGCTGTTGAAGTACTGTAAAAAAAAATAATGAATTGGATTTCCGTACAGTCAAAACTTCACCGTTCCGAAAACAATGCAAAAAAAAAACCGGCATGCTCTTTACCAAAAATTTGAAGGCAAGTACCATCAGTTAGTGTTCCAATTTACATATACATTTTCCAAATGGCAAAATCCATTGGTGCACGTCCGGGTGCGAACCCATGACCTCCAGATTGGAAGTCAGCGTACAACCCACTAGGCCAATACGACTCAGTTACCGCATTCTTGGTTTTATTGCTTCAGACATTTTCAATCAAGTCATGGCACCCATTTGAGTGGATTCGATCAAGACACTCGTGTTACATCGCCACTAAAGGCTCCCCACACTATCCTGCCACGTTAGGCCTCCGGAAGCACTCGTAAAACTTTACGAACCGACGCCCTCTTTGGATATCGTGACAATCATCTTGAAGTGTAGAGTAGTTTCGGTCTAGAGCAAAACAATATTTTGATATGGCATAATAACGCAATTTTAGAAGCAAGAACAGTGATCATGTAGCTTAGACTCAGTTTAGTCTGCTTTCACTGTAATTGTTTAAATGTCAAACAAGAAACGCAAAATTCCAATGAATATAACACTGTTCTTGGTTATTCACAAAACCAAAGTTTGTCAAAAAATATTTTTCCTAATACTAAGTATAAAAATGCGAAAGTTTGTGAGGAAGGCTGTTTGTTACTCTTTCACGCATAAATTACTGAACGGATTTTGATGAAACTTTACATTAATAAAACTTATACATCAGAATAACACATGGGCTACTTTTAAGCAGGCGAAGCCGTGAGCAGCAGCTAGTTAATATTAGCTATTATAAAAATAATTATATGCCTCAATATAAAATTTCACTTGTCTCATTTTCATAGCTAACGTCACCAATTAAATTATAAAATTTTGCAAATCTCATTAAAGAACGAATTTTTTTATTTGGATTAATTTTATGTGTCCACAAATGTAATATGGGTTATTTTCATAGGCTTTGAGTGAAATAACTAAAAATACTGCAGGTTAGTTTCATCAAAATTAATTTCTACTAGTCCTAGTTAGAGTAGATTTTTTTCTCCAAATAATTCACCTACATCCAATCTGTTATTAATAGTCAGTCTCTGAACAAGAAACTACTCTGCAAAGTACTAAGTTTTCAATAAACGCCTTCGACTCCTGATTGCGCTCTGCATGTCTTCGTTACGTGTGACAGACAGACGTTTCTATTTTATATGAGAAGTTGTGAGCGCTTGTCGATTTGGAAACGGTTTTTAGTATCTAGTAAGTTACTTTGATATATTTTAATGCAAGTCTTGCTATCAATACTGTTAATGGTAAAGTTTTGATGAGAATGCAGTATTATGGTGAGAGCGAGTTGATATTATGATGAAGGAAGAATATGGGTGACGGAACATCTAGGTGGATTATAGTACTCTCGAATGCAGTATACTTACGCAAGGACGTGTTCGTGACATATTTTTATGAAAAAAGCCAGTTTGATACATAGATAGATAAACTCTTTATTGCATACCAAAGCGAATTACAAAAACACAGGAATTAAAAAATATAAAAGGTACAGTGGGCGGTATAATCGCTATAAGCGATCTCGTGCAGACAACCTGGATGGACAGGATAAAATGGAAAAATGGCAAATTTTGGTCAGCTTGCTGTTTCCATATCTATTCATCATCATCATCTGTCCACATCAAACGCCCAACAAACACATACATAATCTTGCCCCAACACTAGGATGTCCTGTGTCATGGGTATCATGGACTACGAGTACCGTGGTACCACAATACCCAGACCTGGAACGGATATACAGAACATATAAACCTTTGTCCCGCTGCGGGGATCGAACCCACAACTCTTGAATCGCAGCCGGCTTCTAGTCAAACTAAATTTAATGTTAATTTTGCACTTTCTTATTAGATTTTAAAAAGATTTGGCATTTCATCAAAAGGTTATGAATATTCCAGTTAATGAGGCACAAACTTTAAATCCTTTTAGCTCCCAGTAGCCAACAACTCGTGAAAGGGTAAGATTAATTACTGGTATTTTTGTTTCGATGATGGAGTGTTTTGGTAATTTTTAGCGGAACTCGAATGTCGGCGGTAAATAAATATTTTGAGTCAAAAGACCGACTGTGTTTAATTATCCAAGTATATGCTAAAAAAATAGGAAAAGTATGTGTAACAATTTAAATTGTGGGTTAATAAATAAAAAAACAAATAACCAAGGATACCCATTTCTATAAACGAGTTCACCTTGTTCGATTGGCACCACACTAAAGCTGAATGAAGGATCATGAAAAAAATAACCAAGCAGAGTTTGTTACCTGATTCTTCTAGGCTTGGAGGCTAGGCTTGGCTTGGAGGAATCGGCGTAAATTCACTTTAAAATTTTAAATTCACCTAGTTTTTAAGTTGACGTTTCTATATGAACCTTGTGATTTCAATGAATAAAAACCTATTGACTTTGACTTTGACATTATGGGTACCTATTGTTTTTTTTTCGAATGTTCATGTGACCGAACTAACTACGCACCTACCTTTGTATATATATATTTGACTTGGCCTCACCTAACTTATTTTGATTGATTTGATATTTCTATTTAAGTTATAATACCTACACAAAATCTATTGCTGTCTGACTGACCTATATATGTAGGTAAACAAGTACCTATAGGTTATTTGACATTTCATTTGCTAATTAATTATTCCATAGTTAACTAGATTGCGATTGAATTTGATTATGTTTTTGTAAGTGTATTTTATGATTTCTTCAACCTTATGACAAATTATTACTCTAATTAAATTATAAATAAAACTAAAATTTATATATTAAAATTATTTATTCATATAACTATGTACAAGTAGGTATATACAAAAAATACAGATGAAGCTAGCTATCTAAAGACCGTTACGAAGACTTAAAGACTTCATATAAAACTTAAACACAGATAATTAGCAACCTACACAAAGGAGCTCAAAGTTGCAGCGCCCTAACGGGGTTGGATCTTCCTACTTTCTATGTATTAATTTAACTATAATTACATATAATTAATTTTAATTATAATAAATGCTGGACATTTTTCACACAGCATCATCGAGCCCCAAACTAAGCAGAGCTTGTATTATGGGAACTACATGACTGATATATTACTTATACTTTTTTTTATAAAAACATACATATTGTACATAGAAAACACCCACCTGAATATGAATAAAAGGTTACCGATGAAGTTACAGGCACATGAGATCTTTTATCTTGATATCTCAGAGGCAACACGTGAGTTATACATTTAGTATTACAAGCGTCTATAGGCAACGGTAACCACTTACTAACAGGTGTAGCTGTGAGGGTCTCTGCATTGCATGTTTTCCTCTTTGGTAGTATAGAAAAAAACTATATACTTCTTTAAAGTCAAGAACGGGAGCGAAGAGGTTAAACTTAGTTTCCGTCTCACTCGCGTGCTGTGGACGGTGCTCATGAGGAAGGACCTTCAAATGGTAAAAAAGGCAGTATTTAATATTCTCTATATTACATTTTGTGGTATCGTAACAATACCCTTATGTCAAATGACGATTTAGACCATCACTGTCTATGGTCAAATGATGGTTTCGTATTGTCTATGATTTACTATATTACTTTAATGTCAGCAATTAGCCATAATGGTGGATAATTGGAACGGTGTAGCGCCTCGAGGTACAAGACTATTGTTTCTTGGAAACTGTATCCTAGAGCTTAAAATATATCAAACATCGTTTAAAATGTCAAGTGTAATTATTAGTTTTTCTTTTATATTTTCGTCAAACAATCTCGTTATTTGAGATGAGACTTTAATAATTAATGTATTGCCTTTTAGAAGCCGGTCTCTAGTGTCTGAGAATCGAAAAATTTAAAGACATTCTATTCCCCAATCTTTTCCTATAAACACTCAACTGCCAGCTAACGTCTCAATCGTAAAAAGGTTCCTTCCATTGGCATGAGAACAAATACATAATTCTCCCATTTATTACCGTTTTCATCCAACGCTAATAAACTGCGATTCAAGATTTATATTAAAATTCAAAGGGAATGAAGATTTTCATAGGATACATTAAAATCTGTTTCCACCGCTTCGTTTTTCGGCAGTGTTGTAAGTTGCAAGTGGATAGCGGATTCAGGCGTATTCCAGAAATAATTTCAAACGTTACCTAGACTGGAGAATAGACTTTGTCAATTTTCAATGGAAATCTCTCAAAAATGTAGATATCAATTATTGTTAGTTTTCTAAGCACTTTGGTCTAGAATTACTTTGGTTCGGGACTATGTGAATCATGTTGGCCACAATTAACAATGAGAACACTTTTATTAAATGCAAAAATAAACATAATTATTTTAAAATGATATATTAGTGACAATATTTTTTTAACTAACGACTAGTAGCGAGTCAAAATTATTTGACATAACATCTTTTTTGTATGTTCGTGCAGTTAGGGCTCCTATATGAGTTATCCCGAGACCAGGACAGTGGTTGAATGTAGATGATGACTTCAGAAAGTCATAGTAACTTTTAGTTTCAAACCCTCTCTTTTTTTTTAAAAGTCACTTTTGCTTGATTTGGTCATAAATAAACTGCATAATCCAGAAGAACCACACTGTCAAAATTGTTATAATAAAAGAAAAAACACGCTCACGACTGTATTTCCCCCGATTTACATTTTATATAGATATAAAATACTTTAGTTTCACACCAAATAATATTTCAGCTAGATAGTGCTACAAGCTACAATGAGCGATCTTATCTCTAATTAGCCATTTTTTATTAATTAGCATCGTTACTTATATGTAGTGAGTGTGATATATACTCGTATAATACTCAGAAAAGACGTGTGAGGATACCAAATAAGGGGTAACCAGCATACACTTTTAAGTTGTCCCATGCGACAGGTCCGTCGGGACAGCAATAACAAGTCCATAAACCGCTTTTACTGCCTTTGTTCGCGCAAATGTATGTTGGTTTTGACTTTTTAAACAATGACCGTATTTTTGTATGGGAACAGAGATAATTCTTAAGATTCTTCTCAATGGACACTGGAGGAAATGGGTTTTTTAAAGTCGTAAAACATTAAGCGAGTCCCAATATTCTGACCAGTGTAACGTCATATCCGGCAAGGTAATATTGTTTGTTAATAGCTCTGATTTGACTCATTTCGTACCCCGATACTTGAGTCAAATCAGAGCTATGCAGCGTATCAAGTATTGGTGGGGATAGATATATAAAATGCCGGTGTCGGATCGGAACGAGTCAGTTGTGTACTTATTCTGTTAGTGGCAACTTATGCCCAACTACAGTGTGACATTTAAATAAATATACATAGAGATACAAGTTGTTTAAATTCACAATAGTGCCGCAATCCCTTGTAGAGTAGGAATAAGTTCTACCGAGGTTCAGTTTCACCAGATATTGAGTATTTTGATATCATTTATTTACAATCTGATGGTCGAATGCTAACTACTTTCAAAACGCGGGCATTTACTAAATAAACTTGGACCTGCTTCTGAGTATCCCGTATTAAGTATTCTTAAGATCTACGCACTGAGTATATACCTATCAGAGAATGTCCATCAGTGGGATATATTTTTTAAAATAAACCTTCAAGAGAGAAAATATCATAAATTAGTGATTTACGCTCATTTTGCCGGCGCTGTGTTGTGTGTTCTGCTATAATTAATTCAATTATCTTGCGTTCGAAATTCGTACGATTACTTTTAATTTTGGTAATTATATGAAGTCTATGGCAAAACAAATAAAAAATGCCACGACGAACAGTATATTAGTTAGATTTCAGCTACTGAGTTCCTGTGATCGTTAAAATGCCACCTTGTTCTTCAAGATTTTAAAAGAATGTCCGTCGAAAATTTTCTCTTTAGCGGTTGTTGATTCTGCAGGCAGCAGGTCTAGTTTTTTTAACATACGAAAAAATACAGCTAAATCAAAAATAGTATCCACAGAAAATCGTCCCTTGTCCTACGCTATTCTCACGCGTATTTGAATTGGGTTGCATTAAATTTCAACAAGCATAATTTATTGTTTGACGTGTAGAGTTGTGTAGTGGGTCATCCAATTTAGGTCAACTGTTTTCGTCGGTTCTCCAGGTAATGCAACGTATCATGTCACTCATGAAAACTTCAAATTATCCTATTAGACCCCAAATTGCTAAATGAGATAGAGCTATATGATTTTAGAATTGACTTCACGTTCTGTTTTACGTTTAAAACAAATTGATCAACCATATTACGATAAAAAGTTTTCGTTTTGGATGTTTTTTTTCTAAAATCATCTGGATTTCGGATGTTGATGGGGCTGCCTCGCTTATGCAGTGCATCCGCCATGTTTGCGGAGGCGCGGATCGATGGGTTTCATGCCATCGTCCTCAAACGGACTCCCTGCTCTGCAGAGTGTGGAGCAGCACCAATACCATCCTGCAGGTAATAGCAGATAAGTATTACTCACCCATATTCAAATCTTTCATTCGGGTCCTGATTAATAGTTTCACAGAAAGCCTATTGAATCGGGACACGAATGATTGATGATGACATTATTGAATTGAATTGCATCGAATGAATGTATGTATTTTAAATAAGGAATTGTACTTACATTATGACATTATGTAACTTACTAACAAATTATGGATCAAGTTATCTGAATAAATAAATAAATTATTATTATTATACAAAGGGATAAACAATTTGGAATACCTATGCTGAATCACAAAAAAAAAAAAAAACACGCTCACGATTGTCTTCCCCATGGTGGACATCCTCGATACATACTCAGTGAGTAGATATTTTTGAGGATACCAAGTAGGGGGTAGTCAGAGGCACGTCCAAACATTACATTTGGTACATGCCCGCGTTTTGCAAGTAGTAAGCATTCCACGTGACAGGTTGCAAGCCATCACATCCTACACTTAATATAGTTTACACCTTATAACAAACAATATTGTACTTAACACAGGTATTTATAAAAATATAATATCTAAAATAGGAAGTTTTCGTAACACTAAAATTTAAACGAAAAATGTTAATTCCTGTTTTCAAATCCGACACCTCTATCAAATAATGCACGTTTGTAATTCTACTTAACTTGTGATTATCCAATCTTACATCCTCATGTCATCTCTTCATTCACACTCCATCCTACCATCCCAAATGACCATGTTCTTCCTCCTTCTATTATTTGCCTGTTCTTTAGCGAAGTCTGAACATTTTAATAAAACCTGTGATGGAATTCAAGCTAGTTTCAAACTCAAGGACGTTGTGGGGACTTGGCATGTGGTGGCCATAGTACCGGAAAAACTATTCCCGAACAGAGATATCAACTGTTATAAAGTGGAGTTTAGTGAAATTGATGAGGTGAGTTTAAATTCTACATGTGAGAGACTAAACCTAGCCATTTTTTTATAGAACAAGGTGGCATTAAAATGCCACCTTGTTCTTCAAGATTTTAAAAGAATGTCCGTCGAAAATTTTCTCTTTAGCGGTTGTTGATTCTGCAGGCAGCAGGTCTAGTTTTTTTAACATACGAAAAAATACAGCTAAATCAAAAATAGTATCCACAGAAAATCGTCCCTTGTCCTACGCTATTCTCACGCGTATTTGAATTGGGTTGCATTAAATTTCAACAAGCATAATTTATTGTTTGACGTGTAGAGTTGTGTAGTGGGTCATCCAATTTAGGTCAACTGTTTTCGTCGGTTCTCCAGGTAATGCAACGTATCATGTCACTCATGAAAACTTCAAATTATCCTATTAGACCCCAAATTGCTAAATGAGATAGAGCTATATGATTTTAGAATTGACTTCACGTTCTGTTTTACGTTTAAAACAAATTGATCAACCATATTACGATAAAAAGTTTTCGTTTTGGATGTTTTTTTTCTAAAATCATCTGGATTTCGGATGTTGATGGGGCTGCCTCGCTTATGCAGTGCATCCGCCATGTTTGCGGAGGCGCGGATCGATGGGTTTCATGCCATCGTCCTCAAACGGACTCCCTGCTCTGCAGAGTGTGGAGCAGCACCAATACCATCCTGCAGGTAATAGCAGATAAGTATTACTCACCCATATTCAAATCTTTCATTCGGGTCCTGATTAATAGTTTCACAGAAAGCCTATTGAATCGGGACACGAATGATTGATGATGACATTATTGAATTGAATTGCATCGAATGAATGTATGTATTTTAAATAAGGAATTGTACTTACATTATGACATTATGTAACTTACTAACAAATTATGGATCAAGTTATCTGAATAAATAAATAAATTATTATTATTATACAAAGGGATAAACAATTTGGAATACCTATGCTGAATCACAAAAAAAAAAAAAAACACGCTCACGATTGTCTTCCCCATGGTGGACATCCTCGATACATACTCAGTGAGTAGATATTTTTGAGGATACCAAGTAGGGGGTAGTCAGAGGCACGTCCAAACATTACATTTGGTACATGCCCGCGTTTTGCAAGTAGTAAGCATTCCACGTGACAGGTTGCAAGCCATCACATCCTACACTTAATATAGTTTACACCTTATAACAAACAATATTGTACTTAACACAGGTATTTATAAAAATATAATATCTAAAATAGGAAGTTTTCGTAACACTAAAATTTAAACGAAAAATGTTAATTCCTGTTTTCAAATCCGACACCTCTATCAAATAATGCACGTTTGTAATTCTACTTAACTTGTGATTATCCAATCTTACATCCTCATGTCATCTCTTCATTCACACTCCATCCTACCATCCCAAATGACCATGTTCTTCCTCCTTCTATTATTTGCCTGTTCTTTAGCGAAGTCTGAACATTTTAATAAAACCTGTGATGGAATTCAAGCTAGTTTCAAACTCAAGGACGTTGTGGGGACTTGGCATGTGGTGGCCATAGTACCGGAAAAACTATTCCCGAACAGAGATATCAACTGTTATAAAGTGGAGTTTAGTGAAATTGATGAGGTGAGTTTAAATTCTACATGTGAGAGACTAAACCTAGCCATTTTTATTGGTGCTTTATTCGTTAGCTGTGTTATCGATTCTTTATGGATCACCCTCCAATGACTTTAAGTGATTGAGGTCACCTTAGTAGACGAATGGTGACCCAGAAAAGGACCTGGTGACTGAGGTGAAAAAACCAGGGGGTAAATGCGTTTCGAAGAACCAGCCTTACAGAGAATCCTTTCATTCACAGAGTTTTTTTGAAAAGGACGTGTCCTATTAAAAAAAACTCCGTGTAGGAAATGACATGTCATATACCTACATATCGTAATTGACAGGATGCTGTTTCATGTCAATGTTTTATTTTCACTGAGTAAAATACAGCCAGATAATAATATGGGTTACGAATGAACATTATTTGCCTGTTATGTTGGTAATATCGCAGAGTATGCGATATTACCAACATAACAGAAATAACAAGTTGAAGTGTCAATGACAGGTCAATAGCATGTGGAACTGACAATCATTGGAGGATAATTATTATTAAAAAATGGCCACCGTGAACTAGAAGACGTAGTTTAAGAAGGCTCCCAACCCGATAATCTAAAATCACCTCATAAAAATTGCGAAAAGTGTGATAATCACATCTTCGTATATCTGTTTTTCGTACAGATAGATAGAAAATTCTTTATTGCATCACAAAAAAATTGAGTAAGTATAGTTTTTTTTTACTTTTGTGTCTAATGGGTAAAATAAATTAATCTTCTTTCTTAACATCAAGTATTCATACAAAGCGGACTTATTACCTTTGTTGCCAACACCTAAAACAACAAACACATTATTTCCAGGGCGGTCTCCGATGGCTAATCAATAAAACGAAGCCTGAACCTAAAGAAAAAACTAACAAGGGCTTACAAAGCGCCACATTCCGACGCAAACGCACACCAAGAGAGACACCCTCACGAGGGATGATAGTCAGGCTACGTTACCACACGGAACAGGCATTTGATGTTTGGTCCAAGTCGGTGGAAGGTGTGAATGGATGTTTTACTCAGGTGCTGTCTCTGGACGTCGGGGTAAATGATACACGTGAGTTACACAGTTTGGAGTTACGATGCAAAACAAACACGCTCCACGTGACAGGTTACAAGCCCATTGCCGCTTAAAGGAACACTAAAAGTTGGCACATGCCTTCGAATTTTTGGTTCTAGGGCATGCCGGTTTTTACCTCACGATGTTTTCCTTCACCGTTTTGAGCACGTGTTAATGTGCACATAATTTTTTCGAGTGGACTACTAGCTTCGCCCTCGTGGTACCCAGATAAAAAGTAGCATATGTGTTATTCTGATGTATTAGCTATATTACTGTAAGGTTTCATCAAAATCCGTTAAGTAGTCTTTGCGTGAAAGAGTAACAAAAATCTATCCTCACAAACTTTCGCGTTTATAACAGTAGTAGGAAGTCAGCCGTGACAGATGAATAAAATTATTTGCAATGAAGTGCTGGATAAACAAATAAACAAACATCCCACATAATTATTCTTACCTCTGGGATCTGGGATCCCCTGTGTCGTAAACTACGTACCGTAGTACTACAACACCCAGATCCGAAGCAAATATCTGAAGAACATACAAACATTTTTCCAGCGGGAATTAAACCAGCGCCACTTGTCTTGTCTGAAGATGCCTTAAGTTTATAGTTAAACTGGTTTACATTTTGCAAAGTCATTATCATCTGAATTTTAATGATAGGCCCCTTAAATGTGTTGAAGAACGATCTAGTTGTTTCAATTATGTTAAGGGCCGAATCGCGCGTATTATTATCATCCGGTCCAAATGGGTCTTAGGTTCATAACATTTTCTGAGAGCGATTTCCGTCCTCTGCAGACATGAATAGCTAGATAAAACTGTGCCAAAAGTTTCCGACTTCAGTACTGGAAATGCTAGTGACTTTAAAACACTGACTTTAAAACACTAGTTATTTTGAAAACGTTGGTGTTTTTCCACTTTTTATCGTTTTGTCTTTTAATCTTTTATTTCGTCTGTATTTTTATCTAGTCGGTACTTTATTCGTACTTGTTGAATTAAAAAAAAATACTTTCTATCTATCTATCATTAATTTGAAGACCTCTGTGGCGCAGTGGGCGAAGGCCCGCTTGAGACGCAGAAGGTTGCGGGATCGATTCCAGCCACGGAACTAATGTTTGTTTCTGCAAATATTTGTCTCGGGATCTGGGTGTTTTCTATGTATAATATGTATGAATTTACAAAAAAATAAGTAGTATATATAAGTAGTATATCAGTCATATAGTTTTCATCACACAAGCTTTGCTATTATTTATTTATTTACCATCAATTGCATTACCTTCTTAACTAAAAATAATAATAAAACCTAACAAACATATTTAACACATACGAATCGATTGCTGAAACTGACATTACGATCCGATAAGCCGTTTTGGAGATAAATCATAAAAGAGGAATCAGCAACCTCTTATGGCAATTTTATATATATAGGCTCTGTTGGCAAAAAGTTTACAATTGGGAGTACACAGTCAAGTGGCCACTTTACCAATACTTTAATAAACTACTAAATCGCTTTACTTTTTTGCAGAAAAAGCCAGAAACCACGATGCGATGATGCAGCTGCATATGATGCAGACAGAAGATGGACCTTATTTGCTACAGATGCTGTGGGGAAGACTGATTTCCGCAGTGATCTATCGTCAGAAACAAGTAAGTATTATTATAATTTAGCCATTTTTGTTGAACTGCTAGGCAAAGATAAATAGATAGATACAATCTTTATTTTTATTTTTTGTATCTGAGCCTGTCCACCATGGGGAAGACAGTCGTGAGCGTGTTTGCTTTGTTTGTTTGTTTTAAAACCTTTATTGCACACCAAAGCAAAATACAAAAATACAGAAATTAAAAAAGATATATAAAAGGTACAATGGGCGGTCTTATCGCTTAAAGCGATCTCTTCACAAAGGCCTTCCGACACTCCTTCCACTCCTTGAGATTTAACGCTGTCACAGGCCACGATCCCTGATGGGCGTCGAGCCCGTCCCGCCATTTTATCCTTGGCTTTCCACATCGCCGCCTTGCATAGGGTAGGATCGAATTTGTGGTAGTTTTTGCCCACAAGTCGCTCTAATTTCACATAAACGCAATCCTAACTGGACTGGCAAAGTCCACCGTTGGACGTGGTCGCAGGCAGTTCTCATGATGCAGTGCTTTTAAATTAGCTACGAAACGTCAGATCGAAGAAAAACAGTGGCGATAAGTGGCGTTTTTGTAAAGAACTAAAGTGAAACAAAACTGAATTGTTGACGACCTCTGTGGCGCAGTGGGCGAAGGCCCGCCTGAGACGCAGAAGGTTGCGGGTTCGATTCCCGCTGCGGGACAAATGTTTGTACGATTAACCAATGTTTGTCTCGGGTCTGGCTGTTTTCTATGTATAATATGTTTGTATTTACAAAAAAAAGTATATAAATAGTATATCAATCATGTAATTCCCATAATACAAGTTCTGCTTAGTTTGGAGCTAGATGATCCTGTGTGAAAAAAGTCTAGCATTTAAAAAAAATAATGTTATTTCATACCATGACGTCGCATTGACGCTCAATATAGTCCCAGCTGTCAATAGTTTATGGTAATAGATTATGATGTTTAAAGGTACTACTAAAGTATCAAACAATCATACAGTCCGCCTGTTGGGTAAGCGGTTACCGTAACCTGTGCACGATACTTCAGGCTTGTGACACCAGAAGTATCCGACCCTGAGACCTAACCTGCGGGGAGAAAATTCTCGTTTAATTCAATTTCACCGGTACTCATACCCTTTCAACCGGAATAGAAATAATCACAATAATTAATAAAGACAAACAGTAGTTACAAAAAAAGGTCCCAACTCAGCATAATACTGGTTGCAGCAACCAGCGCTGGTCTTCCGTTAGAACCGAGTGCGCACTTTAAACATTTATAGGAACGCAACAATGCGACCACAGTAATGCTTGCTTAGCATAGACAAGAACTCTTCCATAAATTTTCATTCTAACCACCATCTCCCGATAACCAGCGTTAAGTCTCAAAGAATCTTGAATAATATTTTTTTTATTTCAGGGAGTCACACAAGATCAGTTGAAGCCAGTTTTCAAGTTA
Source organism: Perizoma affinitatum (assembly GCA_961405105.1). Taxonomy (NCBI): domain Eukaryota; kingdom Metazoa; phylum Arthropoda; class Insecta; order Lepidoptera; family Geometridae; genus Perizoma; species Perizoma affinitatum. The sequence continues at coordinate 13,676,402 of OY560188.1, forward strand.
CTTGAGAAGCTACGAGGGCCACAGAGATTGCCGAAGATTTGCGACAACCCTATGCGAGATCTTCTATTTTTCAATGAAAAGTTAAAATAACATTTTCAATTTAGAAAAGAAGCCTGGTGATAGTTTTATTATTCTTGCTTTTGTCTAATAAAATAAAGGTTGCGCTTAATTTTAAAACGTTATTTGACTTACGTATAAAAATAATACTGAGTTATCAGTATTATTCTTATAATAAACGGGGTATTTACCATAATACATAGGGCACACCGGAACTGGCTACTTACATATTCAAAAAGTTATTATAATATTCGAAAATATAACTCTTTGGCTGTAGGAAACAGTTTATTTCATCTAGCTGCCAATTCTTTTTTTATATTGAGGCGTCATTTAAAAAAGTGCTTGTCGACATCACCATTGATTTGACTCGTGAAAAATGTAGTTTTAGGGTAATTTGACAGCTCAGCAGAGCCTCTTTCGGCTTCAAACTGCTTTTGGCAATAAAGAACAATACAAGACGACTATATAAAGCTGGTCTGCAGAATTTAAGCGCAGTTATGTCTATCTCAGTGACGAATTTCGTGACTGCAGTGAACAACAAAAAACGTCGATGCTGTGCGCCGTATCATCAAAACAGACATGTGACCTTCCAAGAGATTTGGGCATCCTTAGGCATAGACATGAGTCAGATAATATCGATCGTACATAAATATTTGGATATGGAAAAGCTGTGCTCGTGATAGATCCCACACAATTTGACTGACGCTCTAAAAAACGGACCGCGTAACTTGGTGCATGCTTACCAGATTCAGAAGGGGCATCAAATTTGACGTGGAAAATAGTAACAGGTGATGAAACTTGGAATTATAATCGAAAGTGGCTCGTGTGAAAAGTGATTGCTTCTTTTTTCAATAAAACTGGACCCGTGGCTTCTGTTGCTTTGGAGAATCGTCTTCAAGTGAATAGTGATTGGTAGACGACCATTTGAATACCGAAAGTTAACTCCGTTTAAATAAACGTAAAGGCTATATCATTTTGCACAATGACAATGCCAGCTCGCACAGGGCCAGACAGACCAACAGAAATCACCAGAAGAGGCTGTCGAAAAGTATTAAAAACATGTTTCCGAGGTCACTACAGAAGATTGGCATAAATGTTTTCAAAATTGATTTATTCGTATGAAAAATTTCATTAACGCTAACGCAGAATATTTTAAGAAACAATAATTTCATTTTGTCAATTTCGACAATCTTATTCATTACGGAAAATTTTAGTCGACCCCTTGTACAAGGTTGATAATCTAGCTAGGTCGTACAGTAGGTATATTATCTATCTCACAACACAAACTATCTAACTACATCCAGATCTAAAACAAGACCTTCAAAAATAAGTCCTGATCTCGTAAAAGCAACCTGAAGTTTCATTTTTAAACTGCTTCCTTCAACACATCCATTACAGCTATCCGGTTTAGAAGCAATATATTTCAGTTGCAGGAGCATTATTTGTGATCAGTTCGATGTCCGGTGGCTAACAAATCGTGTGGCCTCACGCCATCATACACGCTACCAAAGAAACGCTGCTAAAGCAAAACAAGCTACTTTTGGCCAAAGATAAGTGTACAAATGGGACATGATTAAAATAAGTCATATTCAGTAGGTCATATTAGTAATATTTCATACCGTGTTTTTTTTTATTTGCGAGATTTGTTAGCAGGCTGCCATTGTTAGCAGGCTGGCTTAAATTTTAATAATCATCATCATCAACAGTATGTAGACGTCCGCTGCTAGACATAGGCCTCTCCTAAAAAGTGTCATGGTAGATGAGATTCAGATTCAGATGACATCAGTCACTGTATAAGCTGTTCCTTCACTTTGACCGGAACTCTCAATCTCTTGTAACCAAGGAGGGGGTTGGTGTCTGCGACACAGTTTTATACTTCTGGGGACATCATCGTTTTTCAATAGTAACTGTATGCCATCGTTTCTGTTTCTCAATAAATATATTTTGGTTTTTTTAAGTCTTTCGGGAGTTGATCCGTCCTGTATACCTGGTCGTTGAGTTAGAATATCACAATCGGCTAGTTCTTGTACCATTCAGTTTAAAGAAAACATTCTTCACTCTAGTTTAGACATACCTAAGTTAACTTTAAGAATATAAAATAAATTTACAATATGTGGATATCTGGAGGAGATCGCTAGTAGTGATAAGACCCACTGTAATTCCGCGATTAGGTTGTTGTTTGCTCTGTTTCAATTTGTAAGCGACATTATTACGAGTATGCGGTGAACAACATTGTTATCTAACTATCTACCTACGTATTTATTTATCGCTAAAATAATAAAGTGAGATCTGCAGGCAATCTTAGGTTTAGGCTATCATTCCTTTAAAATGTACAAATAGCGCCCTTATCGCTAAAAGCTATATATTCCCGGCAACCTTAAGTTTAGCCTATCTGTCACCATACTTTTCTTTGGCATAAATGTTTATCGTTTGGTTTCGTGACGCTCCTTATTAACTATCTTCTTTATTGTTCAGTCGAATGATAATTCCACAATTTGGTCAAACTTATAACGATATTACAGGAAAATAGCTGTGTAATTTTGTATGATCGCATGCACATTTGCAAATAAACTATAGGAAAGGAATTTTAATTAACATTAGACTGTTTTAAGGGCTTACAAAGTTGTGCAAACTTTTTAAATGATTTATAGCTAAAAAAACATAAAACGCATTTCCTCATATTCATACTCAATACGCAAATTTGTAAGAATACAAATTAATAAGAAACATGATAAACCTATGAACCAGTAGATAAACCTACTTAAAAAAAAAGTTAAGTTAAAGTCATGCCTGAATTATCCATGCCCTGATTTTTTCCTGCATAGATTAACCTCACAATTTACCCAATCGGTTTAAAAATCCCCGTACCTTAAGGATTGGTACATGCCCCGTTTTCAGTAGGTACATACTCTCTGTGAGTCCATTAAGATTATGTAGATATGATAAAGTCTCCGTAAAAAATCACCAGTTTCTTTTTTATTTAAAAAATTGTTTTTAAATTTGACTAAAGTTCACTTAATTATACCCTTTTCAATGAGGGTTTAATAGTACCAAATTTAAAAATTAAAAGGTCTATCAATGCAACGGCACGATTTGTACCCTGTTATACAACAAACGTATTTTAGATACAACATAAATTTGTAGTTATAGACGGGTGGAAGGCATCAGGTGTTGTTCTGAAGTCCTGTGATTGATTCTGTAGACCATGTCCATCCAACTATATCAGGATAGGAAAACGTAAACGTATTCTATTATTTTTGTGCAAGGGTTGCTTATTTAAAACACTTTAGAGTTTGTTCGGACATTGGGCATTCAATATTATAAAACGTATTGTCCAACCGACGACCTCTGTAGCGCAGAGGGCGATGGCTCGCCTGAGCAGAAAGTGGTGGGTTCGATTCTCGCCGCGGGACTAATGTTTGTATGATCTGCAGATATTTGTCTCAGATCTGGGTGTTTTCTACGTATAATATGTATGTATTAACAAAAAAAAGTATATAATATATGTAGTATATCAGTCATGTAATTCCCATAATACAAGCTCTGCTTAGTTTGGTGCCTTATGATGCTGTGTGAAAGTTTCCAGCAATTATTTTAAATGTGTTGATATTTTTTTTTTACTTCGTTGGTTATTTTTGAAAAAATGACCTAACACTAAACACAGTGACCTAAATAGGATGAAGGATAGTGCTTATTAATTACCTGATGTTAGTGAAAGAATCAGTGTGGCGAACGGATTCATTACATCAATTTTACGTGAAATTCAAAATTTATCTACTGAAAAATATTTAGTATGTAAAAGCGTTTATATGTTATTCTAGCTAAACTTTGTGTTGTAGTTTCTATAATTAGAGCCAATGGCATCGATTCTCTTGTATTGGAGTACAAGAGAATCAACTTTAATTTTATCTATTGCTCGCTTTAACTAACAGCATCAAAACAAAAGAGTAACAACAATTTTAGTGCATTCAAACAAGTCAGTGTTAAGTTTTCCATACAAATTGAGTCGTAATTTCATAACGTATAAATAAATAAATAATGCTGGACATTTTTCACACAGCATCATCTAGCCCCAAACTAAGCAGAGCTTGTATTATGGGAACTACATGACTGATATACTACATAAATACTTTTTTTTTTTGTAAATACTTACATATTATACATAGAAAACACCCAGACCCGAGACAAACATTACAAACATTTGTCCCGCAGCGGGAATCGAACCCGCAAACTTCTGCGTCTCAAGCGGGCCTTCGCCCACTGCGCCACAGAGGTCTATTAACACGAAAACGAGCGACACATGAAAAAAAATATAGGTGTAAAATTCTTACCATCTCTTTCTCGCATGCACAATCAGTAAAAGAAAGCAACAGTTTAAATAAAGTTAAGTTGGTGTACTAGAGAATCGACGTCATTGTCCAGGGACCGACTGGCATACTATTTTATGAGTGTTAAAATGTCATACTTTACATGCTTCAATTCTAAAGTGGAGCAGAGTCAATGTATCTTCCGTGAATAGAACTGAAGCCTTTGAAACACCAGATAGATACCATTAAAATAACCCCAAAACTCCACACGTTCAATTTATCCTTTATAAACGAAAAATTTCAACCCTTTAAACTTCAAACCTTTCAAAATAGCTGGTTCCATACTCAACACAGGAAAGGCACATTTGAAGCCCCCTGTACGTAGACAGGCGTGACGCTGACGCGGCTGAATAGAGGGTGTTCCACTCGGCTTGTTTTATATCTATTTTTTATGCGAGGGACGGATTGATGGAATACCTTAGCGATGTCAATATGGAATTTGTGCACGTGAATGTTGGTTTGTTCTGATTTATTAAACAAATGAAGATTTCGTTCAGTTTCCAAATTAAAACGCTATATTTACTATAACCACTATAATCTACTTTATTGCAAAAACTTTCACTAGACGGCTTTCGTTTGCAATAGTCTTTAGAAAGATAGCTGTTTCATCTGTATTTTTGGACTTACATAGTTGTACGATTGACTATAACCAATAGTAACAAACATTCCATTAAAAAATACAAAAAAAATAATTACAACTTACTACTATTATAAACGCGAGAGTTTGTGAGTATGGATGTTTGTTACTCTTTCACGTAAAAACGACTGAACGGATTTTAATGAAACTTTACAGTTATGTAGCTTATACATCAGAATAACACATAGGCTACTCTTTAACCGGGTAACAAGCGGGCGACGCAGTGGGCAGAGCATAGTATTTTGATATACAAAATAAAAATTAACACTCAGTAGGTAATTCTAATTCTGGCTCGCTGTCCAGTGTGTTTTATCAGTAGACTTTAACACGATCTAGTGAGATTAACTCAATAAAATAGTTCTGATACCCCTAAGCCTCATCAACTACTTTTGACTGATCAAACTTAACTGACCGAATCTCGACTTTTAATAGCCGAAAATCTCATCTTTACCTTCAGCGCCGTGACGGAATTAAGTAAAGTGTTTTAGCAATAAAACGAGCATAAAGACCATTTTATAATAGGATCGTAAAACTGACTATTTCAGATGGATAAGGGTACTCATGGCCCCTGGAGGAGCTTTTTTCTAATTTAACGACTTTTCTGTATCGTTGCTCAAATAGAATGAATTTTAATTTTTCAGTACACCTGCTGTCTTGAAAGGGTAATTTTTGGGTGAAAGGGTAATTTACAGATAAAGGGATACGCATAATCTGATTACCTTTAAGAAATTAGTTTACAAGCGGATTAAGTAGTTGTAAATAACTAAATCAAAAACGAGACAAATGTTTGTTTTCTATGTATGTACTAGCTTCTGCTCACGGCTTCGCCCGAGTGGTATCCGGATAAAAAGGAGTATATGTATTATTCTGATGTATAAGCTATACTACTGTAAAGTTTCATCAAAATCCGTTCAGTAGTTTTTGCGTGAAAGAGTAACTAACATGCATCCTCAAAAACTTTCGAATTTATAATGGTATTTGGATAGGATTTGACAAAAAAGAAAATGAAAGTAGTATATCAGTCATGTAGTTCCCATAATACAAGCTCTGGTTAGTTTGGGGCTAGATTTTGTATGAAAATGTCCAGCATTATGTGTTTAGGTAAATTATACAGCCAACAGACAACGTATATAGTTCGAACCAACTAGGACCTCGATGGCGCGGCGGCCGTTTGGTCGGACGCAAGGCCGGATTCGATTCGTTTACAAATTATACATATATTTGTTCTGAGTGGTATGGTACTATAGTACTCGTAGTTCCTGATACCCATGATACAGAATCCTATTGTGGGATCGGAACTATGTCTCAGTAGAGTGTAATAAAAAGTCTGAATCCAAACAAATATTCCCCAATTAGACAAAACCGACTCAATTACCACTAACACGGTCAGATGGTCTCCTTCCGGAAATTTCCAGGCCATTTTTCACTAACCCGACCGCGTATCGACTGGCGACCGGGCGATTGAAAGTCGCTCGAGCGACTAATTAGTCGCCGACTGTGAAGGGCCCTTTGATTGCACTGATAATTGCTTTATGTAGTATTTGTATGTGAAGCCAAAGTCACAAAGCTTTTATTCAAATTACAATAGAAAACACCAGCTGAAAAACGTCAATATACATTTTGATATGATTTTACGATTCTTCGAGCGAGGAAAACCTAGAAGACTCAAGCAATAAACATCGCTTGTTTTTAACAGACGTTTTAATGTATGTTACTTGATATATTCGCCAAGTGTTAACAGATTTTGATAATTATTTTGTTGTTGTACAGAAAATGATGCCAAAGAGGTTCCATAAAAGTTTTATTTCTGAGAGATTGCTACTTTTCACGTAAAATTCAAAAAACATCATCATCTTATTGAATCATGACCAGCCGCTTGGCTTGAGGATATTTATAATTTTGACCAAATTGGAGATGTTCTGGAGAAAGGCCAAGTCAAAGTATAGATTAGAAGACAGCTGGCATTTGTTTTCTCACTCTCCTCCGATTCGCACTTTTGCTATATAATATGAAATCAAACACGAATTTTATGTTCAAATATCCGTTAATTGGGCTCTAGTTTTGACTGATTTGGGGATACCGATTATGAAAATGAAGACGGTAACTTATGAGGAAGGACCTCACGATCAACGAAACATCAGAAATAGTAAAGTACGTGAGTAAAGTATAGTAAAGTACAAACACGAACACGACTGTATTCCCCAGGATAGAGGACATCCATACTCAGTGCGTGGATCCTGTCAGAAAATCAGCGCTACACCTTTCCTAGGTTTGGTGCAGCATTATGCTGAGACAGGGACCTTTTGACCCCACACAACACATCTTTTTATTATTATCTTTTTTTTTTAATGTTTTAATGTAACTTTTCTGTGTGTGTTTTTATTTTGATCTGTATTTAGTCACGTGTTGCGTTTTGTTGTGGTAAATAAATGTGTTTTCTTTCTTTCTTTTCTAGAGATTTGTATATTTCAAGTAGAGGAGCAGAGGCACGTTTAGGAATTAGTTAGCATTCCACTTGACATAATACCAAATTACGTCAATTATGAGTAAATTTATTATCACGTAAAAACCAGAACTATTTTTTTTTCTGTCTTTAATTTCCTTTTTATCCCATTTCCCTTTGTCCCAGTATTTAATAGCATTAACGACATAAAAACGTTTCAGGAATAAAATAAATAGTTAAACCGGCACTTGGCATCTTTGTTCGAGTCGATCTGGAACAGTCCAATGAAGGGACCATTAAATTTAATGTACACTAACCTGATACTATAAAAACAGGTTAATCTCAATACACCGATAGCGCTTATTATCTTTAGGGAGGGGCAGGCCCCTGACCCCAAGTCAGATACTTGTCGATATCGATTAAATTTAAGTGTTATATAACTTTTGAAATATTGAATTCTTGATCAAATCACTGGAGCCGCATGCTCCACAGATTATCTTAACAGAACGCCAGTACATACCAAGACTGGTTCAGGATACCTTTGAGATTACTAAACACAGGATTTCCGTTGGATAAGATTGGATCTATCTGGATTCTGAATTCCTGTTGTGAGATTGTGCATGAATCGAAAACAGATGCTACCGTTAGTGTTGTGTGCCAGGGCAGAGATGTACTCGAATGTTACAGTGAAACTGATATAGTTGGCATAAGCGAGAGAAAAAAGGTAGATTCGTCTGCCACTAACAATAATTTATCTCGTGATCATGGACTACATGCAACTATGCCAAATTATCTAGAAACATTAAAAACACAAATCATGGTAAATATGGTATTGTTAAAGTATATAAACTACTACATGAAAAAAAAGAAAAACACGCTCACGACTGTCTTCCCCATGGTGGACATCCTCAGATACATACAGTGAGTAGATCTTTGAAGATACCAAGTAAGGTAGTCAGAGGCACGTCCAAACATTACATTTGGTACATTCCCGCGTTTTGCAAGTAGTAAGCATTCCACGTGACAGGTTGCAAGCCCACCGCCGCATGAAAAAAACAATGTGTTAAAATACGTAGCTCATTTACCTCAAAGAATAATGTAATACATAATACCATAGTTTCTGATCTCCCAAGGACAGAGCTATGATGTCAATTTTTTGTTATAGTTGAAACAGAAATAGTTATAATGGCAACCAAAAAAATCCCTAATTGTAATAAATTAATAATGTATTGTATTTTTATTAAAGTAGGTATACCAGTCATGTAGTTCCCATAATACAAGCTCAGCTTAGTTTGGAGCTAAAAGATGCTGTGTGAAAAATAGAATGCACAAGTGCGTTGCAATATAAAAGATAGAATAATAAAATGAATAAAAATACAATACATTTTTTGTATTTCAGGTATAGTCACTAGTTAATCCATTTTGGCATTAAACAAAACGAATGCTTTGATAGCAGATATTTCTGTTTTTTTATCGCTACTACATAAGAATTTTACCCCATCCCTAAACCGGAAATAAAAATCGTAAATGAAGCTATTCTGCCTCGAGGTCTCGGTGCGATTAATGCGTTGGGTACCGTTTACTGTCCTTTTATTTCAGGTGGAAATGTTATTTATTTATGGGTAGAAAGTAGTATGTTGGGGTCATTGACTTTAGTTTTAGTTCAATTTTATGTACTTTCACTGTGGCAAACCTATTCAGTTGTAGAAATTACATTTCACACAAGTTAAGTTTGAAAATAATATAGTGTTATATCGCCTATCGACTTTATTCATTAAACAGGCCTCTTACATACAAATTGTATGTATAACATGAATTTAAATCCACTATCATGGAACAACGATTAAAAGTAAAATATTGCAACTTTACAAAATGGCCGCAAACCTTTTTTGATGAGTATACTAGAATTTTTGTGAAACAAATTATTTATCTGAAAGAGTCTGTATCTTTCAGTGTGCATATATGTGTAACTAACTTCTGCCCACGGCTTCGCCTGGTACCCGGATAAAAAGCATCCTATGTGTTATTCTGATGTATAAGCTATATTACTGTAAAGTTTCATCAAATTCCGTTTAATAGTTTTTGCGTGAAAGAGTAACAAACATCCATACTCACAAAGTATGTCTAGCCAGTAAATGCTCCGCTGGTGAGTTCTCGTGTGTTCTTACCCTTAAAATGCGTAATAAATCTAATCATTAAAAGGTGTGTGGTCCTAAATTGCAGTAACCTGGTTTGCGGTCAGGTAATGGACCGGAAATAACCGACCGAGAGGTCCATATTAGGGCAAATTGTGTTTGGCAAATCTTTGTAAGTATTTTTGTGACCCTTTTCCAAGACAATAATTTTATAGGAAGTATTGACGACCTCGATAGCGCGGCGGGTAAGAAAGCTGTGATGCTAGAGGAGCGGGTTCGATTCCTGCTGCGGGACAAATGTTTGCATTTCTGCAGATGTATGTCTAGTTGTTGTGGTACCATGCTTCTCGTAGTTCCTGATACCCACGATACAGGGAATCCTGGTGTAGGATCGGGACTCTGTATGTAACTGTTTTATATACTTATATTTTTTCTAGCTGTTCTACAGCCGCCCGCGTCGCATCGCCTGCCCGCGTTATTACTTCTTTTTCTTGGCTTCTAAGGGTGGTAATGTAAAATAGCCTATATAACCTTCCTCAAGATTTTAGCTATACATAAATAATTTGTCAAATCCGTCTCGTAGTTCCAATGATAAGTGCGTAATAATGATAGTTCGTTCAATTAAAAAAAAGAACTCTTCAGCTTTATAATTAGTATAGATATATATTATATTTCTAAGGTTTTTATTTGCTGCTATCTAGGATATCATTTCTCGGTACACGTATAACGGTACAGGGCAAGATCTGGGCGAAATTATTCGAACCAAAAGGATTGGCGTTTGAGCTTTTGTCCAGCAGTGGGCTATTACAACCTATTTTGATGATGATGAAATACAAAGAGCCTAGACCGTTGCAAACATTATCAGCTCAATTTATCACTCCCCAAAATGCTGTCTGTATTGCCACGCTGAATGGCATTGCATTAACCCAGTTGGCTTTTAGGTCAAGACAACGATTACACACTCGAAAATCGGGATAAAATGTGCGATCTAAATAAACATATTTTGCAAGATTTTTCTGCGAATTCACCATAAATCCAAATGCATTATAATTTTCACATTTTAATTCATCAATATTTCAAAAGAATGATCACAAGAGAACGCACAACATCAAAAAAAAAACAACACAATGCTACCTTTCCACAGGAAATGAGTCTAAAAGGCATCAAAGATTTAAAAATATGAAAGTCCCATCTCATTAATACACTTTGACGGCTCTTTGGTACCTATCTGTACCTCTGGTACAGTCTGCGACAGAATTAGATAAAACAGTTTCGAATTTTAAAACTCAATTGTATCTAGAACATATTGTATTACTAGTTAGTATGTATTAGTCAAAAAGTTAGGCCACATATCAAATTTCACCTAGTTATCTTCCATCTAAAGAAAAGTAGCATTGATAAATTAAAAATGTTTAATTATCTTTGTCGCTGACAGTACCATTGGTACCTCTTGGGAGTAGCGACTGATCATTTCGTGACAAAGATTCCCTGAGGAAGTGAGGTTTATATTTTTTTTGTTTTTTTTTTTCGTGCATTCGTGTGGGTGCTATTGTTTATGCGATGCGGATCTTTTGAAGTAGCCGCCCTCAAAAGATCTATGGTGACAGTAATTATTCTAAATTCATGTGTTTTGAGCTGTAAATATTATTTATTATTTATTGTATTGTACTGAAATTGGCATTAACCTGAAAAATCACATAAGCTACTGGAACCAATAAAAAAGATAGAAACTCTTTATTTTGCATAACACCAATCTACAGTACAAAACACAGAAATATAAAACAAAAGAAACGCACAATGGGTGGTCTTATGGCGGAAGATTTCTTCCAGATAACCTTAAGATAGAGAGAACTATTTAAAAGAATTACGGTGTTATTGACGGAGAATAAACATAAAATACAAAGTAAACATTATTCTCTATAATACCTATACCCTAATATATTATATTAATACATTATAAATATAAACATATTACATACACAAAATCACATATTTGAACCTATATATCAGCAGATCTGAAATGTGCCCTACTTTAATAAAGTAGAACAGGACGACTACTTTAAAAACATTCTGATTATTTTTGGATAACTAAAATTCCAGGAAAATAAAGTGCCTTTTCTCTAAGAATATTCTTATAGGAATTATAGGAATAAGTCCACAATTCCCGCATCATTGTCACCCTATGCTCCATTGATCTCGCCGCCAAAGGAGCCGACAGCATCCGGCAGCGACTGATTCCGCCCGCACGCATCTTTAATGAACTAAAAACATTGTAAAGGAGCATACCTTCCTAACACTGATAAAGCATTATTGATGCTTTTAGGTCACCTAATTATGTAAAAAATACAGCAAATATAGAATTGATTTACTGAAAATTCTATATTGTATTCTTTATTTATATGAATTAATTTATTGCATTCCAAAGGCGAGTATTTCACTCTGGTAGATATGGTTGTTATGCACGTAAATTTCGAAAACATTCCGTTTGCGAATTATTCGTTTTTAACTCTTTTTTTTTTGCTTGACTCTACGATAAAATACAGTGGCGATTCCAATCACATTAATATGATATCTGTATGAACCGTTTTCTCAATACCGTACAGTAAGTACGATACTGGATTTGCGGACGACATATAAGCTATATCGTGAGTAGGATATACGATGTTGTAACGACTTTTCTACGGTTCCGAATTAGCCACTGTGCGAACCTTAAAAAATTAAAAAAACGTGACGTGTGGTTTCATACGCAGAACGATAGTCGTCGCGCCCCATGTCATTGAAATCATCGCTCGTATAAAACTAACGATATGTCGTTTGTCGTTCGTATGTTGCATTTAGGCACCGTAATTTGTGTGGAAGACTACAAAATGCGATTGCTACCGCGCTCCGTATTGTTGGAATCGTTGCTCGTGTAAAACTGAACGGACGATATATCGTATGCCGTATGTTGCATGTCGGTACCGTAAATAAAGTCGTGTCAGGCCTTTTCTAAAAACGACGTTAGATTTTTCTACGCAATGGGAAACCTCCTTTTGCTAAAAGTATGTGTAATAATCATTTTGTTTTTTTTATTATGTGAAAATAGGGGTGAAAATGTTGCGTCAAATAACGTTTTGAAGGCTCCTGAGGAAGACAAATGAGGCGCGAATGAATATTTTATGCATTGTTTATAGACATGTTTTTCTGGAAAAATTCTGTACTGCGTTTTGATATGGCTTAATGTTACTTAGGAATAATGTATAAGAAGAAAGCTTTATTTGTAGAAGACTAAATAATAAACACTCCAACGACTGTATTTTCCCTATCACATATCCTTAAATATATACACAGTCAGTATTTAAATCTTTGAGGATAGCCAGGGGGTAGAAAGAGGTACGTTTAAACATTACATTAGGCAAAAATTCCACGTTTTGTAAGTAATTAGCATTCTATAATAGAAGACAATTATTTTATTATGTCTTATGTAATTTAACCAGCACCTTCAAACGGAAACAGCAATGCAAGCGTTACTGCTGGGCTGCAGAATACATATGGTGGCGTAGGTATTTCTCCGGATGAATTATTTCATAAATGAGCTACTTATAATATTTACTACTATTATAAACGCGAAAGTTTGAGAGGATGGATGTTTATTACTCTTTCACGCAAAAAGTACTGAACGTATTTTGATGAGACTTTACAGTAATATAGCTTATACATCATAATAACACATAGGCTACTTTTTATCCGGGTACCACTTGGGCGATACCGTGGGCAGAGGCTAGTAAATTATATTATCTGAGACTGATTCTTTCTTAGTCTTACTGAGTTAATAAAAAATCTCAAAACAATTCATAACAGAATCACTCCATAAGTCTCAGTTTTCACGTGAACGCTTCAGCGAATCTGTGACGAGATGCGGAAAAATTGTGTTAAGGGCTTATACAATTAACGAGCTGAAACGAATCCTATAAACATGCAGAATAAAGATGAATTTACTATAGAACTTTAGCTTATAAAAGTTGGTACCTCAGGAGTAACCGGGGTTAGCATATATACTAAGTTTATTCTGCGTCTGGGTTGCACCGTATCTCATTGAGTAAAGAGTGGTTTTAGCTTGGATATATCTAATGGTATAAGGGTTATATGGAAAATCTCCTCGGATATTGAATGTTGAGGTGAACGAAAGTATTATTTGTGGGTTCACAACGATTTACCTTGTTAACTATTATGCTTTGCATCAGGTTATTTATAAAGAAGAGCAATTTAAAAATGTGCTCGTTAAATTATTTGTTGGTTATATTTTTGGCAACTGATAAAAGCTCTCCTTAGATAGATTATGTAATGTATGGTTCAAACTTATCAAGATAAATAAACGTTTTTTTATTTTTTGATTTGATTTGAGATATATAGCACTTTATTTTATACGTATATAACTTAAAAATAAAACAGAGCAAAGTAAATGATAATCGCGAAAGTATTTTTTTTTAAGTTAATGCTTAAAAAATTAAGAAACTATATTGTTTATTGTAATATAACAGTAATTGATAACGTAGTAATAAACAGATCACAAGTTTTATAATCACTTGGCGTGGGTAATCATTGAAAAAACTATAAAAGTAGGTTTTACTTTTTAAACAGAATTCTCGTAGCCTCGTTCTAGTGTTTGTAGCAAGCTTAGATTGTTTTAGATTCCAAATTTATAATTGGATTACTTAAATTTTAATCACTTTCTATTAAAAATAAAAAAATAATATAGTCTATAAATAATTATGCGTAACTGGAATTAAAAAATCCAAATGAAAACCAAGTATGGGGTTATCAGAGGCACGTCCAAAAAAAACATTTGGCACACGCCTGCTTTTAGCAAGTAGTAAGTTCCACGTAACAGGTTACAAGCCTATTTCTGCTTATTGGAACACTAATGGTACATGCCTTCGATGGCACATAACTATATGAAAATTTAGAATAAAAAATAACATTAAGTATCGTAGAGTCGTAGAGCTTTTACCGAAAAATAACAAGACGAAAGGCCATTCATCCAGTATCTGATGAATGTCGACCTCTGTGGCGCAGTGGGTGAAGGCCTGCCCGAAACACAGAAGGTAGCGAGTTCTATTCTCGCCGCAGGACAATGTTTGTATGATCTGCAAATATATGTCTCGGTCTGGGTGTTTTCTATGAATAAAAATATAATTTGTATATTATTGTAGTTCCATGAAAATCATGAAAATCATCCAGAATTATTTGTTTATTTAATGTAGTCATGAAAACCGATGAAACGGAAAATCTTCAAAAAAGTCTATAAATAATATCTCTTAGCAACATCTCATCTAATTATATTACCACTCCCAAGCAATTCAAAATTAAAACGGGCCTTAAAATTTGAGAACAGATGCGTCCAAATTATCTCGTTTCATTATAACTGAGGACATTTCTACAGGCAATCTGCACAGCAATCTTTGTGGATGGGAGCTTACTTACAAACACCTGAGACGATGAAATGATAATAGCTGAAGATGTGACCGTGTTGCAATGAATTTAAATGAAAGATAATAACGTCTGTGCCGCAGTAGGGAGACCCAGGTTGCGGGTTCGATTCCCGCAGCGGATCAAACGTTTTATGATCTGCAAACATTGGCCCCGCATCTGTGTGTTTTCAATGAATATGTTAGTATTTATAAATGTAAGTATTATATTAGTAATGTAGTTCCCATAACACAAGTTCTGCTTACTTAGTAATTGGATGATGTTATGTAAAGCATTATTTATGTATCAATTTATTTTTTTATTTATTTCCAGATACATCTCCAAACAAACTCAGTTTTTTCTGTATATGCTGATCAAACTAGATAGAAAAAAGGGAATTCATTGATTTTACCTAGAATTGAACTGTGGTTGAGTCTATAAATCATTGAACGTTTTTTTTATAAAAACAATAATTATTGTATGTTTGAAGATTATAAAGTATCAGAGAATAATGATTGATTTAGCCGTTACTGATTTTAATGAAAACAGGATGAAAAAAGCGTTAAATGAATTTAGACTCAATGATTGTCTGTTAACAGACCAAACTAGATAAAAAATTATCAAATTAAATTGGGTATTCATTGATTTTACCCAGAATTGAACTGAGGTTGAGTCTATAAATCATTTAACGTTTTTTTATAGATTAACGTAATCAATAATTATAGTATGTTTGAAGATTATAAAATAACAAACAATAATGATTGATTAATTAATTTAGACTCAATTATTATTATAACAATGATTAACAGACCAAACAAATGATTATTTTCTGTTGTAATACTGCAAACTTTTTAATTTAAAACATACATTTGAATTGAGTACCTCCTTTTCTTAAATCAGTTCAAGAGGAAACTATGCAGTTATAGTGTGTCTTAGCTTGAAGGTAGTCGCTAAATTAATTAGTCGTTAATATTGGAAGGATAGCATTTCAAATAGAACAGAGGAGTATGAAAGGATTTAGCTTAAAAATTCAAAAAACAGAACATTATACGCCACGCAATTGTCAGATCAAATACCAAATAAAAATCAACTTGATCCGAGATTAACACATCATTAGTCTACGCCCATGGGGTTTGCTCGAACCTTTTTCTGCTTTTCCATGTTAATTAAACAGATTAAAGGCATGACCTACTTTTACCCCACATCGGAATATGAACCCATAAGGGCACTATGACACATGAGTAAACTATAAACAGAATGTAAGCCATACACACAGAGGTTATGAAGAATGATTCTTTCACGACCGTGCATGAAAATATGAAAGATTAGGTTTTTTATTGAAGTTTTGGGCTTTGCTATACTTATACTTAAGTTAAGTTGTAAAATATTATACAATTAGTTATATCATATAATATAATATATAAGTCTCTTCGTATTATCATATCCTACTAATATTATTAACGCGAAAGTTTGTGAGGATGGATGTTTGTTACTCTTTCACGCAAAAACCAATGAACGGATTTTGATATGTCAAATAATTTGGTTTTAAATGAATTAATGTTTAAACACTACATACGCTAGAAAGCAATGTTTAAAGCTGTGAGATTCTTATTGATGTTAAAAATAACCTCGACGGGACTCGAACCCACGACCTCCTGCTTGGTACGTGGAGCTCATATCAAACTTTGCAGAACTATGTATAAATTAACATTAAGTTGTAATAATGTAATGCTTTTTTTCCAGTACACACTTACCCAATAAGATTTATAATAAAAAAATACAAAATAGGTATTTAAAAATTATAAGTCGCATTATATCGATTTTGATAGTGTTATTCAGGGGCTGACTTTGAGAGGAGTTTCCTTTCTGTTTGATAAGTAACTCGTGTGTTATGGTGCCCCTATGGGGTAACGTAT
The DNA here is from genome assembly GCA_961405105.1 of Perizoma affinitatum. Lineage (NCBI taxonomy): Eukaryota > Metazoa > Arthropoda > Insecta > Lepidoptera > Geometridae > Perizoma > Perizoma affinitatum. The sequence goes on from OY560188.1 coordinate 13,693,405, forward strand.
GAATGATTTAAAAGAATAATGCTAATTAATTGGAGGAATATTGCTGTTTTAATTAGAAGTATATTGGGAATCATGTTCCGCATCAGTACATATTTGCGGTAGAATGAAAGCCATGTTTTTATTTCCTTTTTTATTCAGTCCTCGTATTTATAAAGAAAATAGTTTTAAATCACAAACCAGTAAATAAAAAATGGTGGAATTTTTAAAAGGTGCACTTTATTTCCACGTTACAAAAAAAACTCAGTTAATTTGAAAATATTTTTTGGTTAGTTGCACCTTTTCAAAGCGTGATCCAACATTTTGCGTATTAATAAGGAAATAAAAAAATAGGAATAGAAACTTCCTTCTGGCAAAAGCATCAAAAAATAATGTTAACAAAACTGGTTTGGAAAAAGACGACATTTCAACAATATTCAACTATAGGTTTTAATATATAGGCTATATTTATTTGTCCCATAAATACTAAGAAGTTAAAAAACACCGTACAGGTATGTTGTTATGCGAGAGAGATCTATTATCTATTGTATCGGATATAATACTTCAAAATTTGAGTTTTTCGTGAAAAAGCACAAACCTCAACTTTTTGTTGTTTTTTTTTAATTCCTTTTTTTTTCTTTATTACTTACAGGTACCTAGATATGTAATATAAATTTTATTTTCCTAAATTTATACCAGCAGCATTGAAATCGAATCTATAGACAGCTCAACAAACATCTATAAAATAACTTTTAACAACCCCAAAATACCTTAGTATGTTTCATCCTTGTTAACCCTAAACCGGAACCACAAGCGTAACAATAACAAAATTCAAATCTTCAAAGGGATCCTCGGATTCGAGTCGCATGAGTGGTCACATGACAAATTGCCTGTCGGCGGAAGCTAGGAAATGATTTTGTGAGACGCGACTTTTAGAAGCGACTTGTCTAGCGAGTACTTAGTTAAAGGCTAAGTTCAAACTAACTCACGAATACTTTGGTTAGAATGTTTTTAAAATGTTAACCCAGACATAAAGCACATATTTATAATACTATACAAGTACTTAAGGGGAAGCGGAAGGTTGTGCGTTGAAATCCAGCCAAGCTTGAGTTTTTGGATGTAAGTAATAAAATCTATTTCATCTTTGGTTCAAACAAACTCACGACTAATGTTATTTTAATTAGCCAGTATACGACTGGGCAAAGACTGGCGATATGGCATGTTTAGAGACATTATTAGATATCTAACAGTTATTAAAAAAGTTTTCAAAAGTTAGGAAACTAAGTGGTTTACATAGTGTTATATTTAAAGGATAGAAAAGAACTAAATATTTAAAAAAAACTTATTATTATAAGTTTTTTTAGCTAGGGTAAACGTGAATTGTAGAATATACACAAAAATACATGTACCTACTAAAAAACAATTAGTTCACCATAAAATGCGACCAAAAGTCGCGTCTGATATAAAATGCTTCTAGCTGAACCCTTGCAATCTCAGGTAATGTATGATTTATGGGTTGCAAATAGAAAAAATATATATTCAAAGCAAAATAAGCTAAATTGTGTTGAATGATATTCGCGAAAATAACTCATTTCCCAAATAATGTTTTGGTAATTTTATAAAATGTTTTTATTTTCGCATGCAGCCAAATTACCCAAAATTAATTTTACTGGTTAGATAAGAAGGTAACATAATCCACTTGTAGTTTACGTAAATTATGTAGGTACATCATAAAATAAAATCTTCAAGAAATATATAGATATTTTAGAGTTGCTTTGATAGAGCCTTACGTAATATTAAGTTCTTGTCAGAGTAAAATCTGAATAAAAAACATAATTATACATAGACAGAAAAAAATGCAGTTAAAAACTTATAGCGTTTCATTAGCGGGATAAAATTGAAAGGAAGAATATTTAGTGATATTTGAAACAAAATTGATAATGTACCTATATCAATGATTGGTACTTGCTTACTTAGAATTGATTTTGCAAAAAAAAAAACAATTATCATTTACGACATCCGCAAAAAACTAAAGTGAATCTCATCATTCGATTATCTACGTCTGGATTATATTCGATTAAACCTCCCTTTCATATCATTTTACCAGGAATAGTTGTATTTAACCGCGTTTTGGGGTGAAATTCGGATTATGGCGGATTAGGGTGAATATTTTTGGGTAATTTCATTATCATAATGAGTGCTTACTTGTAGTATTTTGATCGGATTTTAAGACCGTAAGCGGTGTTGGTAATAAATATATTTTATCCATCTGTTATAATAGAGGACATTAATGTTAAAACAAGTTAAAAGTAAAGCTGACCATTTTGTTCGAGGACTCTTAAAAATAAAAAATAAAACCGTATCCATAAAACAAAAAAAAATATTGGTAGGTAATTAATTAAAGTTTCGGTCAAATCCACTGAATCCTGTCGCCACATTAATCTTATTACTAAGTCGATAACTTAACTAACTTAGAATGAAATATAATTAAAAAGTTATTTTGCGTTTCTAAAATATACACAATTTAAACAATGATCAAATCCTGATTACATTTTTAATAAAAATATCTTGTCACAGAATTACTCATGGTAAGTTTTTTTAACAGTTTAAAGTATTAAAACATTTTCACAGGTGTGATTTATAGTGTGTGTTTGTGTGGGTGTGAATATGTCTGATGAGTGTATGTGTAAGTTTAGTGAGTTCAACCAGTCACCAGTCTCATAAGAGTCTGGTCATCAGATAGAACCCGAGTGGGTGTATGTGGGAGTTTGTGTGTTGATGATGTTAGTTCATAAACAACAACCACTGCTTATGATCTAAGAGGCACTGTTTGTGTGTGTGAGAGAGTTTGTGTGTTGATGATGTTAGTTCATAAACAACAACCACTGCTTATGATCTAAGAGGCACAGTTTGTGTGTGTGTGTGAGAGTTTGTGTGTTGATGATGTTAGTTCATTAACAGCAACCACTGCATATGATAAGAGGCACTGGCCCTGTAGTATTTTATTTAATGACACTGTGCTCTGGCTCTGTTATATAGGGTGAAATAATTTCCTCGTCCTATCGTGGCATGGTGCCAGCTGGCCAGCAATAATTCTTGTTAGGCTCAATACTATGATTGTACCAGAGAAAATATATTTATTCTGATAATACTGCAAGAGGTATCCGGCGGAATTACTTAGAAGGTGGCAGATACAGTGTGATTTAATAAATTATAGTTACAATGGTGTTTAAATGCGTAGGTAAGCAGAATACCAGTAGGTATACTAGTCTTCTTCCTCTCCTCTGTGAAGATCTCTGTGGCGCAGTGGGCGTAGGCCCGTCTGAGACACAGAAGTTTGTGGTTCGATTCCCGCCGCGGGGCAAATGTATCTGCAAATATTTGTCTCGGGATCTGGGTGTTTTCTATGTATATGTATGTATTTAAAAAAAACGTATTAAAGTAATATACTAGTCATGTAGTTCCCATAACACAAGCTCTGCTTAGTTTGGGGCTAGATGCTACTGTGTGAAAATGCCTACATTTATTATTATTATTATTACTAGTATAGTATTATATGATCTGTGCAAGTGCTAAGTAGGTAGATGGATCCGGTAATTTACTTGACCGTTGACTTTGTTTTTAATCTGTCCCAGTAAATAAATTGAAAATGTTGGTAATTCTTTTTTGTGTTTTTTTTTCTCGGGTTCATATTAATTTTACCCAAACGAATGTTGCTTTTGTTGTTGGGTACCAATACAATATACATAATGAAAAATACATTTTCATACATATTTGACAGTATTTTATGCCGTTAAGAGCAGGCAATGAACATTTAAAAATATCCATTACGATTCAAAGAGGATACAAACAAGTTTTTTTTTTGTGTATAAGTACAGGAGAATTGGGAGATTGAACACGCGTTAGAGCTTGGCTTTATAGCTCTATCAAACTTTATCGGTGGCGGAGAATTTGGCGGTGGCGATCAAAATATTCAAGCGACTTAAGAACCATGTACCCCTTTCGCCATCGCCATCGCCATCGCCATCGCCTTTGCGTCCGTTTGAACTGGCCTTTACTTTCATGCTATTCTCTGACCCGAAACTGACTAAGACTGTGATATTTGGTAAAGCGAGCGCCACGCATCTGTACAATACTGTACTTTTTCAGTTACAAAAAAGTTTGCAATTTTTTTTAAAATTTTCTTTTTCCTTTAAATTCACTTCAAATTTTTTCTTTTGTATGTGTTTGCGATTTCAATAAATAAAACCTATTGACTTTTGACACCTAATGGTAAGTTTTTTTCGAGTCGCCAGTGTGAATCAAAATTTTAACCTCTTTAAAACCAAATTAAAAACTCTTATTTAAAACAATGTTTTAAATACATCTCTGTTGTTTTGTTCTGTCGATCGGCTTGTTTAATACTATTGTGAGTGGTTAACACAAAGCTTCTTTTCGATATGTTATTTTTGTTAAACTATAAGTTACCTACCTACTTTATGCATGCCTGCTTAATTTTATGTAACTTTCTTTTAGTTTCTAATTAAGTGAAATATGTAATTTCTTTTGAGAATACATTTCTTTGATCAGAAACACCCTGTGTCAATATCCCATGAATGTTACATGACGTCTCATAATCTACCCCGCGCCATAAACCCGTCGCAATGAAGACAGACCGCCCCGGTCACACTTGCTCCTTGTTTTTTTTGCTTGACCCTCTTGTGACCCTCCTCTGAGGATAATTTGTTCGGTTTTATGATGAGGATTTTATTAAATCCCGAAAACAGTATTACGGTGGTAACGTTATTTATGAAAATATTTCTAAAACTAGTTGCTAGAGATAAATAATGTAATATTACGGACTTGCTGATTTTTTTATACGTTACTGTTAACTCGCTGGACTCAACAGACTCCTTGACCTGAACCCAGACTGCGATATCTTCGCAAATGAATGGAAGAGTTTTATGTTGGTATGCCTGAGGTTTTGCGAGAGTGATTAATGAAAGGATGTGTGTTTTGTTTTGTTTTGTTAATATTATTTTTATTATTATCTATTCTGTATTGATTTATTTTAGAAAATGTTTTTACAATAATTTTAATTTATTAGTTATTAATTTATAATTGATATTTTTAATAGTAAGTAGGTAAGTGTAATTGATTTTCAAAATCGTGTTAGTTACATAAGCAATAAACAATAACCTGGTAACTTTAAGACAGAATAAAAAATTAGGCAACTAAAAATTTCGCCGCTGTATAAATGGTTGGTAAAATTTAGATTTTTACCTACCTCCAGTTTGTAATTAGGATCGACCGTAATATAAATGATACTTGATTTTAATTAAAACCTATATGAGCTTTAGAAATTAACTAGGTTCCAACCAAACCTTGCACAAAGTCTCTCAAAGTCAGTCGAAGACAATTTCTATAGAGAATTTTCATACAGAATCTCTGTCAAAGACACAACAGAGAGACAGAAACAGAGCGACCAAATATAATAACCAAAGCCCAGGAATCCTAGCTATTGTTTGATGAAGACTATTCACAAACCCAACAATTCATTTTCAACGTAAAGCTACAAAACCTTAGATCTGATAAAATAAAGATACGTAGAACTGAGAGCCTAGCTAACGCCCATTTACTACATAGATAATCTATTTTTACTGATAGAACCCAAATAAATTGGTCACAAGGTCTTAAAAGCTGGAAAATTGTCCCTAACAAAACTATGGCAATTATTTCAATATGAAATGTCAAAAACCCCAAAAACTCTGACCTCAGAATAGAATGTGGTTTATTTAGCACAACAACAAAGCACAGAAATGACAAGTACAACAAACAAACAAACACGCTCACGACTGTCTTCCCCATGGTGGACATCCTCAGACACATTCTCAGTGAGTAGATCTTTGAGGATACCAAGTAGGGGGTAGTCAGCGGCACGTCCAAACATTACATTTGGTACATGCCCGCGATCTGCAAGTAGTAAGCATTCCACGTGACAGGTTGCAAGCTCATCGCCGCTACAAAATAAATGAAAATATATACTTTACATATGAAAATAACAGTAATATTTAAAAAACACGATAATAAGCAGAAACGATCCTCTTTTTTGATCGTCAAATGTCAGACGGACAAAGAGCAACAATCTATGACTAAATTACGCTGATATAACGTTTTATCGTGGAAGCCAAATAGGGGGCCTTATAAAAAAAACTGGTTTTGGACATTGATTAAATGAAGGGCGTGAGTAAGTATGACGGGCAAAAATATGTTTTCACTTTACTATTTTGCTTTGATTATAAATCGCTAGAGACTAATGGCTCTAACTAAATAAGTCCACTGGACCTGTTTCTATTTAGCTAACAGAGTCACAAAACACAAGCCTTGTCCACTCTTTTCTATTATATCTTAGACCTCAAAGCCTCCTTTCCCGCTGCCTTTTGTAAGGAACCCTTTGACTCTTTAATCGTTGGAGTGTAAGTTTGAAACTCATTCAAGGAATAGAGTTTGTTTATTTTGTGTTCAGTCTCATGGATCACAAAGTTCTGTACAAAGATACCTGTAAAATTGTGATAAACTTTGCACTGTTTGATAATCAAAACAAATTGTTATCAGTTAAGTTACTTCTCTGACGACCTCTGTGGCGCAGTGGGCGAAGGCCCGCCTGAGACGCAGAAAGCGGCACAAATGTTTGTAAGATTAGCCAATGTTTGTCTCGGGTCTGCGTGTTTTCTATGTATAATATGAATGTATATAAACTATATTCTATTTATGAACTTTTTTTTGTAAATATACAAAAAAATATACATAAGTAGTATAATATCAGTCATGTAGTTCCCATAATACAAGCTCTGCTTAGTTTGGGGCTAGATGATGCTGTGTGAAAAATGTTCAGCATTATTTAATTATAGTTCTCAAAGTAACTGAATTCTTACACATGTTTTCTTTTTTCATTTACTTACATCTAATTAATCTTACTTTTTGATTATTTGGGCGTGCCAGTTTCCTTACGATTTTTTACTTTTCCTTCCTTATAATTAAAATTAAGTTTTTGGGCTATGAAACGAACCAAGTAGATCTCACAGATAGTAAATAATAATACGTACTCAATAATTCAAGTTTTAATCTATATTTTTATCACATGTCGTGAAGTCAGACACATATATTGAGAATTATAAATACTGTTATCAATTACATTAATAAATACAAAAGCTGTGTATGCAAATTCAATCCAATCAAGAAAAAGATTGAATATAAATGTAAGCCGCGTGAAGTGACTACCGGCACGTGCTTAATATTTTGCGATAAGCTAAAATAAAAACTCTATGTATGCAAATCATTGTACGCAAAATGTGACGTCATGACATGACTTGTATTGGGGCATTTTGTTGATTTGAATCAAGATTATGGCTTTTTAACTGTGACGCTAGGAGTCGGTTTATTCGTTTGCCATAGAGGTTGTTTATTTCTCTTAACAAAGAAGAAGGATATGTAGGTATAATAAATTGCCATAAGGGAAATAACGAATTTAAAACGAAATTAAAGGAATTCATTGAATGTCACCTTTTTTTGCATGAATGAACTTCGACATGCCATTGTTATGAAAATATAATAAAAATTCATTTATTCAACAACTATGTACAAGTAGGTATATACAAAAAATACATATGAAACAGCTAGCTATCTAAAGACCGTTGCAAACAATCTATAGATAGCTCAACTGATCAAGATCACTACCAGGCGGAAGCGTTCTCAAAATACTGGCCGCATTGCCACACTGAATGGCAATGCTAATGCTAATTAATTAATAATTCATTGAATTCTGTTTTTTGAATGTATGAGTTGTTAATTTTCTGATTTTAATTTGTAAAGATACAAATCGACATGCCATTGTTATGAAAATATAATAAAAATGGTTTTAAAATAAATATCTAGACTACTTTGTCTTATTTGTAATATTATATTATACCCAAAATGGCGTATTGGATTGTAATGCGGTTTTTGGCAACTGAATTGTCTTCAAGGGTAGTTTTAAGATATGAGTTATCACCCTAGTGGGCACTGCGATACATTTCAAGGGTATTAAACCCAACCAACCGCTTAACAAAAGGGCTTGTATATCAATTTAGTAGTCATAAAAAAAACTACAAAAATATATTTGACACTATGCAAAGAATTGCCGAAACCCGGGATCGAACCAGGGACCTTTAGATCTTCAGTCTAACGCTCTCCCAACTGAGCTATTTCGGCCATGACGTAGAGCCTGAAATTAGTTTTCATTTCAAGTACAGTAAGTTACATAACTTTCAGTATTTATAACATTTTATTGTAGAAACGGGACTTTTACAATCGAAGAAATAATTAAAAATCCAGTGCTTCTAGTGTAAATTATATAATTATGGTAACTATAAAAAAAGGTGAAAAGGTGTTACCTGAAAAATACAATCCGGATCTCTTCAAGGTACGACAGGTAGAGTAGTATACATTCTAGATCTTCAAAAATAAAATAATGCTGTTCATTTTCCACACAACATCAACTAGCCCCAAACTAAACAGAGCTTGTATTATGGGAACTACAGGCCTGCTGTAGGTACTAGGTACTTATAAATTTTTTTTTTGTTAATTCATACATAGAAAACACCCATAACCGAGACAAAATTGTATATGTTGAATGGGTATGGTATATCTACGGCATGTATTATTATTGTTATGAAAAAAATCTACGAAATTATTAAAATGCCACATCCAGTTTCGTATATTTGCAGATCATACAAACATTTGTCCCGCGGCGGGAATCGTACCCGCAACCTTCTTGCGTTTAAGGCGGGCTTTTGCTCACTGCGCCACAGATGTCGCCATGCTCCATCGCATACCATCAGGATCATGGCAAATGAAGGTCAGACAGACAGATAGTAATTTATACATAAACCAATTCCATTGTAACTTGACTATTTATAAATTCCTGTATGTTTCTATATATCTTTGGTTTACAATAAATAGCTTATCTATCCTAAAAAAACTATACACGTCACAGAGCAAGTACCTAATTTCAGGCTAGTGAGCTCTTCAAATGTATAAATAGCCTGCTTGACAAGCCACCGCATCCTTCCTTAGATTTGTTCAGACCTAGATTTTAACATAAGCATTTGTATATATAGAATAGAATATATAAATTTGCCAAAACAGGTGTTACAGAATAATGTATACAGGTTATTGAGTAATGCCCAAAGTTTTTAAATATGGTTATCTGCGAGACCCAAACTAGGCGTGCAAGCCTGTATCTTGAGTCTCTGGAGTATGAGTTATCAAGATTCGATTGACAATTGGCTGAATTTCGGGTGAAAGTGCTTAGCCAAAAAAAAATAAAAATTATATGGTCTCGGTAACCATTTTTGGAATCAAATTGTACACTACCGGACGCATGGCATATTTCACTTTGTTAGGACCAAACTAAGTCTGGTCTAAGTATTCTTAAATAAAAATATTCTATGAATTTGCCTCCATACATCATAAAGGTATGTAGATACGTAAGTCCGCTAACTATCAAACTATCAATATCAATTTCATCTTGCAGTAAATCACATAATTTGAAATACGAGTCCTCGATTCAAGGGGCCATCTGTCTTTATCCTCTGACAAGTAGATACAAGTACATCGCCACATACCACTTGTGTAGTCCCCCCTGAATATGTATTAGTGTAACAATGGATTTACACAAAGCTGTTACAAATTTCAAGGGTATTTTTGGAGTTTCGGGGCTATTTCTGGACATTTGAGGTCTGGTTTGATGGATTGGTGAATTTAAATTGTTTGATTGCTGTGTTGGAAAATTACAATAACTAAATAAACATATTTACTGGTACATGGAGTATCTATATCGAACGACTGATTTTGGCAAAGCTGATATTAAAATTTAATTTAATAAAATGCTGGAAGTTTTCCACACATCCCCACACTATGCAGAGTTTGTAATATGACTGATATACTACTTTTATACTTTTTTTTGTAAATACATACATACATAACATTATTATATTACCTATTCGTAATAATAACCAATTTAATAATATAATCATAACATAACATAACTAAACTATACCTTATGGTTTCATTTTGGCTTCGGAATATAGCAAAAGTAAAAAAAGTCAAAAGTAGACTAATACAATATAATAAAGAGGTCTTGCTTGTAAAATAATTATGAAGATGAGCCTCCATATTGGATTTAGATAAGAGTCAATATTTCAAAACAGATCAACACTTTTTCATTAATGAAAAATGTTGAATGCTTTTTTAACGTCTTCAAAACGTGCCGGTACTACTCATATCAATCTGTTCATTGGTCGAAGCTTTGCCAAAGATCTAGTCATGTCAGCATCAATAAACTACCGATGCTGTATATTTGATCCGATTCCGTAGTTTAGGACAATCCTATCTTAGTTCAGCGTACCTGATATCAGCTTATGTTAAGATTAGTTAAGATCCACCTGGCGTTTAAAGTAACAGGTCGTTATTGGTTAAAATATTGAACAGGACGTAGACTTAGAATAGACAATATGAATTAAGGCGATGATTGGCTAATTGTAATGTTTTTTTTGTATCTAATTACCTAATTACGCTGACTTATCAATAAATGTTTATATATACATAGATATCCTCTTTAGTGAACACCAGATAATAATTTAAAAAAAACGTACAAGGGCGTGCAATATGCGATCTTATCGCTAAAAGCGATCTCTTCCAGACAACAATGACGACCTCTGTGGCGCAGTGGGCGAAGGTCGGCCTGAGACGCAGAAGGTTGCGGTTTCAATTACCGCCGCGGGACAAATGTTTGTATAGTCTGCAAATATTTGTCAAATATCAGTCATGTAGTTCCCATAACACAAGCTCTGATTACTTAGGGAAAATAGATGACAAAAAAAACTAGTTATTCCATTATAGAATACAATATTATTAACATATACGTTAATATAAAACCCTATATGTCCTTGCCTGCCTAAGTATATCATTTATTGTGTTAGTTGAATTAAAAAATATCATTTTTATTGAATTACCTACTTCAGCCGGTAAAGATACAGCCTAATTACTAAATGTTACTAAAAATAAAAGTCTATTAAAATCCCATATTGCATTGAATAGGGTTTGAAACAATATCTTTGTTGCAAAAGAGATAATTAGTGCACAATCAAACGAGGCCGACGGAAAGAGGGAAAAAAGCAATGATATACCTGGGACGGAGATTTCCGCGTATTTTGACGAGGTTATTGTATCTAGAGAGGTTATATCTAAATCCTATCTCAGTTATGGCGGCATTTTTATTGTAATTAAAAAACACAATTCGCGCTAAGTACGTAATTTAATATGCTACTTCTAAATAATAAAGTACAAAGTGAATAGGACCTTGTTCACTAAAAGCAACTTCGATTTTTTAAATCTAGGTAGGTATAAGTATTATTTTTCTCTATATTTTTTTTACTTTCTTTGATTTGTAAATAGGACACGTCTCGACCTAATCTTTCCCATTATCATGTTTTAGAAGATTTGAACTGATGAAGTTTGGAAAATGTATGGCATTATTTTCCTTTCCATAGCCATTTTGCTAGTGGAATTGGGAGACGGTGGTGAAGGGTAATATGAGTCAAATTAGTAATTAAATTATAAAAATGTCGACGGAACCCTTGTTTTAAAAACGGTTTCACATGCCTCAATTATAATTGGAAATCCGATCCTGACGTAATGAGGGAAAATGTATGGTTCCACGAATTAATGATATGATTTTGTTTTTATTTCTTATGGTGTGTCAGTCTCATTTTTTCAACGTTACCTCGGCTCCCTTTGTTTAAAATGGTTTATAAATAGACTGTTTTATTTTATTTTCTGTCTGGCCCCTTTTATATTAAGTAGGTAGATAAAATGATGCAATAAGGTTAATAACTTTTCCTAAAAATCTTTTTATTGTAAGAACCTACCTACTTATATCTTTTTGCCAACATTGCATAAAGTATACTACAAATAGCTCTTCTATGGTTCATTTCAACTTGGATTCAAGGAAGTAATTAAGAATGTATTTTTCGAATCCGAAAAAATCATCTAAATGTAACTTTTTGAGTGGTGTAATCTAGAAGTAACCCGGCGTAGTTAAAAATCACCTAAAACGCTGCTAATTTGTGTTGTCATACAAACCTGTACGACCAACATGTGTTTAACGAAATCAGAACTAGATGGCGCTAGTAAAAGTGTACGCTTTCTAGAACGCGGTATCGAAGCGTTTTGGCAAATACATAGGGCTCTAGACTTTTTTGAGACTGGTATGTTTGTTTGCTAACGGCATAATGAACGATTTTGATGAAATTTAAAGTTTTTTAATACGCTCAGTACGGTGTGAACTGTATAGAGCGTGGTATTTTCTAAAATAAATAAGTAGAAATATGATTCGGCCATCTGATTTCTGCTTTTTCCTAATAGTTAAATATTTAGCTTAAAAAAGCAGAGAATGCAATTTAGATTTAGGTAGGATATGTAATTAAAATAAAATTTAGCGATTTTATTATATATTAATATAACAAAAAAACACACTCACGACTGTCTTCCCCATGGTAGTCATACTCAGTGATATTTGAGGATACCAGACCAGGTAGGGTGTAGTCAGAGGTACGTCCAAACATAACATTTGGTACATGCACGCGTTTTGCAAGTTTGCATTCCACGTGACAGATTGAAAGCCCATCGCCGTTTATTGGAACACTAACTGTTGGCACATGCCTTCAAATTTTTGGTTCTAGGGCATGCCGGTTTTCTCGCGATGTTTTCCTTCACCGTTTTGAACACGTTTTAATGCGCACATAAACTTTTCGAGTGGAAAACTCCATTGGTGCACGACCGGGTTCGAACCCACGACCTCCGGATCAGAAGTCGGGGTATCGCTCACTAAGCCAACACGGCTATATTATACAAATTGATACGTAACTACATAATTGCTCAGTATATGGTATTTCATTTAATGAATGAAAACTAAATTAATTCTGATAATCTGTTTGATACATTACATTATATCGATACATATACATTTTTAAACCCTATACTTTCCCACTTATAGGCAAAGGTCTTCCTCGAATCCGTCATCATCATCATCACCGCACAATTATGGCGGGAACATTTTATTCCCCTTATGAAAGCGTAGGTCGTTCGTTCTATCTCCGCCTAGGATGAACATCTGTAAGATCTTGTCAAATCTTCACCCAATAGTTTTCGTAATACGGAACCCAGTCTCATATACCAGTTTCTAAGGATACACCAGTCCCCTACTGAACAGAGTGAGGGGACAGCAACTACCGTAATCCGATGCCCAGAATCTTCACAATTATTTGCCTTAAGTTCACACTCAATATTGCTTTGAACACAAGATATAAAGTTAATGGAAGATATTTTTTCTGTTGTTAGACCAAAATCATATCTGATGGCGAGTGGTGGAGTAAATAAAACCTTTGTAGGTACTACAACGATTACATTGCAGTATGCCTTGTATCCAAAATCGCTAATTAATGTTTTTGCACATAACGGACTACGGTAGGTAAATATATATGATATTTAGGTAAGTATGACTTAATCAGTACTGGTGTTTTGCAGGAAATCTTCCACGACGACAGTTTGATCCATTTCTTAGTTGTTTACATCATTTTATATTGGATAGATTTTAAGTGATATCCTACCATTGTCGGACGAGTTTTTAACATTTTATGTAAATGGATATTAAACAGACGAAGCAGGGATAAAAATAAAAATGAGAGGTGTCAAGGGACACCCGGATGGAACGAAGTTCCTTTCGATTAATTAGTGAAGGAATTGTAATAAATTTTTTTTTAACAAGCCTACTTAAAAAAAAAAAATTAAAATGAAAATATCTGGCTTGCTTTCTATAAGAGAGAGAGAGAGAGAGACAGACAGAGAAACATGCGCACGCCGCACAGCTTAAAATAGCAAAAAGTGTCGTTACAACTTTTCGTGAGAATTTTTTCCGTCTAGCCCCCTTTCACAACACGCGATAAAGAACTTCGTTCCAAAAAATATCGACTTTAAACAAAAATACATAACGCCGCGCTTTAGCGTTTTGTTACAAATATAGATTTATCTATGGGTAAAATTATGTTCTAACAAAACGTGTGCCAACACAATATTTCTCATCTAGTAACGTTATATTATCTGTGTTGCTTGGAGAGTAGTCCCCTCCTTTATGTGTGTGTTGATTCAATCGTAGATTCCTTTAAAATTTCATGTTTGGGAACCATTGGGATTCCGATGACGGACGCAATTCATTTTAGATTAACTCTATGATAGATCGCTCAGACACTATTGATGCGAATTTTTGAAAAATGATTTGTTTTTGTTAAAAATAATGTACTTATAACAGGGTGATTTAAACTGGGTAACAGAATGCTCCATTGCGTAGCTTAATTACCTATATTTTCAAATAAGTACATATCTGAATAAAATACAAACTTTGGCTGCTAAAAAAACCCATGTGTTTTGTAAGGTCACTAAAACACAAAATTAAGACTAATTTTGATTCAATTGTATTATATTATATAAGTAGTGGCAAAGTACCAATAGTGGCGTTTACGATTATACATAAACAACAGGGGGATTTTTATATTACTCTACTGGAAAATAAATAAAAATGTAGGTAGTTTCCAGATATTATATAAATTCCCAATATTTGTAACATCCGATATGGTCTAGTGGCTAGGATACCTGGCTCTCACCCAGGAGGCTCGGGTTCGATTCCCGGTATCGGAATAAATTTTTGCGCTGTTTTTTTTTTATCCTCTCTAAACTTAGATCAATGCAGCTGGTTTCGATGACATTCACTTATATAAAAGTTGCCATAGGCCAAAAACCTTTCGTAATATACTCTTTAGAGAGGCCTGAGAGGTCTTTGTTATTTATAAAAAATAACTAATAGTCTTTTTATAAATTATGTAATAAATACTAAGTAAATAAATAAATATTATTTATAAATAATAAGTTAACCCCACACGACACTGAAATCACTCGGATAACAAAGGACAAAAAAAACAACAATCAAATAGGATCACGCGTCACTTCTTATCGACTTTGTTAAAACATAAATACCTACCAAAAACTTACCTAGCCGAAGTAAAAAACCTACGATTTTTAATTCACCAAATAATAATTTCTAGCACGTTAGTTTCTACCATACAATTATAATATCATACCAAACAATTCCATTTCACGCACACCAACTCAAATCCTTCACCTAAATCACTATAATACCTACTTACATTATCCATCAAACAAGGCTTCAACTTTACCTAACAAATACCTTAGAAACCGCTCACAAGGATTAGCAATAATTCACACAGAGGTGGCAAGATGGTCAAAGGCATAAGTTCTCGAAATTATTAATTTGGCTAATGGAACAGTTTGTAATGGAAGTGCCAACCAACCATCGATATAACAAATGCTTCAATTTTCGTTCGAAGTTCTTGTTCTAAAGACAGGAATGGATAGGGCTTTCCTAGAATGAATAGAAGCAATCAGACCACAGACTATAAATTGACGTCATGAACTAGTTTACTATGATTCCGTTAGTGCGCCAAATAGATGCAAACAAAATGAGCATTTTCGACCAAAATTAAATATCCAAAGTACCTAAGTATATCCAAAGAGGTAATAAATATATATATAACATATCTGGGCATTTTCATACAGCATCATCTCCATTGTAAGCAGAACTTTTGCATTTTTTTTTAAATACGCACACATTATATACCTAAAAATATCCAGACCCAAGAAAAATATTTGCAGATCATACAAACATTGTTCCCGCGGCTAGAATCGAACCCTCAACCTGCGTCTCAGGCTGGCTCTCGGCACCAAAGAGGTCGTCAACCTCTAAGCATAAAACTAAGTGCATTTTTTTCATCTGTAAATTCCAGAAAACGGCATTCCCTCCCTGCGTGGCCAAAGAAATTTTGAGCAGTCATCTTGTCCCCAGCGGGGCAACGACTAAAAATAGTTTGTTTTCAATCCAGTTTTTATCATCAGAAGCACGCTAATAATGTAGCCTCTACGTAAGATCAGTCTTCAAAATCATTTCCATAAATTGTTATTAACAAGCTATTGTTGAAAATCGGCCTGTTTTGAATTCAGACCATTTTGAATTGAAATCAAAATCCAAAGCTCTTAGATACGGTTCGGTTCACTTTGTACACACGGATAATTGGTTTTATTGAAATATAACTATATACAATTCCTGATCATGCTTAGAAGAAAATTTATTGAGATCATTAAAACCTTTCTTCTAATACCCATTTTGGTGAGTTCGGAAGGACAAAAAATACCTACATTTAAGCACATGTTTATTGCACATTTCAAACCCACAACCTTTGCATCCGAACATTGATATTTCTTAATTGTTAATTTATTGATCCGTGTGTCTCAAACATCTTGTAAACTAACCAAGCTAAGATACCCTTACCATGACAATAAACTCGGGAGTAGGTATGTTCTAAAGGCATAAATACATACTTAATGTTGAAATGTTTGACAGTTTTAGGCGAAGTTGTTATTGTAAGTACTTTGTCAGCCTTTTGATAGTTATAAAGTGGATCTTAGTTGTCTGTTTATTAGTTTCTGTGAGTGCCAACTGGTGGTAGTTTGGCATCTGTGGTATTATAATGTCTGTTATGGTATCACGGTACTCATAATTCCTGATACCCAAGATACAGGGAACCTAGTGTGGGTTTAGGACTATGTGTCTGTTGGGTGTTTTTTTATGTATTTATTATTAAAATGTAACTTTTTCGACCTGAATGCATAGCATGAAGACCCAAGACAATGGTTTTGTCTATAGTCAAGATTATAAAAAATATTTTCTCTATAAATACCCCTCTTTTTTGTTTGGACATAATAGGCAACGGAAATAGTTTTTGTAGTCTTCTTAAACCAAACTTAGGGTGGGTAGATAAATTGAACTTTTTTTATAAAGAAATCTTTTGCCAGTTTCTAATGAACAAGATGATGCAAATTAATTTGCAAATTTATATAATTTTATTGAATTTTAGAATTCTGTATTCCTTTTTTATAGTTCTCTATGATTTATATTTGAGTAGATGATTAAGTAATAGTACTTGTGTAATTAAAAGGCTTTTATTTAATTCTATATTCAATAAAAAAGCTTTTTTTTTCCTCTATGGTTTGTAGGTGAAAAAACAATAATCTAAAGTGCTCTACACTTATTTTATTAAACAAAATTATTTAATAGCCTATATAAACCTTAGTTTATGTGTTAGCCATAACATTAATCTCCATAAAACATCACCACAACTAAGTATTTTTGTAACAAAATTACACTCAATTTCACTCAGCATGGATCAAGCTTTTGTCTAAGGTTATACAGGCCCTTCACAATAGGATGACACAGTTTGAAGGCACCCTTAAGAAATCAGCCTCACCCACAACCGTGGACACCATTGCAGCGGACTATTACAAAGTCATTTACAATGGAAGTCCTGAAATTGCTTCAGCAACAGGGGTAAATCCTTGCGTGGGATGCCGACAATCAGAGGCCTAGCTTGCTGACAGCGAGGGAGCGCTTTGGCGTCAAGATTTGCTGGACAAAAGATGGTCATATCCATTTCATTGGTCCAGAAGGCGCGCGGCATCGCATCTGCAGCATCGGTGAGCTGAATAAGATGATGTCGCCAAACACGTTACAGCCGGCCGTGGCCTCAACTTCAGCCCCGCTTAAGGAATCTAGGCCACCCTCAGCAAGGCAGGCCGCCGCCACATGCTGCGGCTGCGGCGCGCCGCAGCCGCAGCATCGACGACAAAGAAGTAGCCTTATCATAGAACAGTGGATCGCGGAACGCTACAGTACGGTAGTTACTTTATAGGTTTAAACTTGCACTAAAAATACTTTTACCCTCGAAAACTCAATTAAATTTGTTTTTTTTTTCTGTAGTTCACTTTGTTTACTACATTCCATCATAAATGTCAAAACTCGAAGTGTATGTAACTGTCACTGTCATGGCAGTTTATTGATGTCATGGACTGAGCTCTGAGCCAAATGTTGCGTTTGTTTTAATTTTTTTTTCACATTTATTTTATAGAAAAAAGGTTCATGTTGTTTTCGTCAATGTTCGTCTGATGCCTTTTCTTACCATGATCTTATTTTTCTATCTTATAAAGTCCGTCCTCCAAAACCTAAGCCCAAAATTCTTCTGCAGCGCAATTTTAGTGGCATGGATGTTGAAAAGTTGAGAATTGATGTAGAAAGAACCGATTGGTATCCAGTGATGGCGGTCGATACTATTGATGAAAAGATATGCATTTCATTCGATATTAACGCAGCTCTTTGATGTGCCACCTATCCGCGCCATCAAAATGAAACTTCTGCCAGAATTTGGGGTAAATAGTACCTTGGTATTTTTTTTGTGTATAGAGTTACAGAGTTAAATATGTTTTTTTTTGCATAACATTTATGTTTCATTCATATACTTGTATTTTTCCTGTAATATTATAACCCCCCGTATTGGGAAACTCCTCGTTTTTTGAAGTCGGTTTTAAATTCCTATCATCAAGCTATCAATCATTGTAAGTGATCTCTCTATTGTGAAACGCGCGTGCTCTCGATTCATCAAATGAAATTAAATTCGTCGCATTATCTATTTGAACGATGATCATTGGGTATTAATGCAATTTGTATTTCTTTTGAAAAAATAACTTGAATTTGCGATCGTGCTTAGTAAAAATTTTTTTTTATGACTTTTGATTCTCGTTGTTTAGATGTCGTTGGAATCTGGAACTGCGACTACCAGAATACCCAGACCCGGAACAAATATCTGCAGAACATGTAAACATTGTCCCGCAACGGGAATGGAACCCGCACCTCTTGGATCGCAGCCGGCTACTCGCCCGTCACGCCTTCGGGTCATTCTCACCAATGCCATTTTTAAAGTATTTTTCTTTCCCAACCAATGCCATGATTTTTAGGAAGGTTGGAGGTTTCTTAACATTAATATAAATTTTGATATTATTTTACGTTTTCCCTGTTTAAGATTATTCCGAAGACACATGCATTCAACTTGATTTTTTTACGAAGCTTACTGATTAATCCGCTATCTCAAAATTTCGTTGATTTTTGTGTGAGTCACAGATATTATCAGAAGCACCTTGAAAAAGATTTTGTATCCTTCATCATTGAAGGTCGTGCATTCCTGTCCTGTCCTTTTGTTGAGGAATTAACTAGCTGTTTCCATGCCACTCTATTTTTGGCATGTCTTAAAGCGACGGTGACAGAGGCCAGTGAGAATCTTGAAAAAGATTCTAGTGGGTAACAATTATTTGCTAAGATTTTTTTGCAAGGCGCTAAACAATGATTAGTAAGTTACTAGGTATAAAACGAAGCTTTTTTAACGATTAGTTTTATAAAACATATTTTTAAAAACATCAATAATAACAATTTGGTCTATTTTGTATAAACTAACAAATAACAGTTGACCAATCCAATGTTTTAACAAAAATCGTAAATCACAATACACTGTCAACACCAAAATATCTGACAAACAATCAAAACTAGAGTAGGTAAGCAATCAACAAATACAAAAAAACAATTTGGCGTCCGATAAAATACACATACCTACATTTAGCCCTGGTCAGTCGACGTAGCAAGCGAAGCGAGTAATCAATCAAAGTCCCTACTAATTCCCGTCGAGATAGGAAAGTTAAACGTTGTACGTGACAGAGCTGAAATAGGTGTTTTTACCCGAATCCCTCGTAAAGTATTTTGAGAGGATTTCGATGGGTCAGTGATTATTAATCTTACTTAAGACTATAGATAAACATTTAATGTTGTTAGTTTAATTAGAGCGTTAAATTTAGTAGAGTTAAGATCATGGAATTCAAATTATCGTGGTTTGGTATCATTTTAGAATATCATCACGTCAGCAGGAGAATAGTAAAGTACGTGGTATAGTCGTAATTATATTCTAAAATGAGTTAAGATCAGTTTATTTAGTTGTGAGTTGTGTGAATCTTGCTACGATTTTAATCGGCTCCTTTTACCTATTGAGTTAAGTTTCGATGATAATTCAATACACATTTATATTAGAATACTATACTAGACTATGTTGACAGCAAGCTGATCTGATAACGGTGACGTGACGACGGATGTCAGGTAAGTACTGGAATTATCAGGTTATCTGTGGTAAGATTATTTTTTATAAGCGTACTGTTATGATTACGTAAATTGGGTGGGTAGGCATTCGATAAACTCTTTTTATAAAACACTAGCTTCTGACCACGGCTTCGCCCGCGTGGTAAAAATTTATACTATGTGTTATTCTGTTGTATAATCTAAGTATATTGCTGTAAAGTTTCATCAAAATCCGTTCAGTACCTTTTGCGTGAAAGAGTAACAAACATCCATTCTCACAAACTTTCGCTTTTATAGTAGGAGTAGGCTAATTATTGTTTGTTTGGTTGGCTTGTCAATCACCTGTCTGTTTGCAGAACCAAACGAAAATGGTGTAGGTAATTATACCATTTTGAGACCATTATTGTTGTACATAATATTAAGAAACGAGAAAGATAACTAGGTTATTATGTCTCATTAAGAAAAAATTACATTTATCTTAGGAAATTATTTATTTTATCATCAAGTCCACTAAATTAACGAAATAAAATACTTTAATGTGCACCAAATAAAAATAAATAGAACTTAACAAAACTTATGGTACAATGGCCGGTCTTATCGCTTATAAGCTGATAGACATTGGCCCCAAAAAGTGTGAGGCTTGACACATCTAAATAGATCGACTTCGTATTCTTTACGATGTCATTGATTCTTCAGATGGGGTCTTTCTGTACTTCGTTTTATGATTCGCGGTCGTCACTTGTGAACCTTTTATCACCCCGGCTCTGACACAGAATCTGCTCTCTCCTGCATTTCATACTTAAGTAAAAACATGTAATTTTACCATTGAATGGTTACTAAAACAGTAGGTGTTTTTGAAAACATTTTGCATTTGACTGATACTTTCTTCACAGCCTTGCATCATCATACCTCATCATCATCATCGACACTTTATTGTAACATACACTTCAGTAGTCAATTCTGATTTATACCCTGCTTATCATCAAGCTAATTTGCTAGATAATTCATATGATCGTCTGCACAAAACTTAAGCCGTGTAAAGTAAAGTAAAGTTTATTCATTTTTTACAAACGTATGGTAAAACGGTATTACAAAGTTGCAGTCAGTAGGTACGTCATACAAATGTTGTTAAATTGTTTTTTAAGTACGTACGCCAACTCGAGCGTCTTTCAAACAATAGTGTCCATAAAGTTCTAAACGCTAAAAGAGAGTGCAATAAGTTTAGATATAAATTTACAATTCTCATCAGTTATATTAATGGAACGCTTGTTTAATAGTTTCCCTTTGCTTTCTGCAAAGCTGTTCTAGGACCGTCGTGCCGTTCTTTAATTGACGTCCAGTCAGGAGCCATTCCAGAAAACTATACTTCTGCCTTCTGCCGGTACAGATACGCCTTAATCTTTATGTAAGCTTAGTACAGACGTAGGTTCATTAGAACAGTAAATAATGTGTTAGTAATGAGACCTATAGAAAATGCAAGTTAATCCTCCAACTCTTGCTTTACATATCCAAGACGATTCCCAATCCTTGCATAATGACACGAAAATCCACGTTTCGAAGCGTATCGTGTCGTATCGTGTCGTATCGCGTCGCATCGCATCGCATTGTATCGCAATTAGTGTAAAGCGCAGTCCGAAACAAAGCTCAGTTGATCCGTGTTCCGGCTTTGTGACAGGGAAATCCGATGGAGTTACACGGATGTAAAGATTATAGAAGGAGCTTGGAACGGAAACTGAAAACCTTTCCAGGCACTTTCCACACATTTTTTAATCTTTTCGACACCGTATTAGTGAAGTTATTGATCTGGATGCAAAATATATTTTCGTGAACAATCTTATTTTATTATAATCATAAATTTTCAATTTCATAGTTATATATAAAATATTTTTTATTAAAATACGGGATATGATTTGTGAGTTTGAATGTTTCCCGATATTTCGGCACAGTTGCATGTGCCATGGTTACTGTAGGACTGATTCATGCAACATTGTATGTTATTTTATGACTGATCGTCTTAAAGATGTCCAGATTTACTCACTTAGGTAGTCACTCTATGTATAAGATTCGATTTATTCATTTTTTCTCAATTAAAATAATTGAAAATGAAATATCCGAACTATAGTTTTAATTTGATTCACATGGTAGGAATAGTATTAATAATCTGTGGTTTAGATGACTCTAATAACGTCACTCTTTCTTCGCCCGCATTACAAAGTATATCATTGAATCGAGTACACTGTCAAGTACATAATACGCTTTATAGACGTGCGAATGTCAAGTAGACAATAATAGACGGACAGGGATTACAATCAATTATAGCTATATCTAGGTTCTAGGCCACATCCAGCTCAATACTAGCTCCATACAATGTATTCCGTAATTGCAGAGTTTTCGCGTGCATCTATCAAAATTACATTTTATGGGATTTTGCGCTCTAAACCCCACAGTAAAGGATTGAAATGTTGGTTTATTTCAGTGTCTGTGAACTTGACGCTGTTTTTATTTGTCAGGCTTCGTAAACAATTAGTTTTGCTTTTTAAATATGTAACGTTTGTTAATTGGAGAGTAATATTGTAATTTATGTGAACTGTCTATTTTAAAGTGCAGTGAGGTTAATATTTTGTTTTGGCTGGACAAACTACTAACCCAGTTTTTTTTTGCGCCACCATCCATAATAATATACACATATCTTTCAAACTTTCGCGTTCAGTAAACACAATTATAAGTTTTTTAGTAGTAAAATCATAAAAGTTTGTTAAAAGGTCATTCATTTGTTTTATTTCTAAGTTCTAACGCATGACTTAGTTGAGAATAAGAATCGGCTGAACCGGTAGAGCAGTATATTTCAAATGCAGTTTTTAGTCACTTTCCCACACTTAATTTCATAAATTTACACATCAAATTACACTCTAAAGTACTAACACGTGATTCCTAAGTTGAATATAATTTATGTTCATTTCCTATTCCTGTGAGCCGATGCGTGATCAATCGACTGTTATGGAAACCATTTACATCTTTGACAAAACGCCTCTAAGCTTCCATTATAATTTAATTTAAATAATTCACCCATCAAACAAAATCTGGCCCTATTACAGCAGTTTAAAACTCAAAATGTATCGATATGTATATGTTTTTTTTTCAACAGGAACGATCGTGATGCTTAAACAGTTATGACTCTTGTGCGAATATTTTAAAGTTCAAAATAAAGGCTATGTTCTGTGTTTGTTTTACAAAAACTGTTTTTGGTACTTGCATATTCACACATGAGTGGATTACAGTAGTTTGTCATATTTAAAGTTAAGTTACAAGTAATTATTTGCTAATGTTATGGGCGTGAGAAAGTTTAAATAGCTTTGACGTGTCATGTCTTTGCAGTCCATTAAATTTTAAACAGAATGTTGCCATTTGTACGTAGGGGCTTATCTTTAAGTTTACAAATCGGAAAATAGATGAAGTTACTAAAGACTAAAACCGAAATATAAACAAAATACATATCTACCTAACTAAATTTAAAGGTATCCCTTGCCAAAAATATAAAGACGGTTAATATTGTTGGAGTTATTTTATAATCGGGTTAGCGGTATTTTATTTTAATTTCTTAGGGACAACAATGGCGCAGTTGCAGAGACAGTAGAAGTGCGAGTTCGATTTACTCTATGGCACAATTTTTGCATATCCCGCAGATTTTTTTTCAGCGTAAGTGTATTTTGGTACCTATAGTAATTCCTGATACCCACGATACAGGTGTGTTTATGTAAATCATACTGTGGGATCAGGACTATGTGGACTGTAGGAAGTTAAATCTGTAATACATTATAAACGATAAAAGATTTTACCGATGATTATGCAAATTAATGAATTTCCAATAGTATTATTAGAATGAATTAATAGATGCATTATAAGCTGTAATAGCAGCTTATAATGCATCGATGGTCAAGTCAACCAAATACTAGGTATTTAGGCACAATATCTATCGGCCACTTTTAAAGATAAAAGCGAATTAAAATCTAAATCATAAATCAAATGTTTCCTAAAAAACTAAACAGTGATCACAAAAATATGAAACACTAAACCACATGCACGTCCCTACATCAGTGGCAAACGCCCGAGGATACAAGGGGAGGGTCTCACAAACAGAGTAAATAACAGCAAACCATAGAAGCGTGTCCGATGTCTATAATGGTATGAACAGAGTACCTGAAGTGTAATTGAAATTTAAATCAGTCCGATGTCTATGATAGTATGAACAGAGTACCTGAAGTGTAATTGAAATTTAAATCAATCCACGTTCATTGACTTCCTAGAACGGCTTTCTGGTCTTCTTCTTCTTTGTGTCAATGGTTGGCCCTGTTTAGATTTTCTTTGACCGTAACTTGGTCATATTTCTGGAATTTTCCCATTTAATAATATTATCTTAGGACCTTACTTATAAAGATGTTAAAACATTTTGTTTTCTACTGATAAATTTGGATGAGAGAGTGACAAAGCAGAGTTTTGTTATTTAAAATGAT
Organism: Perizoma affinitatum; assembly: GCA_961405105.1. Lineage (NCBI taxonomy): Eukaryota > Metazoa > Arthropoda > Insecta > Lepidoptera > Geometridae > Perizoma > Perizoma affinitatum. Next base: position 13,718,047 of record OY560188.1, read on the forward strand.
TAAAAAAAAAGTAGAGCCCTAAGAAATGGTCATTTTCTGCCTTATTACTCTGATATCCCATCAACACAATTGACATGCTACCAACATCTTTATATCACTAACAATACGGATCAAAATTACTTACAACTTCGACTTGCTATTATCAATCTTCCTCCGTGGACATACAATTTTAGTAACGTTAGGGACAGTTCGGGCTTTACAATGTATGCTAGTTTCAATCTTATCACAGTTGACATAAAGATGTTTCAGCTCGAAAGGGAGGGATGGGCAGTAAAGGCCGTGATACACGCCTGCAAATGGCATATTAGACTCTAGCAAGTCAATATGCCAGATACTGGCATTATAAGTCAACATGCCAGATATTCTAAGTCAAACTTATACACATGCCTGCAGATGGCATATTAGACACTGGCACGTCAAAACTTACCTTAAACTAATAGGTACACATTTTTAATGGATTGTGTAAAGGATGACATGGTTATGAAAGGAGTGAGTACTGAGATGACAGCTGATAGGAGTGTGGAAGAAGAAAACATGTTGTGACGACCCCACCTAATATGGGATAAGGACAAGATGATGATGATGATGGCACATGATTGCAGCTAGCCCCCACTTCCCCGTAAGGAGAAAATTAAACGGACTACGATCTCTAAGCATTCTTATTACTAGCTAGAAATTAGCATAATCTACACACATGCCAGTAGCCAACACTTGCATTATTCATAATAAATTGATTGTGAAACACAGGCATCTGACATGTGTATCACGGCTTTAGGGGGAAATCACTCGTCCTAAGGCGTAAGGGTCACTGTACTTTGACACGTTATCTACCCAGATATTGAACTAATACAGCTCAGTTGATCCAATTAGTAGTGAATGGACTGCCTTTGATGTCTCTTGGAATCCTTGGTATGGTAGAATTGTCTCAAACGCGTCTTTGGTAAATACCTTTAAAGCAATATTACGTCTCATAATAATAATAATAATAATAATTAATCATTCTAAAATTCAGTTTTATTTCCGGCAAATAATGTACAAGTAAACCACAACATATAAATGTCATTCCAATGTCAAACTCCATTCATCAATTGGTACCAGAGATCTTGGACTGCAGGTCGCGCTGTCTCAAAGATGTTCCAAAGTGTACACGCGTTACAATATACTTTCTCGTACTTTCTATTAGTACCTATCTAATGATGGAGGACGTGCCTAGAGTTATACATATTTTTCCATAAACTTCAGTTTTTTTTTACTTTTACCCTGACTATCATATCTATGAAAACGTTGCAATTTTAGACTGGAATTTAACAATTCGTGCTATGTTACGGACTTGCACAGTAACCGGCCTTTAAATTAAAAATCTTGGGAAAAACAAGTATTACATGTTTTACGCGACTAAATTATGTATTCGAAATCATCTGGAAATATTGTGTCGGTATCAATCAAAGTAAACTAAATTTTATCGAATAATATTATTTAGCAAACCGAGCGACACGGTTGTAAGAAAATATAGTGCTCTTCGGCGCTCGTAGCGCAATTTATCAGATTTTTCAATAAAAAATGTTGTTTTGTTAGTTGACCCATATTTGCATCGATCTTCAACCTGTCAGGCCAAAAAAGTCGGAAGTTATTAGTCGGCTTGTAATTTCTAAAACCAGTGTTGCCATTAGCGTAACAAACTAGCTCCCCTTTTACACCATCACAAAATATTTTGCTATTCAAATCAATGCAAAAATCACAAGAGACCAACATGTCGGACTATACATTATTCTAATGGACAAACTTCTACATTTTGCAGTACATTAGACGCTTGACCGGCGATTTATCAAGCAAATTTACATTCCAGAAGATTAATGGTCACTTGTCTGTGATTTCGTACGGTGTGTATGTTACACAGGATGTTCACTTTTAGAGCCTGTGCACACGGCGTATATAATGTAGTCCATAAGTGAAAAAAATCTATAGGTACCTAAATATCTATTAAATTCATACTCATTTATTTACGTTGCAACTTTACTGTACAATTTGAGGATTTTGTCAAATTAGTTAAAATAACGATACATCCACAAATAATCTGGTCAGTTATTTAAAGCAATTAAAAGAGACAGGATACAATGATTTCAGAATGGGGTTGGGTCAAATAAATTAAAAAATGCTACTGTAAAGAGGTGTTGTCAAATCGCAATTACAAATGTATGTATTAACTATAGGTAGGTACATTAGTACCTACCTTTGTAGCCATTCTTTTTTTATACCACTTATGTGTCAAACAAACATACGGCCCGTTGGAAATCAGTTAGGTACAACACCAGTGGCGCATTGTTGTCTCTGAGAAATAACGGGTGACAAGTCCCATGTACCTGTGATTTTCCTTGTTTTCCTGTGTGCAGTAATGCCCCAGGTATTGTAGATGACAAGTATTTTAGTACTTTAGTATGGCCGTATACCTGTTTGCCTAGACAACATAAATAAAAAAATCCATTTTACCTACAGCGGTTCGGTTGCAATGATAGAAAGAAAGAAAGAAAATACATTTATTTACCACATCACAACAGGTGACAAAATACAGATCAAATAAACACACACACACAGAAAAGTTACATTAAAACATTACAAAAAATAAAAAATATAACGAATAAAATTAATAATAATAATAAGAATATTAATAAAAAGATGTGTTTTGTGGGGTCAAAAGGACCCTGTCTCAGCATAATGCTGCACCAAACCTAGGAAAGGTGTAGCGTTGATTTTCTGACAGGGCCTGCATCATGATGTCACGAAAAACGGGGAGCAACTTAAGAAATAAAACATATAAAGATAAATAATAAATTAATAAGTGTTATGTACAATACATTAATGTTACATTAATATCATTAATGTTATATTATAAAGCTAATGATGTGGGAATAAATTATTATTTGTTTGTCTGTGGTCTGTGCAGTGTGAGTCTATATTAGTGACATTTCAAATTTACTTGAAATAGTCTGTGGTTGATACGTTGTCATGTCAGAAAATCCAAAGTCAAGCATGTTGACACCCTGTATACCTCTGGTCATACATACCATCATCCTGGGTATAAGTAATGAAAGGGTTGATCTTTTGAGTATAATCTATCAATCTTTGTTGACGTTTATTTTTATTGGGATGCTGTTTTGAGGGGTTAGGTTTGGATGGTGTGGTTCAATTTGTTTTTGATTTTGTTCAGTTTACTCTTGTTTTAAATTACCAAATACCTTCTTATCTACCTAGATATTGGTTTAATATTTATTGAAACGATCTCTTTCATTTACTAGCTTCTGCACACGGCTGGTGTTATTCCTATTTTAAATTGTCTCTCTATCGATTTAGTCATTAAATATGTACTAATATAAAAAACAAACCATATCTGAAAATAGATACCTTTTCTGGATACAAATTTTTAACACAAATAATACAACTTACCTAAAGAGCAAATCAAAAACAAATTTGCTATATAAATTACCCGTAATTTTGCCGGAAGCTTTTCAAATTTGTATCTAATTACCCCACATCTTACCTTTTTAAATCCAAATCCAGCTTCACATTTCAATTTAATTGGGAGATTAAGCAGACATCGGACACTCTGTTTTTTGCAATTCTAAATAGAACCTCTCTGTGATAAGACGAACGTAATTGCTCTCGTTTTTTAGCTTTTTATCAGATCTTTCTTCGACATCAGAGTTGGTGATGCAATCTGACCAAGCGGTATTACCCACAACCGATTTGAAACCTAAGAGCTAGATTTTTAGGGTAGGAAGTTGCATCCGCCTACAGTTAGTGGGCATCTATCAGGACGGACAACCGTTTTGTAGAATAGGGATCCTTTGGAACGTTTTAAATCGGGACGATTTACGCGAAAATAATAGCTCGAAAGCAATTCCCTGGACGAATGAGTTTTTGTCGATTCCATTTAAAGTCGTTTGGTTTTATTTCTCTGGTCGCGAATCGGTGAATGAAATGAACATTTTATTGTCACTATGAACTAGTCATCAACATTGCTCTCAGAATCGCAAGTAAAAATAGCAATTGCTGGCCAAAAGTAACATCTTGTAAATTAAGGTTCTAAAATGCCAATTAAAAAACGAATAAATAACAAAAAATACAGATGAAACAGCTAGACTATCTAAAGACCGCTAATATTATTATTATTATTACAACATTTTATTATATATACATACTTGTACATAGTTGTATGAATACATGTAATAATTAATTAGTTTAATTTTATGTTAATAAAGTAATTGTAAATTAATTCATACAACTATGTACAAGTAGGTATATACAAAAAATACAGATGAAACAGCTAGCTATCTAAAGACCGTTGCAAACGATCTATAGATAGCTCAAAATTGTAAATTAAATTTAAATTCATCTTATAATTTGGTAACAAACACGTAAAATAACACAGAGGAAAAAAAATATATAGTAATAGTTAAATATAATTTTATTACGAAAATTAAAACTATATTTTGGTAGGTACATCTAAACTATATAATATTATAAAGAAGTAAAGTTTCTAAATTCGGACGCAGGTAATCTCGGAATTCGGAAACTACTCATCAGATTTCAAAAAATATTTCCACCAAATTTAAAGATTAACCCTTCAGGGTGGGCATAGACTATATCTCGTTAAAATAAAAGGGATGTTTGTGGAGACCAATTTTGCAACGTCGACGAAAAAACGGTCGAGCGAATGCGTTCTTTACGCTACTTTTTATCCGGGTACCAAGCAGGCGAAGCTGTAGACGAACAAAAAAACAAATACATGAAGTCAAAGTGAAAAAAATAAAAACAAAAAATATCCTTTCAAAATGAATACTATTTTTTGGTATTCATTTTGATAGGACATATATTATATTAGTATATCTGATCGTGAAATTTTGAAAAGGGATGTATCTTCATAAAGTCTCTATCATCCACACTCGAATAGACCCACTCATGCATACACCGGAAACATAATACACAAGTGTGTGTTGTCGCTACATAAGTTAGCTTGTATAAATTATGTACGTCGGCACTTTGGGAGCAATTACCAGCTTTCCATTACATAACTCATCGATGCTAGCTCACTCAAGGTGTGGCGGAATAGTATGGAAAATAATAGCATCAGACTTTTTTATGCTTAAGAAAAACTAAACAAAAAAAAAACGCTCACGGCTGTATTTTCCATCGTGAACATCCTGTGATACATGCTCAGTGCGTAGATCTTTAAGGATATCAAGGGGTATACAGAGGCACGTCCAAATATTACATTTGGTACATGCCCACGTTTTGCAAGTAGTTAGCAATCCACGTGATAGGTTGCAAAGCCTATCGCCGTTTATTGGACACTTACCGATTGTAAATGCCTTCGATTTTTTGGTGGAAAACAAAAAACATAAGAAATGCACAAACGGCGGCCTTATCGCTGAAAACGATTTCTTTCAGACATCCTTAGGATGGAGAGAACTATTCAAAACACTGACGGTGTTATTGCTTTACTGAAAGTGTGTAAGTAGATAGTTAATCAATAAACTAAGCTATAGAAATAAATATTTTTTAACTCATTTTATAAAACATGATTAGGTACATGGTATTTTTTCCAAATCAAATCGTAAAATTTAACAAGAAAATACGCGACATAGAAAAAAATACTTTCATCCACACTAACCTACCCTCACTGATCTCTGTCCACTCTAATATTGGTCTCCGAATAATAATCAAACTCACATAAAATTTCAATAATGGCTTGCTAACTGCTTCTACATGCAAATGGAGTTTCAGTACTGAACTTCTCTGAGTTTTAATTGTTTTGTTACTGATTCGGGAGTGTGTAGTTTTGTTACTGATTTGGGAGTGTGTAGTTTGCATATAGTAGCATTCGTTCAAATCACTTCGGTCTTCATTTTTGTTTTTTCTTTATACCGTTGATATTTGGGATTTTCCGTTGACCTACGCACCAACGTAGGAATTGTATGAGGACTAACAGTTTGGACTCTGGGCCACTCTCTCTGATACCCAGCGAGTCAGAACATATTTTAGATAATCTTGAGAAAGAAATGCCAAATGATTTGATATGGCAGAGAGATTAAAAGATAATTTGATATGGCAGACTTTTATTTTGGCCAACGAATCATTGGCATTCTTCGTGGCAATGCCACCAGCGTTTTAGGCACGTTACCAACTGGTGAGAGCAAATATTGACTTAGTTTTCTATGAAGGGTCAGGCTTTTTCCAATATATCAGAGGTTTTTTTTTGTCTATACTACGATTGTAACCGTAATCTATTAAAGTATCAATATTCGTAATAAAGTTGAAAATATGGCTGATTACCACTGTTTATCGTTTATCGGTCGTTTCGCCGATAAACAGTACATGGTAATTCATATTTTTAAGCCGAAAATTTTTCTGTTTAGAAAATTTTCAAATACTATAAATTTTTTTTGGATTTCAAAACTATTTCGTCTTAATTCATGTAATAAAATAAATGATTAGAAAGATATTGTAACCCGATAATGTGTGTTTAGAGGGGGGAGGCTTAAACCCCCAAATTATTGACAAGCCAACAATTAAGCGCCCTCTGTTGATTTGTATTTAAACTACTTTATAAGGTAGGAATCAATATATTTTTTCTATCCACTTGCTGATTCGATCTGTTACAATTCATCTATACTAGATGGCGATACTTGCATTTTTGTATCAATTTATTTCAATAATGTAGTGCCAAATATTTTCTATATTCATATAATATAACGTAACCTCCTTTAATATTCTAAACTGCCTCCTCTATGATTTGAGGTATGTCTACACGCGAATTAATTAAGGTCCCACAAAGACAAAATTCCATTTCCAGATTCACAATAATCCAAACTCATAATCCATTCTCTGTAATAGGAATGGTCGTTCTGCCCGTCTATTCTGTACAAAACAAAGACGGCCTCTACAGGCCTTTAGCTAAGCTGAAATTCAGTTGACCATTGTCCATTTACCTTCAGGCACCACCAGTTTAACCTAACCCTTGTCACACTCGAGTTCGATTCAAGATTGTTCAGGTCTGATAGGTCTCGATAAACTGGATATAAACGGTTCAAACCAGATGTAAGGGGAATGAACCGGAATATTATACTCGGAATAGGAACAGAATGTGGTTTCAGTATAGATGGTGACATCTGATAGGGTTGTATAGGTATTACCGTTTGGTAGTGTTGTGGTTATCGAGTTGATTTATCGATATCGATACTTAACCATCACAACTTATATGAGATCACAGCCTGGTTACTGATTTAATGCAAGATCTATATAAAATCAGAAACTAATGATTTTAAATTTTACTCAATAATATCTTTGTTACCAGTCACATATATAGTCCTGACTATACACTAAGATTCCCTGTGTCGCGGGTATCAGTAACTACCAGTACCACGGTCCTACCACACCCAGGACCAGAAACAGATACTGCTGAACCTGCGAACATTTTGCCCTCGCAGCGAGAATCGAATCCTTCAGTCATTTTATATTTACATCGCACATAGTTTTCTTCATATTCCGTCTATTGAAATTTAATCAGGAAGGTAACACGCATAGCAATAAGATCGCCCATTGTACGTTACTCTTTAATATCCGTGTGATTTTTCTTTGAAAAAGTGAAGTTTCTATCAACGCAAGGTCTACGATGCTACGGCGTAGAAGCTTCGAGTTTTTTCACTTTATGCGATTTAAAATTGTTTTGTATTATAAATATTGAAATTTACAAAGTGTTTTATCGATATCAGATTGTCACATCACAAATACCTATCTGCGTGCATTACCATGCAAAGATATTAGCGCCGAACGCATTCCCCTTGCAACCTTTCATATCTCATCTCATATCATACACGTTAAAATAGGTAGGTAGGTATATCTATGTGTCGTTTGACGATCGCTATTAAATCTCTCAACTACCACTTATTTGTAATATCTTTTTGTATTACCTATTGTATTACTAAACATTCGGTAAATTTTACGGATACACTGAAAAGTAATTTACATAAAAACTAAAAGGGTTTGTGGATTTCATAAAAAAATATCGTACTTTACCTACAGGAACTACAAGTTTACAATTCAGATTGATATCAAATTTAAGCTATTTATTTTTATATGTAAGTATGATAGAATTAAAATTATAAATACGATAATATTGAGATGTATGACCAATAAATGTCTAACCAGGCGCCTAGACAAATACCACACGCTTACTTTTCCTTTCACGCTAACGCAATGTAAAACTTGGCAGCTGTCACGTGACATTTCCACAGCTAATGTCATTCCCATACAATTCAATCTTTCCGCAGGCGTTAATGCCAGAAAGTGGTATTTGTCTAACACCCTGATTTACTTATAAAATGAACTCAATTCGCAACGTGATACAGCAAAAAAACATTTCATCTAAGTTCCACGCAAGCGAAGCCGTGGGCAGAAGCAAGTATTCCATAATCTCCAAATAAATAATGACACCCGCTTACAAGTTTAACCCTTCATCTGCTGACTCAACCCGTCACCGGATGACGGATCAGCTATACCGAAAGCGTGGCGAATCTGACCGAATAACCCTTTCTATGCATATTTAACGGGTCTTCATGACCGATGGGCGTAAACTTCTTTTCCGTAATTAATCAAAGTAATTATGGGACATGAATCTGTTTTAATCATCTCTTGAAAAATTATACCTACAATAAAACTCTAGTTTTTGATGACCTAGTTGTATTACTTTTTTTTGTTAGAACCGTATTTAAGTAGGACCTATAACCTCGACTAGATCTAGAAATTCAATGACACCTATAAAAAGCCCATCCTTATTCTACTGTCAAACAGAAATGATCGCATTGCTGTGTTCCCGTTTGAAAGGTGGGACTTTTTACCACTACGTCTTAGGGTCGGCAGGGTGTTGCAATCGTCCATAGGTTACGGTAACCACTTACCAACAGGTGAGCCATATTCATGTTTGCTACTTAAGTTTACAAAAAAACTTACTTTTATGTTGTGCTTTTTTAGGATTGATCCGATATTATTTAAATTAAACATTATTCAATTCACATTTAAATAAAATAAAACTAAGCAGAGCTTGTGTTATGGGAACTACATGACTGATATACTACTTATATACATTTCTTTTGTAAATACATATTATACATAGAAAACACCCAGACTCGTGACTAATATTACAAACATTTGTATCGCAGCGAGAATGAACCTGCAACCTTCTGCATCTCAGGCGGGCCTTCGCCCCCTGCGTCACAGAGGTGGTGTTAGTAAATAACATACTGAAAATACAGGATGTTTCATCTACACACGTATTGCATTAATAAAATACATCACGCGTCCGCTCGATCGGAATGCCACGCGGTGACGTCATCCACACGCGTCTAATTTGGCACACGCAACGCATCGGTGAAGACCAAAGGTGTAATTAGTTCAATGTAATTGAATTGTGGCCTGAGGCAACTCCTTGTTTGTAGCAGATGGAAAATAATGCATGACGTAAGAAACAAAAAAGGAGACAATTCAAAGAATTCAAGTTTTCGTTGTTCGGTATAACTTCACTGTTAAAAAAATACTAGTACTGAAATAATAAGAATAAAAAAAAAATTAAATGTCAGTAGGAGTCAGTAGAATAGCAAAGTGAGTGAATCGTAAATATCCTGGAAGGAGACAATTCAATTCGTTAAATTCACAGACACAGCCTTCAGTTAGTGTTCCAATAAACATCGATTGACTACCTTGTCACTAGAATTAAAAAAACAAGTAATTTGTTCTTTTAAGAATTTACTTATAAAAAATTGCCGTTTATCTCGATCAAAATAAAAATTGCACCTAAAGTTTGTATTTGGTTAAGATTGAAAGAAAACAGGAAACCACACTTTTTTGTTGCGAACTTTCAAATATAAACTTATAAAAACAAACATTTTAATTAATTTTAAATTTAATTTAATTGATTACATCTGCATCGATTTGGAGACGCTTCAGTGAGAGGATGCAGCCGGGTGGTACAGAGACGGCTGCATCAGCATTCTTAGAAAGCGCTTGCAAAACTATCTTCTATAATTAATATATGACAAAGGATCGAGGTGCAATCATAACGAGTTACTAAAGTCATAATATTTTTCAGTTAGTATGTCCAAAGCGTACATAAAAGTATTGTTTTAAATTTTTTTAATTAAATACACACAACTTTTTACTTAAAACGAGATATTTACCATGATTTGTGAGTTTGAGCTCCCAATATTCCAGCACAGTCCCATGTATCATGAATCACGAGATAAACTGAAGTCTTTGCGGGCGGATTTTAATGGACGAATCGATCTACCCTCTTCTAACGATGCCACTTCAAATAACATAATTACATTGCAAATACCAACACACATATTTGTATAGTAAGTTACAACCTGACATGACATCAACATTCGACATAACGAACATATTGCACACGTGTACCGTAATTACTAATGAGATACATTAATTGTATATCAGCGCAGGTATGCATAAATTATAATCTGTGAGTGGCTACTTTGTATGTACAATAAATAGATAATGCTGGGAATTAAATAAATAATAGTGGATTTTTTTACGCAGCATCATCTAGCCCCGAACTAGGGAAGGCCTTCGCCCACTGCGCCACGGTGGTCGTCCTACTTATGTATTTTGTTAATTGAGGTAAAAAATAAAACATGCCGATTTTCAACAATAACGTGTATGAAATGTGAATGTACAATTGTAGATTTTATGAAAATGATTTTGAAGGCTTGTCTTACATACAGAGGCTGCATAATAGCGTGCTACTGAGAATATTGAAAACATTAAATCTATGAAAGCATGTCAGGATATTAGAGACGGAGTTATAAAAAAAAAACTAACAAACAAAAATTTTTGCGTCGATTCCCTATCTCTTATTTATGACACTTCAATTCTCCATATAATTAATCCACAGAATCCTATAAAAGTAGATTAACGGACAGCCACTCGGACAAATTGTGTATTAATATTTTATGTAGCTGTTCACACTATGGGCCCTATAGGGCAGTATGGCCCATGATGGGAGCTCGCAATAAAACTGTCATCGAGAGATATAGTGGCCGGACTTCTTACGGGTGATTTAAGAGGGATTATGGGATAGTGGAATATGGAAGGTATAGTGTTTCTGTGTTAAAACAGTACATTAACAAACAGTACGTAGGTACAATACCAGATGGGTTTGCAACCTGTCACTTGGAATGCTAACCACTATGCAAAACGTGGGCTATGTATTGAATATTGAGTATTGGACAGTGCTAAATATGTTTAGAATAGCTTGATACCCTTTTTTTTGGTATCCTCATAGATCTACTGAGTTTGGATTTTAGGATGCCTATTATTGGGATCAAAGAGACGTGCTTAATTGTTTTTCTTAAATTACAATCTCTTAATATTTGGAACTACTTGTAGTCATTGCCCGCGTCTTTCTAAACTAGACAAAAGTTTTAAGCAAATGTATAAATTTTCATCTCAAAAACCGTATTCAATTATAGTATTGAAAGACTACAAAATATATTATCAGTTACCTTAAACCACCAGTAATCCTCACACTGTTACTCATTCATATTAACTATAATTTTTATCATATAAATAGAAAATCAACTTCACATTTGCTTTATGGCCCCCGCCATTATCAGTACCTAAAAATGTATTCATAAAAAGGCCCTATTCCGATTTTATTATCCGTCCTAAATACCTATTTAAGGCCACCTCAAGCTGGTTATGGTGACCATAAATCAACTAAAAACAAAGACAACGAGATAGTAAGATAATAATTACCTAGTAGTGGTTAGCCCTAAGGTTACAGATACATACATAACTTTGATATAGATATACCTATATACAATAAATTATACATTGATATAACGCTTCGAATCAATCTGTGCGCGTTGCATTACAGATCCGCCCCGGGCAATTGGTCTAATTAAATGCCTGTATGTCTATATCTATGCCCTGTGTCTGCCGATCTGCTTGTTAGGCTGATACTTAAGGTGATTCCTAGACCCGGATTAGCTCATCATAAATTATCAGCACTTGAACTCACCATTATTAATAGAGTTAGATCTTTATTATCATCATTAATAGTACTAAAAAAGGTTTCTGGCTGACTTATTTTGTGACAAAATAATCTTTAGTTTTTATTACATTGCAGTTTTATAGGTACCTTATTAAATGACAAATTATATATATGTCGCAGTGTCTGAATGGACATCAGCAGCGCACCTTCATGATTCGAAGTAATCTGATGCTGAATATCACCTTCAACCTATTTCTAAGTCATAATCACTCATAAATAAACTTGGTAAACGAATTTGCATTGATGTAGTCAATGTGAGGTTTGAATACTCTTTGCAAAGTTTAGAATCTATACTCTTTGGTTCAAAAATGGAACATGTTTAAAAGAAGTAATTGAAGAACGGTGGTTCGAGATTCAAATGTGTACTGAAGCTTCTTTATCTTCTATAGGGTTGGGACTGACGAAGCACCGCCTCCGGATCCATAAGTATGGACTGCAATTATGATGTCAGTCTAGTCCTCCGCTATCGCCTACGATGACTGATTATGGATGCTGATGATCCAGATAGTAGTTATAATTAATAGTGAAGATATTGAGGTTCCTGGCGAAACCATACTGGTGAAAGAGTGGCCCTCCTGACAGACACTGCGTCATATAAAATAGCAGTCAGCTAGTAATATAGATTCTGAAAGAGCTCGTCCGGGGAAGTACTATCACCATACCTATATCTGCTACCAAGCAGTAATGCTCGTGCCGGTGAAATTACATGAGACTTTTCATCCTATATGTCGCAGGGTCGGCTACACGCGAGTGACACCTCTAATGTTTCTAGCGTCCATATGTTACGGTAACCGCTAGGTGAACTGAACCGTATGCTTGTTTGAAAAAATTGTTTCTTTTCCAACATTTATGTGCACTCTACATATAGAACAACTCCAAATATGATCAATCAGCTCAAGGATGTGCCTTAACTAGACGTGAGCCCGTTGTAGCAATTATTCTATGAATGGAGGAGCATGATTGAAGGGATTATTTTGGACAAGACTAAAGTGGCCAATAGATGTCTGTTTTCAATAAGGCAAAATGCTTGAATAATTATAATACTGGTCATTTTTCACACAGCATCATCTAGCCCCAAACTAAGCAGAGCTTGTATTATGGGACCTACATGACTGATTCTTTTTTTTTGTAAATACATTTCACCCATTATGTGTTAGGGTCAGCAATACGCGAGTGATACCTCTAGTGTTACAAGCGTCCATAGGTTACGGTAACCGGTTACGATCGGATGGGACGTATGCTTGTTTGGCACTTACATTTAATACATAGAAACCACCCAGGCCCAAGACAAACATTTGTCCCGCAGCGAGAATCGAACCTGCAACCTTCTGCGTCCAAGGCGGGCCTCGCCCACTGCGCCACAAAGATCGAGGAGGAGAGGAATTTGTATTAAATATTAAATATTTTGATACAAAATATATTCTTAGACATGATAGTTTCAAAAGTTTTAAAATGCAGGGTAACCAAGAATTAACCAATGACAGAACGAATGAAAGTATGATAGAAATACGGTCAGCTCTTTTTTAAAGTGTACGTAATAAGGTCGATTACATTCGGCGAGTGATCAAATTTTAAAATTGCATTAACCAACGTAAATTTTCAATCTCCAATCCTATTAACGTAAATTTTGGTCAATCTAATCAATTTGTTGGAAATTTAAATTCAAATTATGCTGAGCGTTTCGCGTTAATGTTTATCACGCTACCGAACATCGATTATTCAGCAGTGATTTTAGGTGAGAAATATTTTAAATAATAAATAGCTTTTAGCTTGATTAAAAACAGTTTGAAAGTAAGCCGTGTTGGGCCCGCTTTTAGATCCTAATATCGTGGATTCGAACCTAGTTCGCACCAATGGATTAATCCACTCGAAAAATGTATGTAAAAATGTTTTCAAATGTCCTTATTTACAAGGTAAAATATTCTAATAATGTACAATTCCAGTGTAAATGTAATCCTAGGACGCACATAATACTTAAATAACGTCAATTGAGTTACAGAAACTAAATAAAAATGTATAAATAATGCTGGATAATTTTCACACAGCATCATCTAGCCCCAATGTAAGCAGAGCTTGCATTATGGGAACTACATGACTGATAACTACTTATTTACTTTTTTTTTGTAAATACATACATAGAAAACACCCAACACGAGACAAACATTAGCTAATCGTACAAACATTTGTCCCGCAGCGGGAATCGAACCCGCAACCTTCTGCGTCTCAGGCCTTCGCCTACATAATTTAAATCTATAATAACATACATAATAGGTTGGGGAAAAAGTTTCTTCGCATTTTTTAAGAAAATTCAAAACATTTTTTAATATAGTTTATTTACATTTAACTAAAGTATGTAGGTACCATTTTGTTCGATAACTTTTTGCCATTTTGTAGGCAGGGACATGATCCCATTGCTATAAAAACTTTGGGGCTTCTGTTCAAAATACCGCGACAAGTGGTTTTGGCAGTCCTCTCGTGATGTTAACCTGACACTGCCTAAAGAATTCTGAAGAGACCGAAACAGGTGGAAATCTGAAGGTGCAAGGTCAGGACTATACGGCGGATGCATTAACACATCCCAGCCAAACTCTCTTAATTTTTGCTGAGTGGCTAAAGATGTGTGAGGTCTAGCGTTATCATGATGAAAAACCACACCCCTTCTGTTGATTAACTCCGGCCGCTTTCTCTCAACTTCTTGTTTTAATCTCATCAGTTGTTCGCAGTAGAGTTCAGAATCGATGGTCCTGCCTGGTGGTAACAGCTCATAATGAATAATGCCCTTCCAATCCCACCACACACACAGCATCACCTTGTTGCGAGTTAACCCGGGTTTCGCCACAGTCTGTGAAGCCTGACCGGCCTTTGACCACGACCTTTTTCGCACGTTCTTGTCGTACGTGATCCACTTTTCATCACCAGTTATCAGCTTCTTCAAAAATGGTTCGGTTTCATTACGTCGTAATAAAGAATCACAAATGAGAACACGGTTCATTAGGTTTCTTTCAGTGAGCTCGTGAGGTACCCAAATATCGAGCTTTTTTGTGTACCCAGTTTTTTTCAAATGCGCCAAAAAAAATTTCCGGATTGAAAACGCTTAAACCAAATTTGTGCTACTCTCACAGACACTGCACTAGGTCCATAAACATCGCAAATTTTTTTCGCGGCTTGCGTTGCATTTTTACCTTTTTTGTAGTAAAATTTTAAAATGTATCGAATTTCTTCATTAGATTCACTCATCTTAACAGTACGAAAAACAAATAAAAATCACACATTTTCCTAATTTGAATTTGTAATTATCTTCTTTAAAATTTAAACTTTTAATGATACCAAAACCAGCCAGATACAAATAGTATAGCCAAAGAGATTTTATTACAAGTTCATACATACAATAATGCGAAAAGACTTTTTCCCCAACCTAATATAATGTTATTATAGATTTACTCTATAATAACATAATATGTATGTTATTATAGATTGCTTAAAAGTTAACTTATCTAGATTACTAGTTTGTACGGACAAGTAAGCTTTTGTTGAGCTTTGCTAGAAATGTACGCATTAACACGTGCTTAAAATGGTGAAGGAAAACAGCGTGAGAAAACCGGCATTAACTAGAAAAAGTTATCGGAAAACTACATTCGAATTGAAAGTATTTTTCCAATAAGCGGCTATGGGCTTGCAATCTGTCATGTATCTACTTGCAAAATGCTGGCTTGTGTCTAATGTATTGTTTGGACGTGCCTCTGACCACACTCTACTAGGTACCATGAAAAATCCCTATTTACAACAGTTTTAGTTCTAGTTTTCGAAATAATACTGTCATATTTTTTTCTCTCTACGTTGGAATTTGCATCGTATTTTTAACAAGAAAACGTGTGAAAATCTATCAAGTTTTTTTTTTTTTGATAGGGTAAGTACTACCTGCTCAGTGGAATCCCTAACGTTTTTGGATATTTTACGTATTTGTGTGTTTATGGCTATGAATTTGTATAAAATAAATATCTATTTATCCAACACTGTATGCCATAGACACACCAGCGAAAGCTGATGACAATAATTCAATAAATAAACAAGTGCGTCCTCAGCTTTATGAAAAGATTATTACACTAAAATAGTCACGTACCTAAACAAATCATAAAAGTTAAATAGCAGAGTTTTATGTTAAAACTCTGTTCAACGTCGATCAAAATATTTATGCTAATGGTGTTCACAGTTAAACTGTTTATGTGATGGGTTTCACCGTTTATGCGATGGATTATAGTCGGATGGGCTCGAAATTCACGAAAATCATTACCAGAAACAGTTACGAGAACGATGACTGGTAAAATATGAGTATTTACTCGAGGTCCCTAATTGGTTTATACTAGCTAGCTTCTACCCGCGGCTTTGCCTACGTGGTACTCGGTAAAAAGCCTATGTGTTATTCTGATGTATACGCTATATCACTGTTAAGTTTCATCAAAATCAGTCTTTGCGTGGAAGAGTAACAAACATCTATACTCACAAACTTTCGCGTTTATAATAGTAGTAGGATAGGATAGGATTTTTCTCGGCGTTGCATTAATATACCTCCATGCTCCAGCTTTTAAGGGCTGTAGTGTTATATTAAAAGAACCTTACTCATGAACTGGGCTATCAAACTCAAAAAGATTTTTTGAAATCCAACTGGTAGGTCCAGGTATTAGCGCATTCAACAAAAATAAATATAGCTATAGTGTTTAGTTTAGTGTTGTTCAGTATCTCAACTCATATTGAGTAAAGATTTTCCTAGTTAGAAGATATTTTAGTAGGTGCACTAAAAAATACACTTGATTCTCTGGGTGCTAAATGCTACGCCAATGAGCTACGTAGCATGCGCGTAGCATGCCGTAGCTTGTAAGCGTAGAAAAAATGAAGACATAAATGTTACAAGGAAGAATTATAAAACTTTAAAAAATTGCTCGTAATGAGAGATTCTACAAAACAGACGACGCGAAATGATGTAGTGTAGGAAGGGAAATCAGTGGATGGAGGTGGTCCAAGATCGTTCGTCATGGTATTGAGAAAAGACCTATGTCTTGTATTAAGTTTAAGTTTGAGTTTAAGAAAAATTTTTTATACAACGAAAGTGGCAAACAAGAATACGGACCACCTGTTGGTAAGTGGTTACCGTAACCTATGGGCGTTATCCATACGCGCGTTGCTGACCCTGATACATAACGGGTGAAATATCTCAAATACCGATATACTTCAATTTTTATATTTCTCCTAGCTCTCAAATAAAATCAATTTTAAACTGCGAACTCCCTAAAAAGTACTTTAGGGAGTACATTACATTAGTACCTACATATTCGCTGACACGCTGACACCGGCGGTGCTGGTAGTGTTGTGAAATTTAGTATGCTTTTAGTCACACGCCACCGGTCGGCGCTTACATTTGGTGGAAATCTGTTGGTGTATTTGTAGATCTGCGAATAATAATGGATACGGCATATTTAGGAAGTATTGAAGATTTTTGAAGTCTGAAAGCTTAGCTCAGTTTAAGACAGCAAATCATTTTGTTGAGCCCGTGTTCGTGAATTGGTCATTCTATGATGGAAAGCCTTAATATGTAATTACTTATCTAAATAGAGCGCTTATAGCATAACCTCTACATTAACAGATCAGCAAGTTTGAACCATTGTCAAAAATTTTATGAGTAACTGGTATTTGCTTGGATTTATAATTTTGTTGATTGAAAATGTCTTTATTATTCTTAACATTCAACATGATAGACTGAGTCTACTGTGCAAATATCAAGTTTATTTTTCATACCTCTGTAGGCTGGCTCAGTTCAGTTATTTAAATATGGCCAAATCATATCAAAAGCTTTCTGGCAGCCTATAAATTCCAACGCCAAAGTTGTATTTTAGCTCATACAAACTTATTGATAACGTGATATCAATATAATTTCAATGTAATATATATATTTTTATTGTTCTATAGCACACAAACAATGTACAAATGGGAGGACTTAATGCTATACAGCATTTTCTACCGGTAATTCTTAACTGTTGGAAACAGAGGTTTGCGTGCTTAAATACTAACTTTAATAAACAGCATAGAAACATAATTAAATCTAACTAATATGTCTAATATTAGTTATTTTATAGCTACCATCAAATATTGCCGCATCCAAATAAATGGTTTGAGTAGATTTAGCAATCTCTTACATTCACGTAACAGAAGTATCGAGTGCAAAGGGGAAGATGTAGATTTTCCTTACACCATTAACATGTATATAGCCTTTAATTTATTGTTGCTAGCTTTTTGATAGCAGCCAAATCGTTTCATTCGCAATTTGTTCGAATGTGCTTCAGAAATGGTGGAATTGCTTGAGAATAGGTACTACTAGGTATGCAAAATAAAGAGTAGAGGGTGTCGAAATGGTCTAGTGATATTGTTTTGTTTTGTTTCTACTAATTTTAAAGGCAAAGCCAAAAACGTAGGTATTACTTGAATAATTTTATTACGTCAGTTGTTTAAAATAAAAGTATTTTATGCATAACATTTTAACTACCACTATTTACGTGGAATGCTAACTACTTGCAAGACGCAGGCTTGTGCCAAATGTACTGTTTGGACCCCCTAACTGGTATCCTCACAGATCTACTGACAGAGTATGTATTTGAGGATATCCAACATGTGGTAGTCGTGAGCTTGTTAGTTTTGTTTTATTAAAGTTGAAAATCCATATTAGACTGCAATATATGTTAATCCTACTACTATTATAAACGCGAAAGTTTGTGAGGATGGATGTTTGTTACTCTTCACGCAAAAACTACTGAACGGATTTTGATGAAACTTTACAGTAATAAAGCTTATACTCGTACATCGACGAAGTCGTGGGCAGAAGCTAGTTTTATATAAATAAAATAAATATGTTTATAAAAAACTCCACCCCACACTATAATTTCCTATGTCGTGGGTATCAGAAACGAGTACCGTGGTACCACAGATACACCCCCACACCCGCAACAAATGTCTGCAGAACATGCTACGAACATTTTTCTCGCAGCGGGAATCAAACCCGCACCTCGTTCGTCACAGCTGAATTTCTGTTGCGTCTGGTCAGGTATTTAAAATGTAGGCATTTGTTTTTAAAATAAACCTCCTTGCAAAATGGTTCGTATAAAATCGCTTTCGTATAAAACTCCCAAGAGTATATTTTCAGGGAAATCACGAATATCACTTAACGAAATGCATGGAATAACAATAAATTTTCTATTTCCGAGTGTCGGGTAAGGGTGAGTTTTCTACAGATCGCTAGGTATGTAAATTTTCAAAACTTTGACTTGGTAAGGCCTACTTAAGTAGGCATAGAGTTGTCAACTAAAAAAAACTGTATGTTTACATAAAATTATTTATGTTCTATGTACCTACCTACTTAATTATGTTACCTGCTTATATGAGTATGTATGAATATTTATTCTATTACCTATAATCAATTTTATTTTATTTTTAAGTGTTTAACACTTTTTTTAATATAAATGTGTACCAAAAATTACGTTTCAGCGGAAGAAGCGCTCATGTAAATGATTCCTGGCGGAGTTCAATCCATTGCTGTTAAAGGCGATGGTACAGGTTCGAGTCCCGCTCAAACACATTTTTCAGAAAGATTAAAATTTTAGGGTTTCCACTATTCGCACAATATTTAAGGAGCTGTCAGATATACTTATATTTTGTACTTACACAGATATCTCTGCACCTATGTATACTACTGTACAGTGAAAAGTATGTATTAATTTTATATCGTATTTGAAAGGTGACCTGAACGATTTTTTAATACAGAAATCCATACAAAAATAGACACTGTTCTAAACGGAAAACGGTGGTATCTGTTGGAAAATGGTTCCTGTCGTCTTGTGACATCTGCAACAATAGGGTCAATACTGAGTGTTACCAGCCCTGAAGGATTTTTTAATACGATTCAGCGAAAATACCTCAGAACTGTCCCACAACTTGCAAGTACGGGGATATCACAAAACAAGTAAGAATATTAAAGACCCAGTAAGTATTTTTAAACTATGATGACAATGGCAAAGATTCTGCAAATTAAATTATCTGCAGTCTCATTTTTCACGTCGAAACCCACAATCAATCTAATTTTTAATTCACACACGCCCCTACCATGATCCGTCATCTCGACTTATCACTCGAACAAAAGGCGCGACTATTCGAATCTCGAAATGAATACAAATGACATGAACATCCGAGTTCGGCCGAACCACAGACGGAAATGGCCGAGGATTTGTCACTGTCGCATTTGAATACGCGAGAGCGGATGCGGGAAAAACGATCGTCATCTGTTCGGGACACGGAGCTAGAGCTAGATTATTCGTCGACCGGCCATTTTAGTATTTTATATATTTGACTGCAAAATACATATTTTAAATAGTTTCAACCAACTTCGATATCCTTGGTAAATCTGCTATTTATTCTTGTGAACAAGATATCTGCTATCTGAGATAGCCAATTAGCGATAAGAACACTCATTAACATTGTAAGAAGTATGTATGTACCGAAGCTGAAATATTTTTTTTATCAAAAAATAATGTAGGTCATTTTTCACACAGCATCATCTAGCCCCAAAGTAAGCAGAGCTTGTGTTATGGGAACTACATGACTGATATAATACTTATATAATTTTTTTTTGTAAATACATTTATAACATACATAGAAAACACCCAGACCCGAGACAAATATTCGCAGATACAAACATTTGTCCCGCGGCGGGAATCGAACCCGCAACCTTCTGCGACTCAGGCAGGCTTTCGCCCACTGCGCCACAGAGGTCGTTTATAATCGTAGG
Organism: Perizoma affinitatum; assembly: GCA_961405105.1. Classification (NCBI taxonomy): domain Eukaryota; kingdom Metazoa; phylum Arthropoda; class Insecta; order Lepidoptera; family Geometridae; genus Perizoma; species Perizoma affinitatum. The sequence continues at coordinate 13,738,995 of OY560188.1, forward strand.
CGCAAGTTAAAGTAATTTTCCAACTGTTACATTAAAGTAATATTATTACTTATTTCGGAACAAAAACAAATCTTAAATCTCAAAAATCATAAAATTTCACTTATAAAACAACGTAGGTAATAATTTAAAAATGTTATTATTCAAAAGTTTAAAAAGTGTTATTATTCACAATTGTAGAATTGTGAATAATAACACGGGTTTTGGACAATAATTAACGGTTTATTGAGTTAGATTGCGAGCGGAAAATTAGAACGTGGCAGACATTGCCGGTACAAACGTGCGACTACTTATAGGTACTTACATACTACACTATTACAAGTAGGTACATTTAGTTAGGCACGGCTCACGGAGCTTCGCTATTCCTAACACCTCCCCTCGAAGTCGTGAGCAAGTCTGTCTATCTCTTACATACATCCATCATACCTAAATTACGCATACATTCATGATGCTTTGTCCCATTCAAACCCTTGGTCAAAACATCTGCAGGCATTTTGTCTGTACATAAGTATTTCAGATCAATTACACCTTGTTCGCACATATCTCGAACGAAGTGGTGCCTCACGTCAATGTGTTTGGTACGTGAACGGTAGTTCCTGCTTTTAGCAAGCTTTATCGCACCCTGGTTATCGTTGAATAACGTCACATTCTCACACTCCATTCCAACATTACTCAACACATCTCGCAAATACATGGCTTCCTTGGTAGCTTCGGAAATAGCCATGTACTCGGCTTCTGTACTAGACAATGCGATTGTTCGTTGTTTTCGTGCTTCCCAGCTGATCGGGGCACCTGCTAAGATAAATGCAAAACCTGAATAAGACTTACGATCAATCGCATTCGAACCCCAGTCTGCATCAACCACACCAAACAACGGTAGTTCAGTTCTTTCATACATTAAACCATAGTCTGAGGTACCTTTTAAATATCTCAACACACGTTTTGCCGCTTTCCAATGCTCAACATCAAAGTTAGTATTAAATTGACTCAGATAATTCACAGCATACGCAATATCTGGTCTTGTAGTTACAGCCAGATACATCAAGGCACCTATCAAACTCTGATAAGGATACTGATTCATCACATCATTCTTCACGCATTCAGGTTTATCTAATTTCACATTCACATCCATAGGAGTCATTATAGGCTTACATTCACTCATACCAAAGCGTTCTAATACTTTTTCCAAGTACACACTTTGATTAAGGTACACTCGATCATCTTCATCACGAGTAAACTCAATACCCAAGCAATGACTTATCCTTCCCATGTCTTTCATCTCGAATGCGCAAGATAATTGCTTCTTTACGTCACGCAACCATACACTATCATTCGTCGCTAGAATTAAATCATCTACATAAATTGTAATTAACATCATTCGCTCACCTTTTTGTGCTACAAACACACATGGATCCTGCGGTGTTGCCTCAAAACCAACGGTCATCAACTTTCTCACTAGCTCCTTATGCCACTGCAATCCAGACTGGCGCAAACCATACAAACTCTTTTTCAACAGACACACACAATTACCACTTTCATCTAGTACTTTGCCCCAGCGCATTGCTGTCTCGATAATTTTCTTATCTCGAATAGTCTTTCCTTGTGTTCCAATCTTTTGATATGCGAGTACTCTGTCTAGAACATCGCGTAGTTGATCTGGTACTTCCATAAATACTTCCTCTTCTAGTGAGCCATTTAGGTAAGCTGTCACTACGTCCATCTGATGGATCTCTAGTCCAAATTCTGCTGACAATGCAGCTACGAGTCTAATCGATGACGACCTCACGACTGGAGACGAGGTCTCATGAAAGTCCTCCCCTGGCCGTTGGGAACATCCTTTTGCAACCAGCCGTACCTTCTTCCCAGTTGTTTTGGTACTAAACACGAATCGGCTTCCAATCACCTTTCGATTCGGTGGTCGAGACACTATTTCCCACGTGCCATTCTTAATTTGTGCCAAAAATTCATCTTCTAAGGCACTTCTCCATGCATTTACGTCGCTAGTCTTTTCGATTTCACTCCATGTCACAGGTTCAATAGTAGCTATACCTGCTGTTAGCGGTTCATCTGATTCTTCATCTTCTGATGCATTTTCACTATCTGTTGCTATATGTTCGTTTACTTGTCTGTAATCTAGATAGGGTCTTCCCACTAAACCTGTACGGTCACCAGTACGAACCAGTCGTCCCCTTCCTCTCTTTGAAGGTTCTATCAATCTTTCCCACGAGACTGTTGCACTTCTCTTTCTCTGTAATATTTCTCTGTTTCTTTCTTCATCAGGTATGTATACATTTTCCATTGATCTTCTCGTTTTTCCTCCATCTCTTTTCGCTTTTAAACGAGGTCTTTTCATTTCTTCATTCTTTTCATTATTTTCTTGGTCGGGGTTATTCAGATCTACAAGTATCTCTCCAACGTCAATACTTTCTTCTTCATCAAGTATTTCGTTGTATTCGTGTCTGAATGCCGTCTCATTCATGAATTTCACATCACGAGTCACTACAATTTTCCTTGTCTTAGGATCATGTATCCTATAAGCCTTGGATTGAACATCATATCCCATGAATATACCCAATTCTGAGCTTGAATCAAATTTCCCTTTCTGGGAACCCTTGTCTTTGTAGTAAGCTTTTGATCCAAACACGTGCATGTAGGTTACGGTAGGTGTCTTTCCTTTCCATAATGTAAATGGTATCTGACCATTCAACGCTGTAGTTGGGCATCGGTTTCTTATGTAATTCGCAGTGTGAACTGCTTCAGCCCAAAACGCAGGAGGGCTTCCTGCCTGACGCATCATGCATCGTGCCATCTCAATCAGCGTTCTGTTTTTCCTTTCTGAAATTCCATTCTGCTGTGGCGTATACGGCGCTGTAAGTCTTCTTCTGATCCCTTCTTTCTTCAAAAAATCATCAAACTCATTGTTCACGTATTCACGGCCGTTATCAGATTGAAGATTCTTTATTTTCTTCCCTGTGAACTTCTCCACATAGGCCTTATATTCCTTGAATACTCGCAGGACGTCACTTTTGTTTGCAATGAAGTAAACTTCACACCATCGAGACTTGTCGTCAATAAAAGTGACAAAATACTTTTTCCCGCCAAAAGACTGATGCCTCATAGGGCCACATACGTCTGTATGAATGATTTCTAGTAGTTCACTAGTGCGATCAGCACTACACTTAGGAAATGGCGTGCAAGTCTGCTTTTGACTTATGCAGATTTCACACTCGGTCAATTTTTCATTGTCGTTGAAAGTCAAGCCATGCACTAGGCCACTTTTCGCCATCGCCTTCAAATCGCGTTCATTGAGATGTCCGAGACGCTCATGCCACATATCTATAGAATTTTTCATCATCTCAACATTGTTGGTACCGTTCTGATTCATTCGAACATGATATAAATTACCAACACGGTCTGCACGCATGTGAATCTTGTTTTTCTCATCGATCACAATAGCATCGTTCTTCTTAAAACGAACCTCGAACCCGCGATCTGTCATTTTGGCCACTGATAGTAAATTGGTTCGCAAATCTGACACATAGAAAACTTTCTCAATATCTATTCGGCGCTCTTCGCTGCCCGTATCTACTGAAATGCTGACCTTCCCCGTTCCAGTAATATGTGTGCTCTCATTGTTAGCCAAATTTAGTTCGGAGTCCAGCCGCGTGAAACCCTGGATCATATGCTTCTCATTGCACATGTGCCCTGTGCACCCACTGTCGATACACCAAACAGGATTTCTTTTATCACTATACATCACCTCTTCGGTGGTACTCAGCATCGTTGTCTTCGGATCACTATCCCGTTCAAATTTTTGTGTGTTCTGCTTTTGTTTATTGACGTTCTTTGATCTGCACTCTCTCGCCAAATGCCCACGACGACCACAACGATAACATTCAATTTTGCTTTTATTATGGCCCTGGCTCTCATTTGAGTACTTTTTCTGGTTGGCATTTGTGTTGGTACGTTTGACGAACATAGCTCCCTGGTCAACTACTTTTGATTTTCGGCCTTCTTGATCCTCGATGATCTTCACTTTCAACACTTCCGTTGATGGTAAGTCATCACGCGATTCCATAGCCGTTCGAAACATAGCGAAAGAATCCGGCAAACTATAAAGTAGTAAAATGGCCAGAAGTTCGTCAATAACCACCAAACCGATTTCTTTGAGCTTCTTTACGGCATCAAAAAAATCCGCGATGTGTTTTTTCAAGTCATCTTCTTCCTGCATACGCGTCAATACAAGTTTCTTCAACAATGACGCTTTCCTAGCAGGCCCGCTTGACTGGTATAAAGACTTCAACTTGTCCCAGATAGCTTTGGAAGTTTCCAAGCCATCCAATGCAATTAATTCACTTGGACTTACAGCCAACAATATGTCTGCTTCGGCCTTCCCATCATTTTTAATCCATTCGGCATACTTCGAATCAGATTTTTCTGGCTGCGGCGAAGATCCTGTTATGTATTCCCACAAGTCATTTTTCTTCAAAATAGCTCGCATTTGAATCTTCCAGGTATCATAATTATCACCAGTTAGTGGATCAATCTTTATAGAAGCAGCCATTTCGAAGTTTATTCAACTCCAATAGCTCGAAAACATCGAAAAAAAACTACACTTTATTACGATGTTTCTACGAAGTAAACAAGATGGGTGAGTCCAACGTAAACGGACGAGTCTATTCGCATGAAAGTTGAGTTGTTTACGCGAACTTTTTAAATCACTTATTTCACTGCAAATCCAGTCAATTATTCACGAAATCAATTGTATTTCACGCACTGGGCCCATAACCTGTAGAATTGTGAATAATAACACGGGTTTTGGACAATAATTAACGGTTTATTGAGTTAGATTGCGAGCGGAAAATTAGAACGTGGCAGACATTGCCGGTACAAACGTGCGACTACTTATAGGTACTTACATACTACACTATTACAAGTAGGTACATTTAGTTAGGCACGGCTCACGGAGCTTCGCTATTCCTAACATTATTCATGATAATTATTTCATGATTACCGCATGCTGTGGTAACCATGAAATAATGTTAAACTAGACTAAGCAGATATAGCTAATCAGAAGATTTAAAATTGAATAAAATAGTCACTAAGAGGGAAATAAAAAAAATAAAGGTCTTAAATTTTGCTCCATTTGTTAAATTATTAAAATATTATACTGTATGTTTGACAACTGAGTATGTAATATAACAATATGTTCCGTGGTGCATTCCATATTTTTATAGGTCCGTGTTCCACAGTCTTGCATTTGGTACGTTTGCCTTTTTGATAAAGCTGATGTAGCGGAGTTTCAGCTGATAAATCATAACGTCTGGTTATTGTGGCTTTGGTTTTTACACTTCGCATGACAGAGACAAAGCATTAGATTTGTGGTCAATGTTCTATGACAAATTTAGCGGGAACAGATATGTAGTTCATAGTTATTTTTAATTTGATGACAAAGCTGTGATTAATACACACATGCATTCATAAACTCACGCCTGTTTCCCGGAGAGGTAGGCAGAGACCACGGATTTACACTTCTGACATGCCTGTTTGGCTTCATTCACTCTCATCCATTTCTTTGTGTATACTCATCGGTTTAGGGTGCCTACTCTCTTGAACTAACCATTATCCAAATGTCTACCAATTCGGTAAGAGTTTTGCCGAGGTCTAGCCCTTCCAATTGCCCCATTCACGCTTACCTTATTTACATGTTTTGTTAATCTCCTATCGTTTATCCGGTCCTCATGCCCAAACCACCTTAGAATAGGGTACCTTTCTTTATTCTTGTCACAATCTTCTTTTCACGTGGTTTACACGGTAATGAATTGCAGAATGTTCTTCATGGATTAATGTCTTGAATGTAGTGAGAATGTTTTATCAAACAAAATTGCTATAAATATTATTGAGTGAATACTCTACGTATAACTATGCAGACTCTTTTACTGTTAGACTTTCTAAAACATGTTGGAAGTTGTTTTCAAACCTCATCCAGCATACTTACCTATCTATCATTACTAGTATAGTAGTATAATCTGTGCCATAGCTCACTAGACTGCAGTTTAAGAGGCTTGTATAAGTAGGTAATGTTAAAACAACAGACAACATTTTTCTGTCACAAAGAAAAATATTCACACATTTACAAACAAAAGCACAAACCTCAATACGATACATTATTACTGTGATACGTTTCCATTCTCGCAAATTCGCAATGAATTATGGCATCTTCATAATACCGCCATTTTTACAGAACACTCATCTATTATTTAGGGGGCTTCGATTAGATTTACTGTTTCCGTCCTACGACGCGCAGTTCGAGAAATTTGTCATCGTTTGTTCGAGTTTCTGTAGTTGTTTTTTGCACCTGTGTTTTGCTTTAAATTATATAGCCAGGTTTACACACGTGCCAGTAACCGAAAAAAAACTCGAACCTATAGTAGCGCACAGACCCTTAAGGATACCAAGTAGGGGTAGTCATAGGTACAACCTCCCACAATTTTCATAGTAGATAGTAAGCATTTCACGTGACAGATTGCAGGCTCATCTCCGCTTGATTGAAACACTAATCGATGGAACGTGAAGCCATGTTCAATCGGTTAGTGTTGGTAAATTAGGCTCACGATCGTTTGAAAGGCTTATGTCCAGCTATGGTCTTCTACAGGTGATGATGAATCTTCCAAACCACTCCCTGACCCAATTTCAAAATCATGAACTAACAAACAAAATCACAGCACAATATACCTGAGTATAATCTGCAGTGTCCAGTGCGAGTATTATGTACATTAATCATACAGTATGTAAATTCAGTAAGTGCAAATGATAAATGGGTCGGTCAAGACTGAAAACGCTGTGAGTTTGGAGTTAGGACATTATGTAACGATGTACTTATTATTTATTTGATGGTTTATGGTCGTGATGTAAGTAGATTTTATTAAGTATGTGCCAAGTTCAAAGATTTACAGCGTGCGCTGGAACTTAGTATTGTGGTTGTAAAGCGAAAGAAAATTTATTTATTTTTCACACCAGCTTTTAATTTTTGTGTTAAGTAAAATAATACACAAAAATGTGTATTATTTTACTTGGTTTAATTGGTTGTTGTTGACGGTGATATCGGTATACCTACATAATACAGAAAAATACAGACTATCATAGAAACTCCTCATTTTTGAAGTCGTTGAAATCCTTTTATAGCCGAAACCTATCATAAAACGAAACGAAAAACAGACAAACTTAGTACCTTATTTCGTGTTGTGTGGGGTTAAATAGGTCTCCGTCTCAGCATTATGCTGCATCAAAACCTAGGTTAGTGGCGCTGGTTTTCAGACGGGGACAAATCGTAGACGTAGCTTTGAAAGCCGTCATGCTGAAGTAGCACTGTGCTGGCCATGTCTATCGGATGACAAGGGAACTTTGGGCTAAGATAGCGTCCAAGTGGCGTCCTGACCCAGCGACAAGGCGACGTGGCAGAACAAAACGGAGATGGCAGGACCTGGGTCAATTCCTTAAAGAATGGAACGAAGTACCAAAGATCGCGAAGTCTGGAAGGAATGTGGGAGGTCTTTGCGCAGCAGTGGGTTTCGAATGGTTGATATTATTAAAGATTTTGACAACCTCTGTGGCGCAGTGGGCGAAGGCCCGCCTGAGATGCAGAATGTTGCGGGTTCGATTCCCGCTGCGGGACAAATATTTGTACGATTAGCCAATGTTTGTCTCGGGTCTGGGTGATTTCTATGTATAAAATTTATGTATTTACAAAAAAAAGTATATATATCAGTCATGTAGTTCCCATAATACAATTTGGGTATTATAATGATCGCCATCTTCAACCATCTTTACATAAGTAGTTGCAATATAATTAAAAAAAAACGGCTAGCTCTTTTTTTCGTCGATTTTGCTGAAGTTTCGTAGCTTATATAAATAGATAGATCTTAAAAATTCAGAAATAAGTATCAGGTAGTTTAAAAAAGAAACTTTTACATAATCTCTGCCTCAAAACTAGTTTTTCACGTTGTTCTTGTTCTGAATAACTAAAGTCATATATTAAATATAATCCTTTGTAGAGAGGGAATTTTCAGGTTCTTATTTATTAATAAAAACATTACGAATAAATGAATCAGTTTTTATAATACATTTAATGAATACCCGGATGGTACTGAATTCGCCGAAGTCCCAACTTTCTGAACAAAACTAACGAAAAGTACATACACTGTCCACTTGATTTCATTTTTCATTCGTAAACCGTTTTGTTTCGCTGACAGGGGTCCGTATTGAAAGCGAGTTTGTTTTGTACGGAACCCTCTTCAATCAGCTTTATGGAACTGGACTGGGTTTATCATTAACAATACTTTTAGTGTCTACAATGCTAATCCACAGGAAAAATAGATGCTATTAAATTTTTTGACAGATTTTGACGTTCGTTCAGCCTTACAACGGCTCTGGTTCAGTTAGTGCGCCAAGCAGAGGCGCTCTTATCAAGCAAAAATCTCATGTTTTAGCATAAATTTTTCGTTTTTAGGAGACGATACGATGCTACGATGTTTTCCTGTTGCCTGTTTCTGAAAGCCTTGGGTAACTTTTGCTTGTAAAAAAACAATAGGCGCCAAAAATCACTTATACCTCTGTGTTAGAGCCACTATCGTTAGAGTCGTTATAGGTATTTACGTAATGTTTTTACCATTGTTGTTTAGAAAACAAGTCTGAAAGGAACTTTTGCTTGCAAATATACAAAAGGCGCCAAAATCACTAACTACATCTTTGTGGTAAGGCTTATACTATCTTCAGGAAGGTCGCTATTGGTAAAACAATAATTTTAACTTTCTTGTAAAGAATCAAAAATAAATTTCAGTATTGCTTAAAATTTCACCATTATACAACTTCGAGTTGTGGCATCAAAACGATGTGCAAAATGTTTTGAAGCATTTTTAGAGTGCAAAAAGCCAACAACACGCGGTGTTCCCAGGCGGTCACCCATCCAAGTACTGACCGCGCCCGACGTTGCTTAACTTCGGTGATCGGACGAGAACCGGTGTATTCAACGTGGTATGGACGTTGGCGAAAGCATGCTTAAAATACAGGAACAACTCAATCTGTCGGTTAAATACATTTCTAAATCGAATGATGAAATAATGTTTGAATGGCGAAAGTGCACCCAACACTCATCTACACCAACCAACACTTACATAATTGCATTGTTTTGTGGTAGCAAATGAGAATACGGGCCCACCTGAAAACGTTTTGTCTAGGAAAGAGAAGACAAAAACTGTTTCTGTCGCCTATTCTATCAAAATATTTTTTGTTTTCTCGGCGGTAGACAAAAACTTTGTCTAGGGTCTTCATGCTAAGCAGGCAGAGGTATTCGCGATTTACCGATTTTTCAAAACGGTCTTTTTGAAGAACCCCCTACTATAGACACTTGATAAAACCTCAACTGGAAAATCATTAAAAATGAAATACCTACTAAAAAAGTTATAAAAATGTGCAAAAATTAACATAGTTAAAGTGGGTTATTGCAAAGTAGCATTTTGCCAATCTGCCCTACAGATTAAAATCAAAATTAATAAGCCACATTCACGCAGATCTAACCTTTCATCCCTACTGGTAGTCCCTAGCCAACCCTTTTGAATTAAATCCAGAGAAATGTAACAACAACTGTTTGAAAACCACTCCTATTCCACCTAGATAAGGGTTCAGTCGGTATAAAATATTGACAAATAGGTACCAACTCGTAGCTATCAATATTAAGATATGATTGAGATGCATCTAGTTTGACAAAGTTGGATCATTTATGCGTATTACAATGCATTTGTATTGTCTGTGGTATTGGTCAGTTGATAGAGGGAACTATTTGTTTGATAGAATGGTCTAAACCTAGAGCAAATGAGGAAGATAGTAGGAAGATTGCTCTTTGAAAATATTCGACCGACAATATTAGGATAATATTAAAATATAAGCTTCTGATTTTGCACCAGATACTTTTGAACGCGAGCGTACGGACTGAGTCGATTTTTTTGCTCATGAGTGTACCTAGTTTTTGACTCTTTATGCAATAAAATAAATAATTAAGGTACCTACCTAAGTTCGTCTTTGTAGAAAGATAGGGAACTTACTTTTTCCTTTTTGCTTGCAAAGAAAGAGGTCCTTTGTATAAGTAAGTTGTACCTATGTTTGTCTATTTCCTTATAATATATTCCAATTTCAATTTGTTTATTAAAAAATAAGTGAACAGAAGTATTGTAGCTTTTTGGTACCCATTCCCATTTTTCAAAAATAATGCTTAATTACGTACCAAAATACTTATCATAGAATATTTTCTAAATCCCTGTGCATAATTTTAATAATAATAATTCTCATTCAGTGCACCCTCTAAATATTGTGACACGTTTTAATTATTGAAGTTGAGGTCGCCATTTTAATTTTAGAGACAAATCCGCTTATTTTTGCTTACGTTCGAAGTTTAAATTAGGAAAATAGTGAAGTCATTGGTGAAAAATATTATATCGATAAAAATGTTCAAAAATGAATGATTGTTCCGAATGCAAAAAGCCAACATCACGCGGTGTTCCCAGGCGGTCACCCATCCAAGTACTGACCGCGCCCGACGTTGCTTAACTTCGGTGATCGGACGAGAACCGGTGTTTTCAACGTGGTATGGACGTTGACGATGGCTTACGCAAAACATCGTAACTAATTAACTCAAAAATCCCGATAACTTTCCTAAAGTGATGATCGTCATACTTTCATTCCTAGTTTCGATGGACTTAATTTATCTTATCGATACCAACCACATCCCTATTTTAAAGCTGCAGTGACAATAACAACAATTAACAGGGCCTAATCCAACCGCGACAGGTTTCTTATTAACGCCATTTGTCAGCGACGATACCACCTAACTCATTTGTAGCCGACTGTACCAGCGTCGCTGACATTTGTTAACGACTGTACCGGATTATAATGTGATATCTTGCATCTTACTTTGCACCCCACAAATTGACAAGTGCGTACCTACCTAACAAGTTTTTTTTTAAATTTTTGTTAGGTAAAACAAAATGTCCTCTGTGTAGGTACCAAATAATTGGACGTTTTTTCTTTTCCACACTCATGTCCATTTTATGTAGGTACACAAGAGAATTTCAAGTTTTGTTTCAAGTCGTTCTTGTTATTTGCGGACTAAGGTACGTACGTATTATTTAAAAGATTTTTTACATTTATTTATCTAAGTACCTCTGTGGCCAACAACATAGGTATAAGATAAGTACCTAAATTTTTAGTCAAATAAACATGAATATTTCAGGAAAATAGGTATTTAAGTAAGTATAATTAATAATATACCTTAAAATAAACCTTATTTTAAAGGTATCTCGGTAATTAGGTAAGTATTTGTTCTTTGTCTTGTTTAGCGGGCCCGTAATTTAAAAAACTGTATTACATTTAATTCATAAAATGTGTGCTATTACTTATGACTTTATGAAATAGGGTGCACAAAAGATTAAAACACCCTCACTAATCCTCAGTATTTAGTGAGATTGAAGTTTCACTGCGCGCGGAAAATAAGCTGAAACTTAGTTAAATGAATGGTTCTAATGTGATAGGTACCTAAAAAGGAAGGTACTTTTTGTAAAAGGTAGGTAAGTACTTTATTTTTGGATATATTATTTTGGGCAACATAATTTTGATAATATAATGTACTAAATATATTAATAAGTTTGCAGATACTATAATAATATAATGATATTCAAGAGAGAATAACCTAGCTCCCTAGTCAAGGGAGTTAGGCTTTAATTTATCATAACAATTTTAAAATTAATATTTAATTTAGTTACCTATCAAACGCGGCTCACATAATGTGCCAACCTTATAATTCTCGTGCATAGGTAAAACCAACAGAATGAAAAAACAAAGACATCGAAATATTATTGAGATAGCTACCAACCTATTTTGACGCCTGAAATTATAATGATAGCAAAGTGACGTACGCATCAAATCAACTCACTAAAGCAGGAGTCAAACAAGACAATCGACTGTTCTTAATTTCATTGTTCGTAAAGAAGAACATCTTACATTCAAAATCATAATCACGCATCAGAGTCATAAATTTATGCGTACAATCGCACACCAAATAGCAGCTTCCAACCCCTATCCACTCCGTAATTCTTCGGCCCCTTGTGCTCAATAGCCGATAGGTCGTAATCCTTTTTCCATCTACCTACCCACTGTCTCGTCATCGTCACACACTGTCGTATGCATAATGCGTAGGAAGGTATTATGGAATGTTTGAATTACGAAGGCTTTGTACCTAGGATTAGTTTTTTTATGAAGGAAATTAACCATAGATAAGAGAATTGGAAATGAGCGAGTGACAATGTCATTGCTTGACATTGTCACAGCATCATCTAGCCCCAAATTAAGCAGAGATTGTGGTATTGGAACTATTTGTTTAATGGTCAAAATAAGTAGTAGAGGTAGACCACAAACGAAGTGGAAATACCTAGGTTCAAGGTAGCTGAAGAAAAACTAGACATAGAAAGCATAAAATTTAAAAAAACTTTCGCGATTGTAGGTATTACCATGTGGGACATCCTCAAATAGGTACAGGTGCGTAGATATTTGAGGATACCAAAAAATAAGATAAGCCTAGTACCTATTAAATATGGAATATCAGATTGCAATTAAATAGTGGACTAATACTTAGAGAAACAAAATACCTAAGAAGAAGCACCTAGACTAATATCACTTTAATTGTATGGAAAATGACATTTGCTGTTGAAATGTCACCTGGGCGTGAAAGGAAATCTAGGCATGAGCTATTTGTCTATACCCCTGCAAAGAAATGCCTGACGCACCTGGAACCTAACCATCAAGTCTTATTCTGATTCATTTCAAGCAAAGTTAACATCTGTGAATGTCATCCTGCTTTGCAGTTGAGGCCTAATCATAGACCTAATCGTCAATCGCAAAGCGAGATTTGACATCTATGTCAGAATTTAATCGTATTAACACTTGATGGTTAAACCAAAGATAAATCAAGAGTAGATTCGTTAAATGTCGCACCAAAAAGATGTCAGCTCAGCTTAATGTGCTAACTAGGTAGGCTACTTATGTACCTACCTACTTTAGCGCTGTTATTTTTGAGCGTGTACATAATTTACCCGTATACAGAACTATAGGAACTAACTTTTTTATAGGTAACAAAATACCTAATACTACATAACTAAGTATAAAATTGTCAGTCCATCAAACTTTCCTATTCCTAAATAACTGCCCCATGCACGCAATCTGCTCAATCCTACCCTTGTTAATGCTGGAAGATAAGATAGAGCTAATCCTCACATAACTTAGGATCAAGATCGTTTAACGTGGTTGGAAGCCACTGACCATTGTCCTGCGTTTAATTTAAACCGGCCTCATAGCTGGCGTAATGATTTTACTATCCCTTACCAAAGTATGAAATCATTCGCTAATTAAACCCCTGGATCTTCTATACACGATAATAGGCGCTAGTTTCGCTTGTGTTTGATGTTCATGACGGTTAAAACTTTGGTCGGAAGGTGTCGTAAGATTTTATGCGTGAACCTAATTATGCAAACAGGTCCTGTGGGTCGCGTTTTAGGTTTTTGAAGCTATTGAAACTTGACCCATCGCATAAATGTAATAAGCGGAACACCATAATCATTGTTAATGAAATGGGAGGAAAATGTTATTATTCTGACGAGTTATAGGTACTGAATAATTGAACGCATTTAAGAGTGGAAAGATAAAAGAAAATTAAACAAAAAGCCAACATCACGTGGTGTTCCCAGGCGGTCACCCATCCAAGTACTGACCGCGCCCGACGTTGCTTAACTTCGGTGATCGGACGAGAACCGGTGTTTTCAACGTGGTATGGACGTTGGCGACTGATTAGTTAAAACATCGTAACTCATTTTCTTAACTAAGATTATATATTATCATAAAAAATGGAAGGAATGTTCGTTCATTATCTGAAATGAAGTTTACCGCCTATCTCTGCGAATCATTCGACAATGTTCAACCATACATCAGGCCAAATTAAACGTCACAACACAAAGCAGGACAATCAATTAAATTTTATATCTCCGTCCCCTTGCACAGTGCTACCTATATAATCTGTGCTCGTACGTCTATTGTTTATGCTAACGACAGTCATTATTAAGTAAAACGGTTTATGGTAGTCATAACTTTTAGCTAGGATGTGTTATTTTGGTAATGTTGTTTCACTTCTAATTTACATACATACAACAAAAAAAAAAAACCCCGGTACGTTTTTGAGCCATAAACGAAATATCAGATATTTTTTCCAACACAAACACTGAAAACATTTAAAAAAAATATCAAGAACTATCAAATTATTTAAACAACTCGTAAACTATTCACTGTGAAACATATAAAAACATTAAAATTGCAAAAATAACACTCCACCGTGACAGTGAAACCTCACTGCCGTGACCAGGATTCGAACCTGGGTTACTACGGCCACAACGTAGGGTCCTAACCACTAGACGATCACGGCTATCGGAGCGATGAGTGGTTCGGCGAATTTACGAGTTAGCTGTTTCAGACCGCTGTATATTACGTCAGCAGAGGGCGGACAGTAGGGAGGGGCACAAAGATTTTTTATCGGGATTCGGTGATATATATCAGACCGAATCCAGATAAACAGAAAAATATTTTTATAGTTGAAACGTTGAATCGATATCCCCTAACAATAAAAATAGGTTAACTAACAGTTGAACCTTTACCAGCCTATTCAGTTATAAATGCATTCATAATCCTGAAAATAAATTAATGCTTTAATATCCATTTCAAAATAATTAATGACTAAGTACAAAGTAGGAACCTACATTTTGTTACAAAGACTTGGTGTGAATTTCTGTAATTTTTGCTGTTTAAGTAGACACACTTCTATTTTATTCAGTCCAACCTATCTAAACTATAAAAAGTTATGTATTAATCATGACAGAGACATGTTATATTTAAAAGATCGTTATAATGTATAATAATAATAATTATTATACATTATATCTATTAGTCTTTCAGCCGCTGTCGTTGCATCACTGTCAACAGCTGTAATATGTTAATTAGGTACGTCACTTATATTTTTTTAACTAAGTAAATAAGAACAAATATTCAAAAAGCCTATATTAACTTACACCTGTACCTACATATTATCTTGTCAAACAATTATTGTAAAATAACGAAAACAATTTGAACAATAAATCGCCGAATCACGTAGCAAAATAAAACAAAATAAAAACAGCTCAATGAATTAGAATCCAATTACTCAGTCCAATAACCACAGTTTAGATATTTCAAGAAAATTGGTGTCCAATTTTGGTGACACGTGTCACGTCAATTCATTCATTGGAACGTGACCGAACGAAAACAAATAAACGTTTTCAGTAGTTTTTCTAATCAACAAAAACTTCTTATTGTCTGGTTATAGGTATGTAGGCTTTTCTTAACATTTTTAAAAACGTTTTTATAAATGTTTTTTTGCAATATGTTAGTAATGAATTTTCATAATACTTAAAACGGCAAAGTGCGTGTCGGACACGCGCAGTTTAGGGTTCCGTAGTTGATCTTAAACTTATTTAAACTTATTACTAGTTTTACACAACTAATAACCTCTAAGTAATTTATAACTTAGTATTATTAACTACGGAACACAAAAAACACAGCGGCCGTATTCCTCACGATGGACATCCAAAGATACGTACTCAGTTCATAGATCTTTGAGGATATCAAGTACGAGGTAGTCAGAGGCAAGTCCAAACATTACATATGACACGTCCGCGTTTTTGCAAATAGTAAGCATTCAACGTGACAGATTGCAAGTCTATCGCTGTTTATTGGAACATTATCTTAAGGCACATGATTGTCTGCGAATTTAAGGTTCAAAGGCCGGTTTCCTCACGATGTTTTCCTTTTAAATGCGAACAATAATCTTTCGTGTGGTGATAGGTAAGGTTACCAATGAACCTTCAAAACCTTGATAATTATTTACCTATATTTTAAAATAAAATGCTGGACATTTTTCACACAGCATCATCTAGCTCCAAACTAAGTAGAGCTTGTATTATGGGAACTACATGACCGATATACTACTTAAATTTGTAAATACATACATAATATAAGTACATAGAAAACACCCAGACCCGATACAAACATAAGCTAATTGTACAAACATAAAAAAAATACAAAAAAAAATACCTTTCTCGTCGGCAATTTTTTTTTCATCTAATTTCCACCATCTTGGCAAATGTTCCTTCCATTGTCACCTTCTTGCATGTCCTCGGTCCGTGGCCACCGATTCGAATGTTGGATTCGAATACATCCAGTTTAC
The DNA here is from genome assembly GCA_961405105.1 of Perizoma affinitatum. NCBI lineage: Eukaryota > Metazoa > Arthropoda > Insecta > Lepidoptera > Geometridae > Perizoma > Perizoma affinitatum. Next base: position 13,755,343 of record OY560188.1, read on the forward strand.
CATTATTTTAACCTACTGTCATAATAATCTACCTACCAGGTTGTACTTAAATTAATTTGAGTAACCACATTATTCTACAAAGTCTACAAATTATAGTCGCGTGTCTACCCGGCCACCATAAGACAAATTATTTATACAAGCTCATTCATTACCGAAGAGCTTTCCCGTGTTCACGTCAATTGTCTATGGTAATTGACGATTTGATTACAGGCCCCAAGTGTCATAAAAAAAGACAATTTACATAAAATATAGGTAAATCTACTTGTAAAAATATTTAGGGCATTTAAGTATTGTAACGGACAAAACAGTAGGTAAGTTTTATATTACATTTAAATACCTTTCTTATTATTTTTCGACGTTTTTATTTTTATTGACTCACGATAAAAATAGTGTTTATTTTTATCGTCAGTCATTATCAAACGTACTAATGCCGGTTATGCCATAGTAAACCTAATCTGTGGCGTATTGAGACGATATTAGAACACATTAGGTACTTAGGTAGGAAGGTCTAGATACTTAGGTAGGAAGGTAGGTACCTACTTTGGGTTTCAGTTTTTCCGTAACTGCATCGCCAACGTCCATACCACGTTGAAAACACCGGTTCTCGTCCGATCACCGAAGTTAAGCAACGTCGGGCGCGGTCAGTACTTGGATGGGTGACCGCCTGGGAACACCGCGTGATGTTGGCTTTTTGCACTCCAAAAATGCTTCAAAACATTACATTGTTTTGATGCCACCCGCAACTCGAAATATCGAAAGCCATTGCTCTTTACCCAACACAGCGGGATGGTTATGAGCTGAAGTTGGAAGCCAAGAGCAGGATTTTACTAAGTTAGTTTTACTTCCAATATCCATGAAAGAACATTCGTATCACAATGAGGTAAAGTTGAAATTCCTGATCGGAGTTTGTTTGCGTAGTGCTTTGATAACTTGGTAAAGGAATAATGCTTGCAATTTATAACGTATTGTGTTTTGATTGGTCGTCAGAGGTAGATAGTTAGACGGATGATCCTTCTATGGCATTCTATGGGAATAGGAAATGGTAATGTCTGAAGGCTTTGCAAGTTTGGATGGAAATGGCAGACGTTAGTTTGCTCCGTTTGATGCTGTTTATTGTTTTCGGGCTATTCAACTGTGAATACCTACTGCCATAAACAATAAACTACGAATAGTAGGAACTAACCTATATCTGGATATACGGTTTTGTAGTTTGAATCAAAATCGCGAATCAGTGTACGTTTCAAAACCATGTCTGACGTATTAGATATGGTTTTGAGTTTTAACGTACTCGGAGATCATTTATTATTAGAATAGATCTACCTTAGTTCGAACTCTATAAAACTCTAGATATTTATTCCTGCCGCGAAGCAGAAGGTCTTTAATGATCGCATTTGAAGAATAATTGGGAGCCCGTGAAATTTTGACTTTGACATTTTTCAAGCGAGATTTTTCTATTATGTATAAGAGTCGTTAAAATGAGAGTGATTGTCTGGTGTGACGCTATGCAAGCGTCCATAGGTTACGGTAACCGTTTATCGTAAGCTTATTTGCCACTGAAGTTTTATAAAAAAAGATAGGTAAGGTAGGCCATATTGATACGAGTTGGTACCTACGGGTTTAGTTTAAATGAAAGACACTTAGATTAACCTATTATAATCAGTGATCGGAATTAGGTGAGCTAATTTACCTAAAGTTCAAAGAACAGAGTCAAAAAAAATGGAGACTTCCTTACCATTAACATTTTTTTCCGGGAAATCTTTCCCGGAAATTGGGAATTTGTTCCAAGTTTTAGGATATCAGTTAAGTACATTTAATATTAATGTTATTCATACAGAAAACTAACTGAATTAATTTTCCTTTTTAACAAACTTCAATAAGATTTATTTTGTTATTAACTCAGGTAAAAAACTGGATTCGCCTATGTTTTCGTTTCCCAGAATAGCCAAATCATGCTGTCCCTTTAAGTGTTTGTAGCAATACACTGCAAACCAGTGATAAACAACAACAACAAACGCTAAGAAAGGGACAGCATGCTTTGGCTATTCTGGGAAACGAATCATTGTTTAAGTAAACAATGACAAAAGGGTTGAAGGGTGAGGGTGTTTTGCATCCAAACGGCGTCATAACTTGTATGCGTGCGTGCATCACTTCTATAGTTACCTCGGCAGCGTGTGTATCTTAGACTCGTGAATATTTTATTAACCTGTTTTCGTATCGTTTATTGGATCTGCTTCACATAACTACCTTGGCTTGAATTTACGGACTGCGATTTATTGCAACCATATCACTACTTGTACCTATCTACCTTGGCTTGAATTTACGGACTACGATTTACTGCAACCAGAAATTTACTGCGCTTTACGGCAATCAAATTACTTGGTAAGTCTTTGATTTGTACTACACTTTTAAAACATTCTAAATATTAGACTGCTTTTGATAAATTTACCAAATTCAAACAATTTTATGCAACTATTTATTTATGGAATTTTATTCAGTGTTTTATATTTGAGTTCGTGCACAAATGTTGGAGCTACTGGCAATTCTATCATCAAACTATATTTTACGCGAAGACGTCCCTGGAAAAGTGTAGAAACTATATATTTGTCTCATTGTTTTCAGTAATTTTTCTGCCTCAACGCAACTAGCAAATAAATGGCGACCAAACCTACCGACGGGATTGTACAGTCGTGGATTAGAGATCACCCCGAATTGTACCACGACCCCGCTAGCAACACGATATTTTGTTCTAAATGTGAGAATTCTATTGTATGCAAAAAAAGCAATATACAGAGGCATATTGACGGACCAAAACATCAAGGTACTGCTAGGCAAGTGAACAAAGAATTTTATTTAGATTTAATACAATTTCTTATATGGTGTAACATACCCTGGTCACGAGTAAATCGACCAGAGTTTAAAACTTTTTTAATGAAATATATGTGTTGTAAATGTACAAATGTTAAAAGGATTCCCGATGAATCGTTATTGAGAAAGGTTTATTTAGACATAGTTTTAAAAAAAAAAATTGCATCAATCCATGACCATATTCTTAATCAGAAACTTTGGATATCTCTAGATGAAACTATTAAACCGACTATTTAGGTCGTTATATTGTAAATTTTCTTGTAAAACCTTTAAATCTCGCAACAAACAAACCATTTTTAATAGCTTGCAAAATGTTAGAAAAAGTAAATGGAGAGACAATAGCTCATTTTGTGATTGGATGCCTAGAAAATATGTGGGGTGACTCGTATGAAGACAAAGTAGGAGATGTTTTAGTTTTATGTTCTGATAGCGTAGCATATATGTTAAAAGCAGGAAGAATGTTAAAGAACTCCTTGCCAAATATGATACATGTTACCTGTTTAGCACACGCTCTTAACCGCGTTGCAGAAAAAATACGGACACAATATGCGGATGTGGATACTTTAATTTCAAATGTAAAAAAAATATTTTTAAAAGCTCCTAATAGAGTAAAATTGTTAAGGGAAAAATTTCCGAGCGTGCCATTGCCACCTGAACCTGTCATAACAAGGTGGGGTACATGGCTAGAAGCAGCTTCGTATTATGCTGAATATTACGAAGAAATAAAAACTATTGTAAGACTTCTAAGAAGTTCTGATTCTTTGTCTATCAGGCATGCTAAAACTGTCCTAGGAAAAGAAAGTTTAAAAACTGATTTAGATTACATTGACGAATATTTTAAAATAATTCAAATTTCATTAAAAAAATTGCAAAAGTCTAACTTATTGTTGACGGAAACTTTCCATATTTTTGATGAAGCAAGAATTGTTCTAAGCTGGTGTTCTTCTGAACCAGTAAAACAAAAATTAGAAAACGTTATGGACAGAAATCCCGATCTAGATGCATTAAGAGACATTTGTGAAAATATAGATAAAGGATTAGATAATGAAAATGAATTATTGTCATTCTATAAATATGTACCTGTAACTTCAGTTGATGTTGAAAGGTCCTTCTCTACGTATAAATGGATTTTAAGTACAAAAAGAAATCGTTTGAAAATAGATAATATGGAAAAACTCCTAATGATTTTCTTTAATTCTCCGGACGAAGATATTTCTTTATACTCCGTCCATGATGAAAACGTTAGCGATTCAGATTAAGGGACAAATTCAACATCAATGGAAATAATGTTTAGAGTTCCGACTGTGTATCTTAGGTAGGACTGGTTACTTTCTTAATTATTGATTTTGAGTTCCATTATCTGTACAAAATGAATAAATGGTACAAAAACTATAAAATGGCTTTTTTATTCCCTTGCTTAAAAAAATGTTTTTATTACTATAGCTATTTACTAAAGCTGGTTTATAAATCACATTAGCTTCCGCGCTTACTTACATCGTTCATTTTATTTGTTGAAAACAATAAAAATCGTGCTTACCGTTTTTTACAACAATCGAATTCGTTTCCTCTTCTTGTTATCAATAATAAGAAGAGGAAATTAATTCGATTGTTATTTTACTGTATTAATTTTAGATGGACCTAAGTAATTTCTCGAAACCCGGGAAAATTTTCCCGGAAAAATATTTAGTCGCAAGGCGTCTCCACTTAGTCTCTGTTATTTTTCGAACTTTAGGTATTTTAGCTCACCTAATTCCGATCACTGATTATAATCCGTCTGAAGTCTCTTATTTACAAACATGGGTGCTAAGAAAGTCTGTTGTAAAAAATGTGTACCAACTAGAAATGTTATTAGAAATATCTCAGAGGCTCGCCTAAGACGCAGAAGGTTGCGGGTTCGATTCCCGTCGCGGGACAAATGTTTGTATGATCTACAAATATGTATTTACAAAAGTAGTATTTGAGTCATGTAGTTCTCATTTACTGCCGCTTACAAAACTTAGTTATTTTAATATTTAAAACAGTTACCTATCCATTCATTCTTGTATTTGCGAAGATAAACCCTTATCATTTATCACTTAGTTATATATATTTTAGTGCTAGATGATGCTGTGTAAAAATATCCAGCATTATATTATTATTTTATTATGTTACCGTATTACACCAAAATATTTTTCTCCGCTTTTCGTATTAATTCCTGCTTAATCCGTCTGTCCATGACAACAGAAAGACACCCCTCCAAGTATCATTTTAGATCAAACACATGATAATGACTGCGAGAGCGCCCCTATTATTCGATACAATAAAAGTAAAGTGCCGACATATTCCGCGTCCTATTGCAAAACACGTCCCATCCCTAGTAGTCAAAAGTACTATACTGTGAAACCGTATAATAAGACTTGTACTTTTCTGATAAAGATGAGATTTGAATGTATTTTGATGTGGCCAGTGAAATATTTTAGGGTGTAGATAGCGAAAGGCCAGTAGCTACGTAGATATGTACTAATGCTGATTGAGAAAAATAAAAACGCGTATCGAAACATAACTCGCGGTTATGTCTTCATGAATATTGAAGATCGGGTGATAGGTTGATTGTAGGTGTTAATGCAGATCGTAAAATAGAAATCGCAAATAGGAATTTTATTTTGCGGGTAGTAAATTAAAAGAAAATGATTGAATTTTCTCATGCTTGTCGTCTCAAGAGATTCTAAGTTTTGAGTTACAGATCATATTGGTTGTGTGATTGATGAATAATTCGTAGAGGAATTAGCTATTTTGATATTTTAAACAAAGTTACCTATCCATTAATTCTTGTATTTGCGAAGATAACTCATATCAGTTATCACTCAGTTATATATATTTTTGTTTTCAATTATAATAATATCGTTATAAGCAGAGCCGTGTTGGCCTGGGCGGTATCCCGACCTCTGATCCGCAGATCGTGGGTTCGAACTTGATTGTGCAATAATTCTATCTAAAAATGTATGTGCAAATCAACACGTTTAAACCCCTTACCTAGATGGATAGATAGAAAATGCTTTTTTGCACAAGATAAAAAAGGACATAGACAAACTAATGCTAATTAGCATTTTCTTCCAGTTTACCTTCGTGTAATAAAGTGTGTTTGAAGGCGTTTTTGTTTACTTAGTATAGTTTACTAAGTAATAGATATAAAGCCAAAGTCAAAGTCAAAGTAAAAATTCATTTTCAATCACAATGCTCACTTCGAAACTTCGGTTTTATATACTGCCTGTTCCTCCGCGACCAAGCCAGGAAAGAAAGGCAAGAAAACAAGGCTGGTTATTCTTTTTAATGATCCTTTTACAAAACAACGAGTTGGAGCATTTTAAATCCCAAGAGTTTTTATCATCTAAATATTCAGATATTTTATAGTAAGTATGCCTTTTTATATTTTTTTTATGTAGGGGAAAGTGGGGGAAATACGAACACCTAAGGGAAAACTTAAATAAATCAGTGGAATTTGATCACAGAGTTTCTTTATTGTTTAATTATAAAGTTTACTTATCTGTCTAACGAAATCACTAATCAACATTTATATTTTTTTAATAAAGTGTAACAATATGAAAGAAAAAAAAAACCCCTTAGTGTTCGGCTTTACCCAACATTAGTCGGGTAAACACGAACACCAAGTGGGGTAATTACGTACTAACATTAATAACGGCAGTGATCACATTTATAACCCAACGATGTTGACTGTACGTCAGTACAGTTCTCGTGAGCCCATTTTTTACACACGTAGCACATTATCCAGTCTTCAACGGGGGGATCTATATATTTATCTCCACAAAAAATGCAAAAGTAGGCTTTCTTTTTTTCTTTCGTATTTTGACTAGTGTCACTAAAATCTTATCGATCTTCAAGACTGTACTTCGGTTTGGTCTTTCTTTCGTAATTACGAGTCATCTGAAACAATAATAAAAAAGATAAAAAAGATGAACGGGGAACCAATAAAACGGAGGGGGTAATGCCGAACGTTCGAGATTGCCCGACATGGAATGTTCGCCTTTACCCCGCAGGATTGAAAACAATGAAATAGAAAAAAAAAATTAGGTTATAATTCTTTTGCCGATTGCGTCATTGTCATTTAGCTCATTAATATGTGAGTATTCCACTACGTAAAAGTTAAATTACTATTGTAGATAGAAACAAAGCAACACCAACTTAAATTTACCAAAAAAATTACATCAAAAACCTGCAAAATATTGAAAAATGCATACCTTGACAAGTACGTGCGTCCGCGTCTCCCGTGTTGTTGACTGGCACTAGTGGTGGCGTGATCTCCGAAATGGCGGCAAGTAAAATATTGCTATTTCTTTCCAACACATTAGAACCATTGGATTCGGGATTACCCCGCGTTCGCGTTTCCCCCACTCTCCCCTAATTAAATTTGTTAATTGTCAATTTTTGTATATCTCTTGAGAGTTTGTCCTTTCGTTTGGTATATATCTAAGGATACATGGGGAATACAATCATGTTTATTTGTTTTTTTTTTTTTATAATATTTTATTTTCATTTTCCAATAAGAAATTCTCGATATAAATTACCGTATCATTAACGCGTTGCTGATTTCAACACGACATTCTCAGTCCCACATACTGTCTCGTTTTATATTTTCAATCTTATTTTCTACAGTCTATGGCTCCTTTCCTTTGGTATTAAGTGTGAAAGTCTATGGAATTATTCACCCTTTCTTTGGCTAGTTGACTGAATATTATTAGGAAGGGTAATCTCGGCGATTAATGTTTTGTAATATTACGTATAATATTGTAAACCTAGGTACCTTAGTGTTATATTAATATACCTATTTTTAACCGACTTCAAATATAAGGTCGACCGTAGTTCTTTGTTTATGAACAGATTCAATTTTTTTTGTTGGAAAGGGCTACGTAAGGAGTGGTCCCATAAAAATTTGGTTTGATCTGACGAGGATTTTCGGAGTATTAACGGAATTGCACCTCGAGAGTGGTTGCAAGCCGGTTTATTTTGTTAAAAATAATCTTGTTGCTAATATTATTTTATCAATATCCAATAACTTATTTTGAAAACTTATAATTAAAAAAAAAACATTATACAATACTCTATTTTTTACACCTTTCTGGCACTTACATAGTCTTGACCTCCACACTAGGATTCCCTATATCGTTGGTATCAACACCCCAAACATTTGTCCCGCAGCGGGTATCGAGCCCGCACATTTTGCGTCGCATCCAGCTTCACGCCCGCCGCGCCATCAAGGTCTTATCTACCACAATTATTTACAAAATTATGCAAACTACCTAACAGTTGGTAACTGTAATATCTGTTTTAGATTATTGCTATTTATTATACTTTTAATATTATTATCTGTATAATTATTTCTGTTATATACATAGGTTTTACATAAACAGACCTCTTGCAATACTCTTCTACCGATCTACCTATATTTATGTGACTCATTAAACAGGTAACTCAGAATTTTTCATTGGTTTGCTGGAAGAAAACTCTTGTAAGGGTTAAGCTCGCCTTTTACAACAAAAATGTGTAACATTAAAATTATTTAATTGTTTATTTTAGTAACAAAATTGTAAACAGATGTAGTGCAACATTTAAAATAACTATTTAATTTATAAATTTAAAAAAAAATTGTAAACAGTTGTTTCATAAATCATCTTCTATGATGTAATAGGAAAGTACTAGGATGATTTAAATGTAATACTTATATTAAAGTTTTTTGTCCGTATTCTCCTACAATAAATTATATAGTACAATCTGCTAACACAAATATTTTTTTAATACTTAAATTATAGTTTTATCGAATTACATTTCAACTGCTTCTGCCAAGTGAATATTATTCACATTATTATAAAAATCAAGAAGCCCCATTTCGATTATCTATTTGTAATCAAATTAGAAACATTAGCCATGGCCACTTAGCGCGCATATTGTCATAATACGAGATTGTTCAAATTAATCAACACACAATAAATTTGGTATCAATTTTCTGATCCCCATTTTAAAAGAGGTGTCCGTATCACGAATTTGTCCTGAGCTAACAATGCCAGATGTGATGACAGAGAGAACTTATAGGCTGTAAATGAGGGCGATGGTATTTTTTTTTAAATAAACTTTATAAGCATACGGCCTGTTGGTCAGCGGTTACCGTAAGCTATAGACGCTTGCAACACAAAATAAATAATAATAATAATAAATAATGCTGGAAATTTTCACACAGTATCATCTAGCCCCATATAAGCAGAGCTTGTGTTATGAGAACATCCAGACCTGAGACAAATATTTGAAGATGCAAACATTTGTCCCGCGGCGGGAATTGAACCCACAACCTTCTGCGTGTCAGGCAGGCCTTCCCCCACTACGCCACAGAGGTCGTCAAAAGGTATCACACATTTATTTATATTAATCTATTTTTTTATATATTTATAACACCAATTGGTTTTTACCTTTTATTGGTAAGTATAGTCACAGAAATTGTAAGGTTCATCAAAATTTGTACTGAAACTGTTTTCATTGCCTCTTAAGGAGAAGAGTAGACTTTCGTACAAAAGATGACACCTACACGATTGCATGTTGTATTGCTTTATAATTCTCTATTGTACACAGAAATAATACAGATATATAAAAAAGTAGTGAGGCATGTACAAAGGCGAACTTAACCCTAAAAAGAGTTTTCTTCCAGCAAACCTTTGAGGAGAGATCGAAAAGTGTTATAGTTGGTAGGAGTACAAAATCAGAATTCAGTCATTCATTCATTCATGCATTCATGCATTCATTCATTCATACATTTATACATTCATACATTCATTCATTCATTCATTGTACCAAATGTAATATTTGGACGTGCCTCTGACTATCCCCTACACAAAGATCTACTCACTAAGTATGTATCTGAGGATGTCCACCATGAGGAAGACAGTCGTGAGCGTGTTTGTTTTTTTTTAATTTTTATTCATTCATGCATTTCAGTTACATCGTCTGTCCGTTGATAAATACAATAGGTTTTCATACTAGATTTTCATTCTCCATCGTCGGCCATTTCATCATTTACCATTATGTGAGGTTCAAAATTAAGGTAATTATTTTAATGAAAAAAAAAAAAGTTTCTTTCTTTTTTTACTTAAAATAATTTTAGGTTATGTTGGCGGAAACCGTTTACCCGAAATTGTCATATAAATGTTGGCTATAGGTACATCACGTTCTTAAATAACAAGACTAGGGTGCTTTCAATTCCACTAAGCGAATGCTAATACAATCTAAAATCGAAATGCTGACAAATATCTAATTGGTAATAATCGAATAGTAATTCCAATTTCGGAAATACATAGCTAACTCGATTGTGTATTTTCGATATTACGACTGACAATATTCGTAATTGGATCTTTAATATTATGCACCCTTGTGTTAGGATTGACATGGTGTCGGACTGGTTGTGTTGTGTGTTGGAGACAAGTATATAGGTTACATAGACATGACAAGGATTTATAATATCACAAAAGTACGAGGTAGAGATGTGGCTTATATAATCGTAACAGGTATAAGGAACCTAATAAAAAATATTCATAACGGGTACACGAAACTACGGTATTATGTTATTTAATAACAGGCAAAATATTAGTTTCTCCTCGCGCATATTTATGCATAATCATATTTTTTGCATCTTTGTGCTAAAACTAAACTTTCTCCAATAAATTATAGGTTAGGGCCGCGTAGTCGTTCTATCGTCAGTCAATGACGTCAGTCTGGCCTGTATTAAAAATAAGAAAATCCTATTCTAAAGTATTTACAATGGGCGGTCTTATCGCTTAGAAGCGATCTCTTCCAGACTTGGTAGTGTGTTCCATTCCTTCGCCGTTCTCATTATAAATGGTGGAACTGAAAAGTTTAGTGCGAATAGGCTTACTGACAAGGGTGTGTAGACAAATATGACTTTCTGTTGACGGTAACGCCTGCGGAAAGATTTAATTGTATGAAAATGTTAGCTGTGAAAAAGTCAAATGACTACTGACAAGTTTTTCGTTGACTTATTTGCGTTAGCGTGAAAGGAAAACGAAGATTGAGGTATTTGTCTGGACACCAAGATACTGGTACTGATGAGCTTGCCCTTTGAAGAAAAGGAGATGGTAGGATCAGATCATGTAGCTTTTGGGTAAACTCCTAAAACAAAAAAATAATAATTGGTAGTCTGTAGAATATCGATAGGCATGCAACTTTAAGACTGTACAGACTCTCGATTTTAGTCTCCGCGTTGTGTTTGTACCTACCTATGTACTAGAAATGCAACGCAATCATCTCATATAACCAGTTGTTATGTAGGTAATTATGGACCCTAATAAGATTAAACTATATTGGGCACAATTAACAGCTAATTAGACCTGCGATTCTAATCAGATAATTAAGTGCCAGATAATGTTCTAGGTATAGACATTCTGTGATTACCTACCAACTTTTAGATACTGAAAATTATCGTTCGACCATCTAGATTGCTAATTTAAAGAACTGTCAATCTTGAGAAGACATTTTATTCATAAAGTACCTTTAAATGCAATGCCATTTAAGACATTGCACACAATTACAAATACAAATAAATGTAGTATTTTTTTTCTATCCTATTGTGTCCCACTGCTGGGCAAAGAGGTCCCCCAATTCCTTCTAATAATATTACTAATAAATAAAATAAATTGAACGGACACACAGATAGTCCTGACTTCACACTAGGATTCCCTGTGTCGTGGGTATCAGGAACTACGTGTACCGTGGCACCAGCAACTATGGTAGCTGTTAGTTCCCATTTGTTGGTTCGATATGTAAACACAAAACAAACACGCTCACGACTGTATTCATCATAATGAACATCCTCAATAATGATACTTAGTGCGTAGCTCTTCAGGATAACAAGTTAGTTAGACGCCCAAACATAATATTCGGCACGTACCCGCGCTTTCAGGTAGTTAGTATTCCACGTGACAAAGCCCATCCATATAGAACTGACGGAAACAAAACCGATGTAAAATACAGATGGTCTATGTTGAGTTACAAATACGTTAAACATGTCGAAACGGTGAACGTAATCGACATTATATCCATACAAAATTATCGCGACATGTATTAAAACTCAAGATAGACTCTCAGCCTCTGTATCTGAAAGACACTCGGTGGCAAACGTTTGAGAAGTGAACTGATTTTAACTTTCACATAAATTCAATCAATATGGCCACAGAATACTGGTTTGTGATGAACATTTGACTTGTCAAACGATCGTCACTGAGTGACTTTCAGATACAGAACTGGTTCTCAAACGGTGACTACAAACCGGACGCTGTGTAGGAACGCCCCCCATCCGATGGAATGAAAGCTGAGAGATCGGTAGATGGAGTTGGTACAAGACCGTTTGACATGGTACTCTTGGAGGCCTTGTCCAAGATTACTATGTAGCGGAGGACTTCTACAGGCACTTGATGATGATGTAGCAAAATAATAGCAAGGTACTATCAAATTATGTAAGAGTTAGTAAGTATACAGGATATCCCAGATTGTATACAAACCCGAAAGGCGATAATTTTGTCCGTGAAAGCGAAACAGAAAAGTAAAATTTCTTCTGAAAAGTAAATGACATTTCATATTTTTATTTAGAAAAATACTTTTTGATTTTGTTTGAAACACTCTTTAATCAGCTGTATTTTGGACGGTGTGTGCTATCCCTAAGAATTGGTACTATTAAACGAGAAAGATGTAACAAGAAATACTGAAAACATCTGACTTAATGGACAGTTTTTCATAGAAAACAGCTAATTTTTATTACCATTACCTTTAATGAAAATAGCCGAAGTTTGTAGTAATAGAACAAAATGTAAGCTTCTACGAGACACCCTGTATAGGGGATCACAAAGACCCCCACAGATTCTTCCGTGCAGTGCACAGATGATCCCGTTAATTAATGGCAACTTAACCCTTTGTCTGTGACGCAGAATAAATTGTAACCTACTCATGCACTGCGGATTTCAAAGTTTTTGAATATAAATAAATAATGCTGGACATTTTTCACACAACATCATCTAGCCCCAAACTAAGCAGAGCTTTTATGGGAACTGCATGACTGATAAACTACTTATATACTATATTTTTTGTAATACATATTATACATAGAAAACACCCAGACCCGAGACAAACAACTTTGTAATGAAAATATTTTTTTTTGTTTAACTTTGTCAACCAAATTTACTTCTTTATAAAAAGAAGTGAAGTCATGAATTTAACTACAAGTAATTAATAAATTTAAACTATACAATTTCAAAGAAAACATTTCCCTTTACGGTGAAAAATGTTTTAAACATTTTCATATATATTTGGTTGGATAGGTACCTATTTCCAAATAATTGTTCTAAATTTCGGTTTGCATCACTTAAAAAAAATTATTGCTTTTTGCGTTTTTACAAAACTTTGAGAGCCCCAGCATAACATTCTTAACCCTTCCACAGCCACTGATTCATCGCAACCCGTCACTGCGTGATGGATCAAGATATTAATACCGAAAGCGTGGCGAATCTGACCGAAATTTAACCCTTTCTTATGCATATTTAATTTCAACGGGTCTTCATGATCGATAGGCGTGACTTTTTTTCTGTTGCCAATAATTCGCCCCATAATTATTACACTTCTAAAAGTAGAATCGGATATGAAATCTATAAGTATTAAAGCAACCACAATCACAAGTAGGTACCAACTGGTACTTATGCCCAGAAGCATGATACAATCCGGATTGTATCATGCTTCTGGGCATGAAGCACGATACAATCAAAGAGAAAATCCGGATTTTCTTTTCACTACCAATAGGTTTAGTCTATTTATTTTAGTCAAGTGAGGTCCTTTTTTTTTGTTTTTACAATAAGAGAAATACTTACCTCAGATATTGCAAATGTCAATATGCGATGGTAACCGTTTTCCATCAAATGGTTTAGCTCGCCATAACATTAAAAAAAAAGTAAAACGATCAAAGAGTGTAAACTTATATGTAGATGATCTAAATTAGCCGGAGTTGATTGATTAGACATAAATAAGAGGGTAGAATGTGCCCGCATCATTAAAATATTCGCTCGCTTTTATTATTAGGTTTCCACTTAAAGTTTATTAGACTGACTTGAGTTTGTTTGTTGTAAATTTGTTTGCTTGGCCTTGATAGTAACTATACCTAACATTTTATTGATAATTGGATAGGTACTTGACTTCCTTTTATTATGTAAACTTATAAAATCGTTTGTCCTGACACAAAAAATTACAATTAACAAATTTAAAAACGTAATTAAAAAACAACTTTTTAAAAAGGCATTAGTACTATAATATATGTGATTATTTAGATGATAAAAACTATTGGTATTGAAAATGCTCCAACTCGTTGTTTTGTAAAAGGATCATTAAAAAGAATAACCAGCCTTGTTTTCTTGCCTTTATTTCCTGGTTTGGTCGCGGAAGAACAGGCAGTATTAGATAAAACCGACGTTTCAAAGTGATCCTTGTGATTTTAATGGATAAATGAATTTTGACTTTGACTTTGACTCACTGACTGATTTATCAACGAGGTAAAAACTAAATCTAGGAAGCTGAAATTTGGAACATAGGTTTATTTCATAACGTAAATATACACTATGAAAGGACTTTTGATATTTTAAACTTTAATACGGGAATGGGGTGCTGGGGTATCTCGGTATAACACGGTAGAAACATGATTATTTTTTTACTGAGCATTATTAAATATTGTCGTGTTAAAGGGTATTTGGATTTTAAAATTTTAAGGGGGGGATATGGGGGGTGAAAGTTTTTATGGGAGTATCAGTTTTTTTAAAGGTAGGAATCTTGAACATAGGAATTGTAGATACTCATCTTTCACATTTTAAGTAAGGGGAACGGGGTTTGAAAATTTTTATGGAACTATAGTTTTTTTTTAAACACGACTCTACGTTTGTAAAGTCTTTGTCGTGGTACTAATACCTATCTAGGTAGGTACTTATATGAACACAACCAATGCCAACGTAGCAAGTTGGAAAGAAGAAATTTTTATAAGGATGAATAAATTCCTTCAATCTGTCGCCAACGTCCATACCACGTTGAAAACACCGGTTCTCGTCCGATCACCGAAGTTAAGCAACGTCGGGCGCGGTCAGTACTTGGATGGGTGACCGCCTGGGAACACCGCGTGATGTTGGCTTTTTGCACTTTTTTCCGTATGTAAAGATAATCGTGTCCTTGTTTTTTAGAGTTTTGTTTATCTTTCTACGTTCAAATATAGAAATGAAAATAAATTTAGAATACCTTCTTTTAATCTAGGATATGGCAATAATTAAGCATTACCGCATATATCATTAAATTCATAATTCAGTCCCAAAAAAAAAACAAACACGCTCACGACTGTCTTACCCATGGTTTCAACACGGCCATGTAAAAAATACTATCTGTCATTAATTAGAATTCGTCTATTTTTTTTTTGCTGATATACATAACTTTTACGTACCTTTTCTTAGGCTCGCTTTTATACTGTCCATATTTGTCTGTATTCTCTAAATGTACCTAGGTACTATAAATAATAATAAAAAAAAACATCATAAAAAAAAAACAACCACACCATCGAAATGCCAATTCTAAACTGGAATCATATCACAAGCCTATCGTGAAACTCAAGCCACCCACATACATGACATCAAAAGTCTCAGCTATTTTTTCGAGTCCCTTTCAATTTAACAACAATTAAAAAAGTTCTCAAAGGAAGGGTTAACTTTATAATTGGTTAGATTCGCTTGATGGTTGGCTGGTTGTGGGACTTTTATTCGATTTTAAAGTGTTTGAGGTTAGAATTCTCCAAAATCAAAAGGGTTTTTGTGCAATCTTAGATCTAAAAGCTGTTTATAATTAAGTTCCATAACAGCAAGCCGATTCGTTTCGATTTTTGTTTGACAATGATTTGTCTGATTGCGAAAATTACGTGGAATTACAAAAATTACGTGAAATTAAATGTAATGTTTGGACGTGCCTCTGACTACCCCGTACTTGGTATCCTCACAGATTTACTCACTGAGTATGTATCTGAGGATGTCCACCTCAGTCGTGAGCGTGTTTGTTTTTTGTTTTGGTATATCTTAGTTAAATATATGCATGTCCATGTGTTTGGTGTAATATGTGAAACTATTTCCTAATATACAATCTTGTAAACAAATTTCTCTCAAATAAAACATTATCATTTAAATAGGTATGTTATTATATAAAATATAACATTTGGTTATAAAAAAAAAACTAAAATTTCCTAACTGAGTCTGAGACACTATGTGACAATGACACGCTTCCAAGACTAATCCGTGGACCGTGGATGGGTATGGAAAATTTAATATTTTGTTTTAAGTACACCAGTTAGTTATATTATATAGAATTCAATGTAAGTTTCTGTATAAACGAAAATAATTTAGGACTACGGGAGTGATTGCTGGGTGCGATTAAAAAAGGTAGTAAACTGACGCAGAGATGTTTTTTTATTATTTTCAGAATTGAAATAAAACTAAAATTCTAATAAAATATTGCAAAAAAATATCTGCTCCTTCGAGCCGGATTTGAACCAGCGACCTATGGATCACAATTTAACCAGCTACAGTCCACCGCTCTACCAACTGAGCTATCGAAGGTGTGGAGAACAACATCGAAATTAATAGTTCGGTGCATTACGTTGGAATAAAAACACCTCGGAACAGATACAATTTAAGATTAACCATAATAAGGATTAGGCCCTCCGTGTTGGCATAGTGAGCGATACCTCGACTTCTGACCCGGAGATCGTTGGTTCGAACACGGTCCTGAATCAATGGATTTTTCCCCAAAAAAAATATGTGCGCATTAATACGTGCTCAAAACGGTGAAGGAAAACATCGTGAGGAAACCGGCATGCTCTAGAACCAAAAAGTCGAAGGAATGTGCCAACAGTTAGTGTTTCAACAAGCGGCGATGTGCTTGCAACCTGTCACGTGGAATGCTAACTTGCAAAACGCGGGCATGTACCAAATGTAATGTTTGGACGTGCCTCTGACTACCCCCTACTTGGTATCCTCAAAGATCTACTCACTGAGTATGTATCTGAGGATGTCCACCATGGGGAAGACAGTCGTGAGCGGGTTTTTAAAAATAATTGCATCAATTTTAGTGCGGGGATGAGAGCTCGTAAATATAAATAATGCTAATACATGTTTCACACAGCATCATCAAGCCCCAAACTAAGCAGAGCTTGTATTATGGGAACTACATGACTGATATACTACGTAGATACATTTTTTTTGTGAATAGAAAACACCCAGACAATAGAGACAAATATTTGTCTCACAAACGTTTGTCCTGCGGCGGGAATCGAACCTGCAACCTTCTGCATCTCAGGCGGGCCTTCGCCCACTGCGCCACAAAGGTTAATTGGTAAGGAGGTCTCGTCTCACAAAATCCAGAGAGATTCCAAATGTTTGTATGATCTGCAAATATTTGTCTCAGGGTCTGGGTGCTTCTGAATTATAATATGTATGTATTAAAAAAAAAGAGTATATCAGTCATATAGTTCCCATAACACAAGCTCTGCTTACTTTGAAGCCAGATTTATGCTGTGAAAAAAAATCCAGCATTATTATTATTATTAAATATAACGAAATCACAGACGATGCCTGTCACAAAACTCAGCACAGTATTTCATCAAGAGCGAACCACTAAATTATCTAAATAGAGATCACCCGCAATCAGAGGATGGGCCATACCTAAACAAGGAGTAAATATAACTGGAAACGTCTTTGAACTGTACAACGGTAACAATAGTAAATTGTATCACAAGGGACCTAAATAATGTATTGAGGGCGAGAGTGAATGTTTGAATCCAGAGCGAAGTGAAGGATTCTAAAGTATATGCCACACGGTACCAAAATTATTTAACCTCGAGCGACGTACTTTAAATCCCTCGCAACGCTAGGGATTCTACTCCAGAATCCTTCGCTTCGCTCTGGATTCAAACTATCGCTCTCGCCCTCAATACATTATTTTAGTCCCTTGTGGCACAATCTACTATATTTTGTAAACACCACTGTACCGTCGTTATCAGCAAATAACTAGAGTACCATTGTAGGTACATGGCCAATTATTTATGATAAACAAACCCCTTCGTAGTACCGTTGGTATAAGTAAATTTATAAATAAGGCAACAACTTAGTAAATTGCTATTATTTAGGCAGGCCTAACTGATTATTGTGTTTTTTTTAGTATAAATAATTTTGCGGCGTTGGGCTTGCAACCTTTCACGTGGAATGCTGACTTGCAAAACGCAGGCATGTGCCGATTGTCATGATTGGAAGTGCCTCTGACTACCACATTCTTGGTATCCTCAAATATTTGCTAACTGAGTTTGTATCTGAGGATAAACATTATGGGGAATAGAGTTGTGAGCGTGTTTTTTTGTTTATAAATGATTTTGAATGTACCTATTAAGTACAATGTGATGATACCTGTGGTACAATCAATCTATTGAACTCCTGTTATGAAATTATACCATTAGACAGGAAGAATATTTCTCTATTCAACAAAATTTATTGACCGATATATTTATTATAATTATGCCATTCTAATTAGTTTTCATAATAAGATGATTTGCTTGTCCAGGTTTTTATTCTTGAAAATAATAATAAATTGTGTATTCAATAACTTTTCCAGATTTTATAACACCAACGTAGAACAAGAGACTGAAGCGTCGCATCCAAAGATGGCGGGCGGAAACGCGTCGCGCCTCGTGCCAGACCGCCGGAAGTACCCTCGCAATTTGATAAATAGTTGTTCTTTAACAGTTTTTCTCATGCAAATGAGGGGTTGGATGACGGATGGCGCTTGTGACGATTTCCTAGGTCGGATTTAATTTGAGATTCGCCCGAGTAATCTGGGGGATGCTGATTGCGCGAATATGCCTGACAGGTTCTGTTTTGTATTTTGCGGCGTGATATCATTAGAGTTTGCGATAAAAAAATCACGGTTCACAAAATATGTGGTAACCATAACTGAATCAGTTTTATGAATGGATAGGTAAGTTGGGTGGCCACGGTTTCGACAAATTCGGTACAAAATGACCTGATTTACTTGTATTTGAAAAGGAGCTCCATAATGAAAATAAAATAGAGTTATGCTGTTTTGTAAATTGAATCATTATCTACGAGTATTTTTGTCTTATACTTATTCTACTATTAAAAACACGAACAGTTAGTCGTTATAAATGGCACGTGACTTAAATCAATAGGTACTACTAATCTTTCCCACCCGCATGTTTCTATGCATTATTTACGGATCACCCTATTGACAAGGTGTGGTCATTGCAAAAACTAAAAGGTCAAACTGGCAGATGTTAGTTGGACGGTAATGGCAACGGCAAAGCACGAGTCCGGGTAAGTATTTTTTTAATTTTTAATTCAGGTGTTTTCTTTTTTATTCGAGGAACGTATATATAGTTCTTTAAAGATTACAAGATGGCACTGTATGGATAAAAGTCTATACATACAGTAAAAGTATCTTTATAAGGGGCAACCTAGCAAAACTACGGCCCATTTTTGACAGCCATCTTTCTTTTTCCTTTAAACTTTCGGTATAGTCTCACCTGTGTTGAAGACCTTAGTAACAAAATAACACATACTAATAGATCAAAATATATTCTTATTGTTTATTATACGACCTCTGTGGCGCTGTGGTCAAAGGCCCACAGACGCAGAAGGTTGCGGGTTAGATTATCGCCGCGGGATAAATGTTTGTATGATTCGTAAATATTTATCTCGGGTCTGGGTGTTTTATATAGATAATATGTATTTACAAAAAAGTATATAAGTATATCAGTTATGTAGTTCCCATAATACTTTTTTTTATTATACCTACTCGTGTTGTCAACATCAATGTGTATTTTTTGCAAAAAGTCATTTTACAGTCAAACGTGTTACACATTTATAATGAAAGCCTTATTGGTTATAGAAACCTAAATTGACTTTTGACCTTGCGCAAGCTTATATTAGTTGCTTTCATTCTTTCATACATCAGCAATTAAAAAGTAAAGGTATTTAAAATATCATACAAAAGTTTTTTCGTCAATTAAAAATGCTTGAAGACTATCCAAATTGGATTCTTTATAATACATATTTTTGCATAAAATGCACAGTTATTTCCACCAGGTGCAGTTCGCAATACGGTAAACCAAGCGTAAAAGGTCAACGTCAAGACATTGTCCACGCGTCGCGAAATCTTCGGACATGAGTCATACGCCCTTATCGTGTGGTGTACCGACCGTGAACACACCTGGTCCAATTTAACACTATAATAATTTGGCCCTTATCTTCGGCATTATAAAGTTGAAAGTATAATATAACGTATGTTTTTTTTGTAGAATATCTACAATATTTTGCAAATAGGGTTGCAAGTTTAACATATTTTTTCGCTGGACAGGTGTTAATGAAGTAATGTGGATGAACGTTATGTTCTTATTGTATTGTAGTTTTTTATCTGCGTTTGCTTAAGTTGTTTGTTTGTTTGTCAGTTGCTATTTATTGGATTGTAATGCGGGTTTTTGTCATCAATTAGGTTGGTGGATGATTCTTAAATACCTATCCCCACAAGTTACTAATGGGCGGCGGCGGCAATCGATAGTGGCAAAACTTGTCTAAAAATTTTGTAAAAAAAGATATTTTTCTTATAACTGAGCGAAAAATAAAGATATTTTTTTTGGTACATTATAATTTATTAATCTCAATATAATTTAACAGATATACAAATTAACCCTAAAATTGCTGATCTAAATAGTAAAACAGTTAAAAACATTTCCCATACTTTTTTATCTCTGGTCAGCCAACAATCCACCCTTATAACTCATTGTCCGATCCATTAAAACTAAAACGTGATCTGAATAGATCTAAACAATCCTCCGTCTCACTCTCACACGGAAGCCATCAATTAAAATCTTGAAAATGAGATCAACAACAGAATAAATTCTGAATTTTCCGCCCCAATCACATACGTATAGGACTTAAATTCGCCCATATTACATTCAAGTTTAAGTTTGTATAGACGCAATTTTTTTTTGCGCGTTGGATGTTCTTTAATCATAAAGCAGTAGAGCTCAAAGTGGTGTAAGGAAATAATTTGGTAGCGCTAAAGTCCAGTGAATTTAAGGCCTGCTAAAGAGTCAATACGTTAATCTGCATAATAAAGGAATATTTTAAAATATGCGAACGAGTACACGCGTCCCCTTAATTGTGGATGGTGGCGGCTATCAATTGCAAATAGGAAAAAAACTGTCCACTCCATTGCGTTGTTCGAATGAGTTTGAGGAATTTTTCATTGAAAAGTCATGGAGAGGTGGAACTCAATAATTTGAAAATGTAACTCGAAATAACATTATAATATTAGGCTCAGACCTTATGAAGTTTACCTTACTTCTTAACAAAATGTGTATCAACTTAAACTTATTAAAATTTAATAAAACAGTGCTTTGTTACAATTCACTTAAGTGATCAGTTTAAAATTTATTCAAATTTAGCTTTTTACGAAAAATACATAAAATATTGAAACGCATGAAAAAATCACGTCATGTGTCATAAGTATTATTTTATAAGAAGCAGTTTTGCTTATTTATATTATAAGCAAACTAGAATTATCTACGTAAAATATGCCCTGAACAAAATATTTGACAAAACATCGACTCCATGCCACTCATAACATCAATAAAGGGACCGTCCAGCTTTTGTCCATCACAAATGACCCCAAACAGTAATCATCTCTATTCACTCTACTTTCCCATAGCGTGAAGATACGGGCACTGATTTTGTATGATCATTTTGTGTATAATTACCAATCGCCACTGGGCGCTTGTACACAAATTTGTTTTAATAATAAGGGTTGATTTGAGGTGAATGTGGCCGTAGGTGTCCTCTAATTAAATCCTAATGAAAGGGTCAATGACAGTGATGATAATTGCTTGATTTAATCAAAGGCTTATTGAGTTTCTGGTTTCATGAACCTCCATTTATGTGAGTGAAGGGCTCATGTACCACTAACATGTTTAAAGGAGTTTAAAAACCACGTAAAAAGTTATTCAAATTGTTTACTCTAAATTATAAATTAAGCTACCGTTTTGATTAATTCAGAATGGTTTTTGCTCATAATAATGTTCATGATCGGATATCCCACGCACACATGCAATCATTAATAAACCTAGGAAGCGATCGTAAACCTTTTACGAGCGGTGCACTGTGCATTCGTAAAAATTCGGAAACTACCGAGCGTGACGTCATTATTATCTCGACATTTATTGGCCGACATGTTCACTATATGCGTTTATAGACGATCATTTACGCTATTAATGTTCGCGGGCAAATGGATTTGCTGTTTATTAGGGACAACTTTAATTATTTACTTTATTAAGAACCTGACAAACTAATTTACCTAAAGTCGTTATAATATATATCAAAAATAGGTAAATAAATTATACAAAACCACCATCACTTGCCAAAACTACAATGTGACGTAGTCGGTTCTTGCAAATTTTCTTAGTAAATACGAACACCTATTTATATCTGTAGGTAATTACATAATTAATAAGTGCCTACTTATTTAACAGAATTAGTAAATGGTTTGTTGCTAAGGCCACAACTGAATCTGAAAGGCTTCCTGTTAAATTCTAAAATTCTTGTCCAGCCAGTGTAAACGATTACGTATTTGTTGTTTACTAGAATAAATACTTTTGTGGCTCCATCACGGAATTGAATCAGAATCCAATCAGAAAATTACCACTTCTAAACCACACATCGCGAAACATTTAAAACAAGCATCCAACAATCCAGCATCAATTACAACCCCTGCCGATTTTTCCATCATAACATCTCAACGCGGGCAGCCGTCATAAATGTCGGCCCGCGCATTCGTCCGACGTATTTACGGCCCGCGTGCCGGACGGTTTATGATTATGTCCCGATGTTGATTGAATGGTCATGGTCACCCTAGTAGGGAATTCATTTTGTTTTTTTTTTGTATGGCTACCGATTAATCGGGATTAGATATTAGCCCGACTACAGTGGGGCAAATTCCTACGTTTTTGGAGTGGCTCTTTCTAACTCTAGGTAAAAATGGAGAAGGGATCCGCAGGTCATGGGTTCGAACCTAGTCGTGCATCAAAAGATGGTTTCCACTCAATAAATTAATTCTCGCATTAACGCGTGCACAATCGGTAAATATCGTTAAGAAACCTGCAATGAACCAAAACCTATGTTTCAATGTAAGCGTTCCAATTAGCGGCGATAATCTTGCTTACTATCACGTGAAATGACTATACAAAACGTACTATCACGTGCCAAATACATTCATTACAATGTTTGGTCATGTTTCATTTCTTTTATTTTCATTCATAGAGCCTATATTGGCGGGTTTGAAATTTTTGATTTTTAAAGTGTCCTCATTTCTGAAAGTATACAATGCTAGAACTAAAATAAAGTATAAATAAATAATGATATTATTTTCTAGATTTTCATAAAAATTTTGCGTCTGATTCACATTTCACGTAGCTCGAGCTTCGCAAATAAAGGAAGTTGTTCAAACAGGACCGGGTTCCGTTACATAAACTAGCATGATAGAGTTTATTCTCTAAATATTCCTAAGAGACAGTCTAGCCCGGAGCGAATGTTAAGGTGAAGGACCCCCTACTATTTGTCGCGGTGTAAGCGACAAAACTCACAAAAATAACACTCACTCGCATTAGTAGCGTAACCTATGATTTCTTAAGTGAATTAAGTGCTATCGGTGCAGTGTATCTTTTTTTGTAAATCTCCTTTTAAACTTTTAATTTTCAATTAGTGATAGCTATCTTGGGTTATGTATTTTTTGTTAGTTTATCTTAAAGTTGTTCTGTTGGTTTTCCAAATAAATATAAAATAAATGAATAAATTTATAAGCTGTTGTTTTAAGTATCTACTTATCCTTCTACCTTCTTTTCTTTCTACTTCAAGTCAACGTCACCCTGTTAAGGCTTAGTCTGAAAACCAGCGCTGCTCCCCTACTTTGTTGGGAGTGGCATTATGCTGAGACTGGGCCTGTTTGGCCGCACACTCGCAGCGAAACACTGATAGACGTGTCCGTAGGATCTAGGTACTTACCTAGTACTTGCCCATACTCTACTCTACTCTACTCCTGATTGTCTTGCCCATACTCTATATATCTTTGTGTCACTGTCTCTTCAAATTATTTTATACTTTACTTTTCTTTATTTATGTTGTAGTACCTAGGCTCCTAGATTATTGTTGTTATTTATTCCATGTATTATGTTTTGTAATGTTTTGTGTGTGTGTCAAATAAATATATTCTTATTCTAATAGAGTACAATGGTAGGGGCAAACAAAGCAACACCATTATCATATGTCCCCGAGCCAGTAGCAACAAAACGTTCGTCTTTTTAGCACATTTGTTTAAGCGATAGTTGTATTTTCTCTTCGTCGCATACATTACGCTGAGATGCACAGAAATATAAAAGAATTGGCTGTTTCGTATATACGCTGAATGTTTGTGAGAAACGAGGAAAAGGATTTTCTTTTGAGACCTAAGTGGTATAACTTTCTTCATAATATTTTTTATAGAAATCTTTTTGAAAAAATATCTACCATTTTTTATTGTTCGAAATAGACGGCTATTGAAATACGAGTAAGTAGAACAATATTAGTTTATGGCTATTGATGGGGAGGAGTCCAGATCCGAGTCCAGTCGATGTTGAATTTTTATTTATAAATTCTTGTTATTGAAATACGTATTATTTAAAAACAGCCTTAAAATCACTGATACAAGACATAATAATATCGTTTATTGACTTGAGAATTACATAATCTCCTTTAAAGGTGGAAGGATCATCTCTTTACAATACAAAGTCGACTCACGACCAGCTTATTCTAATTAACGAGAAAATAATTACCTGGTAGGGATTATGCTAAAGCCTACGGCCAACATGGTTTTAGCTTGTGAATACGTTGGCTGTTAGAACTGAAACTAACGACGTTTTCGTGAATTACATTTCTATAAATCCATCAAATTGTTTTAGTCTAAAAAAAAGTTACATATATTTACTTTCGCTGATACATTAAAGCTGTTCAAAACCGTTCGCTGTTGCATACTTTGGGGGAGGCTTATGGAGTGGTTCCAGCTCATGATGATGATGATGAATATCTCTTTTGTTTGAAAGGTTATCTTTTATTTTAAATTTTAATTAATCAAGTATTACCTTCTCTGGTAGGTACTGGTATAACAACCAAGAAAGTTATTTCTACTACCCAATATTTTCATACATTCACAAACAAACAAAAAACAAACACGCTCACGACTGTTATCCCCAAGGTGGACATCCTCAGATACATACTCAGTAGATCTTTGAGGATACCAAGTAGGAGGTAGTCAGAGGCACGTCCAAACATTACATTTGGTACATACCCGCGTGTTGCAAGTAGTAAGCATTCTATGTGACAGGTTGCAAGCCTATCGCCGCTTATTGGAACACTAACTGTTGGCACATGCCTTAGAATTTTTGGTTCTAAGGCAAGCCGGTTTCCTCACGATGCTTTCCTTCACCGGTTTGAGCACGTGTTAATGCGCACATAAATTTTTCGAGTGGATAAATCCGTTGGTGCACGACCGGGTTCGAAACCACGATCACAAGTCGGGGTATCGCCCACTAGGCCAACACGGCTCTTACATACATTCACAATATGCATTTTTATAATATTCATAGTACATTTACAATATGTAACCCAAGGCTAAAGTACCTACTTACATCCATAGTACTAAAAAATATTAACTACTTTCTATGTATTAAAGGAGTACACACTTACATATATACATATAGGTAGTGACCGTGTTTCCGCGAAATGGTAGGCAGAGACCACGGATTTTCACTTGTAACGATCCTGGCATACCTCTATTCGCTTCAATCACTTACATTAAAATCTTCATAAACGCACGTAAGTTTCAGGTTTTACCGAGCTTTACTCAAGAACGTCTAATTTGTTCAAACTTCATAATACGTAAGCCACGGCCAAACCGTCCCACTCCTGGGAAAAGGTTTACCCCCTTTCAACCTGATCTATAATTACCTAAATGTAATGTAATTAAAATCCTTTTAACCTGATTGGGTAACAAGTTTTGACCAACGCTCAACTTATTTTATTATATTTATTTAGATAAAGAAATAACTGTTTTAATGTGCATTAATTTTTTTTATAGTACAATATACAAAAATATAACTAAAACAACATAAAGAAACACAAAAGAAATGCACAATAGAAAAAAATCACTGAAAGAGATTTTGAATGCCTTAGAATAAAACTTTGTAAATTATGGTAGGGTGTTCCTTTCTGTATAATATTAAGACATATCTATGGAGAATTAAAATTATGTCCAAATTAAACATTGCAATATATATTTTTACTAAACCACTTCAAAAAAGGAGGAGGTTCTCAATTCGGCTATATGTTTTTTTTATTTATCGTGTTTTTCGAAGATGTCAGATAACAACCTGACATCTTCGCCAATTGTTAACTGTTTCTGATGATTCTCTTGTTGGTATAGATAATGATTCCGAGGTGGTCCCATAAAAGTAATTTGTTCGTGAGGGATTTCTGTTTTTGCCGTTATATTAAAAAAAACCATAATCATCATCATCATATGGAATCAAGACTAGCTGAAACAATTTTTGGTGGCAATTTAATTTTTGTTTTTAATTTGAAAGAGTGTCATGCATGTGAGCAAAATAACGTAAACACGTGAGGAAGTAGATTTTTTGACACTTAATGTCTTTAAATTATAAAAAATACCATATTTTACAAAATAATGATGTGCAACTCGTGACCATTAATCATTACCTAATCCAAAACTAATTAAAACACACGTCCCCGACGTCTCATGGGACGCAAATCCCTATCAAAATAATTACAGCCAGATTGGAGATTATGGTACCCCTTTCTGCCAATTAATAGGAGTTAAGGCATAGTTCATTAGTTTCCTTTGGCCCAATTATTTTGAGAAAATGTTGTATCAACGAATTGGAATCCGTGCTATTTGGAGCGTATGGACTTATTGTGTTGGGACGATCGGTAAGACTACAGAGACTACAGTCTCGTTCAATTGATCCAAGAAATTCAGGCATTTTCTATGAGTAGAATATTCGAAGTAGTTTTACGGGGTTTGACCGTATAAATGAGGTTTGTAAAATCAATAAAGTTTTTGGCTACAAAAAAAAAACATGGATAACTTTTGTTTGAAATTTCAAAACGACCTCTGTGGCGCAGTGGGCGAAGGACCACCTGAAAGGCAGAATGTTGAGGTACCGATTCCCGCCGCGGGACTAATGTTTGTATGATCTGCAAATATTTGTCTCAGATCTGGGTATGTTCTATGTATAATATGTATGTATTTACAAATAAAAATGTACCTATACAAGTAGTATAACAGTCATGTAGTTACCATAATACAAGCTCTGCTTAGTTTGGGGCTACTGCGATGATGATGTGTATAAAATGTCCAACAATTTTAGATAAAAATCTCAAACGGCAAAAAAAAGTAACGTCAGGAATCTGGCATGTCGTAGAACCAAAAACCATTTAGGTTTTTTCAATGTCGATCACTAGGCTCTTCTTAGTACCACCGCATGCCTCAATCTAGCCATGGCACTGAACTAACACAGGGTGACCAAGAAATAACTCGCGAAATGACGGCTCTACAAATAATTTTGCCTGAAAGAGATAGCTCTGCACGTAATATTATTTTTTTAAGCAATGTATTAATTAATATTTTTTTGTATTCATAATATGTATTTATGTAAACATGTATGTATGTTTATATATGTATTTGTAAAAAAACCGTCACAATGCATACATTTTTATTGCCTGTTACATCACCGTCATTTATCGTTCACATCAATGCCTGCCCATCCAAAGGTTGTCTAGAAGAGATCGCTATTTGCTATAAAACCGACCATTGAATTTGTAAGAAAAATAATTATGTGGTGTATAATAAAGTGTTATTTATCTTACTAAAATTATGCAGAAACTGTTTTAAAACAGCCCTTTTAAATCACACCTTGCTGGCTCTATTGTGTAAACACACGGAACGACATTTCAATTTGGTTCGACTCCAATCCCAAAATGGCCTTTGTCCAGTGAAAATGGGCAACCACACTCGTGACGTCACGAGTGTAAAAGGGCCACAAGAGGTACATTTAGAGATTGGTTTTGACGCTTCAACACCCTGCAGCCATACTCTGATGACTGATAAGGACAAAGGGACGTGTGAAAGGACCTCTAGCGTCAAAGAGTAGTCACTAAACATGTGCAGAAGAGGCATCAGAATTCGACAAATACATTAATTTAAAATGGGTAACATATTTATTCATACAACTATGTACAAGTAGGTATATACGAAAAATACAGATGAACTATCTAAAGACCGTTGCAAACGATCTATAGATAGCTCAACTGATCCAGATCACTACCAGGCGGAAGCGTTCCCAAAATACTGGCCGCATTGCCACGCTGAATGGCATTATTCGCATTAGCGAATTAAATTATTATTATTTTAATAATTTAAAATTATTTGCACAAACATTTTATTCTACGCAAAAAGAAGTTGGGTTTATCAAAAATATTTATTTAAGTTTTTTGTTATTTTCAGGTTTTTAATATTTTGCAGTAAATTATTTACAATGTTCTTTATTTTTTTATTCTAGGAATACTTCTTAAAAATACTGAATAAAAACTTAGTTATTGTTCCCTTGATTCAAATTATTTTACTTAGAAAAAAAAAAAAAAATTTCATAAAAAAATACATCTGGATTATTTAAACGATGTTTCAAAGAAAATTGCATAATCTTTGCTCTTGTAAATATTGAGCATTTTATTATGCCTTGGAGCTTTGCCTGTCAATTTGTGAGATTTAGGTAAAGCTTAACTTAAGTTTCACATATCTGCAATGTGAGAATCCGAATATGAATTGTGTAATCAGAAGCCAATGGTCTTTCTGAACAAATACTCTTTGACCAAAACACAGCATTGAAAAGGTCAGACTCAACGACATGGGTAAGCTTTGTGAATCAATAATGTATGCACAAACGCGTCAGATTGTTTTGGCGGTAAATTGAGAGTGACAGGTCTGTAGACTTGTTTTCTCTATGTTCATTATACATTGAGGAGTTTTTTAAAGGATATAGTTGAAGAGCTTGGTGTCTTGTGAGAGAAGAGTAGATTTTTTGTGGGTTTTAAACAGGTAAAAATATGTAATCCAACGATAAAGACTTCATTTATGAATGTGACGTAAACCTTATTTATTTTTTTAAATCATGTTGTATCTTCAATTTACGAAAAAAAAAAGATTTCACTCAAAAAACCCAACCAAGTGATGAGAACAACAGATTTATGTAACTATCAGATACATTTTCAGCAACGGCCATCGAATTTTAAATAAGTAACCCTAGAATAAAATTAATGACATGCAATATTATTATTATATTTTTATTTTTAATAATTAAGATTATTTTATTATTATTATTATTGTTCTAAAATTATTAAATATATTCTTACTTTTATCATACATATAGTTTTGTTGTGCTTAATACAATGTCAATGAATACTTTTAGGGGAAAATAGGGTTAATAAAAAATATTTTATTAACCCTATAATAACCCTACTGGAAAGACAATTGACACCTAACCCACAGTAGTTTATAACCCACATCCCAATAAATCATGAATACCTTCATATCCTCAACATCCTCACTTGAACTATCCCTCATATATCTTCGTCTTGAAATTGTATGCAAATTCAAAGTGTCCCTTCCATGACACTTGTACTGGTTCAAGTGGACGTGTTTGATTTAGATCGTGTTATGTGGGAATAGAACTTTTGACTGGTCCTTAGTATTTGAATGATATTAAAATTAAAAAAAAAAGAATATAAGCTATTTAACGATGCAGAGATGAGATTGATGGCTATGAAGACGAACTGTGATCTCAAACAAGAAATAACAAGTAAGGATGGATTTTGAAATGGGACAGAAGCTGATTTTTTTTGGAATGCGGGCCAAACTTACGATGGCGGACCAATTTCACAGACATCCGAGGATTATGGAACTGAAATGTAGTTGGGCGGGACATATTGTAAGACGTGGTGATGACAGGTGGAGTAGAATAACGACTGAATGGTGGCCTAGGAGTGGTTATAGAGCCGAGACGCAGAAGTTTGCGGGTTCGATTCCCGCAGCGGGTCAAATGTTTGTATGATTTGCAAACCTCTCGCTTTAAGCGATAAGACCGCCCTTTGTGCCTTTTATATTTTGTAATACAAAGATAAAAATAAAGAGTTTATCTATCTCTTTTAACTCGGGTCTGGTGTTTTATATAATATGTATTTATTAATCACATAAGTGGTATATCAGTCATGTAGTTTATAACACAAGCTCTGCTTAGTTTAGGACTATATGATGCTGTTTGAAAAAAACTATAATTTTCATGTAATTACAATTATCGTGGTTTGGTATAATTTAAGAATATTATTACGACTATACCACATACTTTACTATTCTCCTGCTGACGTTTCGTTGACCGGGGGGAGACGGGAACAATTCCCGTCTCACGACCGTCGAGTGTGGTCACGGCGCTCATGAGGAAGGACGGTCAACGAAACGTCAGCAGGAGAATAGTAAAGTACGTGGTATTGTCGTAATAATATTATAAAACAATCAATTTTAGCAAATACAATAGATTTTACAGGCACAGGAGACTTTTCATCCATTGTCTCAGGATCAGCAACGCGCTAATGATACCTCTGGTGTTGCAAGCGTCCATTGTTTATGGTAACCACTTATTTTTCATTTTAGTTGTATAAAAAAAATTCGAACCAGGTACTTGTGCCATCAATAAACTCGAGTGGCCCTCCATATTTGCATAGTCTAAGATGTATTACACTGCCGTGTAACGTGGGCTCTCAGGGTAGAGCACAGCCCTCCATACGGGCCGTCTGTTCTTCAGGTCAAGTACTCCTTTGTTATTTACATCATTTTGCATAATCGAGTATCTGTTTTTGAGGTTAAGTTGATGTAGCTTTTAGAGAGGCTTTTTGTTTTGGTACTTATCCATTTTACCTGCACGATTTTTTAAATCTATATCTTATATACTGACGACCTCTGTGGCGTAGTCAGCGAAGGCCCGCAGTCGCAGAAGGTTGCGGTTCCCGCCGCGGGACATATGTTTGTATATGCAAATATTTGTCTCGGGATCTGGGTGTTTTCTATGTATAATATGTATGTATTTACCAAAAAAAAAAGTTATATATCAATCATGTAGTTCCCATAACACAAGCTCTGCTTACCTTTTGGCTAGATGATGCTGTGTGAATATGCCCAGCATTATTATTATTATTATTATTATTATTATATATTAATATTATTATGAGGTAAAGTTTCTTAGTTTGTAAGTTTGGATGTAAGTGCTAATCTCCGAAACAAAGATTACAAAATACTTTTAAAAATTGGTGTTTAGAATAGACCCTCAGTTATCCTGTTAAAATAAAATAGCTTTTCGTACTTTTGCAACGTAATGAAAAAACGGTCGAGCGTATGCGTTCTTAACGGTAAGAGCTAATTTTCATCAAATACTTTTTATACCGAGTACCACGCGGAAGAAGTGGACAGTAGCTAGACTTAAATATACCAGTTAAAATAGATTTATTTCAAGCTTTATGCCAATGATATTAGAGGATCAGCCTATGGGTCCAATATACACAGTCTCTCAGCGACCTACGTATCTATTAAGATAATATTTTCGAAATTCTGTTGGGACTTTCTCGGTGCTGCAGCGCATCGGAGATATTCACTAAAGTGCGTATTGATATATACCATGATACGGAAACCAAATTCTAATCTAGTTCAAACATTTAATTAAACAAAACTTTATAAAAAGGCATACTATAAAATATCTGATTATTTAGACGACAAAAACTCTTGGAATTGAAAATGCTCCAACTCGATAAAAAATATAGGTACTTATTGTTTTGTAAAAGGATAGTTAAAAAGAATAACCAGCCTTTCTTTCCTGGCTTGTTCGCGGAGGAAGAGGCAGTCGATAAAACCGACGTTTCAAAGTGATCCTTGTGATTTTAATGAATAAATTAATTTTGACTTTGACTTTGTGTCAGATTATAGCGTCTCCAAGTTGTTTCAATGTTGCCACCAAATCGTGACCACTCCCGACACGAGCGCCCGCTTGCGGAATCTTGCACACAAAACGTTTTAAGGTTTACAAAATAACAAGGACACCTATATAAATTATATTCAAAAAGACATCATATTTGAAAAAAAATAAACACGCTTTTTAAGCTACATACTCAGTGCGTAGATATTTGAGGAGTCAGAGGCACGTCGAATAAGACATTTCACACATGCTCGCGTTTTTGCAAGCGTTCCACGTGACAGGTTGCAAGCCCATCACCGCTTATTGGAACACTAGCTTCTGCCCACTGCTTCATCCGCGTGGCACCCGGATATAAAGTAACCTATCTGTTATTCTGATGTATAAGCTATATTACTGTAAAGTTTCATCAAAATACGTTCAGTAGTTTTTGCGTGAATGAGTAACAAACATCCATCCTCACAAACTTTCGCGTTTATAATAGTAGTAAGATATTTACAAGATGTACGTAATCTGGTAGAAAGGTATTTGTTTTTCCAATAAGACATCCTACCGTTCTGTTTACATATTTTTGTTTCATTTTCCGTGTTTGTTTCTGCAGTATCTAGCTGAGTGCTTTCATATTTTGCTAGCGAATTGGTTCCTTATGAGATGAGAGGTACTTGTACCTACGAGTACTTGCCACGAACATTTTCCAAGACAAGCTTGTGAGTTTTTTAACATTGCCAAGTTTTGTGTATAAACACTAGAAATACCAGATTGGGTAGAGCAGAGATATTTACGTCAAACCAAAACATGGATGAAAAAGATAAGGAATTTTCAAATAAACATTACAGAATTACGAGCATTGCTTATTCAATTTGTAACATAAAGCTGAGCGTAAAATTCAAAAGGGTTGACATACCAAACAATTTTCATTTAATTTCAACCCTAAAGCGGACCCTATCGACATATTGTCAATACTTCGCACAAAAGAATCGACAATAATTTGACATACCATTAAAATTATTGCTTTTAAAGTTGTTGCTAAGAATTCATGCGGAAGATATTGCTGCAAATGGCATGTGACGTTATATCATACTTTTTAAAATTTATTTCAACTGCCGAAAGAACCCTTTGGTCTGCGGAGAGACTTCACCTCTACCGCTTTTATAATTTATTTTATTTTATTTTATTGTTTTAGGAACGACAAACAGTCATACATAAGATTATTAGTTACAAACTAAAGTGAACAATGTTAGGTAATTGTATGACCCACAGCGTCATCCACAGATTACTTTACAGCAATAATAAACAAGTAGGCTTGAATCTGTTGCAAGTTTACGCATACATACAGGTTTATAGTAGGTAGGTAGGCAGTTACTTGCTATCGATACATTAACAGTCTGTGAGTAATTAGATAAGTAGGTATTGGTAGGTAGTTGGTTCTGAGGAATTCTTTAATGTGATACCTACAGCTACCTTTTATCACCACCGGTCGTTATCAGCAGGGGATTCATTTTCACATCCTAGAGCCTAGGTGTTCGCAAACCGTCCGATTTCATAGCAATTTCCTCGCTCAAAAACATAAGTTATGGAATGATCTCTGCTGAGGTTTTCTCAAGTGACTACAGTATAAGGTTCTTCAAAAAGGAGGTTTTGATATTTTAAAAGGGTTACCAACGCGTATTTACTCTTAGTGACTTCTGGTGTTGCAAGTGTCTATAGGCTACCGTTTACCAACAGGTGTGCTGTATCATTTTTTGCTACTATGTGTTATAAAAAAAAAACACAAAAAATGATGATCGATCGATAGACGACCCTAATGAATTAATTATAAGATAAATTTGCATAAATATACTTTTATGCAAATTTTTTTTTTTTTAGTGATTGATCGATGTCGTAAAGTTAGTTTTATTGACAAGATTTAATGAGCCGGTAATGTTGACAGAAATTTTGCATAACACATCAACGGTGAGGATGACACGCGATTTCATTGAAAATTATGCAAATGATTGTAAACATTAATTTGTAACGGTTGATTTGTTAATAACCTATTTAGCATAATCATAATCTTTTGTAAGTTTTATGAGACTGAGCTAAAAAGAGCTGAGTTGTGCCTTAATGTGAAAGGGATGACGTTTACTAGTTTGGTGATACATCGATCGTAAAAATACAAAATACTTTTTATTCGAATAAACGATGACTATTTTTATGGTAGTGATGATGACAAGACATCTGCGGTTCTAAATTTAAATTTTTGTTATTATTTTAATAGTTTGCAATAAAATGTGATAGAAGACCTTGTTTTATGTCTCTATTAGTTAAACGACATTAATTTCTCAATTCAAATAAAGAATTATAATAAATTAGTTCGAAATTCGTATAAAAAAATAAAATAATTTCGTTTTTTAAATGTGGTATCACTTTGTTTGGCGTTATAAGTATTACGTCTTGCCTTGGATTAATAAATAAAAAAAAACTTTAAATTTATTTTGTTCAGCGATTCCCACGCTGGTAAAGCGAATTTACGCAAAGGGTTAATTTAAGTGACAGTTTTAAAATCACGTCACCATTCGTCACGTTATGTCCTTGAATGGTCCTTTTGAGTTGCATGAGTTTTGACTGACAAATTGAAATCCGTAAAGAATTGAAACTCGTGCGAAAATTTTACAATTGTTTTCATGCAATTGTCAAAGTGGGATAGTCAAATAATTGTTTTGGTCTGGTTGCATTGTGGTTGGTCGATCGAAATTTAAAATTAGTGTTTTTTTTTATTCGTATTTTTTACTACAGATAACGGAAGGTGATTAGATACTCCAAAGTTTCCACATTATAAATAGTATTTTTTTTATTTCAAAATATTAATTTTTTAAATACAATTTCTAGTAGTACCCGTGACCGTGTGGAACTACGCCTCTAGATCCACTCTGATGTAATAAACAAAGTTTTTCGTGTCTAACAATACAAATTAATTCAGTTTAGATCAAATTAATTACATTCCCTTTAAACATTGCCACAGTAACCCAGCAAATAGTAATGAAACTTCATTACTACCCGCGAAACATTAAGTAAATACGAATTAGAACCAGATGCTGCCGCTAGCATCGTAACTCCTTTTTATTTTGTTTTATTGTGTGCCACTGGGTGTCTCTGGTACACTTGCTGACTTACTGTTTGTTTGTTATACTGTGGCAATTCTGGTTTATAGTTTTAATTTGGGCATAGTGATTTGTTTATTCCGTACAATATTCTCTTTTTATGGTAATAATTAAAACGAAACAAAATTATAAAATTATCAAAATTAAGTTTGTATTTCTTTATCAGTAACAAAAAAGTTTAAACAATTTCCTAGTTAGAGCTACTTTAAAAATAAGAACTCATAAACGTATACATAGTCCTGGATTATCCTGTGATTTCCTACACTAGGATTCTCTGTGTACAACTTAACAGCCGTGTTGGCCTAGTGACTAGTGGACGGTACCCCGACTTCCGGAGGTCATGCGTTCAATACTGGCCGTGCTCCAATTGATTTGGCCACTCCAAAAATGTATGTGCACATTAACACGTGCCCACAGCGGTGAAGAATAACGTCGGCATGCCCTGGAACCGAAAATTCAAAGGAATGTGCCATCATTAGGCTCGATGAGCTCGCATCCTGTCCATATGTAATGTTTAGACGTGCCTCTGACTACCCCGTACTTGGTATTCTCAAAGGTCTGCTCACTGAGTATGTACCTGAGGATGTCCAGCATGGAGAAACTAGTCGTCATCGTGTTTTTTTTTCGTTTTTAAGCTTGCCATGCACGATATCATTGCATAAACAATTAATTATCTACTTTATTTTTTATTGACTTCAGATCTTAATTATTTGATTCGTAAAACAAAGCCATTTTAACAAAAAGGTGACATATGGGCATAATGCTATGGTAACACCAAATTGGGTGCTTTGACGTGTCATGATTGTCGATTTGTCACGAAATTATCGCCTAATTATAGAGCCTGGCGCGATTTTGAAATTATGTCCAAAGTCTTACTCTTAAAAATAAATAAATAATACTGGACATTTTTCAAAAATCATCTAGCCCCAAACTAAGTAGAGCTTGTAGGAACTATTGAAACTGATATATTAATTATATACTTTTTTTATAAATACATTGCATTATAATGCATAGACAACACCCAGACCCAAGACAAATATTTGTAGATCATACCAACGTTTGTCCCAAGGCGGGTATCGAACCCACAACCTTCTGCGCAATCTTGTTAACCGATTAAACTTTATTTTATCTATATAACTCTTTTACAAAACAAAATAAAGAAATAGCGTTTTTCCTACAAGTTTAGTCGTGATTTCAAAACATTCTGACTATAAAAAGGGGGACAAGTAAACTAACATGACAGGAGTAAAATTCTTGCCATCTCTTTCTTACGTGCACTATCAGTAAAAGAGAGCGATAGTTTAGTTGGTATACAAGAGAATAGACTAGAATTTTTATCGCGAGATTTGAAACCGCATCTCGTGCGTCATTTTAACTGCTACTCCAGGTCGGCAACATCATCATTATCATTATCTATGACGAACAGTGCTAAGACGAACGATCTTAGGCTACTTCCACAGGCCGATTTCTCGCAATATTTTAGGTAACATCGCTCCAACGGGTAATAATTATCTGGTCTCTGAAATGGGAGAAAATATATTTTCCACAAAAATAACGCTGATTTCTTTCATAAAACACAAGAGTCCTCCAATTTACCATTCGGACCGACAAATTGCTATAATTATCGTTTCCTTTCCAACATGATTGGCCAACAGATAATGGTTTCACGCAATTCTAGGGTTCCGTATCTTTTCAATCAAATATGGCGTGTCAATGTGTCACTTCTGTGACAAACGCTTAATTAATTGTATTATATTTATCATTGTATTTGATCTTCTCTACCTATAAGTATTTAAACGTATTTTGTTAATATATTAACTATTTTATTGAAATAAAAATTAAATACTTGAATAAAAATTCGCAACAGTGAGGAGTAAAACAAATTTAGATGATAATAATTAAAATATGACTTCGTATTAGATTGACTATTTTTTTTATTAAAAGTTTAATTAAGTTTATAATAATAATAATAATGCTGTTAATTTTTCACACAGCATCATCTAGCCCCAAAGTAAGCAGAGCTTGTGTTATGGAAACATCATCACGCCCCAAAGTAAGCCGAGCTTGTGTTATGGAAACATCATCTAACCCCAAAGTAAGCAGAGCTTGTGTTATGGAAACATCATCTAGCCCCAAAGTAAGCAGAGCTTGTTTTATGGAAACATCATTCAGCCCCAAAGTAAGCCGAGCTTGTGTTATGGAAACATCATCTAACCCCAAAGTAAGCAGAGCTTGTGTTATGGAAACATCATCTAGCCCCAAAGTAAGCAGAGCTTGTTTTATGGAAACATCATTCAGCCCCAAAGTAAGCAGAGCTTGTGTTATGGGAGAGGTGGTCACAATTGAGGAGAGGAGGATTTTGATTGTTGAGTTATTTTAACAAAGCTATTACCTATTCAACCGGCTGAGAGGAAAGTAGTGCGGCTTCGATTCCCGCTACGGAATAAATGCTTGCACATATTTTTTTGGATGTTTTTGGTACCATGGCATTTGTTGTTCCTGATACCAACGATACACGGAATCCTTAATAAACAACAAAAACATCCTAATTTTCTTTCTCCCTCTATTTTGTGAGATAACGGGAACAGATTATCAGTAAATTAGAAGAAAGAGCTCCCGTAAAAATTCTCGTGTCACGTTACACGATTTCATTACATCGGTATTTTGGCGGGAATCTTTATTGCGGAACCCTAATTTAACGCGGTTTGTTTACTAACAGATTGAGAATTTTCTTTTTCGGTTTTATTATCTCGAACATTTATTTTTATAATCTATGCTAAAACAATAATTTTAAAGTTGTTTACCTAAACTTATAAGAAAGTTGTAAACATAAAGTGTTAACCCACACTTATTGAAAATATCAAGATATTTCATAGTCGGCAGGCATCAAACCTACGACTTTCCGTTTGGTAAATGCATAAGGTGCAATCGTTACGTGTTCGATCTCCGCCTAGGTTTAATAGATTATCGGTTTTAATCTAACCCGATTTTTGTATAAAATCTGTTAATTTTCTGAAATTCTAACGTCGAAATTCTATTAATAAGTATCTACTAATTCTACAATCCAATGCCAATAAGGTATTTAAGCCACGTCACATTAAATATTATTCGACCATTAGCAAAGCCAACCTTACCATCCAAAATGTCCAATGTTCCCATGCACATAGAGATTTCATGGCATAATCGAATTATGGTACATTCAGCCTATAGCCATAGTAAACTTAACTATTAACCATACTAACTGTTACATAGTCTGTGTTAATGTCATAGCTACTATTAGTTATACTGTCCATTAGAACATGAACTCCCACTTTGTGACACGGTGACGCGAAATTAGATTATTTGAGTGGTCTTTGAGGGGGTTATCTTTGTGATATCGAAGTTTGCCGTGGCATGAAATATACTAAAGAGGATTTTGAGTTACATTCAGCAGGACAATATTGACAACAGGTCCATTTTCTACAAATAAAAATGAGTTAGTTTCGTATCTGTCAGATATATTTGATTTATCGATCGACTAGAAGACTCTTACTGCGAAGGAATTGGACACATTTTTGCGTGCATCTAGGGAAATGAAAATTGCGTGGGAGTTCACGCAAATGAGACACACAATTTAATGGCTGCCAAATTAATTCAGAGCTGTGCGAGAGAGAGGGTATATTTATTAGCAATAAACAATAAATGCGTCTTTCCAACGTTACACGACCGCATATCGAGAGTTGATTATAGTGATGTCCACTGTACCTGTATCGATGGTTTTTTCATAATATTGTGTGTAAATCAACGTTATAAAATCTTAATAAGACTTAGTAGTGTTTTGTTCTTTTCTTCGATTAAATGAAAACAAAACAAGCACGCTCACGACCTCGTGATAGAGATCTTCAGGTACATACTCAGTGCGTACATCTTTGAGGACACTAATAGAAAGTAGTCAGAGGCACGTCCAAATATTATATTTTCACATTTTGCAAGTTAGCATTCCATGTGACAGATCCAACGCCGCGTATCAGGATACTAACTGATGGCACATACCTTCCAATTTTAATTTGAATAAGTTTTTATTTGCATTGTTATTTCGTAAGGACGATCAACGATATTTTTTTGTTGTACATTAACATATTTTCATAAAATGTTCACAATGCTTGATTAAGGAATACTGCGATTATACATCACTACTCTTCAAAATGTGAACAGCAACCATCAACTCACTGGCATGTCACATCAATATTATTGTCCACGTCATAAATGTGACGTCATAAATATGATGTCCTATCGTGGGGTCCTACAAAAGGTCCTGTGTCCTACACGTGCGTACAACGTTATCGTAAAATTTTACGAGTAGCAAGATCGCCAGTCGCGGTCTCATCCGAATTGTTATTATTTTATTGGGTTTTTGAATTATTATTTCGAGTTTTGCTATTGATATGTATCTTCATCTAGTGAAGCTTATGATTAAAGCAATGCCATTCCGTTTATAGTTACTGTTGTCGTACATAAATTGCGGTGTTATGGTTAGTGTCTTAATGTGAACATGGACTTTGTTTTTACAGTAGCTTACTACAGCCAAAAAAATCGTGAAATTAATAAAATTGTAAACGCAATGAAGACCTTTATAAGACTTACGGTTGGTATTTTGAAAGCCGTCACACGAATATAGATAAATAAAGAATATGGGGTGGAAGGGGTGAACTCCCCTATTCCAACGGTACCTCTCCCAAAGTTAATATTTTAACATTTTTAGGTTAAGTACCTATTGGAAAATTAAATGTACTTGTTTTGTAACGCACAGAAATCGTAAATACAACTATGTTTTCTGATCGCGAAAGTTTGAAAAATATACTACAAGTACAAACAAACAAACAAAATAATTTGTTTATTAAAAACATGTATAATTTTGTTTGTTCTGTTAAACTTTGTAGTTGAATATAATATTATTTCATCAATTTGTCACAGATAGTTCTTTCTGTATCTCCAAATAAATCTGACCTAAAAAACAGCCGCAAAAGAAAAAATAATCCCTCAATAAATTGAGCTCACTGACATTATCACAAAATATACTCTCCACCTATTTGTGCAATAACTAAAAAGGCTCTCCCCAAAAAGCGGTACAAAAAGTGTGTTAACAAACAAAAAGATTTATTCTCAAGTGGCAGATAAGTTCGTTTACCGTTTCCGTAGAACGGAACGTTAGATAAATATAGTGAAAACCCAATAAAAGTATATTGCCTAATCTCTATCCAATATTTTCTTAGTGCTATGAAGGTTTTCCTTGGTGAGTCTTGCATGACAGTGTAGTGTGGACATGTCTTTCAAATAAGTCATTCCACGCATTTCTAATTATTCTTTCAAAACATTGGCGTTGCCGGCTGCGACGAAAGTCGTGCGGTTGCGGATTCCCACAGCGGAACAAATGTTTGCAGATGTTTGTTCCGGGTTTGGATATTATGCCGTAATTTTGACAGGCCTCCCGGCCCAAAGAGGTTACAGAAAAAAAAACTATGACTAGTCTATAGTCTTTAGAAAAAGTTATTACTTGATCAGTCATATTATAAATATAAAAAAAATGCTATAATTTTGGTATCATGTTATCCAAAAATTACACCGGAAACTACGATACGGAGGAAACCCTATAGGCCAGCATGTTCTAGGAACGATCAACAGATAGTCGTACTAAGAAACAACCAGTAAAAAGTAAAAAAAAAATCTCAGTCTTATCCTTACAATTCTTTCCCTTTTCAACCCAAGACATTTCCACCTTATGCTTTTATCGCGTACGTTCACAAGCGTTATTGTAAGCGATACTTCTGCTATCTCGAATTATTTAGGAGACGGTCCGTACCGATGAAATAAACACTCACAATTGAACACAGAGGGACCAAAATGGGGAGAATCTTTTCTATTTTAATATTTGTTATGAAAGATATTGACTGGGGAATGGGGCATGCCTGATAAAATTTGATTTTTATTCGCGATAACAGATTCAGCAGTGAAAATGCTCAATCTTATATTATATTCGGCAGTAAAAACGTAAGACAATCTTTTTTGAAAATTTTAATCATGTTTCGAAGGTGGCTAAGGTCGTGCCTTAGATATCAACCCCCTTAGATAACAACCACTTTCTGTTGCCGTTAACGCCTGCGAAAATAGTGAATTGTATGGAAATTACATTAGCTGTTAACATGTGACTTATCTGCGTTGTTCTTCCTCGACGAATTTGCGTTAGCGTGAGATGAAAACTAAACCTGTATGTACTTACTTTATCTTTACAAACAATAAAGATTTAAGACAAAAATCCTCGTACAATCAAGAACTTATAACAAACGCATAATAAAGACAAACACTATGAGAATATCACATAATCCACATTCTCACAAAATTCTCACTAAACAGATATAGCACGGTGACCACTCCAATCGGATTACCGCCACTGGTCAACCACTGGTCAGTCTGACATGGGAATTTTCGTGTTATTGGATTTTCTAAATAGAATTTCGCTACGCGTTTGCAGTGTTAATGTTTCCCATGGCTCCAAATTTGACATGTTTTCGTTCAGATCAGTTCAATTGTTCGTTACTATAACAAAAAAAAATATAGTTATATTTCTCTCACAAGTATCCATTCTTAGTCCAAGGCTATAATGATAAGAGTACCAACTTTGTGAAAGACTTGTGAAAACGAAACTGGTCATGACGACCTCGGTGGCAAAGAGAGCGAATAGCCAGCTGTTACAAAAGAGGTGCAGGTTAATTTCCCGCGCTGCAGAAAAAATAATAAATAAATAATGTTGGACGTTTTTCACACAGCATCATCTAGCCCCAAACTAAGCAGAGCTTGTATTATGGGAACTACATAACTGATATACTACTAATATTTTTTTTTGTAAATACATATATATACACATAGAAAACACCCAGAGCCGAGACCAATATATCGTACAAAAACTTGTCTTGCGGCGGGAATAGAACCCGCGACCTTCTGCCTCCACCCATTGTGCCTGAGAAGTCGTCAAATGTTTGCATGTCTGCATATTATGTGTTCCTGTTGTGATAACACGGTATTTATAGTTCGTGATACCCACGACACAGGGAATCCTAGTGTGGGGTCAGGACTATGTGTGTCTGTTAGGTGTTTATATTATTTATTTATTTCATGGTCATCCTGCGTATGTTAGTATTTATATAACCTTAAAAAATATTTTGTAACCATAGAGAATAATCTTAAATTGCTTATTTTCTTGAACATACTGAGTTTCATTAATTTTCGAGTCTTTTGGTTAAGCACTATCTAGGCAATCAAGACTTGGTAGAGAGGCGAAAGTAGACTACACGTGAAAGGAGGCTTCACCCAACAAATAAGCATTGCCATTCAATGTGTTAATAATAATAATATTTATATATTGAATACAACAAACGTTATAATACATGTAGGTACAATATTAAACAATCTTAAAAGTAGTTATCATAATATGTTTAAATACTGTATAATCATATTATGGACAACATTAGTACCCAAACTAGGATGCCCTGTGGTATGGCGTACTAATGTCCTCCGCCAGACAAAGTTGTGTGTCTGTATGTATATATAATTACTAAAGACTGTAGTACAATAAATATTCAACAAGAAAATAGTAAAATAAAAAAAAGTACACTAAAATATAATTGAATATATTAGTTAGTTTTAATTAATAATAATAATGCTGGACATATTTCACACAGCATCATCTGTCGATGTGGGTACATTCTTGTAAACTAGCAATGGCGGGTGTTTGAAAATAAAGTCAGTCTATGCATGGTACTCTGCGTTTCAATTAGACGATCCTTAAATATAGAACATAACATAGAACAGCCCCAAAGTAAGCAGAGCTTGTGTTATGGGAACTACATGACTGATATTTTATACTACTTACTTATATACTTTTTTTTTGTAAATATATACATATTATACATAGAAAACACCCAGATCCCGATACAAATATTTGCATATGCAAACATTTGTCCCGTGGCGGGAATCGAACCTTCTGCGTCTCAGGCGGGACTTCACCCACTGCGCCACAGAGGTCGTCAAAAAAAAATTGTTTTAATTATTTTAATGCCCCGCCGGCTTTCATTTTACCTAACAAATAAGCATTGCTATTCAACGTGGCCTAACTTGCTATTGTATCCCAAACGCTATCATGTTATACCAACTGGTGACGACAAAGATCGATTGTGATATAAAATGATGACTTGTCATAGATAACATTTTAATTGTTGGCCTAGTGGGCGAAATCCCGATTTCTGATCCAGAGGTCGTGTATGTGCGCATTAACACATGCTCAAAACGGTGAAGGAAAACATCGTGAGGAAACCGGCATGCCCTAGAACCAAAAATTCGAAGGCATGTGCCAACAGTTAGTGTTCCAATAAGCGGCGATGGGTTTG
Organism: Perizoma affinitatum; assembly: GCA_961405105.1. Taxonomy (NCBI): domain Eukaryota; kingdom Metazoa; phylum Arthropoda; class Insecta; order Lepidoptera; family Geometridae; genus Perizoma; species Perizoma affinitatum. The sequence goes on from OY560188.1 coordinate 13,799,007, forward strand.
CAACCTGTCACGTGGAATGCTTACTACTTGCATAACGCGGGCATGTACCAAATGTAATGTGTAGACTTGCATCTGACTACCCTCTACTTGGTATCATCAAAGATCTACTCACTGAGTATGTATCTGAGGATGTCCACCATGGCGAAGACAGTCGTGAGCGTTTTTTTTTGTTTTTTATTCAATGAATTGGACTCAATGTAGTATATATTTTAACTTTGTTTTATGAGAACAAAAATAACATGCCGTCCTTCAGGACGAATCCAATGACAAAAGGGCTGGCGCTTTCTTCGTCAGTAACTTTAGCATTACTATTCAATGTAGCCAGCCGTTTTGGTTTTTTGCTTGCGATACCCTATTAATTTGAACTCTGTTTTCTCCCTGTAATCCTACTACAGTTAATAATCGGACTCATTTTCCAAGTTAAATATTAAATAAATAGTTTTACTGTTTCTAAAGTAGTTGTATAATTCTGAATTTATGTTTGTTTTTTACTAGTGACTTAATGTAGTAATGTACTATATATTTTCGGGAACATATCTCACTCAATAAACAACAAGTATTGTTTTTTTTAATAAAAACCTGTCCGTTTAATCCCCGTGCGCTCGTAAATGTTTACGACTGTGACTAGTTGTGGTCCTTACGACGCCTAGTGACAACGATGGTAAGGAAATGTTACAATAAGAACAGAAAAAAAAACGCAAAAGCACAGACTAAACCTTTTTGACTACCCAAATGTACCATGCAAATAAACTAAAAACTCATTATATTAATAACACATAACGTAGGGTCGGCACAATATGTTTTCTTCTTCCACTCTCCTCTATCAGCCGTCATCTCAGTACTCACTCTTTTCTTACCCGTCTCCTCCTTTACACAATCTCTCCATCTTTTCTTTAGTCTACTTCTGCTCTTATTTCAATCCGCATTCATATAAAACTCTTCATGACGCGCCTATGAAATGCGTATCTATACTAAGCTTAGCAAAAGACTGTAGGCTTGTGTAATGGATTTTATAAGCGGTGCCATTGTATCATTCTTACAACACCAAAGAAAACGTTGTATGCAAAGAAGTCTTTCGGAATTCTAATCATATTAAAACGAAATAATCTTATGAGGAGATGAAGCTGGACAACGGATCTCATGTCTCATTAATTTATTATGCCATAAATAATATTTTTTGTAAAAAAAAATAAAAAACTTTATCTAAAAAAAAAAACTTATCTTATCTAATAAAGGTCAAGGTACACAGCTTATAATGCGAGTCGGACTTGTGTGTTTGAGATTGAACCTAGGTTAGAATTTGTCAGTGTACCACTGTCTTTATATTCTTCCTCAATACAACTGTCTTCAATAACGCCACATAATATAGTATTTTGTATTATTTATTTACCCAGTTTACGAGCTCCTTCATATTTTGGAGTGAGTCGAAACTACTTAAATTTTTATGTGCGCGTTTTCCACTCCAATAATGTGTGTGGATTTTACTATCGGCTGTAAAATATTTTCCTTGTTCTGTTTAATTGGATGAAGTGGAAATGTTTAGACTGTGAATAGTTGGCCCCGTGTCAAGTAGAGAGTGGAGAAAACAGGAGGGAAATGGGAGGGATTTTCGGTAAAAGCAATATTATTGTGTCTCTGGAGCCCGTGTTTTGGAACACATCCCAAACTGAAGCGAGTACTGTAGATTTTTTCTATATTTCTATGGCAAAAATTTGTCTTTGTTATGTCGAGGTAAATACATAACGGAAACGCTGTCCATTGTTTGCAACACCTGACAAATGTTTGCAACACCTGAAAACTACGTTCTGTTTAAAATCTTTTAAAAAATATTGTTTTCTTGTTAAAAATGCAATATTCACAATTCAAATAAGAAAAATCCATTTTGTTTCTATTCGTTTTTGAATATAATGAATTAATTCATATGGAAAAGCGAGCGGATATTAGAATAGTACAATAGCATAAAATAATTTAATAACGTTACCTAATTCATGATATTATGAACATCACTTTTAATATTGTTTATTTCGTGATTATTTTCGTTTGTCTTCTTGTGTATTTGTATAATTTTAAGTGATTTCTTTATGTAAAATTCCATATACAATATATATTTTTGTTAATGTTGGAATAAATTAATACTGAATACTCCTACTGAACATAGGTATGTTAGTATTTAAAATACTTGCCACAGTTTTGTAATAGGTAGTTTTATTGATATTACCAAGAGTTCTTTATTTTCATAAGGTTCATATTAATGAGTATGACTTACCAAAATCAGTAAATGTATTTTTGTTTTGAATTTACAATATAATAATACTAGAGGCTTAAAAAACCCTAGTAACACAAAAAAAGGCACATTGAGAATCCATAAAATCTTCATTTTCATTTTAGATCTTTCATCGTAATCTGTTTTACTGTAATCTTTAGGTAAGTTAATAATACTTACCTAAAGATAACAGTATAACTGTTTTAATGAGAATAAGGCCTAAGAATACTAGGATCTTAAAAAACACTAGTAACACAAAAAAAGGTTCACTGAGAATCCTCAAAATCTTCATTTTCTTTTTTAATTTTAGATCTTTCATCGTATGATATATTTTTGTGTTTAATTTACAATTTAATAATACTTACCTAAAGATTACAGTATAACTGTTTTAATGAGAATAAGTCCTAAGAATACTAGGATCTTAAAAAAACCTTAGTTACACAAAAAAGGCACTCTGAGAATCCTCAAAATCTTGTCAAATTACATTGTATATCAAATACAGACAACCATACACTGTAGTTTAGTATCATTAACCGATTCTATGTTTTGACAGACCATTAAGCATTGACACTCGATACTTAAAGTTGACAATAGGTATTGACTGGTATTGACAGGAGTCGTTTGACAGCTGATGTCATTTTTACAATGCGAAATTATGTTCAAATGGAGTTTGATTTTTAATAATGGCTTAAATTGACACACTAAAAGTCTTGATGTAAAGATAGATAATGTTGAAAGTCAAAAGAGTTATGTAGTGGGTTTTTTAATGTTTTATTTATAAATTCATTACGTGTTGTCAAATATAATAGGAGGTGCTTCTGACAACATACCTACTTGGTAACATTTGACTCTACTTAATGATTAGAGTACGATTCATATTTGATGAAGAATTTACCTGAAAAGTTTGTGAGGATGGATGTTTGTTACTCTTTCACGCAATAACTAATGAACGTATTTTGATGAAACTTTACAGTAATATAGCTTATACATCAGAATAATACATAGGCTACTTTTCCGGGTACTACGCGGGCGAAACTGTGGGTAGAAGCTAGTAATCTATAATTACTAAAAACTATACTATAGTTTGTAGGAATGATAATATCTTAAAGTACCTAAGTTATATAAAGAATATTTTTTTTTAAAACATTTATTTAGTTATCTTAACCTACTTCGATTCTTGATAACCTCAGAGGCGCAGAGGACGAGTGGCTACTTCCGTCTAGACGCAAGAGCTGCGGATTCAATTCCCGCTGCGGGACAAATGTTTGCATGTTCTGCAGATATTAGTTGCGGGTCGGGGTGTTGTGTACTCGTAGTTCCTGATACCCATGTTATAGGGAATACCATTACAGGGTCAGGACTATGTAACTCTTTGGTTTTTATTTTATTTTATTTGCTTTTTTCTTTTTTTTTATAAATTAAAAAGATGTGATAGATAATTCAAATTGAAACCCACATCATGTCAAAATGTCATGTAACTGTCACTCAGCTAGAAAATAGGAAGATCAAATCATCAGTTAATTAATTAACCTTAATTACTTTAACCCTTCTGCTACTGGTTAATTAGGGGTTAGATGACCACAGCTTAGTAAAATAGAATTTAATACAATATAGATACAGGGTTATTGCACAGTTGAAATTAAATCGACTTCTATGGTACAGTGGAGCCCGCTAGAGTCGCAGAAGGTTGCGGGTTCGATTCCCGTCACGGGACAAATATTTGTATGATCTATAAATATTTGTCTAGGTATAAGGTGTTTTTTTATTTTAAAAAGTTGAGCATTTTGGCCTATTGCTCGGTATCCTGACTTCCGATCCGGAGTTCGCGGGTTCAAATCTGGTCGTACACTAATGGCTTTTCCTACTCTAAGAAAATACATGCGTTAAAAACGGTGAAGGTAGACATGAGGACGTGAGGAAACCGGCATGCCCTAGAACCAAAAATTCGAATTTATGTGTCATCATTAAGTGTTCCAATAGGCGGCGATTGGTTTGCAACCTGTCACGTGGAATGCTAACTTTTTGCACGACAAGAGAATGAGCCCGCTATTCCCTACTTGATATCATCAAAGATGGACTGAGTTTGTAGCTGAAGATGTCTAACATAGGGTTATCTCTAAAAAAAATGCAATTTTTTTTTAAAGTTTTACCCAAGCTCCTTAATAAATGTGCTATTAAAACAACGTAATGCGTGTTTGTTTAAAGTATATTAAACGTAGGCTTTATAAATATTGGTGTCAGTCAACGTTTTACTTTCTTCAAGAATAGCCAATTTACACAACCCCATAATCACCGCATGTAATTCACATTTGTGATATTGTCCGGATCGGTCTAAACGACCACACGTGGTCAACAGATTTACATTGTAACGACATCTTGCTAAAACCCGTGACGGCGTAAATTAAACTGACTGTCTAAATTGTGGACAGTTTTAAACATCTTAACTATTATGATAATGCTTTTGCTATATAATTGGTTAAATAATTTTTGAGATACATTGTAGCGTTTATGAATGAAAATACTTTATTGTACCTAGACCACAAGAAAATTACAGAAAAAAAACGAAAAGTACAATGTTTTTTTTTTGGTCATGATTTATGATATTTCGAGTTTATAACATTTCAAAATATAAAAGAAGAATCTATTAATTTTTTACGATAATTAAAACATAAAAATTACCTACATGAAAAATTTTGAGCGTAGGCTTTGTAGATTTCCACGGCAAAGCTCTAGATTGAGGCTGTTGTGAAATACTTTACATGGCTATAATTTAAATACAAATTTTGGCTACTCATTCTCCTTTGTAAAAACCTTCCTAGACTAGCTTTGTAAAAAACGTTGGTTTGACAATTTGACAGCGGTAACGTGTCAGACGCGGTTCAGCTGCGTTTCAACTTTGTGCCAAATCACTAGCGTTATACCGAAACTTGGAAAAAGAGATCGTCTACGGTTCAGTTGTGTTTCAGCAGATTTTTTTTTGCAATTTAGTATCATCTATTCTGAAATGTTAGTGGAAAAATAAACTTTCCAAAAAGAAATGTCACGAATAACACTCAAATCAGTGTGACCGGGTACAAATGACCCTAAAGTTCACGGACAATGTATTTTTAACATTTCATCAGGTTCAAGTGTAAATGTTATGAAATTCGTAACGCTATCCCGAACAAGGGGTCAAATTTGGAAAATATCTACACATTTAGCTTTGGCTACTCAATTTTGATATATTTATGTGCTTTCGCTAATAAGCGTTCAGATGTGGGTGTATAGTTTTTAAAATCGTAAACTATGTTCACTGGCAATTTTGATTCGTTATAAAAAAAACATCTGCTTCGGCTAGCATTAAGTTAAAAAAACATTAAATTTCTTAATAATAATAACAAAGCTTTAAGCATCATTTAATCATTATTATAATAATAATGATACAAAATTGAAGGGGAGTAACCACATCGTTCTAAGTACAATACAAATTCATAGTTTAAAAAAAAACAGACTTTTATAACGAACCCAACCGTAATCACACCACAAACAATCGATTAAGAAAACTATAAGCACATAATTAATCAAGAAAAATAAAAAATTGCAAAATAATGATAAATGGGTCCTTTATACCATTATAGGAGCATTGAAGGGTTATTATGGATGTGACAACTTTTTACGCCTCGCTGCCTAAAGAAAGGGGAGAATACATTTTTTTAACGTAAATGTATTTTTACGAAAGTATTATCGAAATTGAACTGACCGTAGGAATAAACAGAATTATTGTGTTAGAAGTGATTATTGGATTATAATAGATGAGAGGGTATTGGAAAGTGTTTTGTTGTGTTATTTTTGTGTTTAGTATGGGGAAAAGAGGTATAAATTTATACCCTAAAAAGGGCATTACTGTTTATAGGAAGTTGCAAATTGTGAATTACAATGTGCCGCTAAGACGCATTTAGCTATTCGACTAGTATTTGTTTTGTTTTTTACTAAAGTCAAAGTCAAGTCAAAGTCAAAATTCATTTATTCATTCAAATCACAAGGATCACTTTAAAACGTCGGTTTTATTTACTGCCTGTTCTTCCGCGACCAATCCAGGAAAGAAAGGCAAGAAAACAAGACTGGTTATTCTTTTTAATGATCCTTTTACAAAACAACGAGTGGGAGCATTTTCAATCCCAAGAGTTTTTATCATCTAAATAATCAGATATTTTATAGTAAGCCTTTTTATAAAGTTGTTTTTTAATTACGTTTTTAAATTTGTTACTTTCAATACTTTATCTGCATACCATTATTTATAAATGTTTTTTTTTATATTCAGGTATTTTATTTGATTATCTTTTTCTTAAATTACTAAATATTTGTATTTAATTCCCATTTTTCATTTTCGATTTTTGTAAGAAGCTTTGTATGAACTTGCAAAAGTGCACAATCGCCGAGTGTTCGGTTTACTTAATCCGATCAATTTCCAAGAATTTCCATAAGAGCAATACCATTTCAAATCAGAGTTTGTAACAATTCACCGAATTTAAACCTCATAAAGTTAAATGGAGTGCATGGACCCCGAACATGTGTACTTTGGGAGAGGTCCTTCCTAACTAATGGATTTAAAATTTATTGCAAGCACACCCACTTTACACCTCATAGAAAAAAAATTGGGGCTAGAATGAGGGTGTAAAAAACGAATGGTGCCCTAGCGTTTTCGGGTACCAAGCTTTGGTGTATCTTATTATGAAAAACTGTTAAACAATAATTAGGTAGTAATTATAAAGTTCAATTTCGCCACAGAGGTTTGACGACCTCTGTGGCGCAGTGGGCGAAGGCCCGCCTGAGACGCAGAAGGTTGCGGGTTCGATTCCCGCCTCGGGACAAATGTTTACATATGCAAATATTTGTCTCGGGATCTGGGTATTTTCTATGTATAATAAGTATGTATTTACAAAAAAAAAAAGTATACAAGTAGTATATCAGTCATTTAGTTCCCCATAACACAAGCTCTGCTTACTTTGGGGCTAGATGATGCTGTGTGAAAAATGTCCAGCATGTCCAGCATGTCCAGCATTTCAAGAAATAATTTGAAATGATGCTAAAATTATGTGGCCAAATGTTTACAAGTTATTTTACAAAATTAAGTGCCTTATCTGAGTATTTATTATTTACCTACTGTTTTCAATTTGTCGTAATGTTTGTAAAAATAGTGATTACCACCGAAGTCGTCAATATTTATAATTATAATATATTAATTTTTTATTGAAATCTGTGTATCATTTTATTATGTTCAAAAATTACAAAAGTTTTCTTGTCAAAATAATAAATCTGTAATATAGAGAACGTGGCAGATCAATTTTTTTATAATAGTGAGGTAAAAAATATTATAATTATAGATGTATGACGATCTATCATTTCATTTCACTATAGATAGTGGAATGTAATGATAGATTATGGCAATGATAGATCTTTTCCAAAATCTACATCGACGCAATAAGTGTTATATCACCTCCTGCAGATTAAATTGGTCTAATATATTTGGAACCCTGAATTGTATGTATAATCTTTTAATGTGGGATATTGATAAAATAAACTCTTCCGAAAAGCATGTGACGAGACCAACCTGAACGGATCTTAACCAACAGCGTGGTTTACAAATCACCGAAAATAAAGATTATTTATTTTAAAAAAATACAATACACAATTTTACAATGAGGTCACAACGACAATTTTGGTGCATGCTAAGACAATTCTCAGATTGACGGGCGTAGTTTGGAATTTTCTTCATGTCATACCTTTTATCATCACGGAGTCGTTGGTAAACATGTCAAGATCTTCATCATCATAAACAGCCAGAAGAAGTTCATTGGTGAACATAGGACGCCCGCAAAAAGTGCCATGACTAACCTTCCCGCAACCTTTCACCGGTCCATTGGGTAGGGAGCCGTTCTTCACATTGTCGTCCGGTTTGTTACATTTCTAAGGCATGGTGCCCTAGATATAAAAAGAGAAGTAAAGGACGGTATCGTAGAAGGGAAGATGATATTAAAAAGGTGGCAGGAACGACTTGGACGAGGAAGGCAAGATATAGATCTATGTGGAGAAAGTGTTCTCCACATAGATCTATCTCTTGCCTGAGGCCTATGCTGGAAAGCAAGACAATCAAGAAACCGGTGTCTAATATATATATATATTTATATATATAATTTACATATACTTAACTAAATTTCTTTGTAATACAAAGTAGAAATAAGATGAAATGTTACTTATAATATTGTTAATAAAGGCTATTAATATTATTGTTACATTTAATTTAATTGAGAACTCAAATAAAACCAAAGATTTTTTTTATACATATTATATCTTACTAATATTATAAACGTGAAAGTTTGTGAGTATGGATGTTTGTTAATCACGCAAAAACTACTGAACGTATTTTGATAAAACTTTACAGTTATATAGCTTATACAACAGAATAACACATAGGCTACTTTATCCGGGTGCTACGCGGGCGAAGCCGTTGGCAGAAGCTAGTATTAAAATAATCTATAATGTAATTTTCCAATCTCACAGTACATAGAGGGGCAATACATAGAGTCATCAAGCACCTAGTCATAAACTAAGAGCAATAGGAACCCTTTCGGAAGTCGATCGACGTTATCGTAAAAGTTTACGAGTGACTTCCTTCAAATTAACGTCATTCTCGGCGTATGCACTAGTGCTGGGATTTATGAGATGATATCCTTTAGGGAAGATTCAAGTACAGCAATTTGAGAAGAAATCTTAGCAGTTTCTGTCCGTGGTCTTTCTTATTTATATATACTTCCGCACAAACAATGTAGTGCTAGGAGGACTTATTGCTAAAGCATTTTCAGTCAGCCTGGGCGTGCAAAAATATGGTTTGGCGTGTTAAGTGATTCAGGAAGAAGTGCAACGTACCTATACTAATAAAATATACTAATAAATAGATTAATAATCTAACTATTGATAAAGTTACTGTAGCTTATGGACGCTTGCAAAACTAGCGGTATTATAAATTATAAAAAGCCTTTTTTTAAAATCCTTACCAAAGGTTAATTTTTTTCGGGTTTTCACCCGTAGTACCATTATTAAGGTAGAGATTAGATTCTTATAAGAGATTTTCCAATTTTTGTTGTCAACCAACATACACATAGTCCTGACCCCATATTAGGATTTCTTGTGTCATGAGTATCAGGTTCTACCACGTGGTACCACATAACCCCTAACCGGAACAAATGTCTGCAGAACATGCTAATATTTTAACGCAGCGGGAATCGAACGCTCTTGCGTCGTGGCTAAGCCACTCACCAACCGCACCACTGAGTCCGTCAACCAAAAACATTGTTCAAAATAATCAACCAGTATTTTGACATCGAGATTTCCGATTTGGTTTTCGAATATTACAAACAAAAGTTCTTTGAAAAATCTCTGAAACATTACCTCTCATCTTCCTTGCTAGTCGTGGGGTGTCGAACTTTACAAAGTTACAAAACTGTTTATGTACAACCAACAAAAAATGTTCCAGGTTCGTTAAAAACCGCATTAGTCGTATTAATCGGTGTTGCTAACGTCAGCTTGAACTGTTTTAATAAAAGAGATTCTCAAACTTTTTTATAAACAAAAAAGTATGTCTATATAAAAGTATGTTATCAACAATAGTACCATTATGGGTAGCTCTATACAGAGCCATGGGTAAAGAACGTCAAGAAATGAACTGTTACATAAAAATAGTAACTTCTTCTATATTTCTTCTATATATGTTTGTTTTTTAGCTTTAATTTTTTAGTTAAGTGAAGAATTTATTAATAAATTGAATTGAGTGATACAGAGTACTGCTGATGTTTTTTTAAACAAATATAATGTAATTAATTAAATAGATAATCTAAATTATGTCTGTCATAAATATCAGAGATGCTTACTGACACAATAAAAAATTGTAGTACACAAGACTAAAACAAATATGAACATCATCCAAAACCGTACGTGAAATAATGTTGAGAAACACCAGACAACAGAAATGCCACGCAGAATCTCTAACTACATCAACATCACAATAGGCCAGACGTGGAAGCGATCGTTGTTAACTTTTACAACCGTGTGTCACTTCGTGGGGAGAGGGTTGATCGGTAGGAATGCAGCAATATTGAATTTTGATGGGGATTTTTTTAGAAATGTTGAAACATTTCAGGGGTTGCTTTATAAAATGGCGAAAACTTTTAGATGGATAGGTAGATACACTACGCAATGTTTTATTTATTTAAAAGACATATAGCGACAAAATAACATTCACTATTACGTAAAATAAAAACTGTGATTATATATATTTTTTTAACTATGTAGCCAGATAAATAAATAAATTATGCTGGACATTTTTTCACACAGCATCATCGAGCCCCAAACTAAGCAGAGCTTGTATTATGGGAACTACATGACTGATATACTACTTATATACTTTTTTTGGGATATATATACATATATACATATTATACATAGAAAACACCCAAATCCGAGACAAACATTAGCTAATCGTACAAAAATTTGTCCCGCAACGGACAAATGTTTTGGTTTAGTAAATAATGAAAAGAGAACAAGGGATGAAGTTGCAAGAGATCAAAATCGGTTTTGACATTGATGACTTTGGTGGCAAAGTGATTCTTGCAGTTCGATTCTTGCAGCGGGACATATTCTTGCATTTTCTGCATATATGTGTTCTGGATCTGGGTACCATGGTACTCTTAGTTGCTATTACCCACGTTACCCACGATACTGGGAATCCTAGTGGTGAGTCAGGATGAAAGTGTCTGTTGGGTGTTTTCAATATTCGCACAAAACTTTAACAGTTGACTAGTTATAAGTTTCTGTAGTAAAATTGCCAGTCTTTATTAAGAATTCTTTATTTTTAGAAGGCTTTTTAGATGTTTAGTTCAGACGAGTTGAATACAGTTCTTCTAATTTGACCCCCAACGAACCATCTCATAAAATAGATTATGTACCACCAATTAAAGATAAAAGATAAAATTCGTTTATTTTGTGTCACATACAGGATAAGTTGTATGTTTGAGTCATTAAAAAAATGAGCATGAAAAAAAAATGGCCGCCACTCAAAACCATTTTAAAGAAGCAATTTTTGCCACAAAGAAGCTGGTCTTCCGTGACGCTAGTGCTATCATACCTACTCATTAAATCATAGTATTAATGATGTTACAAGCTATTTTATATTACATAGTTTAATATTGTTTTTAATATCGGTAAATAATTAACAAAACTTAAAGATATATAGATAGATAGATAGAATATACTTTATTGCACACCAAAGAACACATCAGCTTAGTTACTAAAGCTGAGAATATTGTACGATGGGCGGTCTTATTGCTAAATAGCGATAAGACCACCCATCGTCAAACTTTGGTTGGAACGGACTGCAAGGAAGTTTACAAGGGGTTTAATTAGTGTACTTACATACTATAATTATACTATATATACTTAAAGTTGGTATGATAAACTATAAGTTCCAAATAATTAATGACACAAAGCGACCCAAAGTTTTGATTACCCACTTCCCGCGAAACCACATGAAATTCATCTCATAAATACACACGAAAGACATCACAAAGCCAAACTAACATCCAATACGGATAAACAGAAGTCTAATCCGGTGATATTAGAGATAACTTCAGCCAGAAATTGACCCTGCTTCTGTTAGAATACAGACGCAGATGCAAAGCTGGGCAAGAAGTGCTACGAAGGTTTACGTAGGACTTCGTAGCAAGTACGAAGCGTAGCAATATTGCTACGCTCAAAAACCTTACGCTCGCCGAGTTAAACGAATTATCGATTTACAACAGCAGATAATCCTATCCTATCCTTCCTACTAATATTAAAATTCGAAACTTTGTGAGGATGGATATTTGTTACTCTTTCACGCAAAAACTACTGAACGGATTTTGATAAAACTTTACAGTAATATAGCTTATACATCAGAATAACACACTACTTTTTATCCGGGTACCACGCAAGCGAAGCCGTGGGCAGAAGTTAGTAAGACATTAAACGCAAGAGATTGAACTGTTTTACAGAGGATTTCGGTGACGCGGCGGATGAGTAGCCAGCGGCGATTCATGAGATTCGATTCTCGCTTCGGGACAAATGTTTACATGTCCTGCAGACATTTCTTCCGGGTCTGGGTATTGTGGTACGTCAGTACTTGTAGTTCCTGAACGAGTAGGACGGGTTATTTATTTATTTTTGCCTATTCTCTTAGATTTATATCCTCGATGAAATATTAGCATATATGTCACCCTTGGATTAGTATCTTGCAGATCTGCGTCACCGTCAGAGCCGCCGGCAGTCTAATAGGAACGGTTTATTTATGTTGAGGTAAACGTTAAAATCAAAATAGTGTGCCGATAGAGACAAAGTAGAGGCAGTAAATTTATTGATGAAGGCATTTAGAGTTAAGCATTTGGATTCACGCTTCAAAGCATTTAAATATTTTGTGTGCCGTGTCCCAAAATTCTATTTTTAGACCTTTATGAGTGAGAAAATTCGGGCGATAAATTATGCTGGTCTTTTCGTTTTTGCGGGTTACTACTCTATCTTTTGGCTTCTTTACGCCTATTTTTCCTAGCATCATAAAGTAGCTTGGGAATGAAAAAAAAAAGTTTTTTTAGAATCTTTTGGTTTTTGCCCAGGAATAATAATTAATAACAATTCAAATGATTCTAAAATTCCAATTGGTTTTTATTTCGCCTGATTAATTTTGCAATTTTTTGCAACCAGCCTGGTGTTCTTCCCTTTCTTTCCTGGCTTGGTCACGGAACAGGCAGTAGATAAAACCGACGTTTCAAAGTGATCCTTGAGATTTTAATGAATAAATGAATGTTGACTTTGACTTTCACTTTGAAAATATGGCGATAACATCTATCAGAACGTTTTTTGAAATTTAAGTACGACACGGATTAAAAAAGAAATTAACGAAATGTAAATGGCAAGCCTATTAGCTTATCGAGATGTCCATCTGGAACATCTCGACAAGCTAATAAGCTTGATCAAAACCCGCTATTTAGCCAAGTCGGATAAGCTAACACATGCCATGTAACCGACAGTGTATAAGACTATCCAGTTTTGTAACAGACACAATAACCTTGAACTCATACAAATTTAAATTGAAACACTGGTTCGTTATGTACCACATTGCTATGAGGAGTTCATCGACCGAATGTGAGGTTACATAATGTCAAAACTTAATAAAGTTAAATTTATTTTAACTCTATTTAAGGTAATCTTATATATACAGTACTGTTAGTATAAAATTGTATTTAATAACTTGATCTGTGTGTAATACTCTTACCAAATTAATAACTATTCACTATTGACCATTGTTTTGAAATGAACTTACAAATACCTCACTTAATAATTTAATATGTAATAAAGTACACAACCCCTTCAATTTATTTCTGTCAAAGCACACCAACAGTACCTCAGCCTACTAAATATCAAACAATACGTCCTTTCTAATTGAATTTCCACCACAATTGAGCATTCGTTGTCACCGGCTCAAGGGTGTCCTCAAAGACAATATTTGCTGAGGACATCGTAGACACACGTGGCCGGTGTGGGAATTGTGGGAATGTGCGGGAATACATTAATTTGAGGACACTTGAATTGACGTGTCGAGTTTAAAGGAAGCGATGTTTGTGTGGATAATGGGAGGTACACATCCATATTAAAGTATATGATATTTACCATGATAGGGTAGGTAAAGTCAACGCCACTGTACTACATAATATCGCCTAACATACACACAAAAAAACATACAAACGATCTGAGAACCTACTCCTTTTTTGAAGTTGTTTGATAGTAATTAAATAGAGATAATTTCGATACGTTTACAAACGTATGTTAACGGTTTCTATCTTGTCTCTAACATCACGTGCTTACGTTATTTTGCTAAATCAGACTAACACTCTTTCGAAGAAAAAAAAACAAAGAAACACGCTCACGACTGTCTTCCCCATGGTGGACATCCTCAGATACATACTCGTTGAGTAGATCTTTGAGGACACCAAGTAGGGGGTAGTCAGAGACACGTCTTAACATTACATTTGGTACATGCCCGCGTTTTGCAAGTAGTAAGCATTCCACGTGACAGGTTGCAAGCCCATCGCCGCTTATTGGAACACTAACTGTTGGCACATGCCTTCGAATTTTTGGTTCTAGGGCATGGCGGTTTCCTCACGATGTTTTCCTTCACCGTTTGAGCACGTGTTAATGCGCACATAAATTTTTCGAGTGGAAAAATCCATTGGTGCACGACCGGGTTCGAACCCACGACCTCCGGATCAGAAATCTGGGTATCGCTCACTAGGCCAACACGGCTATCGTTCGAAGAATAAAAGTAAAATAGCTTACAAAAAAAGTTATGCGTAAATGTTATGTTAAATGCTAGGTGATTCCATAAGATGATGATGTTTTGAGCTATAAGGAATAAAAGCAGCCCCTCATTAATAAATCAAAGCTAAATAATACTTTTATGGGACCAGCTCGGGGTATACACAAGAAAATAATAATCGAAATCGATTAACAATTGGTGAAGATATTAAATAACAAACACAAACGATATAAAAAATGCAGCTGAATTGATAAGCTTTTTAGAAGTCGGTTAAATAATTTTGACTTTATTTCAATGGATTATTAGACAGATAAAAAATAAAAAATGCGAGTAATGGGTATGATATCATAATAGAATTATCTCTAAAATAATGTTACTAAAATTATTCTTATAAGTAAAACTATAATTGATGAAATTGGGACTTAAATATACCCAAATCTCAACCTAAAAAACATTTAACAGGCTATTTATAGACCGACTTCAAAGTGAAACCATTGGCAGAAGCTGGTTTGTACATAATTATGTAGTACATTTACGATAAATTATATATGTTTGTACATAACATATACTATTTATCGTAAATCTTTTGCTGTAGTAATTTATATTTACTAAAGTCTTTATCTATTCTAAAATCTTAGTACCCCTGTTGAATATTTTCACTTTCCATTGCAGTACCCCCTTGGTTTTATAACTTGTGGTGATAAAACCTATGTGAGAACCATTTTTGAAAACAATCGAAATTTAAATTTGAATTACAATACGATAAACCGTTTGTTAAAGACATGCAAACAAACAAACTTTTATGGCAAACATAAGTTGCTGGTAAAATAATACAAAAATATTAAGTCTCGCAGTCAAACAAAAATCCTTTATATATAAACATAGGAATCAAATACCTATTACTCCCTCAATTAATCCTCTGAACCATTACAGCATCATTATTATCACAATACTCGATAATTCCCAAGAATCTGAAGAGTTTCAACCCTCTAATAACCGGCCGGTCTCTTAGACCCCTGGACATCAAAACAAACACGAGGTCACGTGACCATGCAATACAATTCTCCGACTATGGTAAGTATGAAATATGTCAATTATAATTAATAGGGAGCGAGATTATTGGTATCGTATTGTCCAGATATCGGTTCGGACGTAAAGGGCGTGTAAGTACGTATTGTGTGAATTTATGTTGGGATTATTTTTAGCCTTTCATAGAGGACAACAAAAGGTACAAACGAGAAACATATTGAGGAATCTTCATGTCAGAATTAAGTAGTAAATTTAACTACTAATAAACAATTTAAATGTTAGATCAAATTTTATTGTTTACACCGGAATAAAGATATTATTTTACTAAAGGTCTTAAAATGTAATGTAATGTGTACTTTATATAAAGCAATCGCACACGAGGATAGTCTGGGACTAATTCGTACAGATAGTAAATCTACGGTAGGCGCTTAGTAAAGGACTATTTCGTCCCCCTTAGACAACCAGCAGGTTAATATAGCTGTTTACCATATCACTTTATAGGTTACTAGCTTCTGCAGACGGCTTCGCCCGCGTTGTACGCAAATAAAAAGTAGCCTATGTTATTCTTATGTATAAGCTATATTAGTGTAAAGTTTCATCAAAATCCGTTCAGTAGTTATTGCGTGAAAGAGTAACAAACATCCATGCTCACAAACTTTCACGTTTATAGTAGGAAAGGATATCTAAATCATGGATATTTTATGTGACTCGCACTGCCGTTTGCATTGGAAGGATTTTCTGCAGATATTTGTTCTACTGTCGTTTGCATTGGAAGGATTTTCTGCATACATTTGTTCTTGGTCTGGGTGATGTGGTACCATTATACTCTTATTTCCTGATATCTACGATCAGGAAATCCTGCAGGAGGTTCAAGACTATGTACGTATGGGGTTTTCATGTATATATTCGTTGTCGTCCAACACTTTTATCTCCCGTTAACCAAATCGTTCAATTCTTTTTATAACAACTAATAAAATAATACAATTAAAAGCCAATGATTCCCACGACTCCACCCCCTATCGCTAATTTGAGCACTGTCTCGACAAAACATTTTGTAAAACATTGTTTAACAATTTACCATACATTTTTCTGAACGGATCGCCACGCGAGCGCCGCGGGCCAAATTTTAAAAGCAATAATAGTAAGTGTAATGAATAAAACATTGCGATAATTTTGTTAGAAGGGATACTATGAAGACCAAGCTTAGAAATTAAAATAAAGTCAGTAAATACATCTGGTGTAGCTTACGGTAACCGCTTACCACCAGTTGGGCTGTAAGTTAGCAAAATTTAGTAAAACAAAAATAATACAACTATTCCAACAGGCTACAGAAAGAATTGGCAGACCTTATTAGAAACAAAGATATAAGAGACAAAACAAAGATAATCACGCAGCTATATTAGCTTGTCAGCTCAAATGGAGGTGGGCTGGACATGTAGCACGGACAGCAGGTGGGAGATGGACAGAACGCGTGCTGCACTGGTACCCGCGCTCAGGGAGCCGAGCGCGCCCGCGCACCCGCTGGCGAGATGACATCGAGAACGTCGCTGGCTTCACCTGGACGAGACTGGCCGCTGACAGGAATCTGTGGCGATGGATGGTGGAGGCCAGAAGATGGGTATCTGAATAGTTAAGAGAGGAAACTGCAATGTTCATAATCAATGTTTTAAATTATTACGTATTTAGCTTTAGAATTCAGGATTCAATGGCTTTTTATTATTATTACAAAAAAATTGAAAACTTATTGAAAATGGAACGAGTGTTATTAAATCAAATCAAATTACAGTCTCAAAATCAACTCTTTTTAGGGCTAAGCTCGCCTATGTACATGTCATTTCATTCTGTCTTCTTGTAAGTGTTTATTTGTGTGTACAATTATAGAATAAATAGTCACATAACCAGAAAATTTGGTTCAACTACCTTCCAAAATAATGCTATGTTTGTATGTTTGTATATTTGTATGTTCAAATTGTTATTCTATTACTCATGGGAGAATCGCTTATGTGGGATGTGGCCTGAGGCGGTCGAACCACTCTGGCGGAAGTAATTGGAACTATACAATAATAAGGACCCTTATAAACAAACTACGGATTGCAAATATACACAATATGGCTTACGGTCATATACCAGTTTTACAATGAAAAATATGCTATAACCGCAATGTTTACTGCTGAATATAAAACTGATTATCTAAAAGTCCTACTTTTATCATTTACACCTTTATCATTATCGGCTAAGGCGTTGAATGCAGTCTGATTTCTAAAGTTTAAGCTTAGGTAAAGACTAAGAGTCTGGTCAAACTGACGCAGTGGTGGTAGCGGAAGCGATTAAAGGTATCGTTTAAATCGGATATCATTTTAACCAGGCACGAAAGCGTGGCATATTGTTTTTTTCCTAAATGTACCTGACACTTATTTTGAAGTTATTTGATGTTATTATCTAAGCGGCTTGTAGACATTTTTATGTCTTACGTAAATAAGGACACCTTAGACTTGATGGTAACCTGATAATATTGTCTTCCATTATCAGGTACCGTATCTTGTAATTTGTTACGTCATCATTATTGTTAAATTATGACAAAATTTAATTATTTTTTTTTAGTTTTTATAGTGTGGGGGAGTAATAGGGGCTGATAAAGAGTTGAAGTATATCGAAGGACCGTATAAAAAAGAAGAGAATTTGCCGTACATAGATACTTACCTAACACATAATTTGAATATTTGCTCAGATACACAAGGTAGACAAATCAAGCCACCTACCTCTTACACTTCCAACACGTACGCGTCTACACGTGACTGATGTCCTTGTGAAGGCTTCCAAAGTGTCTTCAATAAATTATAATTCCTATGAATTTTGACCCAGCACTTGGCAAGATCGTCTCACAATACACCAATACACGGCAGAGTCAAAAAGGGGGTTAACTTTTAACCACGGGATAATAATGAAAAGTGTTTCCTTTTGAGTGTAGGTTACACAAGCTAACCGCCGAGGAAGAATTGGGCATGAACAAGCATGCCCAATAAAACCGATTGCAAAATATTTTTATGATAAAACATTTAAAATTGTATACCGACACCATTATGGGTTAACTTGCAAATAGGATAAAATTTTATTGCAGTGCAAATGGTTAAATTTTAGTGCAAATCCAGGTATAAGTTTGGTTTTATCGGAGTTTCTGTCCGATGTACATTTTTAGTGGGTATTCAAAATAAAAGCAATGTTAGGTCAATGGAAGCCAGCACAACCTTTTTCTGTTGTTATGACTAGAAACCAATTTTTATTCTGTCTCTAAAATAATTGATTGTCAACATTTAATTTTATTTTTTCATTGCCACTAAATTATACACACCATCACAAATTTAGTAAATACTTAACAAGTATAATGGGTTCTGTTCTGAGGAATCATTTGATAAGAAGCCACCTTTATCAGCTACTGTGAGGCAAAAGTCTCCTTATACTTCTCCACTCTAGGTACCCATGTATTGTTGATGGAGTCAAGGTCATCGCTCCAGTGCAAGAAATCAATTTTTATTGTGTCTCTAAAATAAATGATTGCCTACATTTATTTTTTCATTGCCACCACGATATACACCATCACAAATTTAGTAAATACTTAACAAGTATAATGGGTTTTGTTCTGAGGAATCATTTGATAAGAAGCCACCGTTACCAGCTAATGTGAGGCAAAAGTCTCCATACATTCCTCCACTCTAGGTACCCATGTCTTGTTGATGGAGTCAAGGTCATCGCTCCAGTGCAAGAAACCAATTTTTATTGTGTCTCTAAAATAACTGATTGCCTAAATTTATTTTTTCATTGCCACCACGATATACACCATCACAAATTTAGTAATTTGTACTTAACAAGTATAATGGGTTTTGTTCTGAGGAATTATTTGATAAGAAGCCATCTTTACCAGCTACTCTGAGGCAAAAGTCTCCCTATACTCCTCCACTCTAGGTACTCATGTATTGTTGATGGAGTCAAGGTCATCGCTCCAGTGCTTTATCCTCCTTCGGCGGTCACGACGTTTTCTATTCTCCATGAGTATCTATCATGTGACTACCTTTACGCACATTTCAGTTCCCATGTGGACTACGTGACTCGCCCACTCCCATTTCAGCTTGGCTTCCTTCAGAACCACTATAGCTGTTTTAATGGCAGCTAACTTCGACGTGTCGAGGTTTTGGTCTAGTTTTGTTACATTTTAGAGCAGTATTATATCGAAGGTATGATTCTGTCGAAATAATTATCTGCTGAACAAGTGCATGTCGCAGTAGGGTCTGTCGAAGTAGTGGTCTTTCGAAGGTGTGTGTTGTCGAAGTGTGTTCAGTCGAAATAATGACTTGTCGAACTATGTTTTTTCGAAGTTAGTGACGTGTCGAAATAACGAATTGTCGAAATTCAGTGGGGCACTCATTTTATACAATGCCGAAACAGACACAAAAGTGGCTGTGAGGCCATGCAGTGCATAATTGCAATAGCAATAGCTTTGCGTCCCACGAAGACGCACGCTGCCGGCCTAATCGACCCAGCGTGCGTTTTAGGGTTCGTTTGTGAAATCCTTTTTGTCTTTGGTTTGTTCACTAATTCGTTGTTTGTAAATATTATATCCATGAGATTTAGAGATACTTATGTCCGTGGGGAACCGAGGCCCTTCGCGTTTTCAGAATATTTTCAGAGAGACTGGTCGAAGTGACGCGTGACCAGAGAACTGGCTCTTATCTGGTTCAAGGCATTAGCATTACCATTGAGCGTGGCAATGCCAACATTTTGGGAACACTTCCATTTGGTGACCTGGATCAGTTAAGCTATCTATAGATCGTTTGCAACGTTCTTTAGATAGCTAGCTGTTTCATCTATATTTTTCGTATGTAATAAGTAAATACTTGTACATAGTTGTATGAATAAATTTATTTTTCTAGAGATTTACAACCAATAAATATTTGCGATCGAAATAACAGAGTCCAGAGCAGCGTTACCACTTTCAAAGACTATATTCTTTCAAAACCATATGAAATTAAATCCAGACAATAATTTATAAATTATGTGGGTCACCATCATTATAAACAGGCCGTGAAAAGCTTTGGATTAGGCCAATGTCCACTGCTGGAAATTAGACTCCCCAAAATATACCATAGCGAGGTAACTGCACTCAACGCAACATCTAAAATTAACCGCCCATTGTACAACATTGTCAAAGTTTGTAGTACTTATCGAAGCTGAAATATATTATTTAATATTATTTAGTGTTTCATAAAGTATTATCTATCTATCTATGTATGCTTAGCCTATTTTTCTGTAAAGTCCGACAAAAATAAACTGACAAAACGTAGGTGTATTTCTTTAGACCACAGCGAACCGAAAGCGTCTATACTCAGAACAATAGTGTTAAGGGGTGTGCACACGCGGCGAAGCGCACGTGGCCGGCACGCGGCCACGTATGATGGGCTTGGAAATTGATGTGCTGGATGGAGTTTTCCGGAAAGATGTTGAGTAGCTGAAACATTATTTTGAGTGAAAATTATAATTTTAGTATACGTACTTTTTTTTTTAAATGTAATGTATGAAATTTAATACAACACTTGCTAGTCCAATAAGTCGAGTTCTGTAATACCTCTAACAAACTAGCCTAAGAACCAATGTACTTATACAAGCAAATAAACTTTTTCATTAATTCATACTAGTTTTAAATATAAAGAGCTGTTTGTAAGAATTTCTGTGTATTCTGATACAATGGTACTCTTAGTACCTTTTGGTACCTCCTGAATATGTCCATCATGCTCATAAATAGTAGTGAGTGTGTTTGTTTTTCAAGATAGAGATTATTTTTGCATAAATACAACTTGTTATGAAATTGTAAGTTAAATGAGATAAAACATATAAATTACTAGCTTCTGCCCACGGTACCCGCGTGGTACCCTTATAAAAAGTAACCTATGTGTTATTCTGATGTATAAGCTATATTACTGTAAAGTTTCATCAAAATCCGTTCAGTAGTTTTTGCGTGAAAGAGTAACAAACATCCATCCTCACAATTTCTCGTTTACAATAGTAGTAGGATTGACTCTACGGATTCCGCTGTCTGCACTTTTACATCTTCCATTTACGTTGGTTTGATTCGATCCTGATTTTGTCAAAGCCATCGTAAAACAGTGTACGGGTCGCGATTGTTTTTATACAAACGCACACATTTATACATTTATACACTCATTTAGGCATGGGTGTATGTCTACTTTTATTTGCTTTGATTTGCGAGTGACAGTTTGTTGTTTTCGTTTTTGATGCAATGTTTTGTTGTGATTTTGTCGTGTTGTCTGTACTTTATTTTTGACGCTGGAGCGTGTCGTAGTTTTGATAGACTGTCAAATTTACATTATAACGATCTGTCGGGATTTTGATGTCGTGAGAATGTTTTCACTTTGGAATCATAGATTATAGACAAATTAAAAAATAACAATCAAAATAATTACGCTTACCAACGCGCTTTGAGTTACCTTATCCAGTTAATGTAACCGAGCGTAAAGCCGGCGCATATTAAAATATTGACATATATTTTTGTATTTAATACCAATTTAACGCTTTATAAACTTTAAGTAGGGAGTAAAGATTATACAAAAATCTATTTGTTAATTTTTAACTGATGAAGGTTAGAATTTTCAAGTAGGTCCCAAAATATATTTTTGAAAGTAACTTATAATTATTATATCTATATTATCAATATAATAATCTTTTTATTACAATTATATAGGAAATACAAAAATGTTGTATTACTTAATTTTACTCGAACACTAAAAAATTACAGATCATTCCAACTGCAACTTATCTTTTTAACAAAATCACACAGCTTTTGCTAACATATATTAATCTTCATTTAAATCATAAGTGATAATTCAGACAATGGAGCATTGAAGGTCTAGAAGATAACTCTTTTAAAAAAATTGAAATTTTACACTTTAAAATTTTAAACTACAATTTTAATTCCATCTCTAAACTTTACACACGATCTCACCCAATTGTATTGAACCATCGAACTAAATTCATTAAACTCACCACGCTTGACTGTTTTAGTCACCCCAATCAATAATTACATACGCTTTAACCGATACACCGCCCTAGCTTTATTTGAATATGGGTTTATTTCAATTGACTTACCGGCAATACTTTTTTATCGGTCCACACAAATGGAATTGTACACCCTATTTTGAAGAATCAGAGCTGGTTTTGTAAACTCTGCTGTAGATTTGCTTTTAATTTTAAAGTGTGCTATGTTTTATTAATTGTAGAGTTCAAAGTTGTATGTAGAGGTATTTTTAGGGTGTGTATTGTATTGTAAATTAATAAATTCGGTTCTTATAAATCGTAACTCTATTTGTAATATTGTCGTCGCCACTTAAAAGGCCACATGTCGCCTCGAGGGCTTTTGATGTTTTTGTTCTTAGTTTTGCGACTCTGGTTGTTGACTTTGAGTCGATTGGTGTAAATGATTGTTATTGGCACTAGCCAAAAAAAATAAAATCAAACATTTTAAGTAAAGGAGCCACAGCTGGGCTGGGCACCGTTCGGAAAACAACGTCGAATCTTCTCTTCATCCATACCACAATGCTTGAAAACTAAAGTCTTCAACCAGTGCGTCCTACCCGTGATGACCTACGGTGCCGAGACGTGGACACTCACAGTAGGGCTAGTCCACCAGTTCAAGGTTGCACAGCGAGCTATGGAACGAGCTATGCTCGGGGTTTCTCTGAAAGATAAAATCCGTAACGAGATTATCCGACAGAGAACGAGAGTCATCGACATAGCTCAGAGGATTTGTAAGCTGAAGGGCAATGGGCTGGTCATATATGCTGAAGAACAAACGTAGTGTGAGGCGCCCCCTGGCTAGGTGGCCATTTCGTGGTAGCGATGACGTAAGAAAGGCAGGGGGCAGGAAGTGGATGACAAGACCGAAGACCGAGTTCAGTGGCGCGTATTGGGAGAGGCCTATGTCCAGCAGTGGACTAATGTGGGCTGATGATGATGATGATGATAAGTAAAAATTTAAATTAATTTTTGTTAATTAATGACAAAATTAAATTTTGTATCGTAAACCCGATTTTGTATAGAGGCTTGCATAAAACTACAAGAAAAAGACGACGTATTATTCTCTCTGATTTTCATTGTCATAAAAAAAATAAGGTTCGGTACTCCTGCTTGATAATAATGTCAAAGCAGCCATGCACATAAAAGGTCCCAGAGGTTGCAAAACATTAAAAAACTCATCTAATTTCACACCAATAAAACTGTAATTACATTCAAAATTCCTCAGTCGGGTAAACTGAGTTTGTTAATGGATACCGGGCAAACCACGAAATGCCCGGACACGGAATAAAACTTAAAATAATTGGTTCGCAATACGCTTTGACCGAGACTTTAAGGTGCGAATGGTTTTGATACTTATAATTTAAAGTATTTAAAGAAGCAGGAAAAAAATACTACATTGGTGATGTTATAATTCATAAGAATAAGTAATACAATTTTGAAGTCTCTTTCAATAGTCTACATAAAAAAAAATGAATTAATTATTTGATAAGTAGCCAAATATTGTTTTTTTTCTATACTGACGCGAACTTTGACATCTTTTTACCCGCATGTTGGTTGCCACTGCCCAATTAATATTCCCGAACTAAATCGCTTTTTTTTTACCGTTAACCTCCTTTACTGTAAGTTTCATCAAAATCGTTAAACCATGTTGAGATTCTGTGCGGTCAAACAGACGATTAATATACGTTGCTCGTTTATGAAATAAGAAATTTTTAAGCTCACGATTTCTCGCTAAAGTATCAAACCTTCTCCTTCCTAATACAAAAGAGTTATATCGCCATTCCGACGCGTAAGTCATTAACTAATACAAATAAATTAGATTTACGGCAAAAAATGTCGGATCCGACCCGTTGACGGTAATGCCGCCCGAGGGACAGTGATGTAGTGACCAGCGTCTACAGGGTGTTCGTTATTTTGAAAGGTCAATTACCAAATACCTAATTAAAGTTTTTTTTTCTTATCCAGCCTTACATAAGAAAACAGCTGAATAGGAAAACAGACACAAATGAGCAAAAAGTTCGTTTAACTAAAAAGCATTTCGTTAAACGAACTCGTTTTGTTTAGTTAAATTTTGTTAAAATAGGATACAATGAATACCTATTTTTTTTAGTAAAAAGTTAAAGTTATACACTTTCAAACGAAACTGTTTGTCACAGATAAACAGCATTTTAATTAAAACTACTCACAAATGAACTGAAATCCCAAAACAAAACAAGCAATGATACGCGTGCACTTGTTTTCACATATCTAATTTATTTAATGCTGGAAACGCGAGAAAACTGAACAAATTCCCGGACACTGAACAAGAGTGGCGTTTAATTAACCGGTTAAAGTTAGGAACGGTACGATATTCTGTGGAAACGGGAGTGTAGACAGATTTTCTACTGTCCGTAGTTTTCCGTATTGCATTATTTATTTATTTTTTAAGCATGACGACACGATTTCTTTATCTCATATAATTAGGTACAAAGAAGCAAAACTAAATTAAATTGAAGAAAGTTACTAATACAAAGTTAATATTGATCATAAATCCATTATGAATAAGATTATTAAATTATAATAATATAACTGTTAGAATCGCTGCTGGACAATACTTTTTTCTGCAATCAATTTGTTCTGGGTCTGTGTGCTGTATGATACCATATAGGTCCATACATTTTTAAACAGGGAATTCTAGTGTGGGATGTTATAGAAGTGACTATATTGTAGAGAATTAAAGTAGACTTCGATGTTAGAATATACATTGGAGGAGCTGATTTAATTTCCGCTGCTGAACAAATCTAGGTATTTGTTTCGGGTCTGGTCGCTGTAGTATATGGTATCTACACGTAGGTTTTTATTCCTACGACATTGAGAATCCTAGTATGTGGTCAGAACTATGTTTAGGACTGTTGGTTCATTCTATTATTTTGTATTTATTATGAGAATTTTTTTAAGGAGAAAAAGTGAATTCTCGTGTCGTGTCGTACAGTATAAACGCATTTTGCATCGTGTTTACGTGCAAAAGTTTTCGAAAACATATGAATACGAACGCGGAGCAGGAATTTAATATTGTATTCATGTTTATTTTATGGATATTTGTAATTTATGAACTAGTGTATGCTAATTAATAGACGAACTACGTTGTACTGAAATAAAAAAAAATTCTGTTGATATTTATTTCGTCTAAAAACTAAGAAATTTACCTATTGCAGTCCGAAATTTCAATTATTTTTTTCATGATCATACTTAATTAAAAAAACAGCAATTTCTCAAAAAATAATATCAAAAATCAAAGTTTCCACTGTTACATTGTGCTCTTTCCTTCATAAGTTCCAAATAAACACGCTTTTGATTTTGACTTGATAATACAACCCCAAAATCCCGATGATCATTTTGTATCACCCTGTAATCGCTTCGTTTATAACCAGCTCACAATGGCACAGTCCTAACCTTTTCCGCAATCTAATTACTTTAAGTGCATTTCACTCTTCTCTTAAAACTATAAACATTAGCACACAAGTCTGAGCCACGAGCGATCAGCGTATTTAAAAATATAAATAACCACCCATCTTAATAAATCTACTCTAATATTACTTATTAAGATTTTACTTTTAAAGTTTGTAAGTTTGAATTCTCCGAAACTACTTTTAATTCACTGATGTTTATAATGTAACTTCAGGGCGGACATAGGCTGTATAAATATACCATTAAAATAAAGGGCTTTTCGTGTCGACCAATTTTGCAACGTAAGTCGACGAAAAATCGGTCGACCGAATGTGTTTCTTACGGACGCTGCCTTAACTGTAAGAGCTACTTTTCATCGGCTACCTAGTAAAAAAAATACGTAGGTTTTCTCGTTGTCCAAATGAGCACAAAATAATGCTGCTCAATACCTTTTGTTAGACTGTTAACATAAGCAGCCTTTGGACAACTTATACTCAAAAAGCAGTCTTCTCCCTTCACGGAATTAAAATTATCGTGGTTTGGTATCATTTTAGAATATTATTACGACAATACCACGTACTTTACTATTCTCTTGCTGACGTTACGTTGACCGTTTAGAGGTCCTTCCTCATGAGCACTATACAGTCGTAATAATATTCTCCCTTCAAGTTCAATTCAACATTTCGACAGCAATTTGACAGCTGTTGGGACTTCCGCGGTTCTGCAGCGCCTCCAGCATGTTTGCAGAAGCACGTGGTTACAGATCCGTCACCTGCATGCACAAGAAAGTTCCCTTCATGATGATCAGCGAGACCTACAACAAAGTCAAATTAATTTATTCATTAAAATTACAAAGAACACTTTGTAACGTCAATTCACTGCCTGTTCCTCCGCGCCAGGCTGGTTATTATTATTAGTGATTCTTTTATAAAACAATACAATAACGAAAGTACGTCTAAATTGTAAAAAAAATCAAAAACATCCTGTAAAATGTGATTAATAAATGGGATAGTTACTTTTTTAAGTATTATGTTCGAGTGTAGGTGCATTAAGTGAATAATAAAATGATTCCTTCATCACCCGAAAGCTTGCTTATTCTGTGTGACCTGTATTCTTTCATGTTGGTTATCATAATTATTTGATGTCTTATTAAACTTAAGACAGATCAATTTCTCTGATCTTATCATATGTTATGGCTAAAAAATTGTTAAAACCTTACAAAATTGAAACCTATAATGGCTGTAAATCGTGTTCTTACCTTAACAGGATCGGCACATGTTTCCTTCTTCCACTCTCTATCAGTAATTATCTCAGTACTCATACCCATGTCATCTTTCACATAATCCATCCATATTAACTTCAGCATATATCTACTCAGAAAAACAACCTAGACTTCTTTCTGCTATCATAACTGCATTTTAACTTACACCACAAAATTAACCCTGCTGCAGATGGGAGGTCATTATAAGTTGCACCCACTTTAAACTGACCGGAGTTTAAAGTGTTAATTGAGAAAGTGCGACGTCAATCAAGTTTTGAAAAGCGCTGAAAGCTTATTTTGTGTTTGATATCGTGCAAATATTCATCATCTACACTTTTATTATAAAGAGGTAAAATTAGTTATCTCCGAAACAACTAAATTAAAAGGGATTTTTGTGGAAACCAATTTTGCAACATAGCTTGAAGAAAAAACGGTTTAAAATGCATTTTTTATGGCCGTTGCCATAACGGTAAAAGGAACTTTAAATCGGCTATTTTTTACCACGGCGAAATGGGCGAAATATGGATGGATAGTGGGAAATCAAGTCGTTAGCATGTTTGTTTTTTGTTTATGATATCAAGTATAATTTCTATTCTACCTCTCATTTCGTTACGAAATAAATATAACATACTACGCCCGCGTGGTATCTGGATAAAAGTAACCTATGTGTTATTCTGATGTAAAAGCTATATAACTGTAAAGTTTCATCAAAATCCGTTCAGTAGTTTCTGCGTGAAAGAGTAACAAACATCGATCCTCACAAACTTTCGCGTTTATAATATTAGTAGGATAACTTATGGCCTGGTGAAACTGATGCGTTGGTGTTGGTAGTGGCGATCAGTTCACTTTGACAACTATTCATTCCCCTTTGATCGCCACCGCCACTTCCACCGCCACCGCGTCATGTTGACCGTGCCCTTACCGTCGCCCACAATAATTACTTACCAATATTTCACAACATACCGGCACATTAAACAGATGCGATATCATTAAATGGAGAGTACCAATGTATCGCGTGACTCAAAATTAATAACATATTCGCAAATAGTAGCAGCAATGAAAAATAATGGTACCGTAGGTAACGAGCGTGTGTCATTTTGCTTATTAAATGAGTTGCTATTTCAGTGCTGGCTGGAAAACATTTGTATTGAGAATTGTTTTTGATTTTCGAACGGGTTTTGAAATGTTGGAGGGGAAAAATAGTGATTTTTCTTGGGGACTGGCTGAAACGTGTCAGATCTTTTTACACCTTATCTGACGAGGTACAGAAAAGCACATTCTAAACTGAACTGAAGTTTATTTAAAAAAAAATGAATAAAGAAATTAATTTTATTTGACCTATATACCAGGAACAGCCTATGTAAAAAACTTGCATCCAACACTATAGGCACTATAGGTCTAGGTATTATTGTAACTATGGTCTCTTTTTTTAGAATGCATTCTCTTTTACACGTTATGAGTTGCCAATAAAGACAGATATCATAAGTTTCTTTATCTAGGTACAACAATTTTGTATTTTTCATGCGACCTCTTTGTCCAAATATATCAGAAAATAAAATTTATGACAATAATTTGGTTCTAAAAATAGTGGTATATAGTTCCTAAAAAAGTAATACACAGTATTGAAAAATAAATCAATTTTATACTAAAGACCGGTTTATACACACGAAAATAATCAAAAACATGGCATTTAAACTTTGTCAAATTAATACAGCATCTGTCATTCTGACGTTTGTCACGTGACCTCTAATTCGACGACATAACAGCGAGCATGGAGGTGCAATTAGAGAATTAAAAATGCATTTATCCAACGAGTTTTGTGATGAATATTAAATGTCCCTTGTTTTGACGATTATGTTGTAATTTGTTGTAATTGTTATTGTTTTTATTAACGAGATGGTATCTGTCATTGTTGACGCTAATTTAATTTATGTCAGAGATATATTATAACTAATTAACTTTTTTTTTCGCCTGGTAGTGATCTGGATCAGTTGAGCTATCTATAGATCGTTTACAACGGTCTTTAGATAGCTGTTTCATCTGTATTTTTTGTATATACCTACTTGTACATAGTTGTATGAATAAATGATTGTTTATAAACTTTATGGGTAGAATGTTTTGTTAAGAATTGCTCAAGTTTAAACATTTGACATAGTAGTATAACCATCAATAGCCTGTAGAAGTCCATTGCTGAATATCAGTAAACCTCTCAAAGAATGCCATGATGAACGGTCTTGATCACCTAAGCGATAAGACCGCCCATTATTTTCTTTTTTTCTTTTAGAATAGGATTTTAATATTTTTTAATTTGTATAAGGTGTACAATTAAGTTTTTTCATTCATTCATTCATTTATTCATTCATTCATTCATTCATTCACTGACTTCTTGTTAAGGTTATACTGTGTCGTTCGGTTAGCTGTTGCCTTTCGAGAAAAAGTCCACCCGTGGGTTTTGGTTTTGCGGACTACCAATTATGCCACTTTAACTAGCTAGTTACGGCGATGGGCTTGCAACCTGTCACGTGGAATGCTTACTACTTGCAAAATGCGGGCATGTACCAAACGTAATGTTTGGACGTGCCTCTGACTACCCCCTACTTGGTATCCTCAAAGATCTATTCACTGAGTATGTATCTGAGGATGTCCACCATGGGGAAGACAGTCGTGAGCGTGTTTGTTTGGTTGTTTTTGTTTAACTAGCTAGTTCTGAAGGCTTTGTGGCTTGTTCCAAAGATACCCTCCACCAAAATTCCAACGAAGCCTTCAATAAGCGTAGCCACTCTGAAAAAATATTATCCCAGTAAACCCAAGTTCACATCGTTAGACAAAGATCACGACTGTTGACTGAACAAACACGACCAATATTCTGTTTGATCGTGAGGACAGGGCCTAATTGCGTTTGTTTTACGTGTGGATTGAGCTGAAAAGCGAATGGACAAATCGGAGATAGAATCTTGAAACACGTGTTTGTGTACGTATAGTTATAGGCGATAGTAATGTATTCATTTTTTTAAATGATGTAACAGTATTTAATTTCATATAACAAACATTATGCGATTGGCACCACACTAAAGCTAAAGGAAGGACAACTTTATACTACCTAATTAGTTACACAAGTTAAAGCAAATATCAAAATCAAGGATGAAGAGTTGTCTCTTGTGGACACCACCGTATTTTTAGGTATCACCCTAGATAATAAACTTCAATGGGGCCCTCACATTGATAAGTTATCGAAGAGACCTAGTTCTGCGGCATATGCAGTCAAAAAGATCCGTCTTTATACAGACGTAGATTAGTTTATTTCAGCTACTTCCACAGCATTATTTCGTACGGTATACTGCTGTAGGGGAGTGCAATTTATAATATGGGCCCCAGAGAATCACTTTGTCAGAAGTTTAAAGAAATAAATATAATGACATTTCCTTGTCAATACATCTATGAAATTCTGATGTATGTTCACAAAAATATTAATTTGTTTAAGAAAAAAGCGATAATCACAATGTTATTCAATAAGGTAATGCCATCAGCCTTTTGGGTAACCTGCCTGCGGTCGGTGACTTGAACCTAGTTTTCTACCTGTTCTCCGTATTACCACAAGAAGAATATATTCTTGCTTTATACTATGTAGATACATTAACTGATATTTACTGTTTTTAAAGTAGTTGTATTTCTCTGTCAATAAATAAAACATTACTTAATATAAAAACAGATATTATTATAATATTTGTATAAGTATAGTAACTTTGGCACAATTTGATGGTCGGTTGATAAAAAAAAACAAAGTTGAACAATACAGATTAACAATACATACAGAATATTCAGATAGGATAGGTACTATATAAGTGGAATCCCTAACAAGACCCAAACTAACAGTTTAATTTAAGAGTTTCCGTTGTCTTATCTTTTTAAATAATAAGATCACATGTAATTTTGATAAAAATAATGGAAACATTGTCTCCATTATCGTTTGCGACTATGCGTACTATTTAAGTAGATTCTTTCTCAGTTATGTAACTTATAGTAACTGAGAAGTATACATACTTCTCAGTTATGTAACTTATAGTAACTGAGAAGTATACATACTTCTCAGTTATGTAACTTATAGTAACTGAGAAGTATACATAATTCTCAGTTATGTAACTTATAGTAACTGAGAAGTATACATACTTCTCAGTTATGTAACTTATAGTAACTGAGAAGTATACATACTTCTCAGTTATGTAACTTATAGTAACTGAGAAGTATACATACTTCTCAGTTATGTAACTATATACAAAATATTTATAAAATATTTTCCTGCAGTAAATCTATAAGAAGTAAACACTCGACCAGACCTAACATTAGGATTATCTGTGTCGTGAATATCAAGAACCACGAGTACTTTAGCACTCAGATCCAAGAAAAATATTCGCTGATCATGCGAACATTTGTTTCGTAGCGGGAATCAAACCCATACCTGTTACCACTTAGCCATTTGCTCGAACGCCGCATTATTCAGTAAAAAAACACTTTTTTTATTTTAAGGGTCTTTATTTATCATAATTAAAAACACATTCAATATATAACTAGACACAGTCTAATACATAGCATATCACATTAAACATAACTCAGCAGACTGTAGGCCTTTAAGAGTTTCTTTACAAAATGTATATTTATGAATACTACACTTTTTTAAAACTTATTTTCTATGGTTTTGCAATGGTTACAAAGATCTTTACTAATATCAATTATGTGAGATTAGTACATCAAACATTTTTAAACTGAAACAGTAAAAAAACACTGTGTAAAAATTAAACCATCAATATTTATATTTGTAATGTTGTGTCATTAGTTAATTATAGGTCCTATTATTGTGATAAAATTCCTAAATATATTATATTCTCCGTGAAAAATTTAATTCCAAACAACATTCTAAATAGCCATTCGAACAGATGTTCTGACGTATTACGAAAATTAATCCGAACATGAACTAATCTGAATCACTTGTCACCAGAAACCACTCATGCGCAGAGCATGATCAGAAGCTGAATACAATTCAGCGGTTTCATCGCTTTTTTTCCACACGCTTTTTTGTTAATCATCTTACACAATAATTATTTCTTGAAATGTTGTAGTAAACATTATCAGTATTCAACATTATTTGAACATTAACTGATGGAAATGCCTTCGAAGTTCTGGTTCAAAAGCTTGTGGAAACCATGAAGGTTCCTCTCGATGTTATCATTAAAGGTTTTGAGCAAATTTGAAAAGATAATAAAAATCTTTTAATTACAAACAAATTGTAAAATATACAGTTTTTTTAAATAGAGACTTGTGTCGTATGACTTTCACAAATTTTAAATTAATTGAATATTAAAAATACCTTAATCAACAACTAAAAAAACAACATGACATTAACAACGAAAAAAATAACTCGATTCCAATTCAAAAGCTGCATAACATTTCAGTTCATTTTCTAAAAGCGCTTTACGCTACAAAACAAATAACTCAGACACGAATCGCATTGCAATAAACAATTTTTTCGCTCCAAAACACCACAATGGAATGAGATTGACACTTAGCGTACTTGTGGCAAGTGTAAAAATTGTCACCGAATTGAAATGGGGGTGGTTTTTTCACTTGTCTATTTGTCATCCAAAACCTTAACTGGGTAGGTAGATTAGAAATAATTGAATAGATCTTTGTTGGGACTTTTGTTGTATATACGGAAACGTGTAAATCTCTTTTGTTTAATTCTTTTGTGAAGAAATAAACTCTGCGACGCGCACTAAATTATTTTACTACGCTGATTCTTTAAGTGTTGGCTTCTAAGTCCTTTATAGGGCCACCTATTTATAATAGGAAGGTCATTAACGCAGAGTGACGGAGAAAGAACCAGTTACACGGTGAACAAACAAATGAGCAAACCACACATTTGAGAAGTTGTTTTTCTGTATTTGATCTGATAAGCAAAATATTTGACCAAGGAAATCTCAAAAAAGAATTAAGCTTTAAAAAACATATAAAGAAGCTACATTTTTAAAATAGAAATTATTGATTAGGCAACGAATTTTAATTTTATCATGTATATATAGTAGTATGTATGAATGTAGAATGAGTAAATAAAGCAAACACGATATATCAGGATTGTAGCATGTGGAAATCTGGGAAACAGACATGAGTGTATATATTTATGTATGTATCGTAGTAAATTTAACCTTAAATGAACTTGCTATATTTTTTAAAGGTCCCAAGATGTTACTCACACACAATTGGGTCAAAATTTATATTTGATTCTTAAGGACATGCATGAATTTCGGTTTGTCCGTTCAGTGGAACCATGCTCATAAGACAAGACTTACAAAAAGAGGATTATTTGTATTTTTTTACGACTTCGTCAATAAATTCACATAAAATAAGATATACATATAACTATTATGTGTAAATTATCGTTTATTTTGTCAGTTACGATCGGTTTCTGACGAATCAATCCATGTTCCCGTGTCTTACAAGCAATTAACTTATATGTGTGTGCCACAAGACTTAACACTTTGGCGGATTATGAATCTACTAAGAGTTTTTTTTTAAGAATCACCATAGTCGTCAAAGTCAATAGGTTTTTACTCACTGAAATCCCTGTAGATTATACAGAAACGTCAGCTTAAAAACGTGAATTTAAAATTTAAAAGTTATTTAACGCCAATTCCTCGCGCGCGTCTGGAAGAATCAGGCAAACAAACTCTGCTTGGTTTTTTGATGGTCCTTCATTTAGCTATAGCGTGGTGCCAATCGAATAAGGTGAACTCATCGTCATTATCATCAGGCCTCATTAGACATAGAACTCTCCCAATACACGCCACTAAGCCCGGTGTTCCATCCAATTTTTAAGTCGATCCACCTAGCCTGGAGGCGCCTCACACTACGTTTGCTAAGACGCGGTCTCTAATCAAGAACTCGTTTACCCCAACGGTTGTCAGTTTTTTGACATGACCAGCTCCATCCCACTTCAACTTGTTCATCCTCTGAATTAAATCGAAATCTTTTGTTCTCCGTCGATAAATATTCGTACGGGTTTTATCCTTCAGAAACCCCCATAGCCCGTACCATCGCTGTGTAACCTTGAACTGGTGGATTAGCTTTACTGTGAGTGTCCACGCCCTAGCACCGTAGGTCAAAGTCAAAGTCAAAAATCATTTATTCATTCTATCACAAGGATCACTTTGAAACGTCGGTTTTATCTACTGCCTGTTCCTCCGCGACCAAGCCAGGAAAGAAAGGCAAGAAAACAAGGCTGGTTATTCTTTTTAATGATCATAGGTATCTACATTTTTTTATCGAGTTGGTGAATTTTTAATTCTAAGAGTTTCTAGATTATCCTCTACTTCTTGATCCACAATCACGTTCAAGACGACCGCATCACAAACTTAACTGGAAACGATTCAGCTCGGGTTATGAGTCAACTGGGCGATATATGCAGTTATGAGAACTTGCCATAGATTATTAAAGTTCAGATACAACGCATTCAACGTCCATGTCATTGAAAAAATATATTTATTTTAAAATTGTTGCCATGATTTAATATTAGTACAATATAATCATATCTATTACATTAAAGCATAAATGTTGTTATTTGTTCCCCAAAAAAGGGATGGCAATGTCAAACATGTTGTTCAAAAGAAGTGAATAATGAATAGAATAAAATAGAAAAGTATTTATTGCCTGAAATTATGGTCATAACAGCATCAGGTTACATAATTAAGTAGGTACTTAAACATAATAAAACTAACTAGTTCTACCTAAGCAATTGCCATGATTATATTCAGGCAAAAGGAGCACACTCAGCAAAATGCTGGCAGACAGGCGCAGCGCTGATTTTCAGTGTACCCCTATGAACTTATCCGAATGATGTATCGGATCTCAAACAATAGGGTTTTAGTGCATTGAAGGCCGAAATTAAATAAATAATGCTGGACATTTTTCACACAGCATCATCTAGCCCCAAAGTAGGCAGAGCTTGTGTTATGGGAACTACTAGACTGATATACTACTTATATACATTTTTTTTGTACATACATATTAAACATAGAAAACAACCAGATCCCGAGACAAATATTTGCATATGTAAACATTTGTCCCGAGGCGGGAATCGAACCCGCAACCTTCTGCGTCTCAGGCGGGCCTTCGCCCACTACGCCACAGAGGTCGTTTAGGTGATTACGTCATCAAAAAATATTTTCAAGTTGTGCTTGACAGATAGTCGACATATTTTTCAAATCGTGAGGAAACCGGCTTGCCACAGAACCAAAAAAAGGCAACAGTTAGTGTTCCAATAAACGGCGATGGGATTGCAACCTGTCACGTGGAATGGAACTTGCAAAACGCGGGCATGTACCAAATCTACCAAATCCTCAAAGATCTACTCACTCATGTATCTGAGGATGTCCACAATGTCGAAGACAGTCGTAAACGTATGTGTTTTTGTTTTAGTTACGTTTTTG
This sequence comes from Perizoma affinitatum, assembly GCA_961405105.1. Taxonomy (NCBI): domain Eukaryota; kingdom Metazoa; phylum Arthropoda; class Insecta; order Lepidoptera; family Geometridae; genus Perizoma; species Perizoma affinitatum. The sequence goes on from OY560188.1 coordinate 13,834,925, forward strand.
ATTTCTGTAGGCATTTTCATTGTTTTGACAACAGTGCCATGTCATATCTGTGCAATTTATCTTTGCCATCAAAAGGAGCGAACTTATAATTGAATTTCTGTTAACTGCACCCTGAGGACTGTTAAGTCTTGGTCATAACTTGATCATACGTAATCCGGATCCTTTGTCCGGCAACATTGTATCAAGAATGTTTAGTTTGTGGTGCTACTAGTTCTTTTTTGGTCAGGTATAATTAGATGTATTTATCTTATAAGATTATCTGGCCCTACTGTAACTGACATTTTTTTTTTTCAACAACCGAAAGTTACTTACAAGAATTATAATAATGATGCTGGACATTTTTCACACATCATCTAGCCTCAAAGTAATCAGAGCTTTTATTATGGGAACTACATGACTGATATAATACTTATATACTTTTTTTTGTAAATACATACATGTTATTCATAGAAAACACACCGGACTCGAGACAAATAATTGCAGATTATACAAAAATTTGTCACGCGACGGGAATCGTACCCAACCTTCTGCGTCTCAGGCGGGCCTTTGCCCACTGCGCCACAGAGGTCGTCGAAACGAAACTTCCCTTTGTTCTGTGCGTCTTCTGAAAAGTTCATAAAGTTTCATCTTAATTCATATATATTTACTAACATTCCCAAAATGCTAGCTGCATTAGCACGCTGAATGGCAATGCAATAAATAAATGTATTTAATCAGTTATTATTCATCATAGTTTCTCATAGTTCATCTTTATCTGTTTTTAAAGAAATATTAGTTACGTAGCCTATAAAACAAAACAAAAACAAACACGCTCACAACTGTATTCCCCATGGTGGACATCCTCAGATACATACTCAGTGAGTAGATCTTTGAGGATACCAAGTAGGGGGTATTCAGAGGCACGTCCAAACATTACATTTTGTACATGCCCGCGTTTTGCAAGTAGTAAGTATTCCACGTGACAGGTTGCAAGCCCATCGCCGCTTATTGGAACACTAACTGTGGGCACATGCCTTCGAATTTTTGGTTCTAGGGCATGCCGGTTTCCTTACGATGTTTTCCTTCACCGTTTTGAGCACGTGTTAATGCGCACATAAATTTTTCGAGTGAAAAAATCCATTGGTGCACGACCGGGTTCGAACCCACGACCTCCGGATCAGAAGTCGGGGTATTGCCCACTATGACAACAAGGCTTTTTTATATATATAGCCTATAAAAATGAGGCAAATAAGCGAATTATGCCTTAAACGCAATACTAAAAGCTTTCTAAGCTATCTGAGCCAAAACCAACGTCTACATTAAGCTGTAAGGTAGCATCAACTACCGGTTATCGTTCGCCACAGAATGCATAAATCTTCCGCATCAGATTTGCAACACACACACACAACCCTGCATCAATGTAAATCCGTTCGGTATGAGGACTTAGATGCTGGAATACAGCCAGCCTATCCGAAAAGGGCGTATCTAACATTTTTGCCAAAATGTCGTTAAAAATACCACGGTAATAAGATATTAAATGTCAAAAAATCGACTTACTTAAGTGTTTACGTCGTTTTGCTCTCGTGATGACAAACTTTCGAAAAAAAAATATAGACTACAAAAAATGTTAGCTAGTCGTGATTGTATAAGATGAGTTTTACGGAAAATGTAGCATTTTTATGGGACTTTTTTGGAATCATTTTGTATACAAGAACAAAAGAAGCATCAAAATCGGATAACTATTGGCAAAGATATCGAGACACAAACATAAAAAAATATAACGAATTTAGAACATTTTCCTTTTTAAGTTTGTAAAAAATACGCGCATCTGATCGTACAAATTCAATTTAATTCCATGTCATTCCCGAACAGAGTTACCGATAAGCAAAACGAGGTGCTTCTCAACTTTTTTTTCACGTAATTTTTCTCGGTTTTGCGTTTGTGTCATATGCACCCTTTTCGTATATGAGAATAGAAGGTTTGGTTGTATTATGGGCGTCGGGAGTTTAGGCTGTCAATAGTATTGTGATTTATTTGATACATTAGATTTAGCAAGAGCCAAAACCAATCTTGTGGTAATGTATGAAAATGTAAACACGTCTAAAAAACGGTATCTTAATAATAAAAAGTTCCGAAGTCAATGTGATAAAACATCATTAAAATATTTGAACTGCATATAAATGACAATCCTACTACTATTATAAACGCGAAAGTTTGTGAGGATGGATGTTTGTTACTCTTTCACGCAAAAACTACTCAACGGATTTTGATGAAACTTTACAGTATTATAGCTTATACACCAGAATAACACATAGTATACTTTTTATCCGAGTACCAAGCAGACGAAGCCGTGGGCAGAAGCTAGTGATTTCATAAAAACGTCATTACTGAGATTGAAATCGGACTTAATGTAGACTAAAAGTTAATTATTGTAAGATTTTAAACTTTAAAACGTTGGGTTCATTCAAACAGCCGTGTTGTTCTAGTTGGCGGTAGATCGATATCCGATCCCGAGGTCGTAGGTTCGAATCCGTTCGTGTACCAACGGATATTTAACTTGAAAAAATTGTGCGTTATAACACTTCATCACTTAATATACAGAGGCCGTCCATCGTAGAGTCGTGAGCATGTTTATTTTGTTTATAACTTTCATTGGATTCTCTTATCCAATTTAAGTGCAATATTCAGAATGAAATAGTTTTAGTGTATAGATGTGTAACACATTTGGAAGAGAATAATAATTGAAGCTTACAATTTTCCATTTCTCTTAACTCATTGCAACAAAATAAAAATAGAAGCCAATATCCTATTCAAAATGTACACACATTCCAATCAGAAACTTTTCCAATAAATCTAACAGGACCGAAATAAATCAAACAGGATTATCTCAATAAATGCTTCAGGAATACAAATAAAGGTTCTTATCAGGAACCTTCGATCCAACAGTCCATAACTTGTGTTTTGTGTGTTTTATGCGGTCAGAGATTTGCAGCGATTTTTTTTATATATATTGCCAAAAAAACACTGTGGATTCCCTCATGTGAGTACATCTCTCAATATTCAAGTTACTTTAAGTAGGTAACCAAATATGCCTATAAAATAAGTTTATAAATAAATAATGCTGGTCGTTTTTCTCACAGCATCATCTAGCCCCAAACTAAGCAGAGCTTGTGTTATGAGAACTATATGACTGATATACTACTTATGTATATATTTTGTAAATACATACATATTATACATAGAAAACAAACAGACCCGAGACAAATATTTGCAGATCATACAAACATTTGTCTCATGGCGGGAATCGAAACCCCAACCTTCTGCGTCCCAGGCGGACCTTCGCCCACTTTGCCGCAGAGGTCGTCAAAATGTTGATAAGTTCGGAAATACTTTTCAAAGCTATTATGCCTCCATTCATCCATATTGTCATAGCATCTATTTGAAGAAGACATACAAAATAACACCTTGTTTAGATATTTGTTTATTAACATAAGCTCAAAACGGTGAAGGAAAACATCGTGAGGAAACCGGAATGCGCTAGAACCAAAAAATCAAAGGCATGTGCCATCAGTTATAATTCCAATAAGCGGCGATGGAGTAATGTTTGGACGTACCTCTGACTACCCTTCAGTTGGTATCACTGAGTATGAATCTGAGGATGCCCAACATAGGGAATACAATTGTGGGTATTGTTTTTAATTTGTTATTTCTTTCACCTATGAAAGAATGCACATTTGACAGCCCAGTAACCAGCACAAACAGAGGTATTTCAATTAGATACGTTTACCCCACGAGGCGTGGACATGTCTTTAATTAAATCCATTGGTCCAAGTAGATATGAAACTCGATAGAACTACGGACGTAAGAGTGATATACGATCGTTGCAAATTGACAACATCTGCTGTGCAGTGGGCGAAGGCATGCCTGAAACGCAGAAGGTTGCGGGTTCGATTCCCGCTGCGGGACACATGTTTGTACGATTAGTTTTCTATCTATAATATGTATGTATTTAAAAAAAGTTATGAGTAGTGTATCAGCCATGTAGTTCCTATAATACGAACTCTGCTTAGTTTGGGGTTAGATGATGCTGTGTAAATGTCCAGCATTATTTTTTTATTTTTGGGTGTTTTTTTTTAAAAAAGCGTCTGATATCTTCCCACCGAATTCATAATAAAAAACTAAACATAGATAAGAACTATATAAAATAAAGGTTAAACCACACCACACTGGCTACACCGGCGGTAACCTCAGCCAGGAGGCGGCGGTGAGTCATCACATCGCTCTTCTCGTAGAGATGGGATCTTGTCGATTTGATATAATTATCGATTTTATAGTTGCTATTTTTTTGCAGTTCTAGAAAATCCTTTTTCGTGTTGTCATCGTTTTTTGCAGTGCCCCTAACGGTATTAATATTTAAAAACGTTGGAGTAATATTTATTGCATGCAAAAAACTGTATTTCAATCGAATAAGCTGTACGACCTTGATGATACGGCAGACGAGAAGCCAGTTGCAACGCAAGAGGTTCGATTTCCGCATCTGAACAATTTTTTTGCAGATATTTGTTTCGATTCTGGGTCTAATGGTACCATGGTACTCTTAGTTTCTGATAACTACCTATGGGGTCAGGACTATGTATGTGGCTGTTAGATTTTCGTGTTTATATTTATGTATGTTTCGAATATAAACGTTGGGTGTTATATACACCCAAACAAACATACAAAAAAAACTCTTAGGGCAAACGCATATACGGGTTCCTCACGTCGCAGGTAAAAAGTCCTCCGTCTGAAACAAGTATCATAGTAATATGAGTGAGTAGGTACATATAATTTTTTCATTAAAATTTTTTGGTTTGTAAAACCACAACATAGTTGTTATACTTATAATTAAAATAGAAAAGGAAAGATTTAGTGAAAAGTCATAATTTTAACCGACCCCGTTTCACCTACTTTTGGGTATAGATCTAAGTAGTAATTCACTTAATTTTTTATACAGAAAAATATATTTCACAGATATGTATCCCTTGCTCTTCATGCTAAACTGGGAATTTACTAAACCTTTAAATACTACTTGTGATAAAAACCAACGACTCACAAAATGTCTTGATAATTATAAAAAAAATAGGTATTATTCCATAGACTGAATAATAAGCAGGTACGTAGAAATCAAACGGTAAAATTATAAAATTACATGTTTTGTTTCTAGAGCCTAGGTCTAATATTGTCAATACATCACTAAGTATAGGGGTAAGTTGTTTTAACCAAGGTAAGTGCCACTTAGTGCTTTATTATTTTCTTTCTTTATTTTTGCTATTGACGTAATTGTGGTTTTCGTCGATAGGATAAAGAAACAACCCCATCATATATTTAATTGATGCTAATCAGAAAAGAGTTGCATATCGACACTTTTTATTTTTTTATTGATAAATATAAAAAATAGTGACATTAATCACTATTTTTGATATTTATATATAAAAAGTATAATTTTATAGACAAAATACAAATATAAAATTAGTGACGGATATTCATAAAACGTATACCTACTCCAAATTTAAAGATTATCACAATTTAATATGAGTTACCTTAAAAATGCGTTTTTTTAGATACATTTGGCGTTTGTAAATAAAACATTTCAAACCAATTTCTATGATTTTTTTTACATTCTATAACAAGTTTCGTGCCAATATGTGGAATGTCCACAACACGTTTTTGACAATTCGAAGAGTATTTTTACGAAAATCGGTACTTATCCTGGAATCACATTATCTGAGTAACGCGTGAGTAAAACCGGGAGCAAAAACTAGTAATTCATAAATCATCGATAAGGAATAGTGATGGGCTATGTTACAACTATGCTACGGTAAAGGGTGACCGACATAGTGTCGCCGCGGTAACAGGGGGGCGTTGCTGGACAGCTAGGGTTGGCAGAGTTCAGTTTATTTTTAAATAAAATTATATTTCACATTATGGTACGCTTATTTTTTTACATTTTACACAATTTAGTTAATAGCTACTGCCCACGGTTTCTGCGTAGTAAAATAATTTTAAAAATCGGTTTAGTAATTTTTGTAATGAATTCCTACAAAAGTATTTTACCTATATTTGTTTTAGGGAAAAACCTCGGCGGACTTACTCCGATCAAATTTGAGACTTTGTGGAAAACGCCAAATCAAGTCATATACCGACGAGTTTGTTTGAAAAACGTGATGAGTATGAATGGAGCGAAAGATGATCTCTGCCTACCCGGAAAACAGGCGTGACTTTAAGTAGGTTTACATAAAATATACAATATATAGGAACGCACCATAAAATAGTGTAAAATTTAAATGATTGTTTTTGTTTTCAGAACAACGACGTAACTATTTACAAGTAAACAAGTCTTTTTTTACCGAAAGGAGCTATTGCAAACACAGTAAAAAAAAACATTTGTAACTTTCTAAAGTAAATATTATTATTAGAAGTTTTTAAAATAATAATCTTTGTATGTGTGACAGCCCTTTTAAATAAGGGGGACTCTAGGGGGAACGCGACTAGAACCAGCGAGCGTATTGTCCACAGTACGATACATCAACGTTGAATATCAATGTAAAAGCATATATCGCTTCGCTCGAGGCCCATTGGACATAATTCAGCAATTTTACTGATATGACGTGATTATTAAGATGTATGAACCTGGGTTCAGTGCAGATAGATGTATAAGAAGCAATTTTTCTTAGGAATGAGAGTTATTTGTATCGTATAAGTAGATTGCTGACTGTAGATACAGAAATCATTTTATCAAACCCATCTTCCATCGCGTACATCGGTAGTTTTAGGTTAGTAAAATTTTCTTCTTCACTGAGATAACCAAATGATGAAGTTTGTATCGGGTCTGGGTGTTTTCTATGTATAATATTTATATACAATAAAGTATATAAGTAGTATATCAGTCATGTAGTTCCCATAATACAAGCTCTGCTTAGTTTGGGGCTAAGATGATGCTGTGTGAAAATGTCCAGCATTATTTATTTATTTACTAATTCTGTGTCACTTTTCCAAAAACTAAAATAAGTTTGGCATCATTAAAATACTGCTTAATTTAAGTTTAGTAAGAATAGAACAGCAACTAGTTTAGTACCTTTTTTATACTACTAATGATGCAAACAAACTAACGGCTCACCTGGTGGTAAGCGATTACCGTAGCCTATGGACGATTTCAATACCAGAGGTATCACGCATTCTCCCTGGGATACACTTTACCTACAGGTTAATAATAATAATAAATATATAAATAGAAATACAGTAAAATTTTAATAAGCTTTAAAACAATCGCTATGATTATTAACGCCTACAAAGTTATAAAACGTTCCTACAGCCCTTAGAATTTAGATACTTAGGACAATAAAATCACTTGACGGACTGAAAATGCCGGGAGGAGTCATTGGTCTTGGGAGATTTAATGAAAGGTCCGGACTTTCCACTAAAGCATTCTTCCCGTCTTAATTTATGATGTACAAGCTTGGTCGCAACTTCAGAAGACTAAATTTAAGATTTACCAACGTGCGATTGAGGGCTATATAAATAATAGTTATAACATTAAATAACGCTACGTTTTTATATATAGTTTAATTATTGCTTTGCTAACTTAGAAAGGCAAAATTAGTGAATAAATTCCAAAATACATTGCAAACCAAACAAATAAAGTATAAAACTTTATCTCAGATCTGTGCACCTGTGTTTGAATTTCACATATAAATTTAGTGGTTTTGGACGTTAATAAAATTTAAGGTATCTAGGGTCAGGAGGTGATCAGATTAGTCCTGTTCATGACAGGGCGGAGTTCGAATTGGGGTTGAAAAACTAAAAAAAGTTGTATATTTTTTAATTAATAATACCACAATATTTTATTATTAATATCACGAGTATCATTTTGAAAAAATATATTGTGAACATTATGTAAAATTTTAAAATCTAATTTATGTGATCTACGCCGGATTCTGAAAGACTCGTCAATCGAAAAACTCATAGAAAAAACTGATTTGTATAATTGACGAAATTAAAAAAAAAACAATCACAACACATAACATGAAATTTGACCATTGACTAAGTTGATTAACTTGTCAGAAACTAGACGATGGCTTGGTAATTAATAAGCCTTGGTATAATTAATATTTATTCAAGAGCTCATGCAGGGAAGTATAACCACCTTAACTATTTCTGCCACCAAGCAGCAAAGCTCACACTGTGTTCCAGGGTACCGGTGTTATTACAGGAACATGAGAAGTTTCAAAATTAAGTGTCAGGGTCAACAACGCGCTAGAGATACCTCTGGTGTTGTAAGCGTCTGTAGGTTAAGATAACTTACCAACCAATAGGCCGTATGCTTGTTTGTGTAAATAGATGGTTCAATAACATTTTAACCTTTGTTTTTCGTAGGCTTCTATCTTGTTGAAAACTACTTTGGGTTACGTACCTCTGCAAATAATAAATATTGTACAATTCTTTATTTTGTCTAAATTCGCATTCTTCATTATTATCTTCAACAATAAAATTCGAATTTATTAACACTATAGTTTCTATAGTAGTTCATACACATTTTAATAGAAGTTTCATAAAAAACTTAAATAGATATTTTCTTCTATTTTTGACCCCTCCTTTCTATTGTTAGAGTGAACTAAACATGTGTAATCTTTATTATTTATGGTCAATTATGTCCTGCAAACGGACGTACTCTATTATGAAGGACTATTTAGTAGGATTTTTATATGGACATAGGGATTTAGATGTCTTGTCATTGCTTGTCTTGTATTGATGGAGTCGCTATTAGTACAAAGTAATTTAATGTAATGTATTTTTTCATTTAAAAAAAATATTTCCAAGTTTACATCTGATTTGTAAATTAAAAACTTTCGTATTTATTTTATATTTAGGTAAATAAATCCATATTATTTATAACAAAACAAAAAACAAACACGCTTACGGCTACAGATACATACTCAGTGAGTAGATCTTTGAGGATACCAAGTAGGAGGTAGTCAGAGGCACGTCCAAACATTACATTTGGTACATGCCCTCGTTTTGCAAGTAGTAAGCATTCCACGTGACAGGTTGCAAGCCCATCGCCGCTTATTGGAACACTAACTATTGGCACATACCTTGGAATTTTTGGTTCTAAGGCATGCCGGTTGCCTCCAGATCAAAACTCGGGGTATCACCCACTAGGCCAACACAGCTTATAATTTATAATTTTACCAAATTTATTCAGGCACGTAAAAGTGAGAGTATGCGTTCCTTATGCAATAACTTTTTTTGCCGTTGTCTTGAACGAGTTTAGATTCTGATCCAGGTTCTTCCTGGAACATCTATCACATATTTGTGCCACCTTCTTCTGAATCTTCCTCTCACGTCTTTGCGACTTCATTTCAATTTATAGAACAATCTCAGTGGTCATGTGCTTAGTTAAATTAAACTCATACTTAATTTTAAATAACTATGAATACGTATCAAAAAGTATTCTTATCAATACTTATCGAAAAGCGAGCATAAATTCTAACGAAATGTTTTATTATGGTCTCTAAAAAATGTAAAACAAAACACTTTGGGTAACAATGTGTCATTGATGGAGTAAGCTGTGATAAATAATATGAAACAAGCAAGTAAAATTAGAAATTGCCTCATTAAAATTAATAAAACAGTATGTTGTATTCACAAACGTAGACATGAAGAATGATCACATAGTTAAAGGAAACTTTAACTACAAAATCCAATTCGGAGGTCATGAGTTTGAATCGGGTCGTACGCCAATGGATTTTTCCATTAAATTGATTTGCGCATTAACACACGCTCAAAACGGCGAAGGAAAATATCTTTTAGAAACTGGTTTGCCCTAGAACCAAATATTCTAAGCCTTTCAACCTGGCACGTGGAGTGATATACTTAAAAAACGCGGATATATATGTTATGTTTGGACTCTGACTACCCTCTTCTTGATATCATCAAAGATTTACGCACTGATGTATCGGAGGATGTCCATTATTGGATATACAAATGAGAGCATGTACATATTTGTTTTGCTATTAACTACATAAAAAAATATGTCAGAACAAAAATTCCTTTGCAATTGAAATCGAGAATATAATATGGAATGCCCCAACTAAGTTGTCTCCCAATACACTCCACACCTTTATTAGCCAAACCATGACAAATATATTTTAAAAAATTAGTCGCCGTAACTCAGCAACAATGTCACAAAAGAAAGGTACCAAAAGAGACCATGTCTCATTTTATAGGACTAGCTATAAATTCTGCATTTTATGGTCTAGAATTAATACAGTAGCTCATTACTGGCTATTCTTAGGGTATTTGTTTATGGGTCAAGAAAGTAACGTGCAAAAGGGGTGATGTGAAGGGGGAGTTTTTTTTACTCATCAAAGACAGTAGGTACCTACTGTGAAAACGTCTTCTGATTATTATACTGGAAACAGTTGTGTGTTCTCAAGTAAATAGATAAAGCTTAGTTGTCATGGCCATATTGCGTAATAATGAGAATTCTGATAATTATCATGGAATATATACTATTATTGAATAAAAAAATCTTTATATCCTAGAAGCCAAACAACAATGCAGTTATCTTACAGAAGCGTTTTATCTGTGTTTTTGCATATAGTTTGCAAGACAAAATTATATAAATCAGTTTTAGCTGTTTTTACACCAATCAAACAAAATATGATGAATTTATCTACCTTTACAGTCTCAAAAAATCAATTTTCAGAATAATTTATATTTAAATTGCTGAATAATGTTATTTTATTCTAGAAACCTTAAAAATATATTGCTCTAACGTTTATAATTTACAATAGACAAGATACACATAGTATAATAATTATGTGTACACTAAATCAAATGTGAATCTAACATGCTCATAACTACTTATTTTCTCACGTCAAGCCACATCTAACTCAATGCCATATCCACACAAAAAACGTTCTCATTCAAAACTCCAATGACAATCACGATACAATAGATTCACATCAATCTGCTGACATATTGTGATACAATTCCGTCTCGTATAATTAATATAATAGTGGTCCAACCATACCTCCTTGCGATACACCTAGGGTGTATTCAATGGCCCTTTATCTGAGTGTATCATTTATTCATGGTCATTATTTGACCATTTCTGGATTAATGATGTGCTACCATTGTTCTTGGATGTTAAATAATCGTTAAACGTTTGGAGAGGTGTGAAATAAGATACTTAATGGGTGTAACGGATCTTTTTGTTGTTTGCTGACCCCATTTTGATATTTGGTTCCGGGATATTCATAACACTCTTCTCTGTAATGTGACAAAGGTAATCGTTTTTGTCGGACTTCAGTTTAACTTTGATTGCTAGCTATTTTTTATCGTCAAAAGCTTCTTCCTTTCTTCCTTATTTTTCGCAATAAAATTTATATTTTTTTTTAGATTTACTCGTATTTATATCATGTTCCTTTCTAGCATTGAGCTTTTCTAGCTGACCGTTTCATAAAACACCTTAAGTTTTATTGCAATTATTCTCATGCATATCAAAGCGATTCATTCTCATTAAACTATTACTTTGTCGCTTTAGATCAATTCATTTCAAAAATCAAACTAGATTAGCAAGGCTCTAAAAATGTTATTGCAAAATTTCTCACAACAACTTCAATTCATTTACTCAAACTAATAACTTTCTCATCAAACACTTCAATAGTATCTATATTTTTATCGACCATTAAAAATTCAAGTGTTCCAAAAATAAGAGCATCAAAAAGTTGTTCTGTTTCTTTTGATTTTTTTTTTGCGCATTATCTCACTTGTCTGAATGCGCATAGACCGTATTTGGGGTTGTGGATAAATGGTTTATGAACTGGTTTCGGCAATAATCAACAATGTTGCAATGTTTATTAAACAAGGTAATAAGCATGGCTCTTTCTGTAGACACGTTCCTTTAATCCTTAACCTGTTTTGTGTGACCTTTTGATGTAAAAGTTTGATTGCGTATATTTTGTGAATGTGCGCATTTGAATATTGCATGTTGTATGCCTTTGTCTCTTTCTTTAACTGCCTTTGTCTTTTGTATGTCTTCAAAGAAAATCCTAAAAAAACTGATTATAAGCGCATCATTAATGAACTCTAACTAATTGCGGTTGTTTCAAGTAATAGTAACCTCTTCAGACCTTTCCAAATCACCCCCATCAGGTCTATAATCAACATGTTAGTTTTTAACATCTCTGAATACGAATTTATTACCATGTAGGTATATTACATCACCAAGCATGAAAGAAGAATATGAAATCAGTTTGCGAAGTAAAATAGAATTAATCGTATTATGGGAACTACATGAAGGTAGGTATAGTAAGTACAAAACTATGTGTCTGTAAACAAGTATGTTTGTAATTGTATTGAGTCAAAGTCAAAGACATTATTTTTTTATTCATTAAGATCACAAGGTTCATTATTATAGACTTAGTGAATTTACCCCGATTCCTGGAACTATGCGTGATATTTCCATTTTTTTGACCAAAGTGACATTTAGTCTGTGATCTTCGCCTGTAATTTTTTCATTGAAACAGCCCTAAATTCCATACCAAAGCTTTACAATTTGTAGACATTACTGGAATTAAAATGACTCACTTCTTCAGCACCACTTTTTTATTCTGTGACACTTTAATCCTCGAGGTTTCCGACCAGTGTGACTGTAATTTATACTGTGCCCGACAAAGAACAGACGACTCGAGTTCACAGGTCATAATATATTCAAAAGATGCATTGTCTGTTATATTAAAAGGAATTAGACAATGACATTCTGGATATTATTTATACTGTGGAGATGGTTATCGAACAAAAAATTGGAACGGGGGTAGTATGGATGGACAATAATTTAGTACGAATCATTAAGCTTGATAAAATCGGTGTTGATTTTTTGTTTGGAGTAATGAGAGATTGAAAGAGTTTCACATGTTGAGGTCTTTATGATTATGATGATTTCTGTACCTGATCTTAACTGTCTTTTTTTTGGCTTCAATTTAAATAACGTTGTAACTCGAACAAGAAACAAGTAGAATAATATTTTACATAAATACCTCATGTGTAGGTATTCTACAAATAAATATATTTCTCTCTGTGGCGCAGTGGGCGAAGGCCCGCCTGAGATGCAGAAGGTTGCGGGTTCGATTCCCGCTGCGGGACAAATGTTTGTCTGGGTGTTTTCTATGTATTATATCTATTTGTTTATATCTATGTGTATACAAAAAAGTATATAAGTAGTATATCAGTCATGTTGTTCCCATAATACAAGCTATGCTAAATTCGGGGCTAGATGATGCTGTGTGAAAAATGTCCAGCGTTATTTATTTATTTATTTATATTTGGCCTAGTAAATATAGTAGGTATCACGGATAGCCCCTCATTTTCTTACTCGACAAAGCTTACCGGACAATAGTAGTCCCAAAGTGGCAATCTAGCGTCGAATTCACGTATTTTACGGTTTTCCTTACATGAAACTATTTGTTTCATCTTTGTGGAAAGCGCAATAAGCTTCCTAGAAAAGAATATTATTTACGAGTAGGGCTAAAAACGTCACATGTATTCGGCTTTTTTTGCAGACCGAATATTACTTGATAGAAAGCCGAAGTTTAACCAACTAATTTCAGTTATTTTGTTTCTTTAAATCTGTTTACTATAATTATAATTAATCCTGCACTAGGGCTAGTCTGTATCGTGGGAATCGTATTAACCTAACCTAACCTAATATTAAAAAAGCTGAAAGTGTCAGTATTGGGTAGTTTGGAAATAGTGAGAATTTATTCTCCCTTTTGCTTCTTACGTCAGAAAAAGAGAAATAACACTAATCTGAGTTTAAGTCGTAATGACGACTAAGCGTATGTACTTATACATACGCTTAGTCGTCATTACGCCGGCTTTAAAGTAACAGAGTTGATGTTCAGTTGTGTATGTTATAAATCATAATAATTAAAGCTAATCCATTAACAGCCGTTTATGCTTTACTGACCCAAAGTATTCTCAGACACTGCGTGTCTCGTGCTGTAAGCCACGTATTTATTTGCTGTATTTTATCTGTTGGCAAAAAATTCGGCCTCAGAGTAAAGTGCCGAATAATATACTACTTCACTACCAAGGCACTATTTTCTCAGCGAGACAAGAAATAAGGTAATATTTAGCAGAGAGTAAAAATTTCTACGTGCTCCGGCTAGACATCCTCATAAATTGTCTCTTATAAAAGAACTCTAATGGTAACTGTATTGTATGTATGGTTCTTTCGATATTAAAGTATAGTTCCGTGAATTGAAAGGAACATGAGGAAAAGTATCGCGGAAAATAAATAGCTTCGGTAAAAATATAGCAGAGTAGAATATTTTGCAATGCGTCGGCAATTTTTTTTTTAGTCAAGGTGTAGTCGAAGGTAGGAAATTATAAAAAAAACAGTAATATAAAACCTAGGACTAGGTGTCGAGCCGTGCTAGGTGTTCCGAAATTGTTTTTATGAATAAAATCTTAAAAACTTATTATGAGATGCCCATTTATTAAGTTTTAGAAAAAAAATATTATGAGAACCGACAAAGCAATGTTCTTAATCGCATTAAAAGATGAATCCGTTGATCCATGGTACATCATTTTAAAGTTCTGTATAATTAAGTAATGGAGCCTCTGTTCTGTTTTAATTTCTCGTCATTTGTGCGGTCATGATATTTTTTTTAACTTCAATAAAAGGTTTCGAACTACTGACAAACTGGTCTGCTACATTTAAATGAATTCCATTGTTAATATCAAATCAAACAAATAAAAAAAAAAAGTTTATTTCAAGAAAAAATATTGTACAGACCACTTACGAATAACTACTATAAACTATTGGTAGACTCTTTAAACTAAACCACCAGTATTCATATTATTTCCTTGTTTAATTTTAAGTCGATAGTTTAGTTTAGACTGTTTTCAAAGTAGTTGTATTATTCTGTAGATTATTACATAAACTTACTATGAATTGATATACATAGTAAGTTATTGATTGTAATGTTGTCTTTAGGAAAAATCAACCACAGCATTTACCGTAAACAGATGACGTGATGGCCACGCGGAAGGCTCCATAAGAGATGGTGGGATGATAGCCACTAATAAAGACAAATGTATGAAAGAAAGAAAAGTCTTTGCTTTGCAGTATGACACTCGTGGCTTACCGTATTACTGATAACAGGTAATAAATGTTTGTAAAACATAATGAAGTTGGGTTTTTGTCACCTCTAGAAACTACAGTATAAAAAGTAAGTTACACATAATATTTTATGTGCCAAATACAACGGAAAGGTGTCAATGTTGCCAGTATTGTAATCAAATTAGCCCGAATGGCAGGCTTTGATTAAAAGCGAGCTGTAATAAAGCCGAACGCGCCGGTTAATGCGCGAAACCGCACATTTCGGGAAATGTCCACAACAATGTAGCAATATAGTGCAAACGAAAAATTAAATTAACAGTGACACGTGGTTCAGCTGGGAACTAGAGAATCTTGAAGAGCGACGTATGCAAGGTGCCCTAGAATTTATATATATATACACACTTAAATATATAAAAAACAAAAACAAAACAAACACGCTCACGACTGTCTTCCCCATGGTGAACATCCTCAGATACATACTCAGTGAGTAGATCTTTGAGGATACCAAGTAGGGTGTAGTGAGAGGCACGTCCAAACATTACATTTGGTACATGCCCGCGTTTTGCAAATAGTAAGCATTCCACGTAACTGGTTGCAAGCCCATCGCCGCAAAAATTTAAATATTTATATACACACATATATATATATATATATATATATATATATATATATAATCTCGAAAAGGGACTATGCCACACATAAAAGGTAACATATTTTTAACACGCTTATATTAGCTTTATTTGTAACTAAATAAATAACAAACAAATAATGTAACCAAATCTTGGAAGTAAATTTTTACCTACTTCTAATAATTGTCGTATCGAAATGAAACTTTGTATGTATATGTAGTTCGGATGGTAATACTATAATTTGGTATCTTGGAGCTGATCTGATGATGGAGCCAGGAGGTGCATAGTGGATTTTTATATCAAGTTCACATTTTTATGATTTACTACTTTTCTAAATTCGGCTATTTTAGTCGCAAGAAAATGGCCTTATAAAACTGTGTTTTAGGTATGATTTCCGAACTCAAACATCTTGTTCGTTTAATATTCTTAAACGTGCCACTTATTCCAAAAAACTGCTGATTAAAGGATGTTTCAAACAATTCTAATTTATTTTACGGAAAAAAATTGTGCATTTTCTTGGGCAGATTCGCCCCTTCTTTTTATATGGTCTGGGCATATAAAAAGAAAGCCCTATATAGAGAGCTGCTAGCATTATTATGTACTACAGAGCTCATAAGAGCGCAATTAGTTTACAAAATGGCGTCTTTAAAGATTATTAAAGGTTTCATTATAATATTCTAGTCATTCTTAAGACTATATTGACATCAAAATTCCTATACTAGAATTCGCCAAGCTCTTCCATTGGCTCGAAAAGCCATGGTTTTTGCAATAAACTGCATACGTAGCCCATAAAGTAAGGTTAACAAGTTCGAAGCCCTGACGGGATGCCATCGAATATTTTGTTTTGTCCCCATTATGTATCATGTCCCGTAATATTGACAACACTGTAACGGTCATAAATCAAGTGAAAACTGTAAAAAAAACTGTGGTTTTGGAACATACATAATATGTACAAAATGGCCACTCATCCCCTCCCGTCGATCTGATTTACCTCACCCCGCCCACATTACAATGGTTACTTCATATGTTTTAAGCAGATGGACATACGTCAACATTGTATTATTAGATTGTTTACAAATTACCATGGATGCCTTTGAAGTGTGCGAAAAGTCAAAGTCAAAGTCAAAATTTATTAAAAGGATCACTTTGAAACGTCGGTTTTATCTAGTGCCTGTCCCGACCAAGCCAGGAAAGAAAGGCAAGAAAACAAGGCTGGCTATTCTTTTCAATGATCCTTTTACAAAACATCGAGTGGGAGCATTTCCAATCCCAAGAGTTTTTATCCATCAGATATTATATAGTATTATGCCTTTTTATAATTTTTTTGTTTAATTACGTTTTTAAATTTGTTAATTGTCAATTTTTGTATATCTCTTGGGAGTTATAAAAGCGTACATCTTGCTCTTTAAACGATTTACTAACTTTATAGAGTCTACAAGTGGCAACAGCGAGTTTATCTTTATTTATGGTATTAACATGGTGATTATCGCTTTTTTCTTAAAGAAGGGACTATATATATATAATCTGTGCTAACATATACAATGGCGCCGTTCGGGTACAAACTGTGCAAGTGCTGATTACGGACGCTATTGTTTCATATATTTTGTCGATATTGGCCGGGATGTGGTTAGCTTAAGCATTCGTTTAAACCAATATTACTAATCCACATAGATTACTAAAATTAAAAATAAATACTGCTGTAATGTTTCATATTATGTTGACTGTCTGCAATCATAGAAGATCTAACCACTACACCTGCGTTGTCGTTGAAAAAGAGATAAAAAATAACTAATTTTTTTAAAAGATTTGGAACGTCTCACTAATAGAATCCTATCGTACACATCACTTATTGAGGAAATTGTGTGTAAATTAGGTATCCTGTGACGTACTCTTAATAAAAACCTGAAATGGTCGTGATTACATTTTTTGTTAAAAACAATACAAGCCACTTGAGTACTTGAAATAAAATCAAAGTTACTGACCTACCCCAACTTATCTCTTAGTCCGTAGTCCCATAACGCAATATACTCAACTTTTAACAGTCAAGTAATAAAATAAGTTCACTTTATGTCGTTAATCCATTGTGCAGTTTAGCAGTAGCCGAAAGACAGACATTGTGTCTACAATATGTTCTTGTCTTTTAAAAGTGTTGATGCTACCAATGGTAGGGAATTTGGGATTCGAATTCAGGCACAAAATAGAGGCGGCTTATAAACACCAGATAGTGAATAGGCTGATAATGGCGATAATGATTTCATGGCCTCGATCGGCAAAACTGTGAAAGAAATTGGAAAATATAATAATGATAACACCCAAGAGACATATCCCTGTGGATCTTTCGAATTCAGACATACGCATGTTTGTCTGGTCATAACATAAAAAATTGGCACAAAATAGAGGCGACTTATACCCACCAGATAGTGAATAGGCTGATAATGATGATAATAATTTTCATGGCCTAGATCGGCAAAACTGTGAAAGAAATTGGAAAATATAATAATGAAAACACCCAAGAGACATATGTCTGTGGATCTAGACAAATACCACTTTCTGTAGACGTTAACGCTTGCGGAAAGATTAAATTGTATGGAAATGACATTAGCTGTGGAAATGTCACGTGACTGCTGCCAAGTTTTATGTTGTTAAATTTGCGTTAGCGTGGAAGGAGGACCCCTGACCCTACACTAGGATTCCCTGTGTCGTACCACGAACTACGAGTACCGTGGTACTCCCACACTCAGTTCCAGAACAAATATCTACAGAACACAAACATTTGAATCAATAGTTTGATTTGATTTAAATAGTGTTAGTATTAAAATACTTATGTTTATTAGTCTCTAAGATATTTAAGTTATGGGACCGTTGCTACCAATTATAAATTTTAAAATTTTATCCATGGTGTTGCCTGAAATAAATGTTTATTATTATTATTATTTG
Source organism: Perizoma affinitatum (assembly GCA_961405105.1). Taxonomy (NCBI): domain Eukaryota; kingdom Metazoa; phylum Arthropoda; class Insecta; order Lepidoptera; family Geometridae; genus Perizoma; species Perizoma affinitatum. The sequence goes on from OY560188.1 coordinate 13,853,639, forward strand.
TCCCGCAGCGGGAACCGAACGCACCTTGCATCTCAGCCGGCTTGCCCGCCACGCCATCGAGGTCTGGCATCTTATGAAAACTAATGGTAGTACCTTCATGTTTACAGAACCAAGCTTTAATATCCCAAGGTAATAAAGGAGAGATGGAAAATATTTTCATTACGCTCGCAGGGCCATGGCACAGTAGACATTTAGTGAGCGTCGTTCTGAACTTTTTATTATTGGCCATGGGACGCTACATTGTAGCTTGACTTAGCTGAAATAACACATCAAAATTTAATGGGCACAGTAACTTGGAGTGGTTTGTACTTTTATTGGGTTCGAAACAAAACATAAACAAATACGCTCACGACTGTGTTACCCGTGATAGCATCGTATTTTGCGAGGATTCAATTGCCCTGTTTCAATTTTTTTCACAGTTAGTCACGACCGTAATAATTAATGCCTGCTTTTTTGTCTAGCTAACCACCGCTTCCACGCCAATATTTATAACGATATTATGATTGATATTTCTGTGAATACATTTAGTGCCTTGCTGATCGTAACTACTAATGGACAATGCTAATATGGGAATAGCGTGGCGGTACCTACTAGGAGGTGGTATTGACTGTCTGCGGTTACGCCCACGAGTAAAGTTGTAAAAGGTAATTATGGTATGTCAAAGTTTCAAACAAAACCCTGACAATGCTAGAGGTCAATAAGGTCAAGCTACATATACAATGCTTCAGCATACAGAACATATGAAGGAACTCTTCAGGATATTTTGTTTTATACTACTAAAGTGGCAAACAGCCCGAGCACCCAAGACAACGTTTTGTCTACGAAAGTGAAGACAAACTATTTCTGTCGCATATTCTATCAAACGACCTCTATAGCGCAGTGGGCGAAGGCCCGCCTGAGACGCAGAAGGTTGCGGGTTCGATTCCCGCCGCGGGACAAATGATTGCATCTGCAAATATTTGTCTCGGGATCTGGGTGTTTCTATGTATAATATGTATGTATTTACAAAAAAAAAAAAAAAGTATATAAGTAGTATATCAGTCATGTAGTTCTCATAACACAAGCTCTGCTTTCTTTGGGACTAGATGATGCTGTGTGAAAATGTCGAGCAATATTTTTTTTTAAACAAAAGAGAGGGATAAAATATGTATGGTCCCTCTCCGTCTCTTTCTTCTCGGCGGTAGGCGGTAGCAGGCTGTTGTTATGTGGATACTTACTAGAGGTAGGTATCACTCACGTTTTAGATTCTGAGACATAACAGGTAACAAGTCTCATGTGTTTGTAATTTTACTGGCACCCATGCCCTTCAAACCGGAACAAAGCAATGAGAGAATTACTGCGTGGCGGCAGAAATAGGCATGGTGGTAGGACTACCCAGGACAAACCTACAAAAAGCTCTAGTAGTAGAGCTTTATGTAGAAGGGCTTGTCCTGTATCTTAAATTGATGTTTTTTTGTAACGGCTACAAATAGTAGAAAACAGACAGCCTCAAAAATTCAAAAGTTCTGGACATAAACTGAGCATTATAATCCTTTCCCAACTTGAAATACTTGACAATCATTGCGGCATCTGGTGTTTAAAATCATCAATATATATTCAAACAAAAGCCCATAAAACAGATTAAAGGCCTCTTTATAATTTGAAATACCTCAACAGTGCAATGGCCTATTTTATGTCACGAACTGCAACTTTTAACGATACACTTCTCACATTTTTCCGACAAAAACCTGTGGAGTCGTATAGGTTAAAAAATATTTTTTTAGTCGCAATGCAGTACATACCAGCCTTATCCATTTTGTTGATAACACAGACACAATAAACCTTAAAATCATAGAAATCTGTTACTAAGATACGCCTGTCTTCTAAGCTTTTTGCAAATAAGCATTTCCCATGTTCTACTTAAAAAAAAGTCTCACTACTTTACTTTTAATAATTTGAGAAATTTTTATGCGTTTTTGCGTCTTAAGTACTACTCCTATCTCGTCGTTATTATCGCAGAAGTTTAAGATCGCATGCGTCCTAATACAAAATGTACCTAGGTATTAAAACCGGTACCGCAATAACGTATCGCAGTATTATCGACCGTTAAAGTATAACGTAATTGTGTATAACACAGATTTTAAGAATATTAAATATTAATATTGAGCAGAATTTTACACATGATTACTTGGATGCTACATCGTTTGTTAGCCTAACCGTATACTTGTTAGTTGTGTCACACCTCGGTCACTCTCGATAAATGTACGAAACAATCGCGCCCGTAATCGTCCCATGCCAGGTTTGTGTACTATTCCGTTGTACGTTTTATGCTGATGTATTTCCCTAAAGTTAAGAACTAATGGAGTTACTATTAAATCCGGGCGGGTTGAGGTAAGCCACATCGGTATGAAGGGGTAGGTATTCTGTACGAAGTACTATTATAAATTAATTAGTTATCCAACAAATAATTTTCTATCCATCCAGAATTGGCTTTTCACGATAAATTTACATGAAAAGTAGGTCACATACCGTCTCCACACTACCTTATGTTCCGGTACACTTCAGGGGTGACTCACGAGACTGACTCACGGCATTCCTAGCTTCCACCTGATGAAATCATGGGTCAGTGACCATCACGGTCTGTGTGATCAGGGGCATGTGGACTTGTATGATGAATGTTATTATAAAATAATAATAATGCTAGTTATTTTTCACACAGCATCATCTATATCCCAAAGTAAGCAAAGCTTGTATTAAATACATACACATAATACATAGAAAAAACCAAGACCCGAGACATATATGCAGATCATATAAACATTTGTCCCACGGCGGGAATCGAATCCAAAACAAAGATCTTCATTACCTGATGAGTATTTTTAATGCAGTTTTTTTGCAACACAACAGCTGTGTTGGCTGCCACCAATGCTCAGAGTGGTGAAGGAAAATATCGCAAAAACACGGCTTGCCCTAGAACCGAAAATTAAAAAGCTTGTCCCATATAGCAAGAATAATCGACTAGCATTGGGGATTGAAGGTTCTCAAATGGATTTCGCTGACAGAATCATGCTTTTAAGGAAGGGCCTTCGGTAGAATTTACCGTTTGGAATGGCACATTTTGGGGGAGGCCTCATTATCCAGCAGTAAGATATTTTAATTTAAGCGTTAATTTGTATTCAGTTAATTTCAAATTTAATTTGATATAGAATCTTGTGTTACGCTAGAAATATTCGTTGAATGAAAAAACAGACATACAAAACTTACTGAAATATTTATTTTTAAACAAGAATTACATTTTTACATTGTTACAAATTACGACAACTTTTTAGCTTGCTTCACGGTTGCTTCCTGAAACAAAAAAGTGCACTTGTATTAAAAAAAAACATCTTCATTAATGCCTAATTCCCCACGGCGCAACAGTCCTAATTATTTCAGATTCAGATTTAGATAATTTATTTGTACAAAACCCAGGTAAACATTTCAGATATTAATTATAGGTGAGTAAACGTATCACCATATTCCACTAAGTTGTTAGTATACAAATATTCATCACATTAATTAGCAAAATTACTAGGCATCAAAAAAATAATTTATAACATGTCAACAAATGGATAAAACTATTCAATTGATGTCGTCGTCATCAAGATATTCATTTATCGAGCTTTAATAATCAAAATTATTCAATTTATTTTTATATATTTTATAAATTTTAATACTTTTAATTGTTAACGGGAGTTCATTTTAAATACGAGGATACGTATTTTATTAGCATGTCTACCTTGCAGCATAGTTTGGGTCGCATTGGTTGTTTGTTTATTCCTGGCTTGTAATGCAGTTTATTTGCAACCGTTATGTTACATTTAGTAGTTAATAAAGTATTTGAATTTGACTGATGATTTAATATATTTTCGGTTGGTACAACACTAGTTGGTCTCATTGTAATCCTTCCACGCAAATCAAGCAATAATTAAGTGATTTACTACTTGGTTCCATTAATCCTGATTACATCCTGATAGTGGTGGTATTTTTTATAATCATGGTAACTGGTGCGTCTTCTTGACGGTGGCAATTACCTAAGCATGTGGGCATGAAGAAGGTAGCTAGGTTAGGTAAATATGTGGGTAGCTATAATGCCTATATATAGTTTAGTCGCTGACAATGATGTGAGAGTGTTAAATCTACCTGAAGGCATTCGCTATTGTAATCGGGAACGAGATTATATATATTTTCATAGATTTCGATGACGGCGACCCTAAAACTAAATCTAAAAAAAACTACAAAACCTAGCGTGAGCCCTGATAATGACTCGCTAGACCAAACTGACTTTTAAGTGCTAGTACTTTTACGTGTGATCGGGACACGTATGGCAATAGAGTTGGTCTTGAGAATTATCAGTTTATGTATAGGAAGGCTGACTCGTTCCATGTGTATAAGGCGTTTTTCGGTTTTTTTCGAACTTTTTAACCTTATTGTAAATATTTGAGCGCCCAGATGACCTTTGCACGGAAGAGGCTTGTCAGACAGTGGACATCTACCGACTGCTGGTGATGTTAATAAGGCAAGCTATTTCACGAACTTAATATTTAATAGTTTTTTTTTATTATGTTGTCGTATGTTGAACTGTTTATTGACGTTATGCATAATAAAGAGTATATTCATCTATATATCTGTATGTAATTAACGTAGATTTTTCCAGTATTCTATAAATACTAAGCGAAAAGTTCCTGCTCTGAAGCTATTGAAGTCTCCAAGCTAATCAGCCATCAGCATTCTTAGCTTTATATTCATGGAATTGTAAATCTAGAATTAAGGATGTCTAAAGTAGAACTATATAAAGGATACAAAGGTCTATAAAATTCAGATTTTGTTAACTGAGAACAACCTGTTAAATCAGGCAATAATTTTCCATAAAATTTTGTTTGGTAGGTTGGTATAACATCATAAAACCGGAAGTTAGCATTAATGTCGCCTATATACTCGTTTAATCTTGTACAATAGTAATTTTCTATCTATCTAATAAGGGAAGCTTAGTATGGAACCAGGACTATGTGTGTGTCTGTTATGATTGAGTGATTTCCCTGTGTCAAGGGTTTCAGAAACTACGAGTATAATGGTACAAAAATACCTAGAACTGAAACAAACAGTGCTTGCGGCGCAAACTTTAATTCTGGGAATTGAACTCGCACCTCTCGCGACCTGTTTTTCTCAACACTAACGTGATCCTAGTTGAAAAAGATCATAAATCGAACCAACTTTGTAACAATATGAGAGCTAATATTGTTTCGACTATAATTGACCTATCAAAACACAGACAATTCAAATTGACAAAGCGAGAACCACAACTGGATACAAAGGATTCGAATCTGCGCCTGAGGACATTAGTCTACCAATCTGCTCCAAATAACCAATCGCAAACAGACCAATGCAATTGACAGAGGTTTCGGACAAAAAGATGAGAGTCAGGTGACGAGCCGCGACTCTGACCAGCAAGGGTTCCGTTGCTTTCGGATATTTTTTTGTGTTAATTTGGTTAGTGTTTGCTAAATTAATTTTGCCAGTAATAAAGTAGACATTACTTAGTCTATGGACTAGCAAAATCTGCTTACCTTTTTTTTTAAACAAACAAACTTCACACCACGAATGAAAAAAGATGCCGCTTCTAACTTCATAAGTGAAGCATTTAAGAATGTCAAACTCTTCGACGCACTCGTAAAATAGGATGCCGAACGGCCACTATTGAAGGCATACTTGTAATGATGTTTGTTGCTAATAATCTTCGTAACGGCTAAACCGACTTGGATGAGATTCGGTTAGATAGTGACTAAGAACACAGGCTTATGTTTTAATTCGGCATTACGCAGAGACAGCCGTGAACAGAAGCTAGTATTAACTGATCATAAATCTAGTTTCAAGAAAATCAATGCCTAACGGCTTTCAATTGAAACACTACTCAAGATTAATGAAGAGTAGAAAAAAAATGCGTTATTAATTAAGTAATTAGTGCCATTGTCTAATCGTCCAAAAGTCATGATAAAATGTTCCGACTATATAACGGTTATCTGGAAGATATCGCTTTTAGCGACGAGACCGCCAATTGTATATTTAATAATTTCTGTTTTAATAGGTATATTTGTGCAAAATAAATAGTTTATATATCTATCGTATTTATCGAAAAATATAACTACTTTTATGTTGACAAAACACAACATGCTTCATAAAAACAAATGGCCTAGTTTCATTGGCTTTCCATGCACAATAAAGAACCTTAAAACCCGTAGAAATACATTCGGCGACCACAAAGCCTTCGTCCGTATGACTCACGTACGATTGAAATGTTAAAAATAAAACCTGCGCGACTATTTACCGCACTAACACTCCAAACCCAACTGCACACCTAATGGAATACAGTTTAAAATGGCTTTAGGGAAAGGTTTAAAACAACTCCATAGGTGGCAACGGACGCCTGCAAACAGATTTTACGTTATAAAAGAAAAGAAGGCGGCGTCCTTTCCCATACAAATAGCAAAAACACAATGTAGTTACAGTAGAATAACAGAAACTGACCTTTCGGTAACAAAGTGAAAAGGGAAATGTCCCGCTGCGCTAGAAAATGGCAAACGTCTTCACTGTTGACCGTGGTGATGGTCTATCTAATAGATACTATTTAGGGTTGCCAGGTATTGTGAATTTAATGTCAGTTTCATATTGATTCGGCCAAAGAATCCAATGATTATTAATCTATCGTCCATCTTGACACTTAATTGTGCTACTACTATTAATTTTGCCAGCCCTCATGTCAATAGCTCATAAATCAAATTCAAAATGATACAATGAGACATTTTTTTCTGTTAATCTTCTTATTTATCCTAATAATAATATATAAGAAATTATAAACTATGGTTGCAAGATTCGTTTCTGAACTAACCTTATTTGTCTGTATTGTTGTTATTATTAAAAGCTTATTATATTGGTCTAGCAATATAAAACAACAACGTGATTAATCCGTTTAAATTATTATGTTTAACAATCGCAAGAACATAAAAAAAATTACTTTTAAATTTGTAAGTTTTATTGACAACCCTATTGTTTCTAAACTACTTTGGCCAAAAACTGATCTGTTACAGTGCGGGCTACCATTTTACGATCCGAAACGACCATTCTAATTTCAAAATGGCCATTTTAGTGACCCTTTTGAGCAATTTATCGGCGTAATTAGTTCCTCTGCTTTGTTATTTTGTCGTCTGATTTTTGTAAGAAAGAAAAGGATAAAAGTTTATTTGTAAGAAAATAATAAGACGGTTGTACGATTAGTAACGGAACTAAAGCATTGTGTACAGTAAATTGGACGGCAAGGTGAATGGTAGTTGGCAAAATATAGTCATAATAGGTTGGCCTTTGAGAAAAAATGGTAACTCAATAAAGGAGCTAAACAATTTTTTTTGTGAATTTGTTATGCACTGTTTTAGATATGAGGGTGGTATGTTTTTTCTACCTAAGCTTGGAGCGAAGCTAAGCGTTGTTTTTATGCAATGATGAACTCGCCGGCGCGGTTGTGAAGGAAAACATCGTATGGAAATCATGTCTCAGAATCAAAAGTTTGACGTGCTACCTGCACGAAAGGTGGTCAAAGTGCACTGAATCCTTGCACAACACTGATTCTCTTACTAGTGCCATGTGCCATCAGTCACTGTTCCAATAAGCGGCGATGGGCTTGCAACTTGCAAAAATATGGGCTCGGGCTTATGATAGTGTGGGCTTTTAACAAAGTATTCTTTGTATCGTCAAAAATCTATCGTATTTGTTTTTCTACACAAATTTTATAAAGAGCTAAAGTAGTTAGTTTGGATAGAGGAGGTAATCTCTGAAACTTCTCATCCGATTTAAAAAAAACCTAACCAATATTTATAATAGACCTAGAATATTTTAATAGACCTTCAGGTCATGCATGATATCATGGGCATTTTTTAGGAACGCTGCCTTAACGGTAAGAGCTATTTTTTATCGGCTACTTCTATCCGGGTACAACGCAGACGAAGCCGTGGTCGTTTATTAGCTATTTTGCTTATAAACGACCTGTAATAATTTTATTATTTATTATTATTATTATTAGAAGTAATTTATATTACTTTACCTGTCGTTATAACAGGTAAAGTAATATAATCATTCATATTGTGTTCACTCTTTAGTGCACAACGCGAATGGAAAGCGTTGCGATCACTCAACCTGATGAAGACTCTCGGAATGAGTCGAAACTTAATCGGTCCCGTTTCACAATTTGAATAAAGGAACATACTTACTTTATTACACAAACTTTCGGGTCCATAGATAGCAGGTAGTTGTTTAGGCTGTTCTCGCAGTTCATGTATGCCATGCCGAAGCCAAGCCCTCCACCGATGTACATGGGCCACCTTCTGAAACCTCGGAGGAAGAAACTGCCCATCATGCTGCCTATTAAAAGACCCGATACTGGAAATAATTGAAAAAACAGTTTTTAAGCTGGAGTTGGCTTCGTTAGGATGAACGAGGCGAAAGAAGTATGCCAGGATCGTAGCAAGTGGAAATCCTTGGTCTCTGCCTACCCCTCCGGGAAACAGGCGTGACTATATGTATTGAGTTGGCCACTTTCCATATTAATCTGTCACATGAAAATTAATGAATTTGATTATGTTTTGTACGCGTCCACCGCTTGCTGTTTTATTTAGTAACAAGAATCTGCATGACCGAACTCCAGTTGCAGCGCCCTTACAGATACCTAACCATCAAGTCTTATTGATTCAATTCAGACAAAGATGTCAAAATCCCGTTTTGCGAAGGACAAAGCTTTAACAACGCCATAGCGTTCTTAATCGCAAAGCGGCTCATTTACCTACCATAGTCCAATTCTTGAGTAAGGCTATTTAATATCACGGTACGACCCTTAGGAGCGAGCAAAAGAAGTAATAGCGCAAGCGGTCGGGGGAAGAGGACGGTCGTGACAGAGCTAGTTAATAAATGAAATTATGAGTGTCCGAAGGCTCTGGTGTCCGAAGCTGACGGCTATAACAGCTGCTGAGTGAGTCCCATAGGGTGTGACGTGGCCATGGGATCGACCCTGGCGAAGGTGGAGAGACGAAACACACTTTCTGTATCCCGGCCAGCGGATCCACAGGATCGCGAAGAGTGGAAAAAGAGAAGAGAAGCCTTTGCCCCGCAGTGGGTGTGAAAATGTAAAAAAGTAGAACAAGTTTTATCCAAATCTGTCCAGCCGTTAGAGCGCGATTGAAGACACAAATCCTCTGTTTCATAATCACTCGCTTACTTTAGCAGCGTGACAAAAGACAGCCTGTATCCATCGTTTAGTGTTATAAAAGGTCAGGTCTAGATAGATAGATAAACACTTTATTGTGCATAACATCATTTTAAAGTACAAAACACAGAAACATAATAAAAGAAAACACAAAACAAAAGAAATACACAATAGGCGGTCATATCGCTAAAAGCGATTTCTTCCAGACAACCTATACTGCTGGAGGGACACATTTAAAAGAATGGCAGAGGCAATAACGCCTCACTGAAAGTGTGGAGAATGAACGTAAAATACAAATTGAACATTCGTTTTGTACGAAAACTATACCCAAGTATATACATCATTAATATATACATATTACATACATAAACCCAAATATTTGAACCTCTACCTACAGTACATATATTAGCTAGATTTAGCGACTTGCTAAGTTAAAGAGTTATGAAACAAAGTGACAGGATTCCGAGATTCCGATCCGGAAGTATATACCACACGTTGTACTGGCAAGCTTAAAAAGTTATCAAGAGTTTTATTTAAGGTTTTATATAAATAAATAAATAATGCTGGACATTTTTCACACAGCATCATCTAGCCCCAAACTAAGCAGAGCTTGTATTATGGGAACTACATGACTGATATACTACTTATATACTTTTTTTTTGTAAATACATACATATTATACATAGAAAACACCCAGACCCGAGACAAACATTACAAACATTTGTCCCGCAGCGGGAATCGAACCCGCAACCTTCTGCGTCTCAGGCGGGCCTTCGCCCACTGCGCCACAGAGGTATATTTGTATAAAATAATTATAACAAACACTAATATGATAAATTTACCTGTTTTCAATCCAAAATCAATGAAGCAAGCTGAATATCTTTCTTCAAAGTCCCTTTTGTCGGGTTTACTCATGTCTCAGATAACTACGTTATGAACGAGAGTGTCCGACTAAAATACATTGCAGCTTCTGGAAAACACTATATAGTTACTTTATTAATGCTGAGTTTGGTATTTTGCACAGAATTATTGATAAAGAATACAACACAAAAACAATTTTTTTACACTTTGACATTGATTTGACAGTTTGCCAGTGACAGATTCAGTTTTTCATTTTCAAGAAGAAAAAGTTTGCTATGTCATTTATAGTTCTGAACGACCTCGATGGCTCTGCGGGTCAGTAGGCAGCAGTAGGACAAATGGGTGCATGTTTTGCAGATATTTGTCTAGGGTTGTAGGTATCCGAAACAAACCCGCAGACCCGTTTTCACGAGTACCGTGGTACCCCACGGTACTCGTTGTTCCTGATACCCACTACACAGAATCATAGTGCCAATAAAATAGTCTATTTTGAATTTAATACATTAAAAGCGTTAACTACTCACAGTCCAACATCTGTCTTATAACGAAGTACCCGGAAACGTCATGTCTTCAGCTCCAATCAGCGTTGTCAATTTCGTCTATTAACCAGAAACCGCTTTGATAAGACATGCAAATACGATTATGGACGGTGGCATCCCTAGCAATGATTAGGCTTGCAGGTTTGTGGTAACAGCCTAACCAGAAATAGCTGAAACAAACCTACTACCATCTGAGAAGCAGAAGAGCTTCTTGCGAAGAGCTCGTCCGGTGAAGAACTACGATCATACCTAGTTCTGCCACCAAGAAGTAATGGTCGCATTGCTTTCCGCATTGCTTTTTATTTTATTTGAAGATACGGTGAAATTACAGCACTTGAGACTCTGTCTGTTATGTCTAAGGGTCAGCAATACGCGAGTGATACCTATGATATTTTAAGCATCAAAAAGTCAATCAAAAAACAAATTCAAAATCAAAAATCGTTTATTTATCTTGACAATTTTTTAAACAAATATTACAAAAGAGACTTAAGACTTAGCTTACCAACAGGTTAGGGAAGCCGCTTACCAACAGGTGGGATGTATGCTTGTATGCCACTTTAGTGGTATAAAAAAAAACATTGCTATACCTACAACACCTTATACATTCTGATCCTTTCTCTCTAAACCTTAAATACGTATTACATCATCTCGGCATAGATGACGGCTTTTCATCTGTTGATTTGCAGGTATCCTTTTTCTTCATCTTATAAAAACAAATGCTAACGTATCTATACATAAAAATAAAGTATGGATGTTTGTAACCACCAACTTTAATTCTAGTACATCTGTGCCGAAATATCGGGAAACATTTAAAACTCACAAATCATTGTAAATATCCCGTTTTTAGTATATATTGTATTGATATTCTTTATAGATGCATGTAGAAATCCTGCTGTAATTCCTACACTGTGAAATTGATTAGGCTTGCGGGCCTGCAGCTTGTTTAGCGCTAAATCCTTTGTCTATTACTAGATAGAACTGGTTTAGTCCAGTTTATACCGGATCAATTATGTGTGATTCGGTCTGAATGGACGTGCGCTGTGTAGAAATGTGTTTACTAAATTAGTCTAAAATAGTTGGGTGCTGTGATTCTGGTGAGCTGGAAACTTTAAGTTCTATTATACTCTATGAGCTAGAACTTAAATTGCTTATTGCGTATAAAATATTATCAAATGTTTATAGAAGAACGGTTTCTCCTAATACAAGCAAATAATCGCATATAAGGAGACTCCCAACCCTGTATAAATGACAGTTTTTTTGTATATTATGTATAAAACTAAACAGAAAATTGGGTTTTGATGGATATATATATATATAGACATACTAGATGTTTTATTCTGATGTTAAAGCTATATTAATGTAAAGTTTCATCAAAATCCGTTCAGTAGTTTTGTGTGAACGGGTAACAAACATACATCCTCACAAACTTTCGCGTTTATAATAATAGTAGGATAATTATAACGATCGGACAGGGGTACCGTTTTCACAATTTTGCATTAGAACCCTTAGACTTTGCAGGCCGGTCGTACTTTACTGAAACAACGCACCATGTTAGCTAAGTAAAGTTAATCAAATACTTAAGCTCTAGTAATTAAGTAATCAATTAATAGTTCAATACCTAAGTACCTACTTACCGGATACAATTACACTAAATCAAGCAAATCAAATCAGCATTAACTGTTTCTGATTGAAATCATAATTGGGTATATTAATTGTCTGCGCGGATTAGCTGGAGGTAAATCCTCTTGAGGTTTAGGCAGGGAGATCGTGATAGGTTTTCAAATCTTATTGTTATTTAGAGAAACAACTAGAAGAAGATAGCGTACGTATCTAGAACTAGCTTCTGCCACGGCTTCGCCCGCGTGGAGCCCGGACAAAGAGTAGCCTATGTGTTATTCTGATGTATAAGCTTACTACTGTAAAGTTTCATCAAAGTCCGTTCAGTAGTTTTTGCGTGAAAGAGTAACAAACATCCGTACTCACAAACTTTCGCGTTTATAATAGTAGTAGGATATTATGCTGAGCTTTTTGGCAAGACAATCACAAACGAATTTATTATATGCAAGAAAAGCTGAACCAAAGCATTTGTCTAGGGTGCGTGGAGAATATCTGTTCAGTTCTACTCATAAGTAGATTAAGATCGTAGTTGGCAACGTGGCGCAGTGGGCTAAAGCCCGCCTGAGACGCGGAAGGTTGCGGGTTTGATTCCCACCGCGGGACAAATGTTTGTATGATCTGCAAATATTTGTCTCAGGTCTGGGTATTTTCTATGTATTATATGTAGTATGTACAACAAAGTATCTAAGTATTCTATCAATCATGTAGTTCCCATAATACAAGCTCTGCTTAGTTTGCGGCTAGATGATGCTGTGTGAAAAATATACCCTGTGTCGCGAGTATCAGAACATGTTACAGAATTAAAACTGAGGTGGTTGGAAGTCATTTTATAAAAATAAATAAAGTACCTACTCGTTTTTTTTAGTTATAACTGTCCCAATATCCTATTCTTAATATGATAAAACATTGTCACACAAATAAAAACTATAGCTTTATTCTCAATTCATTCTGATTTCGTTCAACGGTCAGAAATCAGTTCAACGCACTATGGCGTATAGAAATCACCAATACATCCTTAAATAGAGTCGGCTTATGTGGGGATTGGCTCTTAATTGGGTATTCAGGTGGTATAGGGGTTCCGTAGGTCATAAATAGAACTAAGCTAGAGTCCAGTCTATTCTGTCCTATTCTGTATCCGAAAGTCACATGGTGACGAACGTTTGATAAGTCAAATCATCACAAGCCCGCATTCTGTGACCATATTTATTATGTGCAACTTGTCAAACGTTAGACAAATTAAATGATTTTTAAACGTGTGAATTTCAGATACAGAATAGGGGGCTTTTACATTCAGATACATAATCTGATAATCTCAAAAAGAATAGGATCTCTTTTGGTCGAAGCTGCTGTCCGCTTAGCATGGGCACCCAAGACAACGATTGGCTAAGAAAGAGAAGACAAAAACTATTTCTGTCGCCTATTCTGTCAAATAAAAGAGAGGGACAAAATATTTTTTGTCTTCTCGGCGGTAGACAAAACCGTTGTCTTGGGTCTTTATGCTAAGCATGCTTGTGATAAGACGGCCGGCTCTTTCTTCGCTTAAAGGATTTCTTTGGCCATTCAGCAAGGTAATGCCGCCTGTGCTCTAGGCACCTTGCCGCACTAATTAAACTAGTAAAATGGCAATGGGAAAATATCACGCCCTGAATTTGTACCTCGATCAGTCAAAGTAAAATTATTGTTTATAGTAATTAAAACGCAGACTCACGAATGTATTCCTGGACAATCAAAGATCCAGTACCTCTGCAGAATCTTGAAGATTAAAAGCAAGTGATAGTCAGAGGCAACTTAGCAAATAACCACTAGATCATAATTTAGTTCAAAGTTCAACAGTATTTTATGTATGAGAAATTTGCGTTATCTGTACATAATATTACCTACTTTGCTTCCATAGACTACCTACCTATATTGTAAATATGGAAATTATTTTTTTCTTGTTATTTAATGAAGATGTAGTAAGGAGAGTTGAGAAAGGTATGTTGAGATGGTTTGTGCATATAGAAAGGATGGATGAAAGAAGATTAACAAAACAAGTATACAAGGCGAGCGTGAATGGGATGGTTGGAAGCGGAAGGCCTCGGCGAACGTACTCTGACCAAATTGGAGACATTCTAGAGAAAGGCCTGGTCAGAAGTACACTTAATCGCGCTTGTATGAAGAATTTGATGAGGATGAACGAAGCGAAAGAAGTATGCCAGGATCGTAGCAAGTGGAAATCCTAGGTCTCTGCCTACCCCTCCGGGAAACAGGCGTGACTATATTTATGTATGTTATAATGATTTATGATTATGAGTTTGAACATTCAGTTGTAACAAACAGTTAGAATAGAATAGAAAAGAAAATACCACCAAAAAACACATCAGCTTAATTACTAAAAACTTTGATAATGTTCATGGAATTAAAATTATCGTGGTTTGGTATCATTTTAGAATATAATTACGATTATACCACGTACTTTTCTACTATTCTCCTGCTGACGGTCGTGAAACGGGAACTGACATCAGTTCCATCTCACGACCGTCGAGTGTGGTCGCGGATGGTGCTCATGAGGAAGTACCTCTAAACGGTCAATGAAACGTCAGCAGGGGAATAGTAAAGTACGTGGTATAGTCGTAATTATATTCTAAAATTTGATAATGTTGTACAATGGCTGATCTATGCTAAATAGCGATCTCTACCAGACAACCTTTGGATGGAACGGACGTGGTAGTATTATATTAACGTTTTATTAAACCTTTCCTCACCACACGACGTACCCATTACAAATTTAATAAACCCACCTTAAGAGTAACTTAGAATTCAGTCCGCACACCCTTTAATGTGATGCCCAGGAATTTTTAATTTGTGATCCCACGTTTAATAAATTATTATTTTTTCGTAAATTTGCAAAACACGCGTCAGGCTCCTATGGCAAAGTTGTTTTTTAAAAGGAACAGACTATAAAACAACATACCGTTAATTGGAGTGTGATTCCATCCCCTTGTTAAAATATTGTCACAGCGAATTATGCAAATAATCGTTTGACTTGAAACTTAAATTCTCTAATTGCCAAAACTGCTACGGGCTATTTGTATTATCTTTAAATGAAATTAAACGATATTTAGACTACTTTATAGGGATGAAGCCATTTTAGAGGAATATTTAGGGATCTAAAGATGCGACTAACGCATTGGTCCCGGAGCGTTTTGTCATCAAAGACTGTTTTGAAAGGATTACCGTCAATCATTTTAGAATCCATTTGTATTATTTGCAGAAGCATTCTGCCCTCTTTGGTACTGACGTAGAAATCTGAAATAGTATAGTAGTTCCCCTAATACAAGCTATGCTTAGTTTGGGGCTCAGATGATCATATTTTTATTTTTTTATTTTAACAATACTTCTTAAATCTTTCATTAAGTTTTTCGCTACTAATTCTTTGGGCGAAGACTTTACGTAAAACTATTAAACCATTATCGTTCTGTAAAATCATTATATTTCCACGTGCAAACAATCAATCGGTACATTTACCTCCACGGCGATGGCAGCGTGGTCCAACAAAGGTTCTAAATTAAGAAGTTAAACTCACTGTTTCGATGTGTTGGCACTGATTGATGGAGCCGTGGGTGGTGTGCTAAATATGTGTTCATTAGCTGAATAACTCTTTTGAAGAATAGGTACGTTTTAATTCTTGAAACTATCATGGTTGGATGAGAATTTTTACTTTAATCGAAATATTAAGGTTATGAAGACAGTTTTTACTATTAAACAGAATTATTACGTAAAAATAATCAAATGCTACGTCGAAATAGGAGTATGACCACGATTATTGCTTATTTAACAGCCTTATTGCTAACTTATTAGCTTGATTAATTAATCTCGTAATCAATGTCAGAGTTTAAGATTCCAATGGTTCCACCTGCAAATGAGTTCCGATCATTTTCTGCGAGACACGTTTTTATCAATGTCCAATTAGTTCATAGAACTGTGTTAAAATTATGTAATTTTATTATTCACAACTTTTTTTATAAAACGGCGGAATCTAATAAAGAAATATCGGACAAGTGCGAGTCTGACTCGCACACTGAGGCTTCCGTATAAGCTTGTATGTATGTTCACCAAAATAATTAGTATTACTCAAGTTCATAAACTATGAAAGCACCAAAAAGTTCTCTAACGAAAATATAAGTCGGATTGAAAGACAACTTTGTAGTTGAAAAAATGTTTGCCCATACGATATAATGTACGTCACGGTCAATTCGCCAAATGTAAATGTAAGTTTTTACATTTTAAAATATTTTTTTATTTGAGAACACTTTGTAGTTATCTCTCACATAAAAGAATATAATAATAACAATTTTATCTGTATTTATGTTGTGAGATTTTACTTTAGGTCAATGGGAAGTACCTACCCAATAAGTACATTGCGAGTGTCTAAATATATATAATGGCTGTAGTTTACAACTGCTTTGTCTTAGAAGCTTGCCTTTTTTACAGCTCCAAAGGACTGCAGACAAAAGTATTTAATATTAATGTCAACTTGATAAATGGAATAAAACAAAAAAGCCTGTATTATTCCTTATTTTTTTACCAAACATATAAACAATATGTTTTATGTACAGTATTAAACTTAATTAAGAACCCCTTGGCGAGTATAGTCCTCCTCCAAAGTCTCCAATATTCTCTATCCTTCGCTTTCATCATCCAAGACTTGTCTGCTTTCTTAATTTTTTCCTACCATCTTTTTTGTCGTCTTCTTCAACTTGCCTTTGGCCTTAATTAGACAATTGGACAACAAAGTGATCCTAAAAGGGTTCCTTTTTTCCTTTTGAGGTACGGAACTCTTAAAAGGGAAAGCGCATAGACTGAACCTCACATGATCTTGGCGCTTTGCAACTATGCCCGGGAAACAATTTTGCATGTAACATACCCTCAAAACACAAAGAAAAACTGAATGACGGATTTGTTTCAAATCCTTCAAATTGTTCCTCCTAACAAAGGCTCGTTCACACAAAATTACCGGCGCCAGAATTGCAAGATTCACCCCATTCATCTGCATCAGCTTACGAATTGGCTCATCTAGTTTACGATGGCTTCCACCAGATTTGAGCTACGTTTTATAGTTGTAATTTTACGAGCACTGATTAGCTTGGTGATTGGCGACTTGATTGGACTGGAAGATTTGGTTCGTTGATAAAAAGCCAACGTCCAGAATTTGGTATCTTTTTCGTCGTATCAATGTCTATCTCTCTCTTCTTTACCCAGATTCGTTATGTATTATTAAGACCTATGCAAACTATGCATATACCTGACAGTAATAAAATAAGTGAAATGAACCAAAATACAACTTTGTTTCTTGAAACCAATTTCTAACTCACTAGTACTTTTCAAACTTTCGCGATTAGATAACATAATTATAAGTTTAACGGGTCTTTATCGCGTTTACCATTTTTTTTTATAACTCCAGTCATCCCGTGACCACGGCTGTTGCAATACAGTCGAAACGTCGGGAATATAATAAAAAAAAAGGTAAACGCGATAAAGACCCGTTAAACTTATAATTATTCTAGATCACTATAATAGAGACCGGGAAAAGGGTGACCGATGGTGAAAACAACTAGTTTGGTGGAATGATTTTATGTAACCTAAATGGAGACTTTCGTGCACTTTGGTTAAGGAAGCGAAGTTATTTTTTCTGCCTTTACATGCATAGTTAGTATAGGTCTTAATAATACAGGTAAATACTTAGTAATCACTAATTAAAAGGAATTACAATTTCAAATAGTTCGTTACCTAATAACAATAAATTATTCGTTTCAAACTATTATATATCACACGAATTTGATTTAATTAGAAACGCGTATGAAATACTTTATTGTACTAAATAATTAAAAATATTCCCTCCTGATTTTTATTAAACAACACAAATACACCAACCAATCGAACAGATAATTATATACATACCTAGCTATGACGTCAATAAAAGCCGATTCGGAATGACGTCATAAACCCTTGATGAATTCTATGCAAATGCAGCGCTGTAACTCCAGAGGGTTTCACGTTGATGAGTCGTTAGTATATGCAATACTGGTTTCATTTCACGAGGTTAAGTGGCAAGTCGTTATTTAGGGATGTTTTTATGATTTTTGACAGTTGATTGTATTGGCGCCCAACGTGGGACCAATAACCATAAACTATCTTTCAATGGTTTTAGCAGTTATGGCTATCAGTTGCAATGAATCAAAAAATAGTATCGAAGGTTTAATTGTTTTGGAATTTAATGTGTTAAAATTAACTTTTAAAATGTAAATTTGTCTCCTACTACCTGACTCTGACTAAGATGACAATCTTGGGAATTACAGTCTATGAAGTGATCTTGGATTATAAATAGATCCAAATTAAAACCGCAAGTCACGGTCATATTTCCGACTCTAAAATGTATAGGGGTTCAGAGAGGTTAGAGAAAGGAACATTATATTTAGCCATAGGTAATGTCGTTACTACAAAAATTATCAAAATGGACATACAAAAGAAAAATCTGAAATGATGGCATGACAGCGATTTGTTAGTTTTGCCAAAATTAAATAAATATATTTGTGTAATCTTGAACAAAACAAAAACCAAGAATTACGTAGCTAGTCGATGTAACGTCTTCGATCTCCACATTGATGAGAGCAGTGTTCCAAATACTCGGATTAGAGGAGCAAAATGCATAGGTTGTAAACTTTACGACTATGCAAATACAAGGGAGTTGTGACGTTAAATCTGAACCCTCAATATGTAGGCGTGCGGATTGCTAAATTAAACAAGTTGGCATTTAAGATCTATCGGGATATTCAATTTGTTATTTATGAAGCTATGAATGAAAGAAATATCCTTGTTCTGGAGATTATAGAACACTTAGGCTACATTTAGGCTTCAGCTTAGTCTTTATCTTAGTGACAGATTTGTATGAAAAAATAGTAAGATACTATTAAGACTGATAGATAGATAGATAGAAAATTCTTTATTGCACAAAACTAAGAGAACATAGGCGAACTTAATGCTAAAAAGAATTCTCTTCCAGATAACCTTTGTGTATTGTGGAAAAAGATGTGTCGGTAGTGCGCAGAAAGGATTAAAACAAAAATATTAATATGTAGTAATTATGTAATGCAAATCTTTAAATACAACTAGAGTATTGATTTTAATATTTATATACTAAGGATATAATAACATACATAAAAGAAAATAATATATACACAAATAAATTGCTCAAATATTAAAAGTACAAAAGGCAAATTGCTCAATCTTTGCCTTCACAGAGGAAGTGATTGTAGACTAGCCCTGAACACTTCAACTGAATGAGCTTCACGGTAAATGGTTGGGATATGATTCCAGAGACGGGTAGCAGTTATTGTAAATGAGCCGGCATACGATGCCGTATTAAACTGTGGGGTCATTAATTAAACCATAGCTAAGGCTGAGGTTTTCTTCAACCTTATGTAATATGTTTTCATAATAGTTGCAGATAACACCTGAACGAGAGACGCACTGGGGCTTAACCATCAAGTCTTATAGCGATTCCGTCTAGGCAAAGGTTTTCACGCTTTGCATTTGAGGATGCTATCTCGTTGTTATAATTAGCATTCGCAAAGCGGGACTTGACACCTATGAATTAAATCGCAATAAGACTTGATGGTTAGGCCCCAGGATCGAGGAGGCTAGAAGAAGAGAAAGGAGGCCTATATTCTGGTTTAAGAAGATAATGATGATGATAATGCAGCAGGAAGGCATAAGAGGACTATGATTTTAATTTGACATAACATTTTGAATGTAAACCTTATTTTTACATCTGAGCTTTACAGGTTAGCTGGAATAAAAGGTTTTTTAGCATTTAGTTCGCATATGTACTTCATTTATATTTTATCAATAAAATATTTTCTATCTATCTATGCAACTTTGGTATGACGAAAAAAGGTTCCAATGTATTTTGATTTTATTTTTTGTTTAATATAGTGGTAGATCAATATTTGCGCGGTAAATCTGACGAGATGGCGGTTGAAATGATTGTTCACGGGAATGTATTGATCGCCAACGATATCGCCACCGCCACCGCGTCCATTTGGCAGGGCTAATATACACATTGCCATTCAGCGTGGCAATGCGGCCAGTATTTTGGGAATGCTTCCGCCTGGTAGTGATCTGGATCAGTTGAGCTATCTATAGATCGTTTGTAACGGTCTTTAGATAGCTAGCTGTTTCATCTGTATTTTTAGTATATACCTACTTGTACATAGTTGTATGAATAAAGAAAAAAAACATACGTGAAACATGTGCTGGCAGATAACCGATTGTCCTCGTACATACTAGAATGTAATTATATTCTATGCTTTATTACGGTTATACTATTATATTATACTATTATACTATTATACTCTGACCAATCTCTGTGGCGCAGTGGGCGATGGCCCGCCTGAGACACAGAAAGTTGCGGGTTAGATTCCCGCTACGGGACAAATGTTTGTATGATCTGCAAATATTTTTCTCGGGTCTCGGTGTTTTCGATGGATAATATATATGTATTTACAAAAGTACGTATATCAGTCATGTAGTTTCCATAATAGAAGCTCTGCTTAGTTTGGGGCTAGATGATGCTTAGTGAAAAATGTCTGGCATTATGATTATAATTATCATACTTACTTTTAATGATTGCAAATTATATCCATTGATTTTTATAAAATATATTATTAGGCATGCCCTAGAACTAAAAATTCGAAGGCATGTGCCAACAGTTAAAGTTCCAATAAGCGGCTTGCAACCTGTCACGTGGAATGCTGACTACTTGCAAAACGCGGGCATGTACCAAATGTAATGTTTGGACGTGCCTCTGACTACCCCATACTTGGTATCCTCAAAGATCTACTCACTGAGTATGTATCTGAGGATGTCCACCATGGGGAAGACAGTCGTGAGCGTGTTTGTTTTGTTTGTTATATTATTGGTACTCAAATCTATAATTTAACACGAAATATCACTGATTCGACCGTACCATAATTAGTTATGTTCCTATAAAAATAGGGTTTAAAGGAAACCATAACAAAGAAGGTTAAAGTTTACAGTAATATCGCTAATTTTGCCATCAGTCATATAAACAAAACACAATGCCTCTAGCGAATAGGAAGCCAAAAAATGTAACCTGCAATTTCGTTTGACAAACAACTTACAACTGCATTGCATTCTATAGAGTTGTCATAACCACCAATCAAAATGACAATAGTTTGATTGGGAGAATTATAAAATTAGTATTTTAAAAAAGTTGTTGACCATTCAAACAACGAAACGTGTCATTATATTTTTAAAACCTACCCGCAAAATGATTGACAAACTGACAACGCCTAATTAAATTTGACCAATAGGTACCATCCGTGATTGGCTACAAAGCAAAAAGCACCATGCGTTATTAGATTTAAGATATTATTTTTAACAGCATTAGCAAAACACACACGTGCGTTCAGAATAAAGACAATGTTACAAATGCGTTTTTTCACGCAAATGTTTCAAATAAATCGTAGCGCGGAATTCGTTATGAAAGTACAAAATAAATTTGTTTTTTTAACAATAAAAGAGTGTGAATGCTCAGGTGCGTAACAAACTAATTAATTCGAATGCCCGCATTTGATTACACAAATCAAATGGTGTATTGTTGGGGGTGAAATGAGAAATCGCTAAGAAATTTGGTTCGTCACGTTCGTGGCGCGTTTCCGGTGCGTTTTTTGTCTATGACGCCTCATTATTATCGTCAGTTTGTAGTCAACAATTTGTAGAATTGGTACAATTTACTTTTTTGTTATTTTTGTACAAGTGTCAGTGAATATAGTTGTTTCTATGTTGAACTATTGTGGTTTTAAGCTTTATTACATTACTAGTATCTGCCCACGGCTTCGCCCGCGTGTTACCCGGATAAAAAGTAGCCTATGTGTTATTCTGATGTATAAGCTATATTATTGTGAAGTTTCATCAAAATCCGTTGAGTAGTTATTGCGTGAAAGAGTAACAAAATCCATCCTCATAAACTTTCACGTTTATAATATTAGTAGCAAGGATAGGATAGGATAGGAACAAAATATTAGATTTTTAAAATTTAATTGAATGAATATTGGTATAATTGGTACAGCGTTTTCAGTTTCATAGATTTAGGATGAAAAGCATTATATTTGTTTTATATTTTCTCTTATCTCAATGTTTCAGATTGAATTATCCTGATTCGCGGTTCGATTACCAGAGCGGGAAAAAAAATTGAATGTTATTCAGATATTCGTTCCAGGTCTGGGTTTTGTGGTACCACAGTACTTGTAATTCCTGATACCCACAACACAGCGAATCCTAGTGTTATGTATGTGTCGTTTGGGTGTTTATAATTTCTATAATATAGCCATTTTTTCCATGTCTATATTCTTTATAACTCTATATCCAAAGCGCACCCTAAAACAGGTGTCGTCGTTTCACACGGCGAACAAACGCTATTTTTATGATAACTCGTTTGTTATTTTGGCCAGTAATTGTTCGATGCGTGCCCACTGGGCAAGCGTGACCGCTAGTATTCCTTCTAGTTAGTATTTATCTTGTAGAAATATAGTTTGATATAATCTTTAGTACACCAATTATACAACAAAAGCAGAAATTAGCATGTCGTTGGTAGAGAAGTTGGTAGAGAAATGTTATAATTTTCATGTTAAGTATACATTTTAATTGTGATAAATTTTAATTATTGGTAATTATCGCTTGAAGCTACCTCTATCAGGCAAGTTTTAGGTGTATAGTGAGTTAAACAGAAATATATACTTTAAGATAAATGGCTAGAATAATTGAAGAAAAATTAGGAGGAAGGTAAATAAGAGTTTTTTTTTTCTAATATATGATTATCGATGGTTATGGTTTCTAACAAGTTTTTTTGTAAAATCTTGACATTTTAGAAATACTGGCGTATATTCTACCATCTGTTGCAACTCCCCCTGGTGACTTGTTGGCTATACAACTTATTTTACAACCATGAATGATGACAAATTGATTTAAAAAAAACCGCATTTCCATCGTATAAGCACTTTCGGAGAAAAATAGCAAAAAAAAAGAAGACTGACGTGTACAGACGTAAGGAAAATAACTTGGTTAAAATATTTATAAGATATTAAATATCAAAAAAGTTAAATATGAAATTTCGTCACAGATTTTTTCACCCTTAGGAGAGAGATTTTTTATAATTGATATAAATATCTAACCTTGAAGTATTAAAAAATAACATTAAAATCTTTTGACAATTTCGAAGATTTAGCGTAACAAACCCACACGAATTGAAAACTCCCTATCTGAAGTCGGTTGATAATAATTAAAAACACTATATTTGCGATTAGTTTTCTGTCCTAAGTTGACGGTTTTTGATGATGTAGGTAATCTATCATCAGATCTTCACGTGCTTAAGTTATTTTGCTCATTCTGGATGACACACATTCAAATAAAGAACAGAACAAAAACCTTCCACAAAAAATGTTTCCTCTAGTCGTGATTCCATACGACGAATAAATGAATTACTGTACACCAAAGGAGAAAAACCGATATAACTTAAAAAAAAATATATTAAGTTTTACGGGAAAATTAGCAATCCCTCAGGAATAAATTTTTAATGGGACCATCTCGGGATAATTCTCTATACAATAACTAAATAATCATGAAAATTAGTTAACATTTGGTGAAGTTATCACCTCCTTTTTTTTCGAAATCATTCATGTGAACTTTGACAACCAACTTGACAATGTCCCTTTGATCGCCACCGCCACAGCGTCGGTTTTACTGAATCTTTATTTTGAGTGGAACCTAACTAAAGTAAAAATTGGCCAAAGTAAGCATAGCTTGTGTTATGGGAACTACATGACTGATATACTACATATATATACTGTTTTTTGTTGTTAATACATCTATATTTTACATAGAAAACACCCAGCCCCGAGACAAATATTTGCATTATACAAACATTTGTCCCGCGGCGGGAATCGAACCCGCAACCTTCTGTGTCTCAGGCAGGCCTTTGCCCACTGCGCCACAGAGGTCGTCAAACATATATACATACATTAATAAAGTAAAGTTTTCTTTAAGGTTACACAGATATTTATTTTCATAGGTCAAATTACTAATCAATAATAATTTGACCTATGAACTTAATCAAAAACTGTTTCGTGTGCACTTTTCAAATTATATCATAATTAAGATAACCACAAACCGTTTTTCACCCCAATCACCGTTCTATATTCTCACGTTCAAATTACATTGAAAATTAGAGTGAATAACAATATACCTGAAGCATTTTGCGATGACTAATTATATAATTGTTTGATTATAATCATTTGCGTTCAAAAATATGTGAATTTAAAAATAATTTACGATATTAAATGTCAAAAAATCTACTACTTCATTACGTGTTTACATTATTTTGGCCACTCGGGATTACACTCTTTCGAATAAAAAACAAAATTGAAATAGCCCTCAAAAATGTTACGGCTGGTCGTAATAACATAAGCTGATGATGAGTTCGAGAAAAATAACTATCGCTTAGGAATTAAACTTTTATTGGCCACTTCGAGATCATTATCTATACAAAAACAAAAGAATCATCAAAATCGGTTAACAATTGGCGAAGATATCAAGTAACAAACATAAAAAAATACAACTGATATCAAGTAACAAATATAAAAAAATACAACGGAATTGAGAACCTTCTCCTTATTTTAAAGTCGGTTAAAAAAAATACTATCATTTAAATCCCTTTGATAGAGATCCTCAGATCCATACTCAGTACGCAGGTATGTGAGTATACCAAGTAGAGGGTAGTCAGAGACATCTCCAAACATTATAATTGGCATATGTCCGTGTTTTGCATGTTAGTAGTTAGCATTCCTCAGGTTGCAAATCTAATGATGATGATAGATGGCCCATGCCTTCGAATTTTTGATTTTAGTGCATGTCGATTTCCTCACGATGTTTTCCTTCACCGAGAAGGAAAACATGGAGAAGAATACAGTGGTGAGCGTGTTTTTTTTTATTTATACCAATTAAATTTTTCAGACGCATCCCTGATTATTTGCGTCACGTCACATTTTTCCCTTGTCCTCTTTCCGGCACATTACACTTATAAAAAGCAACCTGCTACATTTACTAATAAATGATTACATCAAAAACAGCGCGCAGAGAAATCATGCCCCCCGACATGCTACTAATTAAATTAATTGTATGAGTCGCGATATAAATGACGAGCTATGAAATGGATGGAAAAAAGTAGATTTACAGAGATAAAAGCAATAATAAAACACTTCCCTTTTAGAACGCGGGTTGCCTGCGGTGAATTTGGTTAGAAAACTAGACAAATACATAATCATAAAATTATATCGTGTAAAATATTGCCCATGGCTATGAGTACGAGTATTTAACAATATTCAATATTTATTATATTAATAATAAATAAAAAACACAAATTCATAAAATGTGGAGGATCTGAGCAAGTCTATGGTAATGTTTTTTCCTAAATTTGTACTTCGATTACTCCGTGATGCTAATTTTAAATTAAATATTTTTTCATGTTACTAGTTTTATGGAATAATTTTATTTTTTTCAATATACTCTTGTATACATTATATTATTTTGTATCTGTGTGATAGAACCACCAAATTAAAGTCGGCTTCTTGAAATCCCGAATAGTAATTATTATTTCTTTAAACGATGAACTTGAACTAACTATCTCGGTTGTATCAACCGAGAAAGTTAATATTTCATACTGTGACCATTATAAATTCAATTTAATAAAATAACACTCCAATCTTTTCATCTCTTTAGCTTACCGACATTCTACAGTTTCTAATTTAAGAAAGCTTACAAAATTACAGATTTTAGTTTTTGACGAAGTCTTTGATCATGATGTTTTTGTTACAAAAGTGAACGAAAAACGATCGTAGGTAGCCCGCACCGAGCCCGCATGATCGACACGATCATGCGATACCGCCGGACATTAGGAGGGATGATATTAATCACTGTGGTAATATTACTTTACCGTTAGTGGGGTTTATTAGCTTGGTCTGTAAACACTTGTTTTACTTACAACACACACTCGGTTCACATACCTTCGCTAACCTAATACTTACCAACATTTTTACAATGTTACTCAGAATGTTTTTTAATATTATTTTTATAGGTGTATAATGCTGGACTCGCATTTGTGTATCTCTATGTAACCCTAAATAATGACGTGGGTCCTTTGGAAAAAAACAAATGAGCTCAAAAACAGTGGATTTTTACATGCGGTATTCATTTGTTCGTTAAAATGACTTTGAAACATCAATTTGAGCTACTGTTTTAAGCCAGGAAAGAAAGGCAAGGTAATTCTTTTTGTGATCCCTTTACAAAATAATATGTACATTTTCCATCGAGTTTGAGCAATTTCGGTCTTAAGATTTTTTATTATTGAAATAATTCGTTATGTTTTTGTAAAATTACGTTTTTAAATTTGTTAACTGTCAATTCCTATAAACCTTTTAAACAATTTACTAACTTTATGTGCATGCCGAATAAATCGGGATAACCGTGAGATTTTGAAAATGCGAATTGGCGTTTCGTTATCATATCTATATTTAATACCTAATGCTTGGCGGATATATTTTTTAGATACCCTATTTGATTTTACAAACATACTTTTGAAAATGTCGCTACTAAAATATTCACAAACAAAACATTATAAGGCGATTACACAAGTCAGAGACACCCTGTTCAATATTTGAACAAGACGCATTACGTGTAGACTCGACCTAAATAATCTAATTGCCTGTTATTTTGTACAATTGGGAATGAGGACGTAAGAAAAGTTTTGGGTTCTGTCGTTTATTTTATTTATTTTGGGTTCGATTTGTGAAATAGCAATATAGTGGGAAATTATGGGAGTTTAAAGCTGTCAATTTCTAATCGTTATGTAGCGTTTTAGTATTCAGTGGAAAGGTATTCTATATTTATTGTACATAATTTATTTCATAAAATAAAACACCTGATCACCGTTAACAGTTTTATTACGAGAGATGTTATGGCTCCTCTACTGAAATTAGATTGCGAGTTAAGGAAAGACATTTTATATGGTTATTTAGTTCTAAAAGTGTTCACACTCAAAGAAAATCACAAGAATTTTTAACATCCCAAAAAGTAGGCCGCCAACACTGAGATTGAATTGGTATAAATTATAAAATTTTAAGGCATATTTTAGTTTAACAAAGTAACATAGATTGCGCTACTTATATCGAATGATTGAAAAGTTCTACGTCAACATTTTTAAGCTATATGTTTTGTCCTGACCTTTTTAGGGGGTACGTAGTCAACAAGGAACCCTTATAGTTTCGCCTTGTCTTTCCGTCTGATTGTCTATCTGTCTATCCACGGCTTAAGTCAGAGACTCTTAGTAATAGAATTCTATAATTTGACATGGGTTTTACATACATATTAAACACGCCAACACGGTGGTAAAGTAAAATTCTTAAAAAAGATAATGATTTTTTGTTGTCTATCCCATAGTGTTTTTTTGTGTTGGATAAGTTGTTTAAAAATATTGTGGGTGCGTGAAAACCATTTTTCGATTCAGAGATCCGTTTGCGAAATACTGAGCTTGAAGTTGCAAATTTTTCTTAGAGTTAAGTAGGCTTTACAAGTTATCGAGTAATAGTCGACCAGCTCATAAAATTTACTTGGAGAAGTAACCAGGATAATTTCGTACAAATTCCATCAGAAATAACTTAAAGAAGTTGTTATTTGTGTAAAAAGATAGTAAATATAAGCATATTGTGACGGGCAACTACGGAACCCTACACTACGCGTGGCCAGCAAGCACTTGTCCGGTTTTTATTTAGATAAAAAATAAAAACTAGATTGGCCAAATTTTTCACTAGATTTAGGCAAGTGAAGACAGAAAAGAATCGATAAGTACATTGTTAATCTTCCTTAGCAAATTCTTCAAAGCTGTAATATTTTTTTTACAGTTCGTTTATCTACACTCCAATTTAGTCCCAAAACAATCGCTAAACATTAAAGAAAGCGTGCGTACGCCCCTTAAATAAATACCTTCTTGTGTCAATACTGACATGTCACCAAAAGTAACCTTTTACAAAAAAAACTTTTCACACCACAATATTTTTTTTCTCTTTAACCCTAAAACAATACGGTTCTAAATCGAATACCAAATCCGAAGAAAAGGTGCACATTAACATTGTCAGTATAATAATATCACAATATCAAACTTATTCTATGTTAATTTTCAGGGAACTTAATACAATTTGATAAGGTATAATTTTCAATGACTTTTGAAATACCGCTGCTAAAATAAGTTGGTTGTTATTGTCGTGCAAGAAAGTGTCATTTGCATCAATCCACGCCAAATTAGGGGATTCCTTTGTTTAAATAATTGGTTGGAAGCTAGGAGATACTTTTACTTCTCTTGTACAAAACCCTTGTTTACTACTACTTAGAAAGTAGAATAAAATTAAATATTTTCTTCGACACTCATATCTCTGACGCATGGTGTGATAAATTTTTCACTAGAGATCAAATCATTTCCCGCTACGCTTTGAATAATAAGTACACTCAGTATATCCATACTGCTTACAAAGTGGAATAAAATGAAATATTTTCTTCGACACTCATATCTGACGCATGGTGTAATAATTTTTTCACCAGATTTCGCATAATTTCCCAGTACGCTTTGAATAATACTCAATACATATATTCATACTGCTTAGAAGGTGGAATAAAATGAAATATTTTCTTCGACACTCATATCTGACGCATGGTGTGATCAATTTTTCACCAGATTTCATATCATTTCCCGCTACGCAATATGTACACCCAGTATATCCAATAAATCATTGTGACGTTAATTTCAATGATTTTTGTAATGACTCTTACCCGTGAATGATTTTTCCGCGAAATAATTACGCATTAAAATTGCCTGTGTTGTACAAAATCCTATGCATCGCAGAGCATCAGGGTCAGACCAACAAAGCGATGAATGTTTCAAAAATAACAAACTTAGACTTTAATCAGGTTAATGAAAGTGAATTTACGTTTAATTTTTATTAACACTCATTAACGTATCATTACGTAAACCGGCATTACTGATGAAGGCATGTGTACCTCTCGCTTAAAGTATTGGACAGGTCATGTGAGTTGAATGCATCCAGAACGTTGCGCTAACCTAGTTACTCGAATAATGGATGACGTCGTCGCGGAAGACCAAGAAAAAGATGGTGTGACGACCTGGATACATTCAAATCCAACTGGCCCAAAGTGACAATGGTCTGAGTGACATGAAAGGAAAAAGGGGAGATCTTTGCCCAGCAATGGGACATTGTAGATTGATAAAAATAAAAATAAACTTTCACTAAAGTGTTTACAAATTAAGTGTGTTGGACAGACTGATATATTTTTCTCGGACAGACCGACAAAATTTGAATGAAAAACGTAACACGAAAAGTAATTTTAGATTTAAAACGTAGATATAAGTAAACACTTTAATGTTTTATTACAAGTGTATTATTATTTAATTATTAAAATACCTATATGTATGTATACTAAGAAAAAGGCAGAATGTTCTAATTAGCAAGATAACTGTACTTTAGAAAACAAACGACTATATAGTCGTTACGCTATTTGGCCTTATAGCGATCTAGTCCTAACGAGATGTAGTCATGAAAATTCTAAATCCGATATTATCACTATCATACCTACCACGTACTTTACTATTCTGCAGCTGACGTTAAAAAAATATCCTAAAATGATACCAAACCACGATAAGTTCGATGCTATGACGACAAGCAATTTTATGACAGTCGCATCTGAAGTTTCGTCTAAACACAAAAAGTAATTTTAGATTTAAAACATAGATAATAAGTAAACACTTTAATGTTTTATTACAAGTGTATTACTATTTAATTAATAACCTTCTCCAGAAAGGACCAGCTGTCACATTAACGCGATGTAGTCAAAACGAGATGTAGTCATGAAGCTTCTAACCCGATATTATCACGATCATACCTACCACGTACTTTACTATTCTGCTACTGACTTTAAAAAAATATAATTAAAAAAACATATCCTAAAATGATACCAAACCCTGATAAATTCGATGTTATGACGACAAGTAATTTTATGAAAGTCGCATCAGAATATTCGTCTAAACCTACCCCAAAAATATTGACACCCATTAAAACTAATAGCACCACTATTTCGAGACAAGAAAGACATTGCTTAGCGGAATAACAAATGATTGCCGTCAACAGAGTGAATGTAAAATGTCCTCGAAAAGTATGCAACATGTATACATTTCGAGGTAATTTTTGATGAATAACAGCTCATTTTACATTATGTCGACGGCATTAGATGCCATGTGCCGTGAAGATTTCCATGTGCCAAAATGATTGATATTCTTTAAGTGGTTGTGATACAAAAATAAACTAATTAAGTTGAAATCTTAGATTTTCATAAAATGATTCGTTGTGTCGAAATTTCTGATATTATCTGCAATACATTATATAAATTTTAAATCGTGGTTATATATATAGATAGAAGATAGAAAATACTTTATGCACACAAAAAATAAATTCAACTTAGATAAGTACTATAAACAATGTTGTACAATGGGCGATCTTATCGCTAATAAGCGACCTCTACCAGACATCCTTTAGATATTAAATACAATATTTCATTATCATTAGGGAAGCGCCTTATAAATTTATGTTTGCAAGAACCCATACTCAAGATTGCTTATACTTAGCGATTAGCGGATAAGCCATGCTTTAGTTTTTCATCCAAATTTACCTCAAACAAACAAACACGCTCAAGACTGTATACCTCATGATAGACATCCTCAAATTGGCCTACATACTCAGTTATTAATTGAGGATACCATATAGGAGGGAAGTCAGAGCTGCGTTTAGCAATATCAACAAAACGTTTTAAACGTTGCTACTAGGCAATTAATAAATAATGCTGGACATTTTCACACAGCATCATCTAGCCCCAAACTATGCAGAGCTTGTATTATGGGAACTACATGATAAGTAATACTACTTATATACTACATTTGTTTTGTAAATACATACATATTATACATAGAAAACACCCTGAAATATTTGCAGATCATACAAACATTTGTCCCGCGATGGATATCGAACCTGCATCCTTCTATGTCTCAGGCGGGCCTTAGCCAACTGCGCCACAGAGGTCATCTAAGTCATAAAATGTAAACAGAAATTTAAGTGCTAATCAGTCGTTATACTGCATTATACATTTTAACGAAAAAAACTACTCCACTAATTAACCGGTGTAAACTGTAACACCTGATTTTATTACCAAAATAAAACAAAATAAATTGACCGTAAAAGGGCCATTGATGTGTCCATATATCAAAAACACAAAACATCTGTTTGTTCGTATGTTACAAGCGCTGATCCGTTACTTATATACCTATAAATTAGTTAAATAAAATTTTAATGCAATTTAAATTAGGTCTATTTTATAATTTCTTGACGGGATTAATCAAGACCAAAGAGCAATTTTTTTGTTCTTTGGTATTCAATGATCAATTGGTATAGAATGATCTTGTGTCTAGACAAATACTTCACGCTTAGTTTTCCCTTCACGCTAACGAAAATTTGTCAAGCCAAAATATGGCAGGAGTCACGTGACATTTCCACAGCTAATCTCAATTCCATATAATTCACTCTTTCCGCAATCGTTAACGCTAACAGAAAGTGGTAATATCATTATTTTCCAGGGTATCTAGACAATACCTCACGCTTAGTTTTCCTTTCACGCTAACGTAAAAATGACAAGAAAAATTAAAAATTTAGTAAAACTTGGCAGGAGTCACGTAATATTTCCACAGTTAAATCTTTCCGCAGTGGCTAACGCTAACAGAAAGTGGTATTTGTCTAGAAACCCAGCTTACCCTTGTCTTTTTCAGCACCTATATGAGAGTACCCTAAATACTTACAAACCATGGGTTTATTTTGGCAAAATTCGACCTACATTTATTTATTTATATATGTTTTAACCAATACTATATTCCTCCCTACTTACGCTCCTACATAATATCCCTGTGGTCGAACATCTGTTGCAGATAGTATAAAACGCGATATGCTAATGTTGCGTTTTTATGCTAATTTCACACTCGGCACAAGTGGCTTATTTACCACAGTATAACTGTGCCTTTTTTGAACATATTGTTTTACCGAGATCTATGAACTGATAAAACAAGTAGGTAACAATTAATTATATTGTAATAACTGTTAAGGTTTTTTATTGATTAAATCAAATACTTATAAACGGATTAATCGTGTTGTTTTTTTTTTGTTATTCCTGACGTTTAGAAGGCTTTGCAGCTTTCGTGGTCGCAATGAATCCGTTTGAAAGTGTATAATTTTGTAATCATATTGTACCGAAATATCATGTGAAAATATAATAACAAGGGAGATTTTTAAGTACCTGGTCATAAAATCTTGATTTTTACCTTTAAAACTATAGAAGTGTTCAAGCGGTTTTTACTTAAAAAAACTTTACTTCGGCTATAGAAAACGTCAGGTAAATATAGACGAAAACAAAAACGAGATAAAAAAGCAGACTGTCTACAGAATGTAGTTTCTTATTAAAATGAAGATAGTTTCAATCAACGATAATTTGGTTTGGAATAATGCTCCAAAGCAACCTATCAAATCAAGTAGTAAAATTTCAATAAAACTCATATTTACTCGAAATGTTTTCTCTATCAACCTTCATCTCAGTAATCTCTCCTTTCTTACCCCTGATGCATTATTTTATAAACTTAAATAAGTTTATCTCAACATAAAAATTTCAATCACTGTGCCTGTCTGTTTTCAAGACTCTTAATAACTGTAAAAAAAAAATAATTATTTCACCGAACCAATATCCATTCTATGAACATGGCATTTGTTCAGATAAATATGTAATAATATTTCATTAATTATAAAAATGAACACTAAAATACCAATGTAAATAAAGTCACAATAATTTATACGGCCGTATATTAGGCTTAATTTTATTGTGTTAATTTGAAAGTCGTTGGAAGCTAACATTGTCTGCACGTGGACAAATGGCGCTTTTCCATGGTAACAAAAATCACTAATTTACGTTTCTAATTCTGTATTTTGCGATGGAACTTTTAGGCCCATGAATTGTGGCTATTGTGATCAATTTTAAAGAGGCTTATAGATGAAACCAATTACCAAACGCTTGCATTGTCCAGAAAATGAATAGGCACCGAATTGCCATATGATGTTAATATTTTTAACGTCACAAAATTGTTTTTTCATCTTGCCTGTGGTGTGGTACTCATTAAGTAGGTACTATAGTTACTAAGTACCTGTAAGCAGGCAGTTTTTACTGTTTCTAAATATAGATTATTCTACTTTATCACGTAATTAGTGGGGGCGGGTCTCAATTCTAGGATGACTCTCATCTTTAAAATAAGTAAGTGTGTGAAAACATTAATAATAGAGAAGTCTTTGTTAAATGTAATGTAAAATATCTATGCGTTTTTTTTATTTTCAACAATCACATACATAGTCTTGGTCCTACAGTAAGATTCTCTGTGTCGTGTTTTTTTTTCCTTTTTGAAGTCGTCGCGCCACCAAGGAATACAGTAGTTTATGTAGGAACTGGTATTGCTAGTTATACCTACCTTAATGAAGTTCTTAGTTTAATTTCACTTTCTGTTTCGACTTTATAATAATTTATGCCTGGATTCCTATTTTCCGATTTTACGGTAGACTAATAAAAGGCTAAGTTACAAAAATGTTTACTGTCAATAATTGAAGTCAAGCTTTATCAACCATATTTTGTAACAAAAAATGCGGTTCCCTTTTGCGGCATTTCAGAGCTCCATTGGCAACAATGTGCCGACGTCCAGTCAATATTGAAATTTACGATTGCCGTTGCAAATCCGAACAATATTTTACAACTTTATTGGTCAATCTTTGTTAATTTTGTGCAAACGCTTGCGTCATGAGGACCAATGAGCGAATGTGTGGTCTTAAAGACCACTGTGACTTTTTTTTCTGTTTATTGTTGTATATTGTTTGGTGTTATTGTAAAGAAATGCCGGTGAACGGTAGAGATTACTTTGTTCTGTGTTTGACAGTGGGTGGTGGTGATGATACTGTTAATTGTCAGCATAGTTTTTTTTTAAACAAAGAAACACCGAAAGTAGATCCTTCCATTTATTTAGTAATGTTTTTACAAATATAGCAGTTATTTTTTTTTTGATAATTTCAATATTGTCAATTTGACTCCAATGCCATAAATAAATCTCAAATTTCAATTATGCTGTATTTGAAAATACATAAATAACAAGCTTATACTCTTATCTGAGTCAACGCATTAGCATTGCCATTCAGTGTGGCAATGCGGCCAGTATTTTGGGAACGCTTCCGCCTGGTAGTGATCTGGATCAGTTGAGCTATCTATAGATCGTTTGCAACGGTCTTTAGATATCTAGCTGTTTCATGTGTATTTTTTGTATATACCTACTTGTACATAGTTGTATGAATAAATGTTATATAGCTTATACATACATGCATAAAATCATATCTGTTTCCCGAAGGGCTAGGCAGAGGAAACAGATTTCCATTTGCTAAGATTCAGCCATATCTCTTTCGCTAAATTCATTTTCATTATAATTTACAAGTTTGTATAGTAGGTACAATTAGTTAATTTAATTGTTCACAGAAAATTTATAATAAAGTTTAATAAAATAATGTTAGAATTAAATATATTCTTCGAATTCATCTGTCTGTGTACACAAACCCACTAATATTTTTCAGCTGTCTCTATCCTCAAAGGTTTGGAAGAAAACTCTTGTTAGGGTTAAGCTCGCCTTTATACATGTCCTGTATGTAAGTTTTTTGACAGTATTTTCCGTGTTGGCCCACTGAGTGATACCCCGACTTCTGATCCTGAGGTCGTGGGTTCAAACCCGGTCGTGCACCAATGGATGTTTCCACTCGAAAAATTTATGTGCGCATTAACACGTGCTCAAACCGGTGAAGGAAAACATCGTGAGGAAACCGGCATGCCATAGAACCAAAAAATCGAAGGCATGTGCCAACAGTTACTGTTCCAATAAGCGGCGATGGGCTTGCAACCTGTCACGTGGAATGCTTACTACTTGCAAATCGCGGGCATGTACCAAATGTAATGTTTGGACGTGCCTCTCACTACCCCTTACTTGGTATCCTCAAAGATCTACTGACTGAGTATGTATCTGAGGATGTCTACCATGGGGAAGACAGTCGTGAGCGTGTTTGTTTGTTTTTGTTTTTTTATTTTCTGTGTGCACAATAAATATTACTGATTGTAAATACCACCGACAAGAAAGATTACTTTCACTTTTGATCATTTCAATTCAATCCGATTATTTCTTTCCACTGAATCAACAACTCCACAAAAAACCTAACATGTGCTCTATTTAACCGACCACTTAACTGTAAGTCACCCTTATAATACGACTAAAAAGAATTTTTAAATCTGCAAATAGTGCCCCTCATATTTTACCCTTCACCAAATCTGAGCGTTGAGTTAAAATGTTTGAACTCTCAAAAAGTTTTGCCGTAAAATGGCATGTAATAGATATACGAGACACACTAAGGATTCAGTACTTATTATTATTATATACATTATTTTTAATATTATATATATTATTTTTAATTTTGTAATGTTCATAACAACATTTATTGTAGTCTTTTTGTCTTAGGGATCGGTTTATCTGACGAAACGTAAAGACAAAGATTGCCGAACGCGAGAAGCGTTATATTCACCTCTGTGCCAAACCTAGTTGAATTGTCTGACCCAAATAAACATAGATACCCTAGAACTTGGGTGGCGCGTATCGTGCGCTTTTACAAGAACTTTTTCCACGACTACTCAGGTTATGGAAAGATCTCCCTGCTGATGTTTCTCCAAGTGTCTACAGTATGGTTTTCTTCAAAAATGGCGTTTTTAAATTGTTGAAGTGTCAGCAACGCATGTTTTATTCCTCTGGTTTTGCAAGCGTCCATAGACTTTGGTGGTTTAATAAAGTGTTCCACTTTGATATCATTCGTTCCAATTATTTTCTATAATTCAATAAATGCAATTAAATTAAACATTGAGGTATTTAACGTGTTCCGAACTTGTCATCTTCTAAGATTTATAAGTATATTATTTTGTAGGTTGTTAGGTGGTTTAATAAAGTGTTCCACTTTGATATCATTCGTTCCAATTATTTTCTATAATTCAATAAATGCAATTAAATTAAACATTGAGGTAACATTTGGTATCTATCCATCGGTATTACGGCGGATGGAGAGGCATTGGGCTGGGGATACACTGGAAGCAAAACCTATGGATATATTTAAAATATATTTACAAAATAATATACTTAGAAATCTTAGAAGATGACAAGTTCGGAACACGTTTAACGTGTTCCGAACTTGTCATCTTCCAGTGTATCCCCAGCCCAATGCCTCTCCATCCGCCGTAATACCGATGGATAGATACCAAATGTTATAGTTTGAGTCACGATGACTATGATCTAGGGGTGGCAAAGCAAGATGAATGCCTCAAATATTGATCATCACGGTAGGAAGTCATATTGATAGATTACGGGAGTGAGTCACTTTACTGGTATTATATGTATTTACGTTTAGAAACTATATTTTATTCAATACAACGAAGGTATAATTGTAGCGACGTTTTTGTAGCGACGTCCGTCCGTTTGTCTGTCTGCCCTCGGCTTAGCTCAGAGACTCTTAGTTCTAGAAAGCTGTAATTTGGCATGGATATTAATCACGCAAATAAAATGGTAAAATAAACATCTTAAAATCTCTTAGGGTACCTTCCGTACACGTGAAGGAGATGTTTTTTCTTTCTTCTATACCATGGTGTGGGGTGTCGTTGGATAAGTCGTTCAAATATTGTGGACACGCACTTAACCAGTTCTTTGCTTATCAGATGGTAAGCGGTTAACGTCGCCTCATAAAATCTGCAGCAATAGATGCATTGCTGATGTATTACCTACCCTAAAGATAAATTTGAAAGATAATTTTAAGACTGTCTTATGTGCCAATTTCCACCTTGAGGTTATAAGATTTATTTTTATTTATTTAAAATCTGGAATATTTAGTTTTACAGAGCATTGTAATATATATATAAATAAAAATAAAAATGTTTTTGTATATGTTTGGTTGTGATTTTATTTTATGTTTTTTCTGCATTAGTCTATATAATAAATATAGTTAGTTATAAAGAAAAATCCTAATGATTCTGATTGATCAAACCGCATATTTTTCGATACCTTAATTCCCTTATTCGATCAAAGAAAAGCATTAACTTATACTGCAAAGTCAGTGTGCGAACCATTTTTCTTCCGCCATTTGTGGGGTCCCAAAAATTCACTTTTGCCGAATTAGTTAGTTATAATCTAGGGGCTAATTCATCGGGGAGTGATGAAGCGAAATAAGTGGGTATCTTATGAATTGCTTATTTTTTGAGAGAACAATTATAATTTGAGTACATACTCAAACATAGCTGTAACTCAAATAAAAATTTGCAGAAAGAATATTAAAATTACTAAATTTTAAAGAATATTAATTTATATATACAAACAAAAAAACAAACACGCTCACGACTGTCTTCCCCATGGTGGACATCCTCAGATACATACTCAGTGAGTAGATCTTTGAGGATACCAAGTAGGGGGTAGTCAGAGGCACGTCCAAACATTACATTTGGTACATGCCTGCGTTTTGCAAGTAGTAAGCATTCCACGTGACAGGTTGCAAGCCCTGTCACGTTCTCACTGAGTATGTATCTGAGGATGTCCACCATGGGGAAGACAGTCGTGAGCGTGTGTTTTTTTTTAATACGTATTAAAAAAATAAGTTGTAGTCATGTTTTTCTCATTATACAAGCCATGCTTAGTTTGGGGTTAGATGATGTTGTGTGAAAAATATCTAGCATTACTGTATTATTGATGAACAGGCATCGAAATACCAAATCAAACGATCTATAGATCCAGATCAACTGATCCAGATCACTACCAGACAAAGATATCTTCAAAATACCTAGTTACGAATTTTTTTTTGCTATCCGTGGACATGTAAGTTGATTAAATACTTAGTTGATATTTTTTACCGGGTAGCGGGTATCGGGTTTTATTTAATTTTACCCTGACACATTTCCAGACAACAGTTTTAATATACCAATCCTAAATTCCGCTTGCGAGAACAAGGAATAGAAAATTAATTCTGAGTTAACTAACTGTGCGATCATTTTGTACCTTCTGAGCTAACGTAGAGTTAGACCGTAACCCAGGTTAATATTGTAAGCTGACTCTGTATCACACAAGTGGGCCTTAAATTAGACTACTTTTGGAGCTATAATGGTTATGAAAATCATTTTATAATTTATAATACCTACTGAAATATCGAAAAAAAAACAAACTCACGAACCATGGCAAATAATTGCAGTGAAAATTTAAGTAGACAGATTGTGCAAGAACCAAGTGCGATTTAATTCTTACCCCAAAACTGATATCGCACGACTTACAGAACAAAAGATTCTAATCCTGTAGAATAACAGATGGCGCTGTTCGCAAATTACCGTAAGTAATCTGTAATGAGCTCACCTGTACGACATTGAGTAATATTGAAGGGTGGGGGTTAGTTAACTGGTGATTTATGATGGATATGGTTTGACGTATGACTTGGAATGGTAATTATTGGTCACAGATGGTCTTGTCAGTAATGAAAGTTACGAGTGTGTCTATTCATGCATAAGTATGTTCTATGTTCTATGTTCTGTGTGTAAAACATCGTAAAATATTTTTGACGATTTTTCTACAAAAGCTTATAAATATATGATCTGAAAAGTTTCATTTCTACGTAAAAATACTAAATAAGTTATCTGATTAAGCTAATTGTATGTGATGTAGGTAATTGAAACTATTTTATTCATTTATTTATTAACTCTTCATTGCACATTTAATTAAAACGTTAATAAATTTATTTACTCTTTATTACACATTAAAATGTTAACAATAGGCTGACTTAATGCTAAAACATTTTCTACCAGGCAATATGTTGTGATGGGCGGTAATCTAGCTACAATTTGTATTAATATTTTATTAGCTTATACATATAATAGATATTATTCTATGTATATATACATATTAGGTACTTAATATATGTAATTATATATTTATAGGCACTTATACATATAATTAATAGTTTGAAGGAAGGGTAGTTAAACTATGAACTATTTTTTTTTCATATAATAAATAACAAATACGCTAGCGACTGTAATCCCTATGATACAGATCCTCAGTTCTACACGTTGTTTATAGATCTTTGAGGATACCTAAAACCTTAAAATATAAAACCTTAGAAGATCATTTTGTTACTAAAATATTTGAAGAGATATGGCTTAATTGGCACTCAAACCATAATTTTAATTACCTACAGACATTGCATTAATCAAATCGAACTTCAAAAAGTCTATTAGTACTTTGAGACTACAGGTACTCAATAATCGAACCCATCAACCTTTGAAACAATAATTCGATGGACAAATGGTTTAATAGTTCATTTCCGTG
This sequence comes from Perizoma affinitatum, assembly GCA_961405105.1. Taxonomy (NCBI): domain Eukaryota; kingdom Metazoa; phylum Arthropoda; class Insecta; order Lepidoptera; family Geometridae; genus Perizoma; species Perizoma affinitatum. The sequence goes on from OY560188.1 coordinate 13,893,597, forward strand.
TAAAATCACATTAAATATACAAAAACGTACAAACACAAAATTACAAACCATTTGACATCTGACACCGCGAATATTCAAATTAATGTATTATCGATATGAGCAAAGGTGCTTGAAAGGGGAGGCTTTATGACAGCTATGGGTGTGGAATGAGTTTGGACAATGTTGTGGAGAAGGTAAGCGTAGAAAAAAAAACTAAAATTTCAAAATGTCTACACAATTAAATAAATATTACTATGAGTATTTTTCACGTTTGGTGTTTTTAGTGATCGCTAAAATTTCAAGAGGTCTACAGTAAGTATAACTATGAATATTTTTTCCGTTTGGTGTTTTTAGTGATCGCGTCATGAATGAAAACATCTTGAGACAACACTCTAGGGTAATGCCCTTGAACCAAAACTTGAAGGCATGTTTAATTGATTAGTGTTCTAATATACGATCGAATAGCAGCAGGTCATGTGGATTACGTATTAATTGCAGTAAACGGGCATGTGCCTAATATTTTAATAACCTCTAACTACCCCTTTCTAGGTATCATCACGGATTTATGTACTGAGAATGTCTTTATATGATACTCATAAAGATTAGACTTCGTAACTTTATTGGCCACTCCTTATATACAAACACGCTCACGACTGTCTTCCCCATGGTGGACATCCTCAGATACATACTCAGTGAGTAGATCTTTGAGGATACCAAGTAGGGGGTAGTCAGAGGCACGTCCAAACATTACATTCGGTACATGCCCGCGTTTTGCAAGTAGTAAGCATTCCACGTGACAGGTTGCAAGCCAATCGCCGCACTATTGTAACACTAACTATTGGCACATGCCTTCGAATTTTTGGTTCTAGGGCATGCCGGTTTCCTCACGATGTTTTCCTTCACCGTTTTGAGCACGTGTTATATATATATTGATAGCTAATATACTGGTTTTCGTCTAGTTTCAGATCAGTATCGACCACTTAGATGAAAGTAGCAGGTTTTTTTCTATGATTGTTAACTAACTACTTACCTATTTATAACATTAGGAAATAATATAGATAACAAGTTCATGTACAAAATTAAAAAAAATACTAAGTGTCATTGTAAAACCACGTTGTTCAAATAGATAAACAATCATTAATTCAAATATACTCGTATGAGCGATCTAAAGCGATCTCAGACTTGTTTTCCCGAACAAGTCTGAGAGCCACAGAAAAAGTTTATAATATACACCTATATTATAAACTTTCCTAACATACTTCATACCCTAAAGGAGGTCGGACAAAGCGATCTAAAGATTTCTAAAGTTTTCTGATCTAAATATGGATAGCCTGAGGTCAATAAGACAATAAAAAAATCATTAAAAGAAAGAGAACATTGACGAATGTTCATATAACATTGTAGGTCCTAGCATACTCCATGCCTTCAAAGAGGAGGTCGGGCAGAGAGTGCTCAGGTTATGACACGTAATTTGCGCGTAAATCAAATTTGACCGGTGGGCGGGCAGTTGTCTAGCCCATATGGCCAAGTCTCTCGCTAAGCGTATATTCGTTTATTCAAAGTGCTTTTGCGTGTAAACTGACGATTCGTGATGAATGAGCGTAAAGAAATTGACATTTGTATAGGAAAGTCAGTTTATTTTTTCGTGGAAATTGCTAGGTTACATTGTTATTGAGAACAAGGGTCAATTTAATTAGAACAAAGAAGAAAAACATTATTTTTTATAAGTTATTAAGTATGTACTTTCTGTTGCCTTCTGTGAGACTTTTCTCTATATCATATAACAAATAACACATCTAAAATCTGACATCTAATTCTGTTGACGAGTCTTAACGATAAAATTTAATATTAACAATAAATTAATAATAATTCCTTTATTAATATATAATTTATTTTAATTCAGTATAAGCAAACGTTTATTAAGTATCATTCGTTTAAAAACTTATATATCCTCTTATAAAAAATATGAATGACATTTGAAAATTATGTGTTTTTATAAGACTCGTACAAATTCATGATAAAAATTTAATAGTTTTAAGTTACAATCATGCATGCTTTAAAAGTAGACTATGAAGAACATAACATTACTTTGTAACATATTGTGCCAACCCATTTACCGTTTTTCAGATGCCACCAATTGGTAAGCAAAAGATATGAAACAGCTTAGCTTAATATAGATTAAAATAAATCAAAATATTATGAGGTGCAAAGTTTCTAGTGTAAGGAACTGTATGTGTTTAAAACACTCAATAAATGCCATGACATAAAATATTATATTGTTTTTAGATAAAATAATTACAAGTATATATCTACACTTTCTCGATACTATGCTCAGTAGCCCAAATAAACATTTCATTGTAAGCTCATAAAATTACCAAGCAATTATCAACAAAAAAGTGTTCCAAAGATCAAAGAGATACGACCAGACAGGGGTGCAATCGCTCAATATGGCCATGCTTATTATTTTGCATGATCTAATTCACATGATAATTTTATTCAAAAACCGTATGTCACTATTTCTTTACTGAAATTACATACTTGTTTTTCTATAAACTTGTTCTACGAGGCAAAATTTAGGATTCTGTGTGTCCTAAAGAGGCTAATTATAATAATAAAAATAATGCTGGACATTTTTCACACAGCATCATCTAGCCCCGCAGTAAGCAGAGCTTGTATTTTGGAAACTTCATGTCTGATATAATGTTACATATATATTTTTAAATACATCCATATTACACATACAAAACATCCAAACCCCCGAGACAAATATTTGCAGATCATACAAACATTTGTCCTACGACGGGAATCGAACCCGCACCTGCGAACCTTTGCCCACTGTGCCACAGAGATCGCTACCATCTATGCTATAGCTAATAACCTTTCTACCCACCATGTCACAGAAGACTCCAAAATTAAAACAAACCTAATCTTATAATCAGCTTAACAAAATCATACTTAATCCAAATAAATACGACCTTACATTATCCAACTTATAACCACTTATTGGATCGGCTCGCATTTAGCTACACTGTCGGCCACAAAAAATAAGCCACCCTTGGTTTAGTCACTGAACACCTGCACTTTCCCATCTGATTTGAACTGTGTGCAATGGTATAATAAACTTTGCCTTCTGAATTTACGCTAAATACGAGTGCGGGTATCTTTCTTTCATTATGAACATTCAACATCTACTGCTGGATATAAGCATACCCCAGATAAAGAGAGAGAGAGAGAAATATAACGAACAATAGTCATCTTTATTCTTTATTGTACACACAGAAAGTACAGACAAAAAAACTTACTTAGGACTTGTACAAAGGCGAGCTTAACCCTAACAAGAGTTTTCTTCCAAACCTTTGAGGATAGGGACAGCTGAGAAATAAATCATCATCAGTCATAGAAGTTTAGGTTTTTTATCGAACCATTATAGTGGAAAACAAGCATATGGTCTGCACGTTGGTACAACTCTTCCATTGTCGACCCTGATGTTAAATGGTGAAGAGTCTCATGTGTAGTTTTATACATAAAATATTCAAACCACAGGAATGCAAGCGTTATAGCATTTAACACGTACATAAAATTCATTCGGAATAAAATTGCATAATTTTGTTTAGCGTTTTTTTTATTCATAAATAATTCATAAACTAAAAAAAAAGAAACAATGCAATACCATATTCTTTCTTAAATGGTAATACCATTTATATAAGAATCACGAATGTCCAAATTCACGCTAAAAAAGTCTCGTTCTCGTACATGCTAGAAAGAAAAGTCGCAACTCATTCTGTCGTATATCCTTTACACCCCCAGCGGTATCTGTAATGAAGAATTATTGTTTCTGGCAACACCACTGTTTTGTATAAGGATTTCCTACCGATAAGTCTCTTCGGTCTTTGAATAAACACGTTTGCACTTGTGCCTGTTTTTGTAGGTGCTATTGTTGAAGCACTTTTTTTTGTCACCATGTGTATATCTCTTTTGTGTTATAATTTTGACTTTACGCCGTTTGATTTTAGGTTAAAAGTATTTCTTTTTGTTAAGTTTATCGACCCTATTATTAACGTTGGTCGTAGTAATTGGAACAGTTCGTCCGAAGCAAGCATGTGGTCAATAAGACGTTGCGGATTGTTTTGTGTGAAAATTATTTGGGAGGAAACGCACGTAGTCGTAGACACAAAAAAGGCATTTAATTATTATTGACAGCTGTAGCTAAATAAAAAAAAATAAAAAAAATGCTGGACATTTTCACGCAGAATCATCTAGCCCCAATGTAGGCAGAGCTTACGTTATGGGAACAACATGTCTGATATATTACTTACAAGATTTTTTTTATAAATACTTACCTACTTACTTTTCTATACGTAGAAAACAGCCAGACCCGAAAGACAAATATTTGCAGATCATACAAACATTTGTCCCTTGAGCGTCTCAGTCGAGCCTTCACCCACTACACCACAGAGGTTGTCGTTAATAAACAAAGTATAGCTTGAGAACTTAATTAGGAATTGTATAATTAGTCGTTGAAATAATGATAATGAATAGCACAATAAAAACACGCAAAAACACGTAGTGAGCGTGTTTTTTGGAGATTCTTAGATTCATACTCAGTACGCATACCTTGGAGGATACCAAGTAAATGGTAGTCAGAGACACGTCCAAACCTTATATTTGGCACATATCCACATTTTGCGTAGTGGTTAGCATTCCACGTGACAGATTGTAAGTCCACCGACGCTTAATCGATGACACATACCTTAAAATTTTGGTTATAGTATGCCGTTTTTTTCAATATTTTTGCCTTTACAGTTTTGAGGACGTGTTAAGCGCATATAAATTGAAAAGTTAATTAATTCGAACCGCGCAACCGGGTTCGAACCCACGACCACACAATATATAGAACCAAAACGAATTTATATACCGTTATGTATCCGTGGTTACATTTTAGTTTGTTTTAGAGGTAAATCTGACCACCAAGAAAAAAAAAGTGGTTTTAATGCTGTAAGTACATAAGTATTAGATCGTTACAATAAACAGATAACAAGTCACCGTGGTCAGTTTGCGTCCGTGGTCAGATTATTCTAAGAAATTCGATCTGACCACGGATACCTTCCGTTCTTTTCTTTGAAAAAGCATCACCATTTTTATTAATAACTCTATGTTTATTGAGGAAAACAGTGAAAAAATATATGAGACAAGTGTCCAAGCATTATATCACATGACTTGTGAATCCATGCCCCTCGCGGAGTGCTCTGACGAATAAATCATTTCTAATACGATTTTCTTTCAACATATTTTAGCCACTCATTTATTTAGGGGAGTATTTGGCACGTATATTTATAGGATCTATCGGATCGGTATTTTAATGAAATACATTATTTTTTAGACCTATTATGATGAGATCTGTAGTTACTGCTAGACAATGAATAAGGCATGCCATAGTGACATATCCTTCTCTTGCCTTTCTTTCCTGGCTTGGTCGCGGAAGAATAGGCAGTAGATAAAACCGACGTTTCAAAGTGATCCTTATGATTTTAATGAATAAATGAATTTTGACTTTGACTTTGACCTACTATCATATCCTACTACTATTAAACGAGGAAGTTTGTGAGGATGGATGTTTGTTACTCTTTCACGCAAAAACTACTTAACGGATTTTGATGAAATTTTACAGTAATATAGCTTATACATCAGAATAATACTTTTTATCCGGGTAGGTACCACATATTACGAGGCTAGTATACAACTTCATAAGGCCCTTACTATAGAAACTTTTTTTTATCTAATCTATATCTTGTTTTACTCTTTTGAATTTTTAATTACAAAAAGTTTCTATCAGACAGATAAATAACCTTTCTAAGGAAGGTCCTAGGCGCGTAGTATTATACTAATACATAGTCCTGACCCCACACAATATTTGCAACACCATCACACAATATTAGCGACATAAACAAATAATGAGAGCCCTTTCGCGAACGAGTTCTTGCGAAATGTTTGTCTACAAAAATGAATCAGGCCTTTTTCGGTCACATCAAAAATAACCCAGTATTTTCTAGTTCCAAGCGCACATAATTAAAAGCTAGCGCACGTCTAATTGATATCTCCGATAATCCTGCAGACGAAAACACTAGATCATGCTACCACTGTTTACAGAGCCTACGGCTAGATGGCGTGCATTAGCAAAGTAAACAGAACGAGAAGCCTTAATCCAGTCGCCAGCGCCCTCTACGATATGAACAAACAAGGTATTGTTGATTTTAATTGCACATAATATATTGTTTGATATTGCAGGGATATTGTGGCGAACAGTAGCAGTTGCAGGGATATGTTTTTTTTTAATCAGGGCCTTATAAATAATTATAATAATTCGTAATTACGTATGTTTGTATTGTCTATATACCTTCCACCGTCCTTTATCGTTCACGTCAATTCGTGTCCATCCAAAGGTTGCCTGGAAGAGATCGCTATAAGCGATAATACCGCCCATTGTACTCCCGTGACTTGCTGTGGTATTTGTAAGCAACATATTATGTGGTGTAAAATAAAGATTATCTATCTACCTATATAGCTATCTATTACATAACATAAAATAACAATACATTCCTGCGCACTTTTACAACTACTTGACAACCATTTACCATTTGATCGCCACCGCATCCGCCACGCACAGCCACCGCCATAACCGCCACCGCGTCGGTATGACCGGGCCTTTATACGATGTCTATGCAAGAATTTGGGTGTAATTTTAAAACGCACCTATATAAAGCTATCCCACTGACTTCTATATATGTATGTATGTATTCTGTACTACGATTTCAAACCTAATACTAAAAATTATAAGAACACTACTTTCAGCATCTACAGATAGAATAATCAGATATATATATATAATAATGAGATTATATAAATAACATTTAATGAAAAAATTTGACTAAGCTTGGATTTATCAACAGATGTTGGGGCAGTTATTTTATCAATAGGAACAACATTTTATTTCATAACAGTCAGCTATGATTATATTATATTATTATAGAGAAATAGACCCGGGGTTAATTGTTGAACCCTATCAATCGAGTACCAGGACAGGCCATACTTGGAGTCAATGAGAACAAAAAAATGTATGCTGCCAGAGCGCATCTTTGCAGGATTAAACACTTTTTTTCTTGACTGTAGTTTAGTAGGCGCCTGGGAAATCCAATGTTATTTTGTTTTTGATTGTGTCCTCATTCACCTGACGTAACAGTAACGATAGTTTTTTTTTGCTAGAATAGTTTCATAAAATCCTGTCAAGCTGAGACCTGTCTTTTAACGTCTTTTTTGTCTCATTTTACCTTATTTTTAATTGATAATGTTTTTTATAACTAAACATATATTTTTTAAATTAAAAAAATCTAAATTTACTCACAACTCGACTGCATAACGTACTAAAGTGTACTTTTGAAACCATTTGAATAATAAATAATTTAATTTAATAACATATGACCCACCCTGGTATTCGATTGAGAGGATTGACGACAGTTGAAATCCCGGTCTAACATAAAACGGACTAAAACTTTGAAACAAATCGAGATTTAAATTATGAATTTCAGTTAATTTTGGCAAAGATAACTACTTAACCCCTCTATCACCGTTTGCTTCAAACGGTACAGCGCACTGTGAAATTCAGATGCAAATACGAACGGTGTTTTGCTGGAAAACAGACGGAAGACAAATTGATATATTGCAGGCTTCAATCGACCGTGGTGTATGCAGCGAAGTGTCTGCGCTGCCTGTACTGTTGGGGGGAAAATTGAATTTTGAGGAATTAATAAAAAATAATACTCGCATTTTTGACTCTGCATTAGAAGGACAGATAAGCAAAATCCCAGATTAACAGGAGAACAGGTTTGCATAAAGGAAATAAAAACCCGCACAGGAAACTAAAATAAGTTAAAAAAATTGAGAGATCTCAAGTAAAATTAACAGACCTACTTACATGAAAGAACGTGTTGATAACATCTATACGACGTCGTCTATTTACCGCCGATATAACATGATGAGTACAAATAGGGCTTAGATTCTGCATAATAGATCATTTAATTAGCATTTAAATAATAGCCGTGTTGGCCTAGTGAGCGATACCCCGACTTCTGATCCGGAGGTCGTGGGTTCGAATCCAGTCGTGCACCAATGGATTTTCCACTCGAAAAATTTATGTGCGCATTAGCACGTGCTCAAAATAGTGAAGGAAAACATCGTGAGGAAACCGGCATGCCCTAGAACCTAAAATTTGAAGACATGTGCCAACAGTTAGTGTTCCAATAAGCGGCGATGGGCTGCAACCTGTCACGTGGAATGCTAACTTGCAAAACGCGGGCATGTACCAAATGTAATGTTTGGACGTGCCTCTGACTACCCCCTACTTGGTATCCCTGAGTATGTATCTGAGGATCTCCACCATGGAGAAGACAGACGTGAGCGTGTATTTGTTTTTGTATTTAATACCCAATAATCATATACATAGCTTGACCCCAAAAACATTTGTCAAGAACCTGCACCTCTCGCATCTACAGCTACTCGCTAGGCACGCGATTATTTCGTCATCTGGATCTTTCTTTTTCCTAAGCCCAGCTCAATTTTATTAATATTATAATTTATGCATTTTTTCCGTGACCTTCCATAAGCCGGCCTAGCATCCGTTTGCTTACTTTACTATGTGAGAGTCGGCTTACATTCCGGTATTTGCTCAGGTATTACCGGTACACTGATGCAGTCAAAGGGTTAGTTTGAGGTTCCGTACTAAGCCGAATTAGGGGTCATTTTACGGTATTTGTCTTAGTATTGAAGAGCAATGACGTATGTGATGACGTAGACGGATTAAATGATGACAAGAGGGCTGGCTTTAATCCAAGAATAATGATGTCTAGGAACTATCAGTTAGGCCTTACAATGACGATGTTCGACGGGAAAACAAAAGTAAAGCTTAACCACGATAATTACAAAATTATTGTGGTTAAGTATAATTTTATATAATTAAGATATTTTGTTTTGTGTTTCGTTATATCTGAAATTAAAATATACATTTATTAGTACATACTATGTACAAGTCAACCTCAATGGCGCAGTGGGCGAAGGTCCGCCTGAGACGCAGAAGGTTGCGGGTTTAATACCCGCCGCGGGACAGGCGGGGGTCTCAGGCGAGCCTCCGCTTACTGCGCCACAGAGGTCGTCAAATACATTTCAAAATGTCATACATTTATTTATTCTTCTTATTCAAGGGTGTTTAAGGTACTAAAACTTATTCACCAGTGAGAGTACTAAGACTAATAAAGTAAGAAATAAAAATACAAAATACTTTATTTCCAAAAATACTTTGTGCCTAAGTTACTAGTTTAACAATGAGCTCCGCGGAAGCCCAGATAGCGGTTAAAGAACACATTAAAAATAAATAAACAAATGCAATGCAAACAATTTTAATAACTAAAGGAAAAAATATTAAGACGAACGTGGTTTTATCTAATAGAATAACCCAGTCCACCAGCTAACCCCAGCTTACAAACAAGTTACTAACCGGAAATCGCGCCCGCTGCCCAATAAAAAATACTTTGCGCCTAAGTTACTAGTTTAACATCGAGCTCCGTGGAAGCCCACGGAGGGCTTCTACCCAGGCTTTCCAGCCCAGATAGCGATTGAAAAAAAAACATATTAAAAACAAATAAACAAGGCAAACATTTAAATTACTAAAGAAAAATATTTAGACGAACGTGGTATTATCTAATAGAATAACCCAGTCCACCAGCTAACCCCAGCTTACAAACAAGTTACTAACCGGAAATCGCGCCCGCTACCCAATAATACCAATCAGAGCACAATTTCCTCGTAACCACTTGCACATCAGAACATCATTACTGATTCTCCGGTCGTCGACCCTGCAACTATACTATAACTATAGTATAACGGCCACTTTAATATAGGTAGATAGATATAATTGTTTTGTATAATCTGCGTACACATAAGCTGTGGGATGGACGCGATGTCACGCGTGTTTTATCTAAAGGGTGTTTGTTGGAAATCTGATACTGGCATAAAAAACTTTTTATTACTAGTAGCGAAAATTTAAAAACAAACGAAACTAAATATATATATAAACAGTTTCTTATCCCTGAAGCCGCCTGACTACGAGAGTCTTTTTTTCTTTTTCAAACAATTATTGCAATAATTTTAAATCTTCTTAGTTTCTTTATTTTCTTGCATGAAATACTAGTAAAACTAGTTAATAAAATAGAAGTGAACATTAAAAAAATATATATTATCACTAAATAATGGGCAAATAGTATTTAACCCTGCAAAAGCCACAATTACTTATGGGTTATGTAACTATTTTGTTTATATTCATATGTTTTTTTTACATCAAATGTAATGTTTGGACATGCCTCTGACTACCCCCTACTTGGTATCCTCAAAGATCTACTCACTGAGTATGTATCTGAGGATGTCCACCATGGGGAATACAGTCGTGAGCGTGTTTCGTTTTTTCGTTTTCGTTTTTTTAAATCTCCTTTCAATATACCTTGTACAATTAAAAAATAATTGACGTTCAAGATCCTTGTGATTATACAATAATACATAAATGAATTTTGACATTGTCTTGACTTTAAACTTCGATAAATTATCATATGAATTGGGAAAGTACTCAGCGACTAATTTGACTAAACCTTAATAAAAAACAGGCTTTGAAACACCCTGTATACGGGTTAAATCAAGAGCAAAGGACAGTAATTTATCATCAACCAGATCATCAGAGACTGCGTTTCACTTGTTCCACTATGCTAACTAGGTACTTCCTTGTTTTCTGACTTTAACTGTTTGTTTTTTTTTACTGTTTTTACTACATAAGTAGCCCCTAGATAATATGTATTTGCCGTAAAAGATTGTTTATTTAATGTGCAACGTAAGAATTCGCAAAACCAGGTGACGCCATTTTGACATACACAATTGGATACTGATCTCAAGAGTTGTGACGTAGGAGAAGATTTTTTGGCCATGTACCAGTAGGGGTCACAATCCAGAAAATATTGCTTGTATAAAACATTTTTTTTTTCAGTTACCATTAATGTCCAACCAGCTTATCATATTGCTATGAGGGTTTTTGTAATCGATTATACGCAATTAATAGTCCTACTAAATACTATTATAAACGCGAAAATTTGTGAGGATGGATGTTTGTTACTCTTTCACGAAAAACAGAACAGATTTTGATGAAACTTTACAGTAATATAGCTTATACATCAGAATAACACATAGGCTGCTTTTTATCTGGGTACCACGCGGGCGATGCCGTGGGCAGAGGCTAGTTATCGATAACTGATAAGGATGTTTCGGTTATATTAATTAGGGACAAAAATTCATACGGCCCATTCAGTTCACTTCGAATGTGAATTTTGACATACTTCTTTAGAACAATATTATCAATTTGTTTTTATTACACTGATTTTGACGTTTATCTGATTGAGACTTGACTGCCATTTTGATTTAGAGAATTGAGATAGGTACAAACGAACTTTATAAATCTCATTAACTGCGTAGGTAAACTGAAACGCAGGGTGGTACTTCGCTAGTAGATGCATAGATAGGTATAGATATCTAGTTATATCTGTTACAGGGATATTCCTCCTAAGGCAATACCTGGGAAATACATTGCTTTGGACACTATGAGACGTCAGTAGTTAATGCCCTAGAGCGTTCTCTACTGTCTATGCCTTGATATATCCATATCATGTCATTGAATCAAGAGACCCAGTATAAACAAACGGACAGTGATATATATTAATGATACAGAGATTATGTGAATTTATATTCTAAGTTCATTTTTTTTTATTATAGTAGTACGGTAGGTACATGGAATTTAAGTGTGGGGTCAGTATTTAGGTACTATGTAATATGTCTTTTAAAAAAAGATTTTTTTGTGTCTACTGTACATAATGTTTTATACAATTACAAAAAAATGGTCCACTAAAATTACAGAGGAGTTAAAGTTGCTGACATAACTAAAGTTTTTTTCCTCTTTTAGGGTTCCATAGGCAAATGGTGAAAACGGAACAATTATAGTTTCGTCTAGTACGTCTGTCTATACATCCATATATATACAGACCCTGATTTATCGCTTAGGTTAACATACGGCGCTATTGGTAAGCGGTTACCATAACCTATAAACGCTTGCAACTAGGTATCACTCACGCGTTTCCGACCTTGAGACCAAACGGGTAAAAATCTTATGTGACTGCAATATCTAGTTTACATAGACAGTCTTGCAAAACGAAGTTGTTTTTTTACACACAATATTGTAAAGACATCTATAGTTATATATAGTAGTATGGAATAAAACAGAGCAACAGAGCTTTTTTTTTTTTCCGATGGGAAAATGCTTTACGCATGTCCTCCGGCCCGAGGAGAGCCAGAGGGGTCTGTCGGACTCACCGACTAATCCACTAACAGGGGAGCTAGTGGATAGTGGCATACCGACTAAAAACCCATCGATTTTCCGACATTCACCTTAGTGCCAGTGCGTCGTCAAACCACTCGTCGTCAGACGATTCGTTTGACGGCGCATCAGCACTTGACAGGGCTACGGGTTCCCGGTCGGATTCGACCGCGGCCCTGTCGGTAGAGCAACAGAGCTACCCTTACTTAGACTGAAAATTAATAAAAAACCTACCCTAACAATTATGATTTCGCGGTTACGGTTTTCCCCCAAAAAGTAGTTTTTTGCTACGATTGCCCCTGGGTTTGAACTCGTAAATACAGTTTTTTGTATAATGAATGGGTACGCTTGTCATTAAATGTCAAAGTATTTTAAGTATGTTTCTATTGATTGGAATGATAACTGTGGGATTCCGTGGGAATTTACTTTTGTAGTTTTTTTTCTTAATTTTTGTGCAGTAATGATGACATTTAAGTTATTTTTTGTAGTAATAGTTATTTAAAAAAATTGCGTATAATATGATGGAAACATTAAGATGAAGGGACAAATTTTAATTTAAAAAAAATCTATGTATCGCACTTCTTACATGGAACATTTTTTGCAGATTATTGTTCTTAATATTGTGTATATCTGCTGAACATGCAAACATTTGTCCTGTAGAGGGAATCAAACCCGCATCTCTTGCGTGTCAGTCAGAAACACTGACGTCGTTTCATTTACAATATAAAAAAAAACCTATACTTTTCAAAAGAAAAATGGTAGCACTGCTTAAAGATTTTTGCGGTTCTCTAAAATCACAAAGCGAAAAGCGGTCTGATTTTGTATTGGATCTGTTACCGGAGAAGGGGATAGCCTAGCAGTGGGACAGAATAGGTTACAGAAAAAAACACAGACGATGTATAGGCACGAAGGTCCGCCTGAGACGCAGAAGATTGCGGGTTCGATTCCCGCCGCGGGACAAATGTTTGCATGATCTGCATACATTTGCATACAAGCTCTGTTTAGTTTGGGACTAGATGATGCTGAATGAAAAATGACCAGAATTATTTATTTATAGATATACAAAATGGTGAATTTTCATCAATCTAGAACTCACAATAGTAAATTAATTGTATCATCTAACAGACAATCAGTGCACTACATACAAACACACAAAACGTACTCGAGAACAATACACTTAATGGCAGTATACTGTACGGAACCCGTTCAACCAGCAATTATGGGTAATAGAATAAATAGGGTAATCAGCCCACTTCAGACGAGCATTCGCTGTGAAAGCTTATACGATGGAAAGAGTTGCAATATTCAAATGTTAGTGCCAAGTTAGACAAAATTAAAAAAAAAACATAAAATAATTTTGAATGTTTTCTGTACTTGTCAAATATTAACAATCTAGAACAAACTTTTAAATAAAGGATTCTTCTTTTCTTCATAAATCAAGAAAAGAAGAATCCTTTATTTAAAAGTTTTTCGAAAATGGCGCGTTTTACATTGGTAATTTGATATTACCAATGTAAAAACGCTTGATATTTGATATGATAAATTTAAAAGTTTCAACAATAAAATTATTTAAAAAAAAATCATGAATTTCAAAAATTCGTTATGTTTCAGATATTGGAAACATTTTACTTACTTTTTGTTCTCGAACACGATATTTTAAGATTTAGTTTACCTTTTTGAAATAGAAAATAGTTTATTATTTCCTCCAAATCTTGTCATACCCTTTTTCATTCACCGTTAACCCTATCCCAACCAATCCACCTTTGTTAACTCTATTTGGATGGTAATGTGTTAATTTTCAGTTTTGCATTCAAATTATCGTGAATACAAAGTTATGAATATTGTAATTCACGTTTAAATATCAATTGATTAATGCTTGTTCGTGAGTGCTGGTGACAATGTGCTGATGAGGTAATTAGCTTCTGATTATTGGATGTTTTTGAGAATTGTAGATTCATAATACTAATAAATATGTCAAACAGACATGGTACATATAGGTACATATAGGTAAATTACATAGTCCTGGACCCAGACTAGGACCACAACACATAGACCCGAATCAAATATCTACAGAACATACATTTGTCCCACTGCGGGAATAAAAATCCCACCTCTGACATTGCAGCCGGCTTCTCGCTCACTGCGCCATCGAAATCGTCGTAATTATACGTTAAAACAAAGCTTTCTATAATTTTAGGTCGTTTACACATTATATTTATAGCATCACACATTTTACATAATTTTCCATTGTAATTCTCCTATGTACGCTCTTGAAAAAATTACCGCCCTAACAATAGCTGGTTGTTAAAATATTATCTGTGAAATATCACAGATAATATATAAACACATGCCAATGTCATTCTGTCAACTCCAAGTAGGTTGGATACAAGATATCTTTGACTACCTTGCTATATTAAAACCCGCTAGTCCAGAGAGGTTTCAAACCACTTTGTAATAGCGTCACGTTAATTTTATATAACAATCTGCCTATACCATAAATCTGAAATGAAAGCAATATACCTTTTATCTCAAATTAAAGTAAGTATTTTCTCCCACTTATGGGATGAAACAGGCTACTGATGATTAATATGATTTAATATTTTTTACTCATTTGAATTTGTAATAGTAGTAAAAAGTTATAGTATCTACATGTGTTTACATAATTATTCGAACTATCATTATATAATTATATTTATTCCAGTTAAAGTTGCGGATGAAGTCTCGTTTTTCCTTGGAACAATATCAAATCTTTGGCAGTCCTTGAACCTTTTCTTGATACGAGAAAAGGTCTCTTCTTGATGCCGTACGGTTTACGACTGTTATAATTGGAATACAGAATTCTTGAACAAAACTTTTCAAAACAGATTTAACACGCTTCTTCTTGAAATTGTTCATAATTGACAAACGAAATCATTGTTATCATAAAGGGTCACATAGTGACAATTACAAGTCAAAATACATGTCAAAGTGTAACATTTTCCAAAAATTTGTCACACTTTATCTGTACCTGTGATCCCAATTATGACCTACTTCGTCTTGTAAACATCAAGTAAACGGTTGAATGCTTAACTTATATTCTACTCTTATTCCACAGAGGAATAGCGTATTTTCGTATGGCAAAAATAAAATAACGGAAACAATGTTGCCATTTTTTGCCGCGTAGTTTAAGGGTTAACC
This sequence comes from Perizoma affinitatum, assembly GCA_961405105.1. NCBI lineage: Eukaryota > Metazoa > Arthropoda > Insecta > Lepidoptera > Geometridae > Perizoma > Perizoma affinitatum. Next base: position 13,909,207 of record OY560188.1, read on the forward strand.
GTGTCAAAACTGTCAAGGGTTGCCAAAATAGAAAAAAGGGGCAAGTTCAAATACAGAATGACAAACTTTTAACACCCCATCTTTTACGGCAAATAAAAGAAAAATAAAAAAAACATACAATGCAACGTTTACAAATTTTTATGTTCTTTGAAACTTTATTATTTAATAAACTTTAAAAATGTTTTTTAAAGGGGGAGTTTAAAAAGCGATATTCATTAGTGGCGATAAAAAAGTAATGTCCTATTGTAATCGATCGATGAATTTTTAAGATGATTTTGCGATTTTTTACTTTACGATCGATATATCGATTTTATGGCATACTTTTACGCTGATGCGTTTTCGTGAGAAAATGCGCCAGGTGTCGCTTCAGTCAAATTGTAATATAATGACTCACAAAAAATATGACAATAAAGTAATACCAGAATGCAATCAGATTATAGAATAAAAACAGTTTTGATTCTAACGAGTTAATTAGGTATTTTATATTGGCAATAGTAATATTGGCAGTTTTTTTTGTTCTTAGCATCGGCTAGGAGAGGGTTAATTATTTTTAGAGGGTTCTTAGAAAATATCTATTAACGAGCAACGTACTATATACATACTTTAAAGTACTTTTTGATTCTTACGAGATAATTTGATTATTATTTTGGGATATTTTTTTTTCTTTCTTTCTTTCTTTAGAAGGTTAATTTCACCAGACAGTGTCTAAAGGATTTCAAGAAAATATTTTAAAAAGAGCAAACTTTGCTGCCTCAAATACATAGTAAAGGGTGAAAATTTCATTAATCATTGTATCATTGAACCTAAAAATCATTTTGAAACCCATCAAAAAACTCATCTCCATTTTGAAAAACCCGCAGCTCATCAAAAACAATTTAGACCCACCATTTAACAGGATAATAACAGTCTATTTAGAAAATCCGACATTATAACTGCACATCAAAATATTAAGTTTATCTATTCAATGTTCCGATTTGTTTTTTAACTAATTTATTGTGTTTAGGCACGAACTTTCACGCCCATGTTAAGATGGGACATGGATATAGTTGTTATCTACTGGATACGGTTATTGAGATTAAACTCCATACAAGAATGGAATAGATAAGAAATTATTATATCAGGAGAAATCCGAAACTGACTGAAAATATGAGGAGTAATAGGTAAGAGTGGTATAAACATATCATGAGGAGGGAAGAAAGTCATATCATAGGAAATAATGTAATGAAAGTGAAAGGATATAAGAGTAGGGGTAGATCAATTAAAAGAAAGATGGATTGTGTGAAGGATGACATGGTTAAGAAAGGAGAGAATACTGAAATTACGGCTGATAGAGGACTGTGGAAGAAGAAGACACGAACAAGAAGAGGAAGAAGGGTAGGCAGTTATCTTATTTTCTGTTATTTGCCAGTTCATTTTCGTATCGGAGTTTGCTGTTGAGAGAAGCAAGCCATAAAATTGCAAGTGAAAAAATCAGCGATAAAATTAAAATTATGTTCTGAAATTATTCTACTTAGCTTCTATTATTATAAAATATTTTTTCAAGAGTCTTATTAGTTTTAGTAAATCTAGTGATTCAATTAATTTGTTAGTTTTTAAAATACGCGGGCATGTGTTACATGGCATTTGCACAAATTTTAGTATAAAGGTTGGATGTGCCTCAGACTATGTATGCACCCAGTGTAAGGATGTCCATAATGGGAAATACACTCGTGAGCCTATTCGTATATTATTAAAAAAAATGAGGTCGGTTAAAACAGCATAAGACTACAAAACTCCTGTAATTAAATTACGATTAGATAAACTTAATTCAAAAACGCGTCATAAATTGAAAAACTTTATAAATACACCTATTACACAACACATCGAATTATTAAGATAAAAAAAATATTAAAGTTTCTCCAACACCATGAAATATGCTACAATTTAGACGTAACTTATTTTCCTTATTATTATTTTGTAATAGGATCATAAAAAGTATAACCAGTCTTGTTTCATGCCTTACTTTTCTGGCTTAGTCGCGGAGGAACAGACAATTAAATTGACGTTTTAAAGTGATTCTTGATTTTAGATAGTTATAGAGATAAGGGATTTATTTGGAACAACTTATTAATTAAGTATAAAACTAATATAGTTGGACTTCTGATGAGGTTAGTACCCACAAATTGGGATGGGACTCAGCATAAAGCGTCACGTCGCAGACCTGGTGAAGGTAAGTAGCGCGCCCTCTCCCAATATCGATAGCTTCGATATAAAACAAAGAGTTTCTTAACTAGGTACTTATTATATAAGCTTAATGAAAAATAGTTCACTGCAATAATTCACTTATTTTTTTTTATTTTAATGAATAAAATTTATTTTGACTTTGACCTAGACCAAAAAAAAAGTCTCTTCCATTTCCATTAGCTCTTCGTTCAACAATGGGGGTCATTCTACAGTGTTATTCTGTAGATCGGGCCAAAGATGAGTTTTTAACTGTGGGTATTACATGTAAATTAATTAATAACTGCATAGTAATGTGTGTTTAACCGTAAGTTATAGTTTAGTTAGTAGCTTTTAGAGTGAACGGTATGATATGACTTTGTTTTTTTCTTTGAGGCTGCGGGACAAATGTCTGCGTGCTCTGAAGAAACTTGACCGGGTCTGGGTGATGTGCGTGATACCACTGTACTCATAAGTCCTGATACCTATGATACAGGGAATCACAGGAATACAGGATATTGAGTTTGGGGTTAAGACGATGGTATTTAAAATATGGTGCACAATTAAATTGCGTGGTAATGCGGCATTTTGGGAGCGCTTCCATCTGGTAATCTGTATCAGTATCCAGCTATATATCGTTTGTAAAAGTCTTAAAATAGCTAGCTGGTCCATCTATATTTTTTATACATACCTACTTTTGGTTAAAGTTAATTCAAATAGAAAATAACAGTTAACACCAAAGTCGTTATTTCTCACATCCTGTATAAAAATTCATATGTTTAAAATAAATATTAATATTAATTACAACATCCTTATCTTCTTTAACAGTTGAAGGCAACCATTGACTCTCTATGGTCACACTCTATGGTCTATAAAAATGCTGCTTTATAGAGATCGTAAACAACCAACCTCCACGATGGACATTTACAGATTCATTAAGTACATCTTTGCAGGTGACAGATTGCAATCCCATCGCCAATGGCACATGCCTTCAGTTTTCAGTTCGAGCATGTCGCTATGTACATTGTTTTCATACACCGTTTGAGCACATACATTAATTATATGCTTACAAGTGCAGTACAGCAATCAAACAGAAACTATTATTCATAGTCCAATACAAAACTCGGATATTATTATAAACAAAAGCATGACGATCGGTCCCCAGCTCAGAGAGTTTCATTAGGGCTAGTCATAGAAAAAATATCCTAGGTTGTCTTTAATAGGCCGTGGGCGCAATGCAAGCGACATACTTTTTATCTTCCGTGGATTCACGCTGAGAAAACAAACGCACGTAGATATAATCCTCGTTAGTGTTGCCATATAGCAAAGCGACTGATGGATGTGTGGTTACCCAAGCCATCTAGACGCCTAGCTGCTAAGCCGCCGGCAGTGTGGCCATATTTTTTATCTTTTTTAGATTGACGACCTCTGTGGCGCAGTGAGCGAAGGCCCGCCTGAGCCGCAGAAGGTTGCGGGTTCGATTCGCGTTTCTCAAGTAGTTAAATTAGACTATAACAAGTAGTATTCCAAGTGATATTTTTTTCGAATGGAAAATTTATTGGTGCACGACAGAATTCGAAAGAAAAAACCCACTACTGCCAAGACTCAACAGTAACAGTATTTCCGTAAACAGTAGGTAATAATCACACAGTTATTGTACCAACCTGCCTACCTGCCTTGTCTCTAGAAGCCTAGACGCTGGTATTGGGGCAGCAGCCCATTTCAATCAAGACCAGATCCAGTGGAAATTAAAAGGCAAGCAATCAGTTTTACATAAGCCCATTATTAATTTCTATGAGTGGGAGAATAAAATAATGAAATCCATCGATGAAACTGATGCTGAAAACATCGAACCTGAAGTCTAGACAAATACCTCACGCTTACTTTTCCTTTTACGCTAACGCAAATTTGTCAACGTAACAACTTGGCAGCTCTCACGTGATATTTCCACAGCTAATGTAATTTCCATACAATTCAATCTTTCCGCAGGCGTTAACGCCAACATAAAGTGGTATTTGTCTAGAACCCCTTGGCTGCTCTGGTTTTTCTCTGTTTTGCTGTTCAACTAGACCTCATACAAAAAACTTTAAAATGCAACTTTATAGAGAATTAGTGTCTTATTGTGTCCGGAAACCTAAGGCCACTTGAACACGCTAAGAAAAGCCGAGCCTAGGCAACAGTTCGTTCTACACATGAACTGTGTAATCGTCGCTGAACAATAAAAACATATTTTCTGCGCTAGACACGACGAGCTTTTTGCTTCGCAGTTAATAAGATTATTTTCTTCCCAAACAATCGAAAATTAACTATAAATAAGTAGACTAGTGCATAACACCTTTAGCACGTCTGTCCGAAAACACGACAAGTTTTCGGCTAGATCCGACAAAATCTAGTATAAAACTCACATTGGTCTTGTACCAGACTAAGTAGACTAGTGCATAACACATTAAGCACGTCTGTCCGAAAACACGACAAGTTTTCGTGGCTAGATCCGATAGTATAAAACTCAAACTGGTCTTGTATGCAACAGACGAGCCGTATTTTCGTCGTCTTAAAACTTACATAATTAATGTGACTTTCATCTATCTGAGTTATTTCTTAGTTAAATAGATTATAAAACCTATGTATTCGGCTCTCTATATAAAAGAAAATTAACACTCATCTGTATTTTGATACATAAGTAAGTCCATACTTAGAAATCCAAAACAACCAAACTTTAATCATAACTTAACGAATTAGACACTTGATTTAAATTACTTTTATCGCGTCTATCCCCATAAAAAGCTATCACGTATTCACATGAAACAGCTTTCAGGAAATTAAACCATAAAGTCTGAGTAGTTATGTGTATTATCGCGTATTTCCGTTTATATTTGCTTAAGAGGTTTCATATTGCACTACTGTCTTAGCTAGATACGAGATGGATACAAAACCACCGTGGCCCTTTTCGAAGAACAATAAAATTCCACCAACTCTACGTTTTTACTTGTTTGGTTTCTCTATAAGATCCCCTTGCGTTGAAAAACTCTAGAAAGCTTACAGTACATATTTACATAATTATTGCACAAGAGGTGCTGGTTTGATTCTCGTCGGTGATGATCAAATTTTTGCATGTTCCGTTGATATCTGTTATGGATCTGGGTGTGGTGGAACCATACTCGTTGTTTTATCGGTGTTCAGAATCAGGAATTAACCTGCTGATTGCCTACGGGGGACAAATTATTCCTCTACTAAGCGGAAATAGTCATAGACTATCCTCGTGTGCGTTAAATAAAGCAAACGCACACGAGGATAGTCTGGGACTATTTTGTCCCCTTAGACAATAAGCAGGTTCAGTCAGAACTATATAGGTATATACGAGTATGTGTCAGTTGAGTGTTTTTTTTTCTCTTTGAAATGCAATTACATTTGAATAACATTATTCTGATGCTATTTATAGCCTAGATAGGTAAAGAAGTAATATTGTTCTGAAAATTTGCAATACTGCTGCATTTAAAATAATTTATATATAGAGAAGCCTTTTTTCTGCTAACAAAGTCACACCTTTCCCTTAACTCTTAATGATAAGCTGAAACAATTTTATTGTCTTTAATTAATTCTTATCCTTATTCATACAATCATTTATAAGTAGGTATTAGTTTTTACAATAAATAAAAATGAAACTACCTATCTAAAAACCGTAGGATTTAGATAAGCCACCAAATATTATAACCCCCTAAAAAGGTGATTTTTTTAATTCAGTGTGTAGGTAGACGCACTAAAAAAGCGCACTAGACAGCCAGCCTTTAAATTTTTACGAAAAAAAGCAAAGCTAATCGGTGAATCTTAAACCAATCTCCATCAAAACAAGGTAACAAAACTAAGCTACCCGCACGATGCTTTCCTGAAAATACATCATAATCTCGCTGAATCTCGCAATAATTAAAGTGCACATCTCACTCCGTCAAATGTGGACATTTCATGGAAATGGCCGTGAATCCTCTTATCTAAATCCCGCCACGGAAATGATGTGGGGCCACAGAAGCTGCGTGTAACTCGAATGTGCTTTAAAAAGGTAAGGGTATATAAAACGACGACCTTTGTTGTGCAGTGGGCGACGCGACGGGCGCAGATACGCAGAATGTTACGGGTTCGATTCTGGCCGCGGTACAAATGTTTGTATATTTTACAAATATTTGTATCGGGTCTATTGGTTTTCTATGTAGAATATGCCTGTATTTACAAAAAAAAATATTTAGTATATCAGTCATGTAGTTTTCATAACTCAAGCTCTGCCCAGTTTTAAATGATGCTGTGTGAAAATATTCAGCATTATTATTAATTATAAAAAGAAAACCGTTATCTTAGAACCAAAAATTAGTCAGTTACCATAATATCTAGTGACTGTTGAGTATTTTATTTTATATATTTATAAAACTTAACTCACAAAATAAATAGCACAGCAAATTATACAAATAAGAGTAAAGAGCTTTTTAAGACAGATCCAAGATTAATAAAATAATTAAATTTAAAGAAAATTAGGCTCTGTTTTAATGGCCACAATAAAGTCTTCTGCATTATTAAACCAACGCTTTTAATGTGTGAGGATATTAATGAAGCCAGAAAAGTCGAACAAAGTAGTCTAATGTCTACAAAATATTGGAACGGAATAAACTGTCCATACAAAATAATATATGTAAAGCTTCAAAGTGCCTTCAAAACTATCATGCAGAACGGAAATTATTACGAAGCACAGACTTGTTTCGACTAATTCAGAAAGTCTTCATCAAAATGACACATGACGCACGTTTAAGTAAATACAATTATTTATTCAGTAACAAGTACAATACACTAAAATACACGTGGCATGTGCCATGGTTAGGTAAGGTTGCAACCTGTCACGCGGGTATGTGATAAATGTCCAGACACATCCAAACATAATACATTTATTCATCCAACTATGTACATGTAGGTATATACAAAAATACAGATGAAACAGCTAGCTATCTAAAGACCGTTGCAAACAATCTATAGATAGCTCAAACTGATCCAGATCACTACCAGGCGGAAGCGTTCCCAAAATACTGGCCGCATTGCCACGCTGAATGGCAATGCTAATGCCTCTTACTACGATGAAAGATCTACGCATTGGTATGTATCTGAGAAATGGGAAATAGAGTTATGTTAGTTGACCTCTGTGGCGCAGTGGGCGAAGGTACGCCTGAGACGCAGAAGGTTCGATTCTCGCCGCGGGACAAATGTTTGTATGATCTGCAAATATTTGTCCTCTGTCTGGGTATTTTTGTTATTCTACTAAATAGGTAAACTAACTTACGGCCTACCTGGTAAGCGGTTACCATAGCCCATTGACGCTTGCAATACCAGAGGTATCAATCTAGTGTTGCCACCCTGAAATATCAAGATGAAAGATCTCACGTGTCTGTAATTAATTTCACAGGCAACCATACCCTTTAAACCGGATTACAGCTAATTTTTATAAGTATTAATTTACTAAAAAAATATATATATGTAGTATAATCAGTCATGTAGTTCCTATAATACAAGCTCTGCTTAATTCGGGGCTAGATGATGCTGTGTGATAATGTCCAGCATTATTCATTTATGTTTTTTTTTCTTTAAGTATCTATTACTAAACGGTTGAAATTACATAAACAATTTCAACTATTTATTTATTCATAGCATTGGCACTCCATAAAATAATTTTACTGCATTTTGTAATCCGACTAAAACAAAAGGGTGAATTTATTTTAGTCATAAAACATTGAAATATAGCTTCTATAATTTTATGACGCAACAAAATTATCAAATAAAATTAAGTTTTTATGTAAAATCTTCAGTTTACTGTTTTAACACCGTAGGGACTTTTAAAATCTTCAGCAAACTTATCTTTGCAGCTATTTTTAAACTTTCAGAAACAAAACGTACGCATTTCATAGATTCTCTAGTGAAAATTTAACTTGGTTAAGATTTGGTATCCTATGAATCCAATTTAAAAGTCGTAAAAAATAAAATTGGCCGTTTTGAAAATCAAGAAGGTTTAAGTTTAGTTTTTATTACTTCCTATCGACTTTGATGGAGTAAAATTTGTTAAGAAGATCTTATAATTTAAGATACCGTAAAAGTTAAGTCTGTCATTCGAAGAAAATAACAACTTTATTTGTAATATTTTTCAAACATCATCTGCCTGTGTTGAAACATATATTTTAACTAGAAAATGCTTTATTGATAAAAAAAACTAAAAACAAGATAACAATTTTAAAATTGAGTAAAATAGGTTATTAGGTGGATGATAAGAGCCGAAGACCGGGCTCAGTGGCGCGTCTCGGGAGAGGCCTATGTCCAGCAGTGGACTAATGTAGGCTGATGATGATGATGAGGTATTAGGTATTGCCAAGTTTAGGGTTTAAGTTGATAGAAAACGACTTTAGTGTCAACTGTTATGCTTTTTTTTTCTATTTCGAATAAACTTTAATTTAGTTTCAAAACACGACGCGATGCAGAATGAGAGCGCCTCGATTACTCACCCTGATGAATACTCTCGGAATTAGTCGAAACTTAGTCGGTGCCTTCATCGCTAGTACGGTACGTGAAAATTCCCGTTTTACAATATGAAAGATAAAACAAGTACCTATATAGGCAATCTCAATGTTAATTACCCTTTTCTTCCAGCCAACCTTTGTGTAATGAAGAGTGGATACGTTGTGTAGGTACAAAAGAGTCTTGGTGATCTTCCTTAAATGATGGCATAATAACCTGTCTTTATCGGTCTCAATCCCTTACCTACTATTTTATCGTTTAATTGAAATAATAATAATGCTGGACATTTTTCACACAACATCATATAGCCCCAAACTAAGCAGAGCAGGAATTGACCCGCAATCTTCTGCGTCTTAAGCAGGCCTTCGCCCAATCCGCAGCATAGGTCGGAAATAGATCCTTCAATGCATGATCATTCCTGTATAAGTATTAAGCTAGATAAAGGCCTACACCAAAATGTGCCACGCCAAACAGTCTTGGACTATCTCCATACACTAACTTCCTGTCACTCAAGAGACCTGACTGACACTCAAGAGTTCCACTATCCACCTCCTGACTCCACCGTCAGATCAATTCCAAGATACCAAATTAAAGTATTGTAATTGGTACTACATTTACATATAAACTTTCATTTCGATACGACAATCAGCAGTAGCGTAAAATTGACTTCCAATATTTGATTACATTGTTTCTTTTTTGGTATTTAGTTACAAGTGAATCGAATATAAGCGTGTTTAAAACTAAATAACCCTCGCAGTGATTATTAATTTTGCAAGTTGTGACTAAATTTTAAGAGTTTTATCGGCTTTATAGATTCTCGTCTCTAAATGTGATTTCATCACATTAGTGAAACTTCGAGAATAGCTCATTCCGTGCACGCCACAAAAAATAATTAATGCGTCTTCTGGTTATATCTCGAGCCATCATTAATTTCACGGTTCTGTTTTCATGGTCAACAAATATGCAGTTTTCTGGTTAGACGAAAACAAAGCTAGTAACATCGATGATAGTACCATTATACAAATGTTATTGTTAACAAATATGCAGTTTTCTGGTTAGACGAAAACAAAGCTAGTAACATCGATGATAGTACCATTATAAAAATGTTATTGCTAACAAATATGCAGTTTTCTGGTTAGACCAAAACAAAGGCACATCGATAATAGCACCTTTATAAAAAGGTTCTACATTAATATTTCTCCTTTGTGCGGTGACCAGCTACTAACGGTCACCGGTGACTCACCGCTGCAACGAACAAGCCCGCATTTTTTGTGTTTACTGTTGCATAGACGGTAAAGACTGCATTGAGTAATCTCACTGATTCATGGTGTTTTACTCGTTCATTATATTGCTGGTTGTATCATTTTATTTTTAACTAAAGTGGCACATTAGCATAATACTAGAATTTTTCACACAGCACCATCTAACCACAAAGTAAGCAAATCAGTGTTATGGGAACAACATGACTGATATACAACCTATATAAATATTTTTGTTAATTCTTTCCTGATTATTATACATTATCTGTACCCGCGACTTGGTTCGCGATTGCCATCCCTGCCGACTAATTATTCGCATTTGACCTCAGTGTGTCTCAAATTAAGCAACGCTGTAGACTTCGATGAAGCACTCTTATCAGCAAAGGAGCTTTTTACTTTGGATTTGAAACTCCCCAGTAACCCAAGATTTTAAAAAATAATCATTAAAATCGGTTTACAATTGGCGAAGATATCGCCTAACAAACACACACGATAAAAAAAACAAACAGTTGAATTGAGAACCTCTTCTTTTTTTTATAATTAGACATAGCACTTGTTGGTAAATGGTAATCGTAACCTATGGACGCTTATAACAAAGCGTTGACAGCCTTAAGATAACGGGTGAAAATTCACATGTAGCTGTAATTTCACAGGCACCCTCAGCTACCCTTATATCCGGAACACATCAATTCTTGTATTAGGTATTGCTTGGAAGCGCGAGTGATTTTTGGTGTTGCAAACACCCAAAGGTTACGGTAACCGCTTACCAACAGAAAACACACAAACCTGCAGACTCTGCAATGGCAGACGAATCGCCTCTTCATCTATTAGAAGAGTGTGGACCATTGATACATAAGCGTAGCCTTCATCTGGGAAAACAAATTCTTAGCCCAGATGAACTAAAACTCAGCACACCCAAAAAGATCCTGCAACTTCTAACAGCTGCAGGGCTGAGCGGTGTACTTTGAACGCTCCCTGCGGAGATTGATACCAAAGCCACAAAAAGCCAATAAAAATAATAATAATACCAACAGAAAAAGCTTCTGGAACACAAAGTGTAAATAATGGGATCAACACACAACGTACCAAGGCGTCGTTATAAAACTACTCCATTTTCCTCCTTCAATTCAGAGCTAAACTTTAGAACTTCAACAATATTTCCCGAGTTGAAATAACAAATTAACACTTTGAATTCAGCTGAGCATTAGGTGTTATTGCAGACGTCTGCAGGTGCAACGGTACTTGAATCCTTGAGATGAGAGTTGGAATGTTTTTAGTTACATAATTGATTTGCGTTCCTCTTTTATTTGACTAAGACTCCAATCTTGTTGAACAATGATTGTTAATCAAAATAATAATTATCTAGGCAATTAGCGTACGTTCAAGTATACATTATTTTTATCTTATCATCGCATTTCATCAGACAAGCTATTGTAGCCAAATTCAAGCTAATTCTGGACACGAAAAGTGTCTCTCATAAGTCTAGAACTAATGTCGATTAGTTTAATTAGCTCTGGATACGAAAATTGTTTCTTATAAATCTAGAACGATTATAAATGTGGATTAGTTTGCCTAGCCACATCGATGAAGAAGATCCAGAAGTGAATAGGACTGAGAGTTTTTGTAAGACATGAGATATTTCACTACTACTGTGTGCGTGGCAATTTTATAGGTAGTGAGAAAAGAGATACAAACGCTTTAGCTTTAACTTGTCTATCCTCTTCTGTATCGACTCTAGTTAAGATGGGGCATCCTCATTGAATAACAAAATCAACTTCATTTCCTTGATTGAATCGAATGCAGACACACAGACAATAAGACACCTCTCCCATTAGACAGACACAAAGACAAAGGTGTTAATATCTACCGAGAAACGCGAATAAACTTCAATTAGATGTTGCCACTGTGGCACTTAGTGCTAGTGATGGGAAACACAAGACTGGACGGGCTTAGCAATTGTAGTGCAAACATAGTTGCTAATTTTATTGATTTTTTTTTTCTTTTTTATACGAATTTTGAAAAGCTCTTTAAGGTCTGAACATCACATCAAAAGTCAACAAAGAAAAAAACTTCACTATAACTTCAATGTGAATGCAAGAAGACAGTAGATTTTTATAGTTTATTTTATTATACATGAACACTAGGTACATATTTATACTGCAACGCGGCCGCCATTTTACTACATCCCTTCCTCCCTAAATTATGACATGGGAGTTTTTTTTTTTATTATTGTTTATAAAAACGGCATAAAGAGATGTTAGTACATCTCTTTATGTTAACTGACATTACGTTTAGATTATTTAATTTAGTCATTTTATCATAAACAAGCTAAGATCCTTCAAAATACCTTCACATGTCCATTTTAACTGATTATACGATTTGTACGGCGCATTTCATAGTTCCAGTAGACTCAAAACAAGTTGATAGGACTTGTTTGAACAAGACTCACGTGTCCCATCACTACTGAGACTCACAGACGCCCTGGGACGTAATTGTTTATGTTTATTGGGTGCTTATTGTTTGGCTTTCTGTAAACAAGTTTGTTTCTTCTTGTACTGTTTAATTTGCAATAAACAAGGTAATAAGACGTTTCTTGTTTATAAGTGTTGTTTTATTTGGCGATAAAAATTCAATTAACAATTATTTCTTCTATAGATCAAACAAATAGGATTTTTTTTTTCTACAATTGTAATTTTCAAAAAGGATATTGTTTATTTTATCACCTATTATCCTCTGCTCACGGCTTTGCTCGCACGTTACCAGGATAAAAAGAAACGTACGTTATGAATCTACGTCATGATCTATATCTGTTCTAAATCTCATTTAAATCGTTTCAGCCACTACGGATTTATTAATTAAGAAACATAAAAACTTTTGCAGTAACTCGTATAATTTTATAGTCGGAATGAATGAAGGAATTAAAATACTTATCACACATGTTTAGACAATATAAGAATGTTACACAAAATCAAGATGTTATGGCGATGGTATATAATTTCAAAACCGAACTCTTATATATAACCTTTGGTTAGAGAGGAATCTATGAGATCTAGGATATATCTAGGATTTATGTTTTAACAAAATGAACTGCCAAATACTGCAATGGTAATCAAGATTTAAGGAGAGATGGAAAAGTGATGGTGTTTTTGGCAGATTTAAGCCATGTTCGTCCCTAGAAAGTTCGGCCCGCTTCAAAAAATCTGCTTTCGTCTCACTTTGTATGCCATATTCGGCCGACAATAAATTTTATTTTAATAAATCTTTCTTCGTCCTACTTTTCAGCTCCACGTTCGGCCCAAGTTTTTTATATAGGCAAATTATAATCACTTGCAATACATAAAGGTATCTTATCATATATTCTAACAGTTCTTCAGTAGTGCTTTAACGTTGATTACCGTTGACATATTCGGCGGTCAGCAACCTAGACTTAATTTTTTAGTGAATTCTTCAAACCAAACGTATTACTAACGACTTTACTTTCAATAACAACTTTGCAATCCACAAAATCGTTTCTGATTCCTCGAAACCGCTTTCAAATTCACCTTTACAAGAAACCACAACGATATAATCTGATCGAAAAAATATCTCTTGCGAGTTTAGCCTTTATGGCGAAAAGTTAAGGAATAAAACAGTGTGTTATTTTTTTTTTGTTGTTGTTTGGAAAGGCTGAAGGCACTGTGGATATTGGTAAACGATCAGTATGACGAATACCAGACATTATTACTTAGTATCAAATTAAGGTCGAACTGTCTGTACCTACGTAAATTGGTGAAGAATTAAATAACGGATAACTTTATTTAATTTAGAATACTTTTGGTTTTCAAATACTTTTTCTTTATACATATTAAATGGCGAACAAGCATACGGCCTACCTGTTGTTACTATTATAAATTATAAATAATGCTGGACATTTTCCACACAGAATCATCTAGCCCCAAACTAAGCAGAGCTTGTATTTTGGGAACTACATGAATGACTACTTATATACTTTTTTTGTAAATACATACATATTAAAACACCCAGACCCGAAAACCAACAGCTATAACACAATTTCCTTAACAATACTGAAATAGATACAGGTAGCCAATAATAGGTTTTCACTGATAGCACCAGATTAGGATCTTAAAATGTGAGCTTTTTCCTACACGTACCTACTTACTACACAGACAGCTGAATCAATAACTACTGGAGATAAACTTAATACTAAAAAAAAAACAACTACGAACGAAAAAAAAGGCACCGCCTTGCCTTGGTGATACTCCTATAATAACGGATGAAAAGTCTTATGTACCTGTAATAATGTTATTTAAAAAACTATTAATTCAGTTACCGGGGCTCTTCGCGTTTTCAAAATTCTTTCAGGACGACTGGTCGACTGGTCGAAGCGACGCGTGACAAGAGAGCTGGCTCTTATCTTGGCCAACACATTAGCCATTTGACCGCATTGCCATTCAGCGTGGCAATGCGGCCAGTATTTTGGGAACGCTTCCGCCTGGTAGTGATCTGGATCACTTGAGCTATCTATAGATCGTTTGCAACGGTCTAATAATAAAAAGCCACTTCCAGAAACTTTATGCTAATTTTATGATGAAATTGGTCGGATTAGCCTTCGCACACTACGTCTTACGGTTCGTAGTCGCCATTAAAGAACCTTTCTTTTCCCGCGGTTTTCGGTTCTATGAGTAATTTGGGCTGCCCATTGCCACTGCAACTTCTAACCCAAAGCTATGTAGTTTATTTATTTATTTTTTTACGTAATACTACTATTGTGATTTTATAAGGTAGTAAAACTCCGAGCTCTTATTTGAAGAATTGAAAATATGTTCTAGGAAATCATGAAAAAAATATAGATGCCTTTTCATCATAAACCACCTTTTCTTAATGCTGTTTTAGTTATTCTTCTGATTATAGGTAAAATCCTACTAATATTATAAACGCGAAAGTTTGTGAGGATGGATGTTTGTTACTCTTTCTCGCAAAAACTACTGAACGAATTTTGATGACACTTTACAGTAATATAGCTTATACATCAGAATAACACATAGGCTAATTTTTATCCGGGTACCACGCGGGCTAAGCCGTGGGCAGAAGTTAGTATAGTAATTTTAGGTATAAGGTAGGTATGAGTTAACAAAATTGACACATCCATAATGAAACAAAATAATTATCTAGTCAGTGATAAAATTATCTAATGGATGCATCCCTATCGAACACCATTATGTACCATTGATTGATGGCCATGAGTTCGTGACTATCCAAAACTATCGGACGCGAGCCAAGTTTCGCCTTTTACCTTTTTTGGGTTCCGCATCAGTGCGAAAAACGGTCGTTAATCAAGTTACTGTTAGATTTTTGAAATTCGCTATGACTAATGTTGATGACCTTTCATGTTGCTTTTTCAACCTTTTAGATAACAACAAAACACTTTTCACTCATTTACCTAATATTTTAAGGAATTACAATATGTATGTACGCCATTTTACTATGTAATAAGTAAAAGGACATTTATTTTCTTAAACTGAAACAAACATGCCTGGCCTAGGTATTTTTGTTAAAAAAATATCGAAGTTTCCAGACTCACCTACTTATATACTCGTAGCTGCTGACGTCACAATATGACTCTCGGATGATCAGCTGTTCTGTAGTAGACACTAATTTATTATGTAGTTTTATGCTTATGGTCAGGAAAATAAACAGCTAGATATCGACCAATGTGATGCTAAAAAGTTTTTTATACAAAACGTACCAAATAATTACTGACGTTCGCAAATTTTACTTGATACGAAAGAAATCATTTTATCAAAACAGTCAAAATACTAATTAGTTTTATAAACATTATAGTAATCAATTCTCACAAAGTAGACCCTTGTCCATTATCAATACTACATAATTTGAACATTACAAAATACTGGTATACTGAACCCACTGCTCAAAAACAACTTCACCATAACATAAAAACCTTTTGTGTCTTTTTTTACAAATCGCTATACACCGTCGAGACGGGGTTCGAACCTAAGCCCTTTGTTATAAGGACACCTGCACCATCGAGCTTTGGGTGCTCTTTACAAATATACAGACAGCAAAACGTCCTAAACACCTCAAAAGGTTTATTACAATTTGGACTCTTTATATAGTGATATTGGGTTGATTTTGGCTGTGAAGACATAAATTTCGAAGTATCATCGTCAGTATACGCAAATTTTATACAGAACAATTAGGATCACGATGAGTTGTTATGAGTCATCAGGCACGTAATATTTTGAGAGAGCCAATTTAAATTTAGCCTTTTCATATAACGTCATTTTTTACCCTCCTTTTTTCCCAAAGTCAAACCAAAACAAGTCTTGATTGAGATTTAGGTGACAGAAAATTAGGTGAAAGATAAAATGCTCTGAGCATACATCTTGGTAAAGAAGCTTTATGTTGTCCTTGAGGACATCAATAGCGCAGCGGGCGAGTAAAAGGTGCGAATTCGATTCCTGCTGACGGACAAATGATTGAATTATCTGCAGATGGTAGGGGTCTACGCGTTGCTTTATCATGGTACTCGTAGTTCCTGATACTCACGACACAGGGAATCACAGTGTGAGTCAGACTATTTACGAATAATGTTGTTTCTTTTATGAAACACTAGGGCATAGCTAGATCCATCTCAGATTGGTATATAATTTTTTTATTAACATTAATGTCTGCTAAAAGGCTGGACTGTAAAAAAAACTTTAATTTAGTGTCTGATCTTTGGGTCAAACAAAAAACCAAAACACTACTGGCCCTGAGATCTGAATGAGATGAACCTACAATTTTGGAACATAACTGGTTTGCAAAAAGAGGAAGCAGTAGATAAAAGTCGCAAGTCTTGGGTATCTTCCCGTTGAGACCGATGCTAATACTAGAATGTAAAATTACATAATTTTATTACTCATCACTTTTTATTTCACCCCTCCGGGGACAAAGGTGGGTCTTACCTCAATAAGTGCTAACAAAGGCTTCCATACTCTAAATAATGGAACTTCTGGTCTAAGCGAGTGAACTCAAACAGTGCTAACCGAAACATACTGAAACGTCCACAGGCTAAGAAAGTGTGGAGTTTTCTATCGAAACGAGTGAACTCAATGAGTGCTATCCAAAACTGACCAAGGCTTCAATACTCTAAATAATGGAACTTCTGGTCTAAGCGAGTGAACTCAAACAGTGCTAACCGAAACATACTGAAACGTCCACAGGCTAAGAAAGTGTGGAGTTTTCTATTGAAACGATTAAACTCAATGAGTGCTATCTAAAACTGACCAAGGCTTCCATAATCTAAATAATGAAACTTCTGGTCTAAGCGAGTGAACTCAAAGAGTGCTAACCGAAACATACTGAAACGTCCACAAGCTAAGAATGTGTGGAGTTTCCGGTCTGTCTGCGACTTTTTGCATCATAATCACTGTCTGGGTTCGCCTCTTGTTGTATTAAAGTTTTATTTCGTTCTCGTAAACGAGTTACAGGTTCAGAACGAAACAAGTCATTAACCTCCTTGTTTATAAGAGGTTTAGATCCATGGTATCAATTAAAGTTCTTTTATTATTTTCATAAGTGTACATAGCTTACGTTTTTGATAAGGCGTAAGCCTATAGATAACCGTATTGCAAAACTTTACTACGCGATTTTTTCCCTGGCGAAGCCGAGCCGTAAAATTTGTCCCAATATGAACGGCTTGCGGAGAGGTGTACCTCTCCTATTTGGAGACATTTTGTACAGAAGGTGGTCAATCAGTGAAATCAATATGATCTTATTGTTTGATCGTCTCTCGGAATATCTCTATGTACATACCCTAAGTACTAACAAAATGGATTGTGCTGTCTGAAATAAAAACTTTTGATTTGATTTCATAATGGTGAATGGGCTATGTAGATAAAACGGCACCTGCCAGTTTTTACTAAAATTTTGATCAAATGTTACAGAAATGCGGTGAAAATTACGTGTGGTGAATATAAGCCTAGGCTTAATTGTTTGGCGGAAATATTTCTCCTATAAAGACGATCCATAACAGATTTTTATGGTAATAAACTAGGGCTGAATTTGAATGTGGACGCCTTGAGCTAGATATCTCATTCCAATCGATGTTTATTACAGTAGGTTAATAATGGGATCAGACGACACTTTTGACCCAGTTTGTCAAGATGTTTATAAAAGCTCAAGGGAAAATAAGAAAACTGTTTTAATATCTATGTCTATTGACGTAAACTTGCTTTGCATAGTTATAATTATGGCCTGGTTAAAATTATGATAATTTGTTTTGGGTTCATCATTTACAACCCCAAAACGATTACCTGAGAATATCTTTGAATGCGCATTGGCAACTACGAATTTATTGATAACCCCTTTCAATTGATTTGAATCAAATATCGATTGGCTTAACTATATCTTTGTATGGTTACTTATGAAATTGACCATGTAACATTATTCAAATTGTTTATTATTTCATTTAAATATTAACTCTCAGGTTCAATAATTGGATTCTGTAGTTGTGTGAATGTTCGCATTTACAGTTTCACGTAATTTGCATAAGATAATTTTGATTTGACAAATGCTTGCCAGAAAAAGATAAGTACCTAGAGCAAATTGAAATTATTGGATGATCTTGAATTGTATTTTGATTTTGAAATGGAGACATAATCGTATTTGATCTTTTTTTAGCTGTGAACCCTGTGTTTTAGATTGTTCTTTATGTATCCATCGATTGACTGTATTTTTATTTGCTGGTGGCCAATTAAGCATTTAACACCCGAATGCGGAAGTATACAGCATTAATATACTTTATTATGGAGTAGAAAAATTAAAGACGCCACTTTCTTTCTGATAAATGGAATCATTTTGTAATGATTATTTTCGTTCCGTTTCAAGACTTTTTATGCTAAACTATTATACCAAATTTGTTTACAAATTAATAAAAACTATTATTGATCTTATACACTGTAAACTGAGTAAATATTCTTGTTTCTTATAAAATAAGGTTAGTATAGTAATAGCAAGAAGGTAGACATTGAAAAGAAAACGTTTCATATAAATGAATCCTGTCATAGCCCGAAACCCAGCAAGAAATTCACGAAACACCTCTGCTAAAAATCTACAATGCAACGAAATCCTGCCACTTGCATTTCAGTATAAATTCCTCATTTAGCTTCTGATCAAGTCAGATTGCAGCAATATTCGTGAATTTGCATTCTTCCCTCGCAGACAAGTAAAAATTTAAATAATTTGCAACTGACAAATGTTTTTGCATTAGAATAATGCAACTTTTTATCCTTGAGCACACATCTAATTGACCGTGTGAGAACATTTCGCACTTTCAAATTATGGAGTTCCGCAAGGTGGTACTTTTGGTCACATTATGTTAATTATGGATATTGACGTATTCAAAACATGGATTATCATAGGAAGTCTGCAAGTGTGTGAATTTTGTTGCTATTGTATTCCCAAAGATTTTGAGGATACAGGTTTTGGTGAAATATTACCATTATTGAAATTAGGCACAGGTTAATTTGTTTCGTAACGGATATTTTGTTGCGCGTACTTGGAATGGGTATTAAGTGTTGTAGGGTCTTTGATTCTTAACTTCATAGTAATGCATTTCTGAACTATTAGAGTCCTCAACTGTATTTGTTAAATGTGGATTTAGAGTCTCAAAAAATATACTTACAATATCTGTTACTGATTACAAAATAACTCTAATTTTTTGTGTAACGTTTAAACCGCCACACCTATAAAGAACTATTAACTTTTCTTACCTTATCTATTATTGGTTTCTGCGTTGCGTAGTTGAATTTAATCTCATACAAATAAACATGCATTACTATAACTCCCATGATAGGGATTCTCAGATCCATACTCAGATCTGTAAGTATACAAAGCAAGAGGCAGTTAGAGACCAAATAACCAAATATTATATTGGCAATGTCTTTTTGCACAGTACACATTCCATGTGATAGGTTGCAAGCTCATTGGGGCTTATTGGACCATATTCACCTTATTTACTTTTACAAAATTCAGAGATCAGTTACATTTTCTCTTTACATACAAAAGGCGTATCATTTTAATTAAACTTTTCAGCTTCAGCATAGTTTTTCATTCGACACAATAGTCTGTGGGCGGTAATTACAGTGGCTTCATAGACGTTATTAATCATTGGGCACCAGGGTTGAACCAAAAGCTAAGATAGGTTGAGATGTGATTTAAGAGTTACATTTTGTATAAAATTAAATAGGTATTTAAACAAAACACCCTAACAGATACATACATAGTTCTGACCCATATATTGTCCTCCTGGAACTACTAGTGAGGTACCACGTACCACAACACCTATACTCTGAATAAGTAGCTGCATAAATTGCAAAAATTTGTCCGGCTATGGGCGAATTGAACTCACACCTCTCGCAGCCGGCCACTCAACCGACGCGCCATCGAGGTCGTTACTTATTTCTGTGCTTTAAACTTAGTTAATTTTATTACAGATAGCGTATTCATTGTTTTCATAAATCAAACAGTTGTTTTGTTTCGACATTCGTATTCAACGTTGTTTGTAAATTGTACTTAAAAGTATAAAAAAGTAAAGTTGATTAGAAATATAATATTTATCATGATTAGTGAAATAAAAAAAAAGTACAACCCTTATAGTTTCAAAAGTAGTTACGTAATCGAACCCTTATACGAGTAGTTTCTAAAGTTATTACGTAATCGAATCCTTATACGAGTAGTTTCAAAAGTTGTTACGTTATCGAACCCATAAACGAGTAGTTTCAAAAGTTGTTACGTAATCGAACCATTATACGAGTAGTTTCAAAAGTTATTACGTTATCGAACCCTTATACGAGTAGTTTCAAAAGTTGTTACGTAATCGAACCATTATACGAGTTGTTTCAAAAGTTATTACGTAATCGAACCCTTATACGAGTAGTTTCAAAATTTGTTACGCAATCTTACAAGTTTGTAAAGTGCCCAGATACATAATTCAGATGACATTGAAAGTTTCTAGCATTTGTCACGTTTCCGCACAACAGCTACGAACGCATGTGAATTATTTATTCATACTGCAAACTATGTCAAGATCATAGCAGATGATTCAAGTATTGGAACGCCCGTGACTTTTTATATATAAACTACTAGCTTCTGCCAACGGCTTCGCCCGCGTGGTACCCAGGTACAACTATAATAAGGTTAAAGTAGTTTATTAAATACTCATAAAGAACATGGTTCACTTATAATGAGCTTAAGCTACAAATATAACTAATGGATTACTAGTTATTTAAGTATAAGTATTACAGAGATCTGGCGGTTACTTAAAAAATGTTATCATAGACATATTTTTTTAGTTTATTTTTAAATATAGGAATTAAATCAAAGTCTTTAGGTCATTAGGTAGGTTATTGAATATTTGTGCGAGGGTACATAAAATAATTGATTATTATTAAATCTTTAAAGAATGTATGATTCAAATTTAAATGTAGATACTAACTTATATTGACTTTCAAGAGCCATAGTGTAGCCATGGTAGACCCAAGCATTATTTTAGACTCGCAACTTAAAGATTGAACATCGTTGTCGTGATAAAAATAAATAAAACCCAGAAGCATCGCTTATTTTGACTGTACTAAAATATTTCGTGGATGAGAGTGGGAATATTTTTTTTTAATTTAATAAATGCTGCCGGATGTTAGAATCTTTGTTGGATGTGATGGAAATGAGCCATAAAAAAGTAGCCTATGTGTTATTCTGATGTACTCGTATACGCTATATTACAGTAAAGTTTCATCAAAATCCGTTCAGTAATTTTTGCGTCAAAGAGTTACAAACAGCCATCCTCACAAACTTTTGCATTAGTAACATTTAAAGGAACATGTTCTCCAAATCTCAGGTCTCTAGGACATACGGTTTAGGCTATACATTGATTACCCATCAGTCTCACAACTATTTTAAAAATCATCATCATCATCATCATCTAACCCTTCCACTGTTGTGTAAACCTCCTCTTTACTATGCCGTTCTTACAGTTCCCTTGTGATTCTCATCCACTGATTTCCGGCTACGTTGACGACGTCATCGATAAAAAATAATAAAAGCATGGTGTTCCGAAACCTTGATCGTCCAACAAGTTTTTTGTTAGTCACCCTGACTCAAATATACGGCAACAAAAACGTATTTTATTTTAACCATTGGCAAAACAAGTGTGGTGAAATCATTCAAATTGACCTGAACTGTCTTTATACACCTAGTTGAATAATTTTCCTTAAACCTTACTTTAGATTTGAATCAGTAAGGAATTTTAATAGTCAAAGTTGTGAATCATTATACATATTTCAGATTGTTTTAACCGTTGCGGTTCAAAGTTGTATTTCTCTTTTACAAACACAGATAGCATTTGAAATATTGTTTTCTTTGTGAATGGAAAGACAGCTTAAAATATGATCAGCTAAACAAAGCTCAAAGAATAGTTGTGCTTTTACTAAAGTTTTCGAGTAAAGAAGAACATTTTCGCAATTTCCTGTTACAATCAACCCTACGAAAACCGAAATATAATGCACACCGTTACAGACACAGAATAAATAATAATACATGGTATATAAGTGTCACTTTGACGACCCGGAAACTGACACTCTTTTAATCTGTGGCACATACGCGGGAGAATATGACACTCAACACAAAAAAAATGAATTATAGGTAACTTGATTTCAGACAAAAATATTGAATTGGACTTGACATGTGCCAATCTAGTCATTCAGCCTGAAAAGTTCGAAATCAAAAGTGCTATCCCGTTACCATTTTCAGTCATAGACAAGAATGTTAAAGTTAAATTGCATTGCAAGTTGACTTGAAGTGACGCATGCCTGGTACAATGGCGTGCATCAGTGTTGGCGCGAATTAATAGCGGCAACACTGACGCCAGTAAAGCCGCGCTTAATGAATATTGCACAAATGCAAGCTGACTGATGCGACGTAGTTATATTGACTTTGGTGTACAGTTCGGTGAAACACTTTTTTGTTAGTATTTATAATAACAAATACACTGATAGGTGTTAGCACCCTTTTTTTATAAGTTATACCAAAAATCTTGTGTATGTGTTAATGATATTATATTTTTTGTATAGTATTATTTTAATCTATGGAAACTATTTTATTGTAAATGCCAATTTTATTGCAAAAAATAGAGATAAACTTCTTTCAACAGAAACCTAGCGTTGAAACTATAGTGACTGAATATAATATTTAATACTACTGACAGTAAGTAGTAATTATACTACTATTGTTTTTATGATAAAAAGCTACTACATTACTACCAAATATCGCCGCAAAATATTCGCCGTATTATAAATTTTCACATAGAACCTAGCGTCATTATTATACATAACGCTTTCTATAGCGACTGTACCCAGTCTATTGTTTGGTGTGCCTGCTATTGTTGCTGGCATTTACATGTTAGTCCTAACGCCTGGGACTTCTAGAGAAATATGATAGTTTACCTACCACCTATTTATTAGGGGCGGTGCAGCCATTTTGGTTATTCGACTAGAATTCTTGTCTTTGTCTGTCTTTATCTTTATTTAGATGACTCCAGATATATTTCAGGCTCTTTCTACAATTTATTTTTACTTACTTAAGTATTACGATCTTTCAGATTTTAGCCACTTTTCAGTAATTAGTAGACACACCTAATAACATTATAAAATGTATGCAAAAACAAATGTATTCCTAAATTTTATGTTACATCTATATGTTTGGATATTTGTTACTGAGAATCTTTGTAACGGATAAACTGATTTGGATGAAATTCTGAATAAGTATTGTGCGTGACCTAGAAATAACACATAGGCTACTTTTTATTTGGATACCATACGAATTAAGAACAGAAGCTAGTAAAAAAATAATCTTATGCCGTTCGGATTATAAAATGCACCTTTTAGGCTAAGACCTAGTTATTATTGGATTGATTGGAGATGCTATTATTCCCAACGGGATTTATATTTTTATGAAAAGTGTTATAAAATCTTGACCCCTATGTCCTGTTTTTTTGAATAACTAAATCACCATTGCTGATATAGTTCGAATACCTTCGGAACGAATACTCACCATTAGATTGAGAAGCTCTTTTGAAAGTCAGTTAAGAATGTAAACTTTCCAAATCAAATATTATTCAAAACGGAGCAACCATTTTTGCGTAATCCTTTATCAAAATAAACGATATGCACTGGATGACAATACAACACAATGACTGGAACGCAACACGTATTGGACAAAAACACAACTCATTCGAACACCTGCTATTTTCAATACATCATTGATCGATTAGCCATGACGCCTGTCTTCTATACTATTGTTAACTTTTCGTATTTCAACATAAGGATGGTTTTGGTCTGGGAGGGTGTGTGTGGAATAAATTAACTGTGGGTTTTATGTGTCAATCAGTTGCGATGCATCGAAAGGGTGAAACTGAATACAGAAGTTGATGGTTTTTAATTTTGTTCGTGATAGATTTTAATGTTTTATTTCTGTCATGCAGGTAATTTTAAAGTACAATCCTCTTATTCATAATTACTCACTAACTTAGCAGGTTTAAGTTAGCGAGCAATTCTAACCCTGTCTCTTTCTAATACTAAACAATTAAAAGGATTAAAAGGAGGCAGACAACTTTTATCATTATTCTAAAGTGAGTGATTATAAATGTGGGTTAGACTTTATTATATATTATCTTTATTATTAAAGTATAGAATATATTTTTTAAAGGCTCCATTACAGTAGATTTTTGTTTTGTTTTTCTTGAGTTATAAATATTTTTTAGTAAATTTAAATTACTTATTGTAATATGACAACGCAACGTTGACTTTAATAATGAGAAACTGTTGATTATTCTAAATTATATAGGCTAGCAACCCGATCGGACAACATATTAAATTATTGCAATTTACGTTACAACACCAACTTTCCAATTTCATACAAATTAAACTAGACGGAACTCCAACAATGTAAGAATTTTCCACATTTCCGTTCGGACCCGCATGAAAATAAAATAAATTATTTCTGTAACAAAAACAACCTTGAAACAATGACATGAATATTACTACGGTTATGTACTACACGCATAGTATGACCTCACACTAACTTGTGCAGTGCAATAAATGCGACTTTGTAGTCTTATTTTTCATAATAAATTTGTAATGTATAAATCTGTATCTGCAAATGCCTATGGAGAGAGCTATCTCTCTCCATAGGCCGTTGCAGATGCAAATGCGCGGCGTTTCACTACAGATAAAATCTAGACTATGATTATAATACTTTTAAACCAAATGTGATGGTAATAGTGCCTTGAAATAAATTTATTTTAATAAATTTAATAAACAATAATTAACATTTTATTAGCTTAAACGTTTAGTCCTTGAGGTGAGGTTTTCTCGCGATGTTTTCGTTCATCATATGTTGAGTTTACAAAAATACAACATAGTTGTATCTAGCTGATAGAATAGAAAAATTTATAAAATACACAATAGGTTATCCTCTCCATCCAAAGATTGTGTGGAAGAGATTTTAAGCTATAAGATCAATTGTACTTTTGTGAGAATAAGATATTGTTTATTTTGTTATTTTTTAAATGGTGCATTAAAGTATTTTCACTAATTCAGGTCTCTGTGACTCTGTTTCAAATAAAACTGAGAGTCTTAAATCCACCTGTATCGAAAATAGCAACGAGAATGTGCTCCGTAAATAACCGAAAAAGAACAACGACCTAGTGAATAATAGTTTAAAATAAGTGCTGTCGGACACATCATTAGGGCTCGTCAAATTATCTTTTTAAGATCCATTTATTATTTCGTTAAAACTTCCGCATATTTTTTGTCAACCACAACCCATTATTAGCTATGGCCGCACCTTGAGTATCTAATATCTAATTGCAAGTCTCACTAATAGGATGATAAGTGCTTACATAGTGATTAATATTTAATCTGTGGTTATGCAAATTACATGTAAAACTAGGAAACTACAATAGGTTGTTATGAATAAATTATGTGAAGAATGCTTTGCATTAGTAAATAGGTAGGTAAATAATACCTAAACCACATTGCAGGTTCAACCTGGCTTACCTAACGCGTTGGCAAATAGCTAAACCTTTTAGGAAAATTATAATATTTGCTTAAAATTTTACTCGAAATATTTTTTAAATACATTATATAAAATTAACTTTAATCTTTCACTATTTCATAATTCATAAAATAAAACATTTTTATTCATCCCTAGTGTTAAAAAAAAGCAGCACTGCTTTACAGCAGAAGGAATATACAATACTTCCACGAATGAACGTTTTTACAGAGGACCTTAAGACTGCAACTTTAGACAGTTATTACATACTGATTTTACGTAAAAGATTTTTTTTATAAAATTGATTATAATATGTACCAGGATTTGTGGGTACTGAGATTTAAGGTCTTTTTAATAATACCGTCAATGTTAACGACAATCTCGATCAACGACATTATATCAATATAAAGTCGTTGACCAAGTTGATTACATATACGAAATAAAAACTCAACAAATTTCAAATATGCCACATTTTAAGAGTTCATTGCTCACTGATTCATACGTCAATAAACTCGAACAAAGAGAGGCTTATCGGCCATTTTACAATTAACAAATACGCCATAAAGCTAAAGGAGGTTGTATTGGAAGTTGGCTCACACATTATCTATAATTTTGATTGTGGTCCAAGTTATAAGCTTAAGAAAATGCCATCGTATCGACATTAGTTATAATATTATTATTAATCTTTACATGTCATCATGTCAATAGGATGATTAAACATCAGATTATATGAGTGTATTCGTAAAAATTTGAAACGCTTCAGTCTGGAAGTGATCCGGATCAGTTAAGCTATACATAGATCATTTGCAACGGTCTTTAGATAACTAGCTGTTTCATCCGTATTTTTTAATATACCTACTTGTTGTATGAATAAATTTTAACTATATAATATTCGGTTTGATTATCGAGGGGGATGATGACGAGTGTTATTATTATTATTGTCTAACCCATTATATCTTTTTTAGAATTATAATTATAATTATTTATTTCATATGTTATAGAGTAATTAGGATGTCTGACTTTCATAACTGCCCATGGAAAATCTGCGTCACCAGCATGGTTACTGCGTTTGGAGCCCGATATCGTGACTATTTTGCAATAATTTAATAAATGTCCTGTTCCTCAAAACAATAAGAGAAGAGTCTTTCAGAACAACCAATGCCTCAGCAATGCCTGGGGCATTGTATATAAATGTCAAATGTCAATAGGCGACGATAACCACTTTCCATTAGGTGGGCCGTATGACTGTTTGCCTCGAAATAGCATTAAAATAAGTGAAAACAATAGGTAAATGAATGAAAATACTTTATTGTACACCATAAGAAAAAGAGAAACAACCTAACAAAACTAAAAAAAAAACTTAAAGTACAATCTTATAGCTTATAAGCGACAACCTAACAAAAAGTTAAAAGTTTACTCAGATATTTACAGAATCTCTACATCTTCTGAATTACACCCCGAGCTTTTGTTATCTAAAGCAAACAAACAATATTTTCAAACTAAACTCATGAGCGATGAATGCAGTTTCATCATTTTACATAATGTTGGTAAATGAGATAATAATCTTAGAATAAAATCACGTTGTTAGTACAGTATTTTTAATAATTTATAGTAGTTTTTGAAATAACCGCGAAATATTAGGTAGTGGTAATTTTAGCTCCACGTCACCGCTGTAAATTAATAGTCACTCAAACAGTCAACAGACACATACTCCTCCCACAATACGATTCTCTGTGTCGTGGGTTTCAGTAACTACGAGTACCGTGGCCCCACAACAGCCAGTTCCGGAACAAATATCTCCGGAACATGCAGACATGTGAGACACTTGTCCCGCATTGGCAATCGAATCCACACCTCAAACAGTCTACAGACACATAATCCTGACCCCATAATACGATTCTCTGTGTCGTGGGTTTCAGGAACTACAAGTACCGTGGCCCCACAACAGCCAGACCCGGAACAAATATCTCCGGAACATGCAGAAACAATGTGAGACACTTGTCCCGCATTGGCAATCGAATCCACATCTCTTGCCTCGCTTTCTACCCGCCGCGCTACCTAGGTCGTCAGTATTTGAATATAACGATTTACTTCTTAGAAATTAATATGATGCCTCATTAAGGATGAAATCAAATCTCTACTCAATAACAATCTATTCAGATCGCAATTTTAAAATATTATATTTTTTTTTTTTATTGCTGCTATATCACAGATATACATTGTAACGCATATAAAATGTCAAAAATATAATAGATCATTTTACAATGTTAACGGTAACCAAACGTGACGGATGGTTTATTGCCATATTTAACGATTTAAGACACAATCAAACAATAGTGTTGCCAGTTTAGTTGTAAATCAGTCGCGACATAAATTTACGCTGCTCCTATTCTTTATGATGAGAAAATGTTTTGGATTATGGCTTATTTGTAACAGTTTTTAATGCCCCAGAAAAAAACCCACCTAATATTTATAATCATAAGTTTCAGAGGACATGTTAAGTTGTCGATCCTCCCGGTTATAACAGCACTAAGACATGTGTATGTGGCCTTAATAATAAAATTTAAATTCTTCGTAGTAGAATTTTACTTGAAGAAACTAAAGTCACCACCATCAGTTTGAAGAATGGGTAGGTTGAAGTAGTAATGGGCAGGCCATAATACTTTGCAAAACCAACAACCCACCCATGGTTCTATGGGTGGGTTGTTGGCTGATAACTGCTTAAAAATGGAGGTAAGTCTGTGGATGGAGGTAACCCAAGAGCGTTTGTCATGGCACTTTTGAGGAACAGTTACCTTCTATAGGCTGTAGATGAAGATGAGTTTTTTTAAGACCAAAATATTTTCTGTAATCATTATATTAATTAATTAATTGTTGTGGAGTAACAGAAGATGTTGTAACCAGAAGAGAAAAAGGTATTCTAAGATGGTTTGGGCATGTAAAAAGGACGGAGATTTACGATAGTTGTAAGATAAGCCAAGCGTGAGACATTTGGAAGTGGTAGACCTGGATGAACGTACCCTGATTAAATTGCAGACGTTCTGGAGAAAGATTAGAGCAAGAGTACTCTAAAAAGGCGAGCATGCATGAAGAATGTGATGTGAGTAAATGAAACAAAAGATGTAAGTCAGGATCGTAGCAAGTTAAAATCCATGGCATCTGCTTAACTCTCCTAGAAATTGGTGTAAGTATTATATATAAAAATTACCTAAAATAAATATGTATCATACTCGTAGTGGAGGACCTATCGACCTAACAAATTATCGGTCAATTTGAGCATTTGAACTCTGTTTTACAATCTCTATTCCTTTGTCGTGAGAGAGTGTTTGACGATCGAGTATGAGTCACCTGCGCCGGCGCATGTTGTGTACAGGCTGATGTTAATACATCAATCTGATGTTACACTTAATGGCGTTTTGCCTTTGGCTTAGACATTGATATTAAAAGTCCTGGTACTGTTTGTATAGGTCAGTCTGAAGGAGAGATTTATGCTGAAAGTTCATTTTGCCTGGTGGTCTTTTAATAATAATCCCAGGATACTGCGCTCCAAACCTCGCTGGAGAATCCCGAGTTTGGCCATTTCCTTTGCCTGTACAAGTTTGAAAGCATTAATTAGTAATAAGACTTTCTCGACGTTAAAAGCGACTTTCTCAAGAGCTTACATTATTTCTCACTCGGGAAGACACAAACAATGTTTCGGCTAGTCGTGATTCTTTAAGATGATGATGTTTTTTGAGTTTTACGGGAAAACTAGCAATCCCTCAGGAATGAAAAATGTATGGGACCTCTTCGGTATTATTCTCTATACAACAAAAGAGAAGTTTGTTAAAAAAAACAAATCACATCAAAAACAAAGCACACGAGGAAAGAATACCAAAGAAAACCATGATTAGTAGAACAGCTTCAATAAAACCTTTGTCCAAACATCCATTTGAGCAATCATCCAACAGTACAAACATACGTTTGAATGAACATTTTACGATCTGTCTTCAAACACAATATTCTAAAGTTAACACAGACATGACGTGTCTCACTTTCAGATGAAGGTTTTAATCGCTTGGACCGAGATTGACCAATGTTAACTTAGTGCTTGCTAGATTGACGTAGACGAAAAACAATCTGCCTGAAAAAGTATCGTAAAAATTAAGTACCGATTTAGGTACAGTCGAATGGAAATTCTAGTGAAGGACATGACTTTTCCATGCCGCCGTGGACTGATCGTGAACGTTCGTGATTGGGTGGACGAGCCGTGGACTGATGCGTAAAAAAAATAAAGGTGATTATTTTTTTCGGTAACTGTATTGTAAATCATACAAACATAACATGGTTGCATTTTATTCGGAAGTAAAAAAACTATATTGTACTAAAGTACAATGTGATAAAAAAATCAACCTTGTACATTTTTATTACATAGATTAAATTTCTCGTCAACAGCGTTTAAACAATTAGTTCGCTTACTGTAACTTAAAAGTAAAATTCACGGATTTTGATATTGATCCAATGAATAGTGTCCAATCTAAGATTGAATAATAATAATCATTCATCAGAGGTTCTTACACAGGTGCCTAAAACAAATTAAAACGCAATTCCAAAATTGATATTAGATATTTATTTACCAAAACCGTATTTCCTCAAATATATGTAGGCCCAGGCTAGCTTTAAGATTATAATTTAGGAACACTTTTCTATCGAACTGTACCTTGCATTGTTTAAGGTAGAACTGAGAAATTTGTAGCATAGCGGCACTTTTTGTTAGGTATTTTAAAATCCGAGCATAGCAGGAATCGAGCATACCGGAACAAACCGTGAAATCCTTAATATATTTGATATCACACGAGCTACTTAAATAATAAAGCATCTATGAACTATTCCTTAATAGCTCACCCTGTATCATTTATCTGATGCAACAGATAAGGTGCGTACACACTGGCTGTTTTTTCATCGGTGCCTCCCCGTACCACCGTTCCACTTTTGCTGTGACTCATACAGTGATGAGAGTGGACAAGAAAATATGGAGACGATTTTCTTTGTTTTTTATATAAGATAATTTAAAGATACACTTTAAAAATACATGAGCTTTTAATTAAGTAAGGAGTAAGGATAATAGTGTTTTGAGATGAACAAATCAACAGAGATCTTATTTTTTTTAATATGTTTTTTCATTAAATATATAATGTAACAGGTAGAAAATCATACGTTATTTTATCGTGTATTCGGTGTAGTTGAGTGTCTCATTAAATGTGTACTGTCTTTCTTGATTGAATGTATTAATTTATGAATAATATGTACAAAATATGATATTTTATTAATACTTATGATGAAAATATAACCAAATAAAGGCGAAGGTTATTTAAAGATGCAAAAGGATAATAGATAATAATATCATTGTTAAAATACAGATTTTTTATATTCGTTAAAATTTGTTACCAAATAATTTTGTTCACAAATATGTAATGGGTTCGATGCCCGTTGCAGCAAAAATGTTTGTTGGTGACCCAACAGACCCAACAAACATTAAAGTTTTTTACTAAAACCTATCTTATTAAAAATCTACTCTACAGACTTACTGTTCTTCCGCTCTGTTGACCAAACTCGAGACGCGACGTCTTTAAAACTTTTTTTCAACTATTTGACGCCGAAAATATTTAACTCCTAAACGATTCAAATTATAATTAGGACCTTTTGTATCGTGAAGACTAACCACCATATTCCTTATTTCATTTATTTCATCATCAACTGAAAAATATTCTTTACTTTCTTGTGTTTAGAGCTTATAATTAGTTTTTTGTATTGTATTGGTAAGTTGGTCAACGAAATTGTTTGGTCTGACAAGCTATGATCCAAATGACCAATATTAATCTTTAAATGTCGTCTATTGTTATTGAATGATTACTAGCTAACTTTTTGATTTTATTAGTACTATTAAATGAATGATGACTTTGAAAATGTGTGTGGTAGTGACAAAGATGTATTTCGTTAAGGTGGGGTGAGTCGAAAAAAAGGATTTTAAAATTTTACATTAAACAATAGTGTACATTCGAAATTATAGTTTGCTTAGAGAAGAATACATAATATTTTTTGTTAAACAAACATAAGTTTCAATACTGGCTAGTATCAAAAAACAAAAATCGCAAAACACCCTTTGGAAACATTTTGCGTGTCCAGTTCTCAATAATATTAAACTGAGTACTATTACATAGAAGCTGTTAGTTATCTAACCTATCATTTTGAAGTGTTAATCATTGTTTGTTAAATAGAGTTTTATATTAGAAAACGATCGAAAACCTTCAAATATTAGACATTTTATTTAAATCATATTTGCGTTATTAAATGCATTTCAAATCTAGATTCCAGTCCGTCTTAACGAAATAAAATGTTTTACCTAATTTGAAAGGAGACGAAGTTGACTTTGTGATTTACTCGTGTCAGATAATTAATGATTTTAAAATTTTTATGGGTGGTTAATAACTGTATCACAGTGAGTATAAAGCTTTGGTTTAAAAAAAACTAACTGTTTTTGTTACAAATGATGTAGGTTCACAAAATTCGTAAATTTGTGTTATACTGAGTATCTCTCAAACTGTGCAAATCTCTTGGTGCGTCTTAAATATTTGCAGAATATGCAAACATTATTCCCGCTGCACTGTGAGAATCTTACCTCTTACTAAATTTTAGTAAACTAAATTCTTAGGCTCAACAGTGGGCTATTAGTAGTCATTAATGATGATGATTTATTTTATCTTAAAGCCTCAAAATAAATATAACAATTTGCCCAAAAATAAATAAAAAAACAAAACAAAAACAAACAAACACGCTCACGACTGTCTTCCCCATGGTGGACATCCTCAGTGAGTAGATCTTTGAGAATACCAAGTAGGGGGTAGTCAGAAGCACGTCCAACATTACATTTGGTACATGCCCGCGTTTTGCAAGTAATAGGCATTCCAAAAATAAATATGTATAATAACAGAAAATTTCTCGTACCAAACATATTTCACAAATACAATGTCTATGTAGATTTTGTATTTGTGAAACATAATAACACCTTTCTCTCAAAACAGGAGTCTAATTAAAGTTGAAATTGTCACAAAGGATCTAAATTAGCACTACGTAACATATTGTCCGAAATAAATTTATTGTCCAGTGAAGGCCTATTCCCATTAGATTCGAAATAACCTTTGGCTGGCTCCTTGGAAAGCCAAGGAGCCAGACAACGACTTCAAAAAACCATTTGATTTTCATAAATATGACACTATATTGTATCTTCAAATATTGATTATAGTTCCATGTATGTTGTATAGTATTTTGATTAAAATTGATTTGAAAGGGGTTGCAATCTTTTATTATTGTTTTAATATAAATCCCTACCACGATTACAATCTCTTATTATGTTCTCTATCCAAAGGTTGTCTGAAAGAGATCGCTTTCAAGCGATGAGCCCAAGATAACGTAATATGAGTTGTTTTGTTATTTGTTTATAGTGTAAAGTATTTTCATTTATTCATTAAGTGTATTCTAAAGAATGGTTCTTTTAATGGTGCCTTATACATTTTAGCCTGATGGTCACTGATATATAGCGAAATGGCTTAAAAAAATCTTTGAAAATAAACGATCGATCATACCGGATAAAACTTTTAGATACTATATGTTCTTGTAATAGAATGAATAGTTTTTTTTATAAGTTTTTTATATATTTATATTTATTAATTTGTGTATTTATATCATATTTATGTTGTGTCATCTTGTTTTTAAGTTTTACATTATTATTTTGTTATCTTTTCATTATTTTTATTTGAGAGCGCTCGGGAATATGCCGTTTGACCACAAAATCGCGACAAAAAGGTGAAGGGATGAAGTTTTAATTGTTTTCTGGGTTTCATTCAGAAATAATTATTCGAAATATTTTCATTATGCTTTGGCCGAAACCTCTTAATGTCAGGTAATTAATGTTTAATTTGATTTGCCTTATTGGGTTGGTAATTTGTTTTATATGTTGAAAAAAATTAAGAAATTATCTTTTAATCAGAACATTTCTCCATTGAAACGTAGTTGCGCAGAAAAGTGTATATTTAATTTATTTTGTTTGACAAACGCATTAGCCAGTATTTTGGGAACGCTTCCGCCTGGTAGTGATCTGGATCAGTTGAACTATCTATAGATCGTTTGCAACGGTCTTAGGTAGCTAGCTGTTTTTACACCTGGTACCATTTTTTACCTGTCCTATCTGTGTTTTCTTGTGTCAAATAAACCACTTTCAATATTCAATACCTAATATTAGTAAGATTCTCAATTGGCTCATTATATACTAGAGTAGAAACCATACTTTGGTTTGGGATTGCGATAGATTCATAATTACGTGTAGCCGAGGTCCTAGACAAGGTGGCCAATTACACGCCATTTTATAATGGCCGGAAGCGGTTTTTTTATAATGCGTACATTTGTTTTTCGTTCTTTCGTACCCCTTATTCAGAATTCAAAATATAGAAGCGATGCGTTTTAAGGAATTCGCGAGGTAGATGATAGTTGATATGTTTCACTCAGTTGAGATAATCTGTTACATAAAATGTTCTAACTGACAAAAATCAAAAACAGTTTTCTGTGCAGACCAGCTATAAATTTATAAAAACGGTAATTTTCACGTACCTTGCTTTTGGATAAGGCACCAAAGAAGACAGTGGTGAATTGCCTTTACCGAAACCGATATTTAAATTCCTATTATTACAAAATGAATAATCAAATTCACGATAGTTTTTGGAATTTACTATTAAAGATGGATGTTTGTTACTCTTTCATGCAAAAAATACTGAACGGATTTCGATGAAACCTTAGAGTGATATAGCTTATATATCAAAATAACACATAGGCTACTTTTTATCCGGGTACCACGCGTGCGAAGACATGGGTAGAAGCTAGTAGAAATTTATTACTGAAATCGATATAGAGAAAACGCGAATCGCTTTTTAAAGAAAATCTAAGAAGAGAGAGATATCTTCTAGAACTTCATGCTCCATAGTCGGAAAAACCATCACTTATCATCAGTTGAGATTATGGCCAAATGAATTATTATTCATAATAAAAAAAAACATTACGAAGTGAGTTCTCCTATGAAAAAAGAGGAAGAAACTATGTGAAACCTTAATCCTTTTGAAAACACCTAACTAATCATATAACCATGTTTATAAATAAGACGGTAGGAGATTAAACATAGTTCTAACTAACACGTTCAACTAATTCCAACAGAGACACACATCCCGATGCAAAACTCGATAACCTACGGTTAAACTAACCAGAACTAATCAACTGCTGTTCAACTTCCAGAAGTTCTTGCTGATTAAATTTACAGTTTCAATGCACTAATGGTGGACGTTGAAATTCAGCTGGATGTTTCGATTAGAGGAAGACATTTAGGAGTATTGTGTGCTGTGTGAACTTTGGATGAATCTATTATTGACGTTTTATTAGGTATTACTATCCACGGCTTTGAACGAGTAATACAAGGTTTATAATTGTCCAATGAAAACTAGTTCTTCGTTAAGGCAGCGTTTGTAAGACCGTTTTTTCCGGCGACTTAGGTACGTTGTAAAATTAATCTCCAAAGACCTTTAATTAAAGCCTATGTCCGTTCACGCTGAAGGTCTATACTAAATGTTGATGAAATACGCTTTAATAATATTTATATTAAAACGTATTTATATGTTATTTAAACGTATTTTCTTCTTTAACCCTATATACTCTCTTGGTCAAGGATTGAGGGTCTTCAACCCTTGAGGAGTTTTAACTCCCGGTCCATGGGTACTGCTGTGCGCACCTATCCTATTAAAACACAAACAAAATAAACACGCTTACGACTGTAACCCACATTACGGAGATCCTCAGTACGCAGATCTGTGACGATACTAAATAGGGTGCAGTCAGAGACACGTACAATCATAATTTCTGGCACAAATCCACGTTTTGCATATTAGTTAGCCATTCCATGTGACAGGTTGCTTGCCCATCGCCGAAATATATATACTATATACCCTACATATAACAAAAATATATGTCAAAATTAATACCCAAGTATTAATTTTTAGAACGAAATCTGATACCTAATGTTATTTGATATTACAACACAAATAATGATGCAACATCGTCCAAACTTAGCTTTTAGGCCAAGTCTCAAGATCAAGTTGATGACACACCGAGAGAGTTCTGCAAACCTGTTGCTATGCTATTCCAAATCAGGTTTTTAAATAATGTAAACAAAGCTGTGACTCATTTTAGGCAAGTGGTCCTCATTAATACAAATAAACAATTTTCTAGGTTCAACTTTTTGTAGATTATTAATTCTTTTAACTATCTGATCGATGTTTCGATCAGATTTGAGGTTTTTAAATATAAATTATTTATATTTATTGATATAGTTACTTATATTTATAGTAGTTAGTTATTTTAAATTTCATTAAGTCTCATATTTGGTAATCTCCTTCAAATGCACTACCGCCCCACTCTTCATTACACAAAGTTTATCTGGAAGAAAATGCTAATAAGCATTAAATTAGAAAATACTTAATATTACAAGATTTTACAATCTTGTAATATTGAGTGTTTTCTATCTATTTAGGTCACAGACTGATGTAATATAAAATTGTGACAGTAATTTTGAGTCCACTCATGTATATGGACTCAAAATTACCGTCACAAAGCTTTCAGATCGAACAATATAACACATTTTAACGATATTTTATATAACAGAGCCATTTTTAAAGACTTAATTTTAGTTTTATTTTCTTTCTTATGAATCAGTGACCTCTCTACAGGTTTTGCAATACTTCTAAATAGGACAAACAGACACACCCATCGTCAATGATCTTGAAATGGTGATTCACCACACCAATAAGTGGATTTTGTTTCATCAGCCTATAGGCTTTGCTGAAGTGAGGAATGTAGTGAGTCATATGAACATAGTATCAGTTCCTGTAACTGCATTAGAAGGTTACGTGTATAGAACACCATATATTTAAGTTTTTTTTTAATTATAAAGTAAA
This sequence comes from Perizoma affinitatum, assembly GCA_961405105.1. Lineage (NCBI taxonomy): Eukaryota > Metazoa > Arthropoda > Insecta > Lepidoptera > Geometridae > Perizoma > Perizoma affinitatum. The sequence goes on from OY560188.1 coordinate 13,946,339, forward strand.
TATTAATAGATTTATGTACTGTGGAATGAACTGCCTTCTAAGGTATTTCCGCTGACTGAACTAAGCATAAAATGATACGCTTGAAAAAAAAAGTCTTCTTTAGAGCAGATAACCCATCAGCAATCATCAGGTTTTGCAGATGTCAATGGGCGACTGCACCCGCTTTCCGTATCAGGAAAATCAGGTGGGTCTTTTGCCTATTTGTTATACATAAAAACCAATTTTGAATCGACTGAAAATACTACTGTTTTCTTTGTTTTTTACATTACAATAATCAACGTATATCTATTCTAAACTGAGACGGAATGTAGACCATGATACTAACTATACATGAAATGAAATCGTGACAACATCGTCTTATAAAACGCGAAGGCTTTTACGCTCCAAGCGATGTTGCCGTCAAAACTCACAAGGCGTTTATAAAGTTTCTGAATTGTCCTTCAAACATGCTTTATAATGTAGGTAAAAATACCTTCTGGCTATGGAATATTACATAACGTGGATTATATTTATGGACACCATCATACAGATGATCGTATTAGTTTAATAAGTCTCCATCACGACTAAATCACCATAAATACCTACTATTAAAACTGTAATGCGCACGCGCTCCCTGTTTAACTATTACACTAAGCGTTAAGCGTTCTGCGTAATGTTACGGTGAATGTCCAAAAAACGGTGATTGTCAACATTAATCTTACTACTATTATAAACGCGAAAGTTTGTAAGGATGGATGTTTGTTACTCTTTCACGCGAACACTACTTATCGGATTTTGATAAAACTTAAGTAATATAGCTTATACATCAGAATAACACATAGGCTACTTTTTATCGGGGAACCACACGGCGAGGCCGTGGGCAGAAGCTAGTAAATTATAATTATGCAGAGTTACAAGATGTGCGCGAATCTCTACGGATTGATACAGTGCAGGTTAAAACACAACCGATAAAAAAAATACGATGTACCAAGTAATGAATCCGTATAATAAATGATGCTGTTCATTTTCATACGGCATCATCTAGCTCCAAAGTAAGCATAGCCTTGTGTTATGAGAACTATTATGACTAATATACTAATGCATAGAAAACCCAAGGTCTATTCTGGTCTACCCGAATAAACACGGGACAAATATTTGTATATCATACAAACATTTATCCCGCGACGAGAATTGAACCCACAACCTTATGCGTTATAATAATACTAAACATATTCTTACTTAGATGACCAGTCTCAAAAAAATGGAAAAATGATGGTTATGAAATTGTTAGCTTACTTTTATATAAAGTTAAGAATCTAAATACATTCTTACTTAAATGACCAGTCTTAAAGAAAAATAAAAATTATGAAAATTAATAGTTAAGTATCTAAAACTTACGGTGAAGTAATGCAGGCTAAAATCTAATTTAGTAATTGTTGACATTACACAGTTGCACGCGGATTGTCACATAATTTAAACCTATACAGTAACATTTATAATTCAAATGACTGCACAAAGAGACATTATGCTTTATCTATGCAACCCGATACGAAGCCAAGGTCTTTTTGATAAAAACTTGTAACAATATTATGATTGTTTAAATGGTAGTTTGACGATGTTTGACGACTTCTGTGGCGTAGTGGCCGAAGGCCCACCTCAGATGCAGAAGGTTGCGGGTTCGATTCCCGTAGCGGGATAATTTTTGTATGATCTTTTGGAGATTTTCAGGTGCATACAGCTCTGCTCGACAAATGTTTGTATGTTTTACAGATATTTGTTGCGGGTGTGGTTGTTGTGGTACCACAGTACTCGTAGTTCCTGATACCCACGACATAGGGAACCCTAGTTTAGGGTCAGGACTGTTGGGTGTATGATAACGTTGGATGTATATATACATAGATAGAACATACAATCAATTAAAGATGATAGCTTAATTATTTGAGCCTTTTGGGGTTGATACTCTGGGTCTGTGGGGAACCGGGGCACTTCGCGTTTTCAAAATTCTTTCAGGTCGACTGGTCGAAGCGACGCGTGACCAGATAACTGGCTCTTATCTGGGTCAGCGCATTAGCATTGCCATTCAGCGTGGCAATGCGGCCAGTATTTTGGGAACGCTTCCGTCTGGTAGTTATCTCGATCAGTTGAGCTATCTATAGCTCGTTTGCAACGGTCTTTAGATAGCTAGCGGTTTCATCTGTATTTTTTAACAACACCTACTTGTACATAGATTTATGAATTAAAAAAATCAAAGGTGATCCAAAGTAAACCTATTTCATGTTCAATAAAGTGGCCTCTTACCCGTAAACTAATTCGTTGGTATGAGTCCGAATCGCCCCCAAACTTTTATTACCCAATTTACATGAAAGCCAACAATGGTGTCCAATTTAAATCCCATAAAATCCGCCATATCCTAATTACACTTATTTGCGATCACCAAGCGTGAAACCTAAATTTCAAATGTCAAAAAAATGCACTAATGGTTGCCAAGATTTTCCTGGAAACCAAAATGTTACCACCAGTTTCACAGACTCATAGTCGCCTTAATGCAGTACATCTAAGGTTGAATTTCAGAATGCATCCGTTGATTTAGTAGAAGCAAAAATTAAGAGACAATTGTATGGGCCAGAATTTGTCGGTGTTAATCGCGTATGATAATCGTTTCGTTGAATTTTTGGTTTTATTTTGATGGATGTACTCTGGAAATTGAAATTTGAAATGAAGTGGTGATCAAGTTTTGCCATGTTTTTAAAAACAGTTTTTTCAAAGAGGGATGTAACATTCATCTCACATCCCTCCTAGCCAAGGTCAACTAGCTAACGAGATTGAAGTGGGAACTTCGTTGAAAGAAGAAAATAGTCATAACGAAAATGTTTAAGGAGATTAAATGTTGGTAGTACATGGGGCGGACTAAACATTTCCGGAACGAATAATATTAATATAGTATGAATGGTTAAAATTATTTAATTGTTTCTTAAAATAGTATCCGTTAGCGATGATGCACTTTTTCATACGAATAAACCAATATTGAAAACATAACATCCTCTTTGACAGCCAGCCTCTTCTGGTGATGACATTGGTTCTTAATCTTTGGAAACAGATAGAAGTCACAAGGTACCAGGTTGGGACTGTATGCAGGATGGCTCATAATTCTACGTTTTTCAACTTAAAAAATTCGTTTGTTTGTCTGACCGTGTGCGAGCTGGCATTGTCATTGCAAGATAATACGGCGATGACAGTTATTTTTACGGAGTTCTTCAATAACTTCCGGCAAACAAATGGTCGTGTACCAAGCACTATTATTCACTGTACAAAGATTATCTAAAGTTAGAGTAGCCACGTCCAGTTTTATTAAAAAAAAGAAGCAATCATCCGCTTAGCGTCACATTTCACGCGCGTCACTTTGGTTGGTTTCGGCTCATCTTAAAATACCTAAACGGTAGATTGCTGCTTTGTTTTGAGTCGTTACTATAAATCAAAGTTTCGTCACCTTTTATTATGTCCCACACCAAATTTGATTCCCTTTCGATAAGGGGTAAGCATGGTATTGCACCAAGTGACGCGGTCCGTTTTTTGAGCCTCAGTCAAATTACGAGGGATCCATTGCGAGCACAGCTTTATCACACCCAAATGTTTGCGTAGGATTGATTGTATCTGACTCATGTCTGAGGATGCCTGAATTTCATAGTAGGTCATAAGCCGGTCTGGTTTGATGATACGGCGCACAGCATCGATGTTTTTGTTGTTCAATGCGGTGGACAGGCGACCATCACAAAAACACGACCGCGCTTTAAGTCTGAAAACGAGCTGTTGATAGATGTCTTGCATGGTGCTTCATTGCCAAATGCAGTTTCAAGCCGAGAGATGCTCTGAGCTGTCAAATTATACGTAAATCATACTACGAAAATGTTCACGAGTCAAATTTATGGTGTAAACATGCAATTTTTAAAATGACCCTACAATATAAAATGACCCTACTAATGATAGCTAGATGAAACAAACAGTTTTCTACAGCAAATATTTTAGTTACTTTTCAAATATTTTTTATGTAAGTGGCCGTTCCGGAAACGTATAGTGCACCCTATATATGTATCTAGACCATGCCTGTAAGAATGAGACCAAATACTATCAAATGTGTGAGTGTGGGTTGCATTTTAAAGTTTGTCATAAAGTGAGAACTAAAAACACAAAATAATGCCCGCAAGTTGATCTCACCGAAGGCAATAATTTTATTGTTTTATTATGTTGACCCTGTTAGCCATGATGACATGCATTTGAAAAGAGAAAGTGTATATTAAATGAATCACTATGTTTTGCGTCTCGTGCAATATCTTTCTGAAGTTGTGATGAAGGTCAAACAATATACACAAGTTATTTAATAATGTTAAAACACTATTCTATGAAAACAGACCCAGACATTGTAAATTTTGATCTAATTGTCTTGTATGCCTTATTTGTTAGTAACACATACTTTTCCATTGCAATGGAATGGCTACAACATATCTAGGTAAATCAATTTGGCTCATTATATTTTTTCAATAACTTTGATTGAGAAAAGTAAATTGTTTTTTTAGTACATTGCTCTCATGCATCTAATTTACACAAATAAATATGTACTTAAGAACTTACATCAAAAAACAAAAACACTGGAATAGTTTTGTATGGTTTTATTAATTTTTTAATGCTTTTAGTTATTAATGTTAAATGTCCATAATTTTTAAACCAACTAAATCAAAATTAGCTTCTTAATTAGTTCCTTACTCTTTCGATGTTTTAATTAAAATAACATCAGGAAACATTTATATTAGTAGTAATCTTTACAGCATGGCTTTTTACAAGGCTTGTAGCTACCATCAGTGCAAATGTATGAACGGATTTTCTTAGCCAATGGACAATCAAGTCTTCCACAAGGGCCGTGGACGTCTCTCTTGTTCACAAATTGTCCATGTTGATACTTCCCTTTGATAGTTTCTCCATGAATGAACTGGTGCTGGGATCCTCTGTATTCCATTCGTTTCGGACAGTTGGTACCACCGCACGGACCTTTCGGGAAACCCATAGACAAAATAGCTAGCTCACTCTTAGTAAATGGAGCCACAAAGTCTTCGTACACAACGGGTTCTGCCTCTGCCCTGATCGGCTCTTTAGTAATGTCAGGAGCACCGAAGAAGTATGCCACAGGTGGTACTGAATCTATCGTAGTACCTTCCCAGTGTCTAACAACTTCCACATCTTTGAGTTTCAGGTCATCTGTCAGGTATTTTCTGCCTGGTAACCGTTCCATTTCTGGCAAAGCCACAAAGTAGCTAATGATTCTGTTCCCCAAGCAGGTTAATCGGAGGAAGAATTCAATCTCACCAGAAGCTTTTAAGTCCTCTTCGCATTGCAGTGGTCGGGTCAACTCGACCGTGTTGTATACCATTTCCTGTTTCCTCGTGTCTCTGAACTCTGCTTGGTCCATGTTGACAGGATTGAAATCACCAGCTTTCTGCAGGCATTCGAAGAAGGACTCGTGCCATTCTACCACGCAGAATCCAATGCAGTTCATCTCCTGGTCTCGATTCCAGACTGTGATGTATATGGGAGTTTTGCGTAAGACTTCTTCTAGTTTTGAAGGTCGTGAAAGGAACATGACAGAGTTACCAACACCGAAGTATGGTGGCTGAGGTAAAGGCTCTGAGGGGAGGATGATCTTCACTGGTACATTTTTGCCTTTCTTACCTTTCTTCGGCTTTGGGGGTTTCTTCCCCTTCTTCCCAGGAGGCGGTGGTGGCGGAGGAGCTATAAAGTTATCATGAGCAACGTAGAAGTCAAAAAGTGGTAGACAGTTCATCTGCATGGTACACGTTTGCATGAACTTCATCTCTTCCTCTGACGGCATCGGTGGTTCTTTACCCTTCTTCCCTTTTTTAGGCTTAGCTTCTTTCCCTTTCTTGCCTTTTTTGTTAGCTTCAGCTAGAGCTAGGGCTTCTGCTTCTCGTTTCCGGGCTTCGGCTTCCATTTTAAGTTCGTATTCATCTTTCACTGGTGGCTCTATTTTGAGGACGATTTTTTTGACAAATACCTCGATCATGAAAATTTGCTCCATTTTTGCTACCTATAAATAAGAAAACATACACGTCAGCATGAACAAATTTTTGGCTACCATATTGGAGAACTTGACCATGGCTCTTGAATAAAGAAACGAAATTTTTATTTTCCCAAAAAAATCAGTTTAGAAAGATACTAACTTGTCAGAGCTCGTAAAGCTTTTCAATATTGACAAAAAGATGTTTGGTAAAGAAAATTGAGTTCGCCGCTTAGGGAGGCTTTTTAAATAAATTTATCATAACTATGTACCTAACTACGAAGTTATCTGACGAATATAAAACAGAACAAAAAAAAATCACGCTCACGACTGTCTTCCCCATGGTGGACATCGTCAGATACATACTCAGTGAGTAGATCTTTGAGGATACCAAGTATGGGGTAGTCAGAGGCACGTCCAAACATTACATTTGGTACATGCCCGCATTTTGCAAGTAGTAAGCATTCCACGTGACAGGTTGCAAGCTCATCGCCGCTTATTGGAACACTAACTGTTGGCACATGCCTTCGAATTTTTGGTTCTAGGGCATGCCGGTTTCCTCACGATGTTTTCCTTCTCCGTATAGAGCACGTGTTAATGCGCACATACATTTTACGACGAATATTTAGCAAAAAAACATATTAATTAAGCTGCCAAAGTGTCCACCAATAATAAAATCCGTTAGCTAACGGACGGCTAAGATTTATGAAGATTCAAGAGGATAAACACCCTCACCTTTTAACCTGGAGTCATTGACCTTATTTTAACACGCCATTATACTTTGCGGCTGTTGATCGAATTGAACACTATGTACAATATAGGCACATAGTTACCACAATCATTATCATCATTAACAGACAAAATCCACTGCTGCACTGATAGGGATCTCTAAAGAGTTTCATGAGGAATGTTCTTCGTATAATTGGGTTTGATTAAACCGAAATTGAACACGCTCATACCAATGGGTACCAGCGTGGTGGAAAGTCCAGTATAGGTTGGTGAGTGAAACCAAGGCTAGTTTTCTACCTATATTATGGTGTACAAAACGGTAAAACAAGTCGCGTACCCACCTTGAATTTTATCTTTCTGGACCAAACAATACAACCTTTGGTGGAGTAGTCAAATAAATAAACATAATTTTGAAATTCGGTGCACACCTAATTTATTGCATAATTTTGGAGGCCAAAAACTGATAAAATTAAGACGGAAAACATGTAATTTTGAGATTTCAAACCATACTGAATCACTGACGTTTGGTGATTTGACAAATCAAACCTAGATCAAATCGAAAGAGGTTATATTTGTATAGTCTGTGGGAATTAGTTTGACTATTTAAAGGACATTAAATGTCAAAAAACCGACTTACTCACTTGCTTACGTTATTTTTCTAACTCAGGATGAAACAAAAGTAAAATATCCCACAAAAAATGTTTCGGCTAGTCCATTATGATTCCATAAGATGATGTTTTTTTTTAGTTTTACGGGAAAAGTAACAATCGCTCTCTATACAACAATATACGAATCATCAACATCGGTTATAAATTGGCGAAGATCGGCTTTTACTGAATTACAGAGCATATTTTTTACAAATCTTCAGTACAAGAAAAGTGTTTAATAATCATTTAATATCTGCCACATACATGAGCCGAAACATCGGGAAAAACTCATAAACTATATTAATGCTGTTTATTGTGAAAATTAAATCCAACAAAAATACGGGTATTCGTTAATTTAATGTCATTGATTGATTTATTACCCTTGAGTATTTTCAGCGTCAAGACACCCAAGATTTAATGATTCAAGAATCAAAAAATCTATGCAACTCAAAGATACTGCCTCACAAAGAATCAGTTGAGATACGAGTCATGTGCCTCGTACATGTCTTAATTTTATTTTTGTTTCGGGGAAACCTCTGCCAGTTTACTCAATATGTCTTGATGCCAAAAAAATATTGCGTATGCGCACATCTAATTTTACTTTGTATCTATTTCAAATAAATAGTCTTCATCAAGAACTCTATAAGTATATAGACATCCCTATATCTTCAAGCCTTATACAAGCACTCAAACAACACGCTACCTTTTCGAAATAACCCCATTTACAATAATGATCTCGAACGGGATCAAACGAGAGAAGAAAAAAAAAAACAAAACGAATCTCCGAGTTCATTCGAGGGGTCACATTTACGCACGTAGTGGGGAGCGCATGCGCAGGACAAGTTTGTTTGCTAAGGAATTGAGTTCGGCTGGAATGGATACTTTAATATTTTAAATTGAGTGTTATCGATAATACTGTATGTATGCCAGATCCACCTTTTGTAGGTTGATAGTAGATGACCGAAGAGTACCCAAGGTATGTTTGAAGGTTGTGTCTAATATTTGTGGACTACGAAGAAGCCTTTGATTCATCAGAGACCTGCACAAGAAGTATGAATGAACCTCCAAATCAACAGTTTTGTCTACGGAAGTGAAGACAATAATGTCTCTGTCTCTCATTATTTAAGGTGTCATATTATTTCGGTATTATATTTGTTAGGTTTTGATCTTTAACAGCAAGGCCATCATGTCTGTTCAACTGTAGGACCATCACAAGAAACTGTTCACTTCTGCACTGGACGTTGTTTTTAAGCTTCTGTACTTGGTCGGATATCAAAATCAAAGGCGAATACATAACATCTTTGATTTGTTTATAATATACTAGTTACTATGCCAGAATCAGTAGATAACTAATGTTCTTAACAGGCTTCTTCATATGATACCATGATGAAAGGTTTTATGCCACCTCTTCCTGCGATATCGTACGCAAATTGTGTGGTCCAGCTGTTTTAGTGAATTTATTTGTTTGTGAATGTTGATCTTCTTCGTAGTGTCATTGGATAATTGTTCACCATTCGTTAGATCAGTGATCAGATCGTTCATATATAGTGGCCTTGAACAGGACCAAGTGACGAACGGTGACATACCTGTGTCGACCCGTAGGTGATTTGTGGGGAAGACCTTGAAAACCATTGATTCGATACACTCATCTCGTTGTTTACATTAAATAGGTCAGTGACTTCTAATCATCGAAGTCAATGAACAGTTCAAGGATTACTGCATTATCCTTGAATACAATAACCTTTTTGTTTTGTTTATTTGGTTGTTAACGGTTTATGCTAAATATGGTGTTTAATTCATAAATTATATGCAATGGTCTGTTTTTTCCCTAATAAGTGCGTGGCTAATGGTCATTGGTCAACAACTGATTGTGTACCCTTAAGTTTAGAATCACTCACTTAAAAACACTACTGATGATTACCCTTCAAAAGAGGTGTTGATCAAAAGTTGATCCGAAGTTGATCCAAAGTTGATCCGAAGTTGATTCGAAGTTGATCTTGATTTACCACACTCATTACGCTTACAATATTATCATCTAGATTCACAGAAGGAGTTATTTCTTCTTAGTCGTATCACTGTTTCTTTCTTAGTCACCCTGGGTTAAGCCAGTGATCTAAATCACGGAATAATTTACTCTTCTGTGGTCTTAATTATTTCCACTTCTCCTATTATAAATTATAAATCAGGTTGTCTTGCCATTGACGATAATATAAATTTAAAAAAAACCAAATAATGCTGGACATTTTCACACAGCATCATATATTCCCAAAGTAAGCAGAGTTGTGCTATAGAAACTACATAACAGGTATATTACTTATATTTTTGTAAATACATAGTTACATGTTATACGTAGAAAACACCCAGAACGAGACAAATATTTGCAGATCATATTAACATTTGTCTTGTGACCGTAATCGAACCCACAACCTTCTGCGTCTCAGGCGGACCTTCGCCCTGAGCCACAGAAGTGAATGAATATAATGTCACTGTTGACCTCAATTCAAAAGTCTAAGGTCATTTAAGGGGCACTGGACAGGGCTGTACTTGGAGTCTACGACGTAGTCAAATCCGAAGCAAGGGTACCGTAATTATTAACAGGCATAGCAGGCCATGATGACCACTGGTGAGTTGCTATTGTTTTAAACAAATATACGGCCCGCCTCCGTAAGCGGTTACCGTAACCTATGAACGATTGTGACATCAAGTATCACTTGTATATTGCGACCCTGAGTTATAACGGATGAAGAGTCTAATATGCCTGTAATTTTATACCGGAACACAGAAATGCGAGAGAGAATGCGAACTTCTTAAAAAGTATTGGCGGAGGTGGCTGTATACCGTTTGCCGTGGCACTCTTGGAGGAAACATATGTTTGTCAGTGGATACTAAACACTGTTCATTATTATCCTCGAAGTCACTAAAAAAATGTATCAGTCAAGAATATCTAAATTTCAGATAGATAGAAAATATTTTACCGTTCACCAACTATTATTTCAACTTAGATAGGTACAACCTTTGGATGAGCAGAACGTAAAATAACAAGGTTTTTTTTTTTACAAACTAACCACATGCTAACCTACTTTTTGGTAAATGAACATATTTGTGTTTGCCTTTGTTTATTATGGCCAATCCAGTATTCGTTTGATCTTTGATGCGCTTGAGCACATTTCTGTCTCTCTCGCACGTCGATATTTAAATTTAGAACCGAGCTTGTACATTCGCGAAGTGCACGCCTTGACGTATCATACATTATTCAAGATTCTATACAAAATGTAGAAGTTTCCATACAGCTTCCATGCAAAATGTAGCCTTCTTGGTATAGATTATTTATTCAGTAGCATGGAGGTATTGACATACATGATTATAAATAAAAAAATAATGTAAATCTTTATAATAAACTGAACAGGCAATGATTCTTTTTAGATCGATTTTCTAGTTTGAGTTGAAATTTTGTTTAGTACCTCAAACCACTCATTGGTCTGACCATCTAATAGACCAAAAAATAACCAGTTGCATGACAAACATGCGAATTGTCACTATACCAAACGAAGAAAACTTTTTATAATTTTATTCCTTTTCTAAACTTCATTCGAATCATATTGTTTTATTTCATATAAAAAAATATATCTACTATGATTTTGATTTGGATTGAACGAAACACGCTACAGTTATTAATGATAATAAACAACAAAAAAAAAACATAAAATTTCAAGCTTTTTTTTTTAGGAAAAATAAAAACCGACTTCCATTCTCGGGAAGTTGATAAAAATATGAAATTTCATCCCCCATTTTTATGATATAACCTTAAAGTGACCTACCCATTAAAAATAATTATTAAAATCAATTTACAATTGGCAAAGATATTGCGTAACTTATTACGCATTTAGAACCTCCTCCTTTTTTGTAGTCGGTTAAAAACGAAAATCAAAGAACCTTATTTTGTAATATAAAATAATATATATAACATAACTAATATAGCATTGATCATGGGGAAACGTTCAAACGCATAAATCATGGTAAGTATCATGGTAAAAATATGATTCAGATGCATTTTTATATAATTTATTCTAATTATAGTTCAATTTTTAGTTTTATGTTAATCGCTCAGTACTTAATTTTTGTATGTTGTCTACACGTATAATAACTTTGTGACGTAATTCAAATAAGTTCTGGTGTACATTATGTTTCCGATCATATAAATAAATTTGTGATAAAAAAATTACCTCTCTTTCAAGAGCATTTTCAAATAACCATAGACCTATAAAAAACTGAAATCAATTCATCCATAGAAAAAAGATAGCCAATAAAATGGGCTATAAAATTTTCCGTTTTGCCCTGCACTGTCGTGGGTCGATGGGGGGAGGGGAAGGGGGGTCGATGGGGCGGCGGGGGAGGGGGGGTCGTTAGCCCACAGAACCGGTAGCGAATGCGCATCGGGCAGCTGCGCTTGCGACGGTAAAGGCGCGGCATATTGGCTTTGTTTTGATTCAAAGCCTTTTAGATTTGTCATGAATTTCATTATGGAGTAAAACAAAAAAAAACACACTCACGACTGTTTTCCCCATAGGATATCCTCAGATACATACTCAGTGAGTAGATCTTTTAGGGGTTCCAAGTAGGGGGTAGTCAGAGGTACGTCCAAACATAACATTTGGTATATGCCCGCGTTTAGCAAGTAGTAAGCATTCCACGTAACAGGTTGCAAGCCCATCGCCGCTTATTGGAACACTAACTATTGGCACATAGCCAAATTCTTTTCCTTCCTTCGAATTTTTGGTTCTAGGGCATGCCGGTTTCCTCACGATGTTTTCCTTTACCGTTTTGAGCACGTGTAAATGCGCACATAATTGTTTCGAGTGGAAAAATCCATTGGTGCACGACCGGGTTCGAACCCACGACCTCCGGATCAGAAGTCGGGGTATCGCCCACTAGGCCAACACGGCAGGCTTTATGGAGTCACTAAAACAATTAAAGTGGCTAACAAACAAATGGTTTACCTGTTTGTAAGATGTTACCGTAACCTTTGGACCCTTGCAACACCAGATGTATCGCGCGTTGCCAAATCTGAGACATGGCGATTACAAAAGTCCAAATTAGTTGTAATTGCACCGGCACCCTTCAAATTGGAACACGGTAATGCGAACATTACTGCATAGCAACGGAAATTGGTATGGTGGTAGGTAATTCCCCTGATAAGATCTTTTACAAAAAACTCTTCTTCTTCAATAAGATTGAAGTTTTAATCCTACTACTATTATAAACACGAAAGTTTGTGAGGATGGATGTTTGTTACTCTTTCACGCAAAAGCTACTGAACGGATTTTGATGAAACTTTACAGTAATATAGCTTATACATCAGAATAACTTATAAGTAGGCAAATTTTTATCCGGGTACCACGCGGGCGAAGCCGTGGGCAAAAGCTAGTAATATTATAAACGCGAAAGTTTGTGAGGGTGGATGTTTGTTACTCTTTCACGAAAAAACTACTGTGCGGATTTTGATGAAACTTTACAGTAATATAGCTTATACATCAGAATAACACATAGGCTACTTTTTTAATTTAAAGAAGCCGTGGGAAGAAGCTAATTATTTACATAACATTATTATGTTACTGTTAGTAAAGTTTTTATTGGAAACTTTTCCGTTACAAGTCAAATAAATACCATGAAATGTCCTCATTAATTATTGCTTTACAATCGATCACTTCAAGCAGTTCCCTAGACAGTGTTTAAATATTCATACTTCACAATGACACACGGCTTCCTAACATGAAATAGCTGAATCATATTTAGCAGGAAATTACTAATAAGGTATACTTGAAGTACTTTATTTAGCAGGAAATTAACAACAAGGTATACTCGAGGTACTCACATGTACGAGTAGGTAGGTACTTAATACGTAAAACAAAAATAAAATAAACACGCTCACGACTGTATGCCCCATGATGGACATCCTCATAGACATACTCGATCTCTTAGCTAGTATAACTTTAACTGACACCTATCGACCTATCTTTTTACTTATATATTTTTGCCAGATTTCAAAAGAATAATCAAAAATCAAACTAAACATACAAAACATAGTCCTGACCCCACAGGGTCAGGGGTCTTTATCGACCCCAGAGAGTAATGGACTCTGCGTTGTCTCCACACATCGAATACTCGCCTCAAGCACGATCACAGGCAGTAGTATTACTTTTTTCTCTTAATTCCTCCTTGGAGCATAGGTCCCGTCTCCAATCCGACCATCCGGTTAAAGCAAGCCGAGGGTCAGGGGTCTCTATTGACCCCAGGAAGTAATGGACTCTGCGTTGTCGCCACGCACAGAATACTCGCCACAAGAGCGACCTCCATCCATTAATATTACTTTTTTCTCTCACTTCCCCCTTCGAGTACAGGTCCTATCACCAACCCGAACTATCCGGCTAAGGCAAGCCGAGGGTCAGGGGTCTCTGTCAGCCCCAAGGAGTAATGAACTCCATGGTGTTGCCACGCATGGAACACTTGCCACAAGCGTGATTTCCAGGCATTAGTATTACTTTTTTTCTCTTTCCTTCTCCTTGCAGCATAGGTCCCGTCTCGAACCATCCGGCTAAGGCAAGCTGAAGGTCTCTGTCAGCCCCAGGGAGTAATGGACGCATGAAATACTCGCCAAAAGGGTAACCTCCTTTTTTCTCGAATCAAATAAAAAATCAACCAGTATGAACCCAACTTTACAGATCATCTCAAAACAAGTAGTAGGTATAGTACTGATGGCGTACGTGCAACTTACACTATACCAACAACGAACTGTAATTATGAACATATACACTTGTGTATGTCCCACGTCTGTGTATGTGTGTGTTTATGTCACCTTAGCGACATCACTTGGATGTAACTTCATAGGCGCCAGTATTGTCGTTGGTATACTGGTTTTGTATTTATCAATTTCTGATTTCGGACCATCTCAGTGGCGTAGTGGGTTTGATTCCCTAGATCGCATGTATTTAATAAAAATAAATAATGCTGGACTTTTTTGACACAGCATCATCTAGCCCCAAACTAAGCAGAGCTTATTTTATGGGAACTTGGGATTATTATATTTTCATCTAAAATGCTGTTGACGTTGTTTTTAGCTGTGTGTTGTTTCGTTTTGTTTAAAAGCAGAGGTAGGCCAAAGAAAAGATGGATGGATTGTGTGAAGGATGACATGGTTCAGAAAGGAGTGAGTACTGAGATGACGGCTGATAGAGGAGAGTGGAAGAAGAAAACATGTTGTGCCGACACCACGTTATGTGGGATAAAGACAAGAAGATGATGATGTTTTGTTTAAATAAACTTTGCTACAAAGCAACACACTTACCCCAATCCTCGTACCAAATATCCAACTTCAAATATAGTGGCAATCTACTTTCAGTCCACTTTTGTTTTTTAGAATACCGATTTTGAAGTTTATCACACGGAAACTTTACTATAACTGTATTTAAAATACGAGTACTGCTGTAATCTATGGTTATATTGAAGTATGTAATTGAACTTTTTTAAGTGATGAAATTGAACCAGGAAACTTTTCGAAAGTTTAAAGTGAAAATAATGTCCTCCCAGGGGCGTGATAATGTGTGAAGGAAAAGGTGGAAAGTTAAACACTTCTAATTATTAGATTGATCGCCTATTTGAGCTTGTAATTTTCAACTTTTTTAAAAATATAAGGTGTCTTAGGAATACAACGTTTTTAAGGAAAAAACTTTATATATTTTATATATTATATTTTGTGAGTCGGAACAGTTAATTTATTGGTGAAGTGAAAATGTTTGAATGAAAATACTTTATTGTTCATAATACAATTATAACAAAATTAGCTTTCAAAGCATTTTTGAATTTTCTGCTATCATTTTACATAATTATTACAAGTGTTTAGCAAATCCCATTGTTCTGCAACCTACAAATGTTTGTAAATTCTGCAGATATTGTTGTATGACGGTACTCGTAATTCCTGATACCAACGACACAGGGAATCCTAGTTTGGTATAAGGACTATGTGTCTGTTGGATATTAATTTAATTAAATAATTTACAGTGTTCGTGACAAAAAGACATATAGCTTTTCAAGCAGTCAGTTCCTGTCTCACGACCGTTAAGCATATTCGCGGACGGTGCTCATGAGGAAGGACCTCTAAACGGTCAACGAAACGTCAGCAGGAGGATAGTAAAGTACGTGGTTTAGCCGTTAAAAGTTGAAGTAGATATAACTATACTATTATAGGTATGTACGTCACAATATAAACAATGGAACGAAGCATTCATAGTCAAATGCACAGGTGCCAATGTTTTCACAAGTCCTGCCTTTACTATTTGAGCTTCAATTAAAACTACCGAAAATAAACAGTAGGCTCATTTACATCACGTCAGATGGTCTTAAGTTAACGACTGTTTGGATCAAGTTACATGAATCAGCGACGGTCTAATATGACCGTATATCCCAGGAAATATACTTAGATGAATTTTGAAATGAAATGAAATGAAAAATGACTTTATTGAGGAACACAATGTACGTCCTACAAATGGCGGTGTTATCACTGACAGCGATTTGTTCTAGACAACCTTGCATTATAACTACAAAAAAAACTAAAAAAATCTAACTATGTAACCTAAACTTTACCTAACTTTTCCATCGACACAGCGAAGTTGAGTTGCAGATATTCACCGTCCACCGAACTAGTTATAGAACTATATCTCAGGGCTTCCATCCCCCGGAGTAGTAGCTTTGAAAGGATTCTATTTAGAGATATTCGTTCTTTTTTTTTGTAATTTAAAAAAAACTTGATAGGTCCTCTTGCACGGACAGTTGAAATTACAGACACTTGAGACTTTTCAACTTTGTCTGCTCTAAAGTTGTAAGTTAACTAAGTTGTAGAAATCTGAAATTTGAGGGGATGTCATGTAGGGTGTAGGCTTTTGCTGTGTATGGGTGTATTAGAATTTTTTCCCCTAATTCAGCCCTTACAGAATATACGAACCTAGTGGGAAATTGAAGTGTGAAAGAAAAAACTCAACGCGTTGCAAGAATTTCAATAATAATTAAGTATTTTAAGAAAGGCGTGAAATGTTTTATGGATATAATTGCACACACATTGCTTTACGGTCTTCTTTGCAAACACAGAAATATATTAAATTAAATTCATTTATTCAATCAGACAACAATTTAGGTCCATTTTTTTGTCTTATGGTCTATGTTAAAATACAAGGAAAGCACAATACATAAAAAAATAATAATTAAGGTTTAAAGACCTTTACTTGTGTCCTGATCAAGCTGTCTCAGGCGATACTTTCAACTTGATCAGCACCCAAATAAAGGCATTAATTCCTGGCAAGTCAAGTCATCTATCTGGAATGACCTGCAGAAATCAAATCACCTCTGATATCTTGTAACTTGGACTACGTTATAAGGATTACACCCAAAATTTATAGGGTACGATAGAAAATATTGTTCAATAGTCAGTTTTATGTGCCTTTATGCATTAAGTTGATGTATACTGATGGTCGATTGTGTTTATGTTATCAGAAATACGGACAGTTTCAAATACCCAACTGATTAGTGGGGTTTTTTGTATATAAGCTTCTACGGATTATGAATGATTGAATGAATGAAGAATTAATGAATGAATGAATGAAAATATTTTATTGTATACCTTAAGTAAAACAATAAAAACACACATGCAACTGTGCCGAAATATCGGGAAACATTCAAGCTCACAAATCATGGTAAATATCCCGTTTTTTTTTGTAAAAATTGTATGAAGTTGAAAGTTTATTTTTATGTCACTTATTTCTAAGTCACCCTGTGTATTAATTAATATCAAAACATAATTGCTAACAATCGTCGTCAAGATAAAATTAGTAGATTTGGTCGAATTTTTGGCATTGTAGTATTTAATAGCCTTTTATAAGTTACTCGCTTTTGCCCACGCGTGGTACTCGGATAAAATAGTCTATGTGTTATTCTGATGTATAAGCTATATTACTTTAAAGTTTTATCAAAATCCGTTCAGTAGTTTTTGTGTGAAAGAGTAACAAACATCCATCCTCACAAACTTTCGCGTTTATAATAGTAGTAAGATAAGATATAGAAAACCAATATGGCAAATTCCAACCACGTTAACATCAACATCTAAGGAAGCATAACACAGTCTATTTATTTAAGCAATACCTCAGGGTTTGAGGGTAGTTTCAACCCTTACTAATTGACAATCCAAAGCTTATTGTCCAATAGTTTGGCGATTTATATAAACACTGTTAACTAAATAATGGGCAGTGGCACTTTATTGGTAGAGATAGCAAAACAAGAGAATACATAATGTTCCAATGAATTTGAAACCGAACTGAAATTATTAAGACATTACGATTGCAATGGTTTAATAGACGAAACGGAGGCAACAATTTACAGTCATATTGTAGAATCTAATCTGGCGTTTAATGACTAAACTAATATTATTTGATAAATATTATATGCCCATGCTGGCATGAATATACTGAGTACGGCCTTTTTTGACAACACTAATCAAATTACATACTATTTTGAGTATTGTCACTGATATAAAATATAGATGAATATTATTACATATATTCATCTATTTGGTTTAGTTATACTAAACCAAATTAATGTAAATTAAAACAACTATTCTCAAAGTAAAACATTTTCTTTCTTTGACCTAAGTAACTGTCAATAATAAGTTCTGTTTCTTATCTAATAAGTAATATTTTATTCATACAACTATGTACAAGTAGGTATATACAAAAATTGCAAATGAAACAGCAAGCTATCTAAAGACCGTCGCAAATGATCTATAGATAGCTCAACTGATCCTGACCACTACCAGACGGAAGCATCCCAAAATACTGGCCGCATTGCCACGCTGAATGGCAATGCTAATACGTTGCCCTAGATGTTAAGAAGTTAAATACAATAAGCTGCAAAAGTATCTAGCCGTCTGAGATTCAAGTGATTTACAGAAGTCAACCGGGAAATGACACAGTTTGATTAAGATTGCTGGTTCTAAAACTTAAAGATTGCAGTAGACCGGTACTTATAGTTGGAAATAAAACATATACAAATAAATTAGCTTCAAAACTAATTAAAAAGAGTTCTTTCAGAACAGGCAACGCATCAATAATGCCCCAGTTATTGCAGATGTCAAAAGGCGGCGGTAACCGCTTCCCATCATATACCTATTTACCTCGACATAACATTATAATGTAAAGTTTTAAAAATTAAAATTAAAAATTATATACAATAACAAGAGTGTTATTGTATATGACGGAGCAGAAGCTCCAAGGTGGTCTTTAAAAAGTGTGACGTCAGCAATGCTAACGTCACTATCATCACCAGCATGCTGGTCGCTCATAGTTGGTGACGAAAGTAAACTCCAGAAGATGTTCTTCTAATTTATTCTTGGTTGTACAAAGGCTTTCAAGGTCTGTACGGTCCGACGGCTCGAGGGAGAATGAATCGTACTCGGTCCGTCGCCCGTATTTATGCAAAAACAAAGACAAAGGCAAGCAACTTGTGCGAACAAGCTAAAACTACCTGCAAGCATTAATCATTTAAGTTTACAAATGGTTTTGAAGGTAAACATGGTCAAAATGACAACTTGATTACGTAATTACCTAATTGTCATTTGATTACAACAATCAAATGATAACTAGCTATTAACTAATGATTTTACACTGTAATATGACAATCTAAGTGATGATTCGTTAAATAACTCGTGGTTCTGCGCCGATGACTCATTGTAGAAGCAGAATAACGCCTTTGCGCCGATATATATATATATTTAATTAGATTGTAATTATTTTAGTGAATTAAAAATGACGAACTATAATTTACCAGACTTTATTTTAATATTCTCATTAATATTACTTGCTTGTGTTGCTGTCTGTACTTCAGTCCACAGTTTAATCAATAGCAAAAACACTCAGTACCCTTTTGCATATGCAAACAATATGTCACTTCCATAAACTCTGAAAACTCGAATGTATGTGTCAAACTACAGTGACCTTTATAAACTGATCTGTAAGATACAAAATGCCTTGAACTAAGTACAGTAACTAATTCCGTGTTGCGACTTCTGAGATGCTAATTTTAGTAAAAAAAACAAAAGAGCAATTATTAAGTATCCGTAGACTTATGAGATTAATCTGACCAACCACAGAAAAAGTATCCTTGGTCATATCGATATTGAACTAATCATTTGAATAGTGAATGTATCCTTAGGTTGGCGTATAAGTGTCTCCAAAACACCAACCTAACAAAGGAGATTCAGATTAAATTTTAGTAAGGAGGTTTTAAGTTTTATAATTCGACCTTTTTTTGATGAATAATTGGCAAGTATTTATTAAAGCTAGTCAGGTCCTTGAATTTAATATTTTTTTTAAGAAATATATCATTCATAGTCTTATAGAACCTCTTCCTGGTGAAAAGTTTAAGTTTATCTAAAATAAATCGGTAAATAATCAGATAGTAGTTCATAGTTCATTTATTGATAACAAATCAGTTACAAGTCAGATTAAAATGAATAAATGATAATATTTAAAAAATAAATAACATTATACTTTGATAGTAAGCATCTCATATAAAGTTAAATACATTCATTAAAAAATCAAAATTAAAGTCAATTTTAATGTCATGTAAATATTAAAATTCAACTTTTTCTTAATAAAACCATATTTTACAATGTAACATTATTATATTTAATTTTAATAACCTTCCCGTCAAATTAATTCCCAACCCTCCGCGTTTTAGTTTGCGCAAAATTAGTTATGCAAGATTGAAGTGGTCATCCAAGTCTTCTGCAGGTTTGAGATCTGTGCAAACATTCATAGCAGAACCGTAATTAGACTACTAGCTACAGAAGACACGGAAAATCATAAATAGTAGGACAATTTAATAAAAACATGTCATGTCTCAGGGTCGGTAACACGCGAGTTAACACATCTGGTGTTTTACCGTAAATATCGATAACCTCTTACCAACAGATGATCCGTATGCTTGTTTGCTGATATAGGTGTATTAAAAAAACTGTATGTGCAAATTGGCGTGCTAGCAGTGGCATCGGTGGCGATTAACTTACGGAAAAGGTTTTTTGATACCAGATATATAATTCGCGTAGTCAATTTCAATACGCCCTTTTTTAGGAACCCCATACTGTGGTAACTTGGTAGAACCTCAGCAAATCATTTCAAAATCTGAGTGTTCGCGAGATAAGTTCTAGTTTTGTTAAGTTGTATTTATTTTTCTTACGGTGTTCAATAAAGTATTTTTCAACCGACTTATTTACAAAAAATATGTGAGTAGTATATAGTTCCCATAACACAAGCTTTGCTTACTTTGAGGCTAGATGATGCTGTGTGAAAATGTCCAGCATTATTATTATTATTATTATTTTCCTTATATTCGTGTCAAACCGTCAAGAGACAAAAAAGAGAAAGAGGTACAAAAAAATGTTTTGTTTAATGGATTCTTGAAGACATCAACATCCTTAGAAGTGGGCAACACAGCTAATATTTTTTTTAAGATTGTAAAAAAAAGAGTTGTGCTACTGTTTTTTGTATTCTGGTTTCAACGTAGGTAGCGAGCGAATTTTCGACTTTATTTGTAGACGAGTGCACTTTTGTCTTGTATGAATTCTGGTAGAGTGAGTGGTAGGTAATTTGGTCAAGTAGACAGTAGAGTCTCGTCCAGCCTAGAAGAAAAAAAAGAAAAAATAAACACGCTCACGACTGTCTTCCCCATGGTGGGCTTGCAACCTGTCACGTGTGCTTACTACTTGCAAAAGCGCATGTACCAAATGTAATGTTTGGACGTGCCGCTGACTATCCCCTACTTGGTATCCTCAAAGATCTACTTACTGAGTATGTATCTGAGGATGCAGAAGAGTTTGACTAAAATATTAATATATGAAAATGTACCTAGTTATGACCAAATGTATCTATTTACTAGTATTAATAAATCTCATTTATTTATAATGTACCTTAGTACCACCTATTTTTGTTCTACGATGCTTTCAGTACATTACCTAGGTCAATAAAAAAAACGTATTCTGTAATTATTGCGTGATTTAAAAAAAAAGCTTATGCAAAACTAAAGGATATCGACAGCGAAGAAAAGTTGTTATCAAAAAATATATTTACAAATATATTGGATTGATCGTTTTTAAACATTAGTTTATTTATACTAACATTCATCTCAATTCAGTGTCTGAGTTATATCAACCTGAATTCTTTATAAAATCAATAAGATTTTAGAAATACTGAGACATACTTATTAAACCAAAACTACATAAAAAGTATTTAACAAAAAATCACCCTAGTTTAGTCTATGATTTTAGAAATACTGTGACCTACTTATCAAATTAATCCAAAACCACAAAAAATCTTATAAGTATTTAACAAAAAATCATTAAAGTCATTAAAAGTCCCAAAATCGTCACAATCACATCACATCATTTCGACCGACATACAATCGATGTCCATTTTCGACTTTTTTTGTTAAAAATCCCGTAGAGTTATAAAAATAAATGAGGCTTCGCAAACACTGGGGTGAGGACAATAGTTAGGTCATTATATTCGGTCATTTGGAGCCATGGTTACGATTTAAGGGGTTTTTTTAAGGGTGGCCGGGGGTGGAAATAAATAACCTGTAAGTTGAGGGTTGTCATGGTTTTTTAACAGGTTTTCTCTTGAATAGGGAATTCACTTTATCTGTGATATATTTATCCTGGTTTTTATTCACATAAAAATTGCACACACATTGATTTTATATGATAGATCCAACTATGTATTCGCCATGAGTACGGCGAATACATAGTATTACTGTATATTACTAATAATACATGTATTTACATAATACTACATAATATTACTAAATAATACATGTATTTATACAAATAAATACATAAAACATATTACCTTATTTTATACCACCAACAAATTTAAAAATAAACAATACTTTATTCATATTGAAATATACAATGGACGGTCTTATCGCTTAGAAGCGATGTCAACCTTATAATCAAGGTTTATTTCACACATAATCTCTGATAATGGTTGTCTGGGCGAGATCGCTTCTAAGCGATAAGACTGCCCATTGTATTTTATGATTTTCTTTAGTTTTTAAGTTATATCTATTATTATTATTATTATTACCATACGAAATAATTACGATAATTTTCATTCATTAATTCATTCGAAATATGTACATATTAATAACCGGGCTACCATAATTTTCTGTTCCCATTCGAACAAAAATTCAAACTGTCCCTATTACTCCCAAAATTACACCATCCCTGTATCGTCACATTAATTTTAACGATTAAATTCGTATTCTTTGGCACTTGTAAAAATGCCTATTCAACGAGGGAGGAAGTCCTATTCAAAATGTGGTTGTCGTAAAAAATAGTGACGTGCCGAATTTAAAAATAAATCCGAATATACGTATAAGCAAGTTCATTATTATGTTTGTGTCTTCGAAATTTCTAACCTAACATACTACCGCGGCTATGAGTAACACACAATTATTTTATTACCACTCTAAATAAAATATCTTACTACTGCTGCTGTAAGTAAATTATCTTATTACCGCGGCTGTGAGTAACATCTAACTACCGCGGCTGTAAGTAACATAACTAACTATCGCGGCTGTGATAAAATTCTTACTACCGCGGCTGTAAGTAGCATAACTAACTAGCGCGGCTGTGAGTAACATCTTACTTTTGCAGCTGTTTGTAACATATCTTATTACCGCGGCTGTGAGTTACATCTTACTACCGCGGCTGTAGGTAACATCTTACTTCCGCGGCTGTGAGTAATATAACTAAGTAGCTCGGCTGTGATAAAAATCTTACTACCGCGGCTGTAAGTAAATTATCTTATTACCGCGGCTGTGAATTACATCTAACTACCGCGGCTGTAAGTAACATTTTACAACTGCTGCTGTGAGTAAAATAACTTACTACCGCAGCTGTAAGTAACATATCTTATTATCACGGCTGTGAGTAACATAACATATATTTCCGCTACCACATCTTATACATCACTAGCAAATATAAGCGAATGTTTTCCTACACCGCTATAACAGGAAAAGTGCAATTCTTTCACTTGAATTGCTTCTGCTTGTATTTACAATTTGACGTTTAGATGGCTCACGAAAATTATTTCCTACAATATGAGGTAGGGTATCTAGGGTTTAGAGATTTTTTTTATAAAAGTTGAATTTATTTTTTCAACGATTTTCCTGTTTCTGTTGTGAACGCGACGGTGCCATTTTTTTCATATGAAGTATGTGTTACTCATTATCATAATCAGGCGGTAGAAGAACGTTTTGAAAATTATGCTAGCCCTAAGAATGTCTAGATTTTTGAGCCACCTCCATACGCCGTTATACAACAAAAACTAAAACAAACATGCTCACGACTGTAATTCCCATGATTCATATCCTCAGATAAATAGCTACTCAGTGCTTAGTTTCAAGGATACCAAGTAAGAGGCAGTCAGAGGCACGTCCAAACATTATAATGTGGCACATGCTGAAAGGTTCTTTATTCTATAGGTGGTGAATTTTGCTAAGCCTGTTTTACTTATAGAGTTTTCCATCACCATTATTCTAGTTTAATTGGTGATCAGACCCGGAATAAAGATGTAAAGAAAATGACCTAAATTTTTCGTAATTTGTAAACAGATTTTAAATCATATTACAATACATGTAAGGATCACACCACATTAAAGTTTACTGAACATTGTAATGAGTAGCTTGAAGACAACGATCGTGGGAAAAATTCTGAACTAACTGTACCAGAGAAAGCAAGAAAATATATTGTCGATTGTATGCTGAAATAAGCGTGAAATGGCGAAACGCGATAACTGAGATTTACAGGAAAAAGTACTTTTCCAGATATTATTTGTTTTCCTAAATTTAATTTTCATGTTGATATTTCCTACTCCTCGGCCGACCTCTCCTGACAATTCACGTCGCATCGCCCGTACATTCTATTACTACTTTTGGTCGGCTCCTAAGGGTCGTAGCGTGATGTTAAATAGCCTATAACCTACTTCAAGAATTGGGCTATCAAATGCAAAAATAATTTTACAAATCCGACTGGTACCCAGAGATAAGCGCGTTCAAACTAAAAACTGTTCAGCTAAAAAACAAGTTTAGCATAGAGTTCTTATTATTGTTATTATTTTATGTGGTAGAATAGTTTGAACGCGCTAATCTCTGGGTACCAGTCGGATTTGTTAAATTATTTTTGCATTAGATAGCCCAATTCTTGATATAGCCAAAATCAATCCTTTTCCTCGAGTAACCTCGGAATCCACTATGGGTTCGATTCCCACTGCGGGAAAAATGTTTTTATGTCCTGCAGATATTTATTGTTCTTGATACCCACGACACAGAATCGAGGTATAGGGAAAATACAGGAGTTATGTATATATATAAAAAATACCATAGGTACTGCAAAAGTCTTTGGAAAATGAAGTTGCTTGTGTATCTACCAATGACCGACCAGCAATCGTCATAGCATGACTCATAAAACTTGAAATTTAAAATTCAAGACTTACCACTTTTTCTTACAAAAACCAGTCGCGTGCGCACAATAGCTTCATATATGCGAAATAACATCAATTATTACCACCACTTCAATTAACTACCGCTCTTATGGCGTTGCGAATAAGATCTAGAATAAATGGGTGATCGTTCTCCGCATGACTTATCACCAGGTGTGGTTATAATTAGCCAAGTTTTTTTTATCAAAACTGTTGTTTCTGAGTCAAGTTCATACTTGCTGTTGATTCGGGCGTGTTAGCCTAGGTCATGGCCGGATAACGCAGAAGAATGCGCAAGCGTAGCCGTAGTCTATAAGTGACTGTAAAAAAAAATAAGGAACTCAGTGGTGGTTTTAGATGGTTAGGAGTCCGGCATATTCCTACTTACACTTGCGGCTGAAGGGATTTATACCATATTGGATTTATACACTTAAAAAAAGATCTTGGTCCGACGTTGATGTAATAATATGACATTTGTACTGGCCTTCTTTTTTATGTAACTGGCTCTTTCTTGGTCATCCTGGGTATGGTATCTGTCAAAGTTGAGTGACTGTAAAAAAAAATAAGGAACTCAGTGGTGGTTTTAGATGGTTAGGAGTCCGGCATATTCCTACTTACACTTGCGGCTGAAGGGATTTATACCATATTGGATTTATACACTTAAAAAAAGATCTTGGTCCGACGTTGATGTAATAATATGACATTTGTACTGGCCTTCTTTTTTATGTAACTGGCTCTTTCTTGGTCATCCTGGGTATGGTATCTGTCAAAGTTGAGTTTTTTTTTTAAACGCATACTTTCGACCGGTTGGTAAGCGGTTGTAGTAGCCTATGGACGCTTGTAACACTAGAGACGTTAAAAGCGCGTTGCCAACCCTTTAAAAATTACAATACACCCTTTTTGAAGAACCTTATACTGTAGTCTGAGGAAAACCTCGGCATGGAGATGATTTCATAGCCATATGGAGTTAATTTATAGATATGGTGGCCCTGAAAAGGGCCTGGTGAAAGAATTTAGTGTGTATCTCGTAATGGCGTTTTTCATTGTATGTTTCACGTCATTTCCTCGAAATATCAGTTTGTTTCATCACGATGTTTTCTTTCATTGTTTGATAGCTTCGTGCTGAACACATTTATGTCGTGGTAAAATCAAATGGTACACCATTGGATTTCGCAACAAAAAAATATCAATTTATATATTTTATACTTTTTATATATTTTATTATTCTAGAACAGGAATCACCACTGGTGCTATAACCAGTGAGCTAGATTCTTGACTGTCTTTCGAGCATTGAGGGTTCAAATCCCGTCCAATTCTGCAGATATTTATTCCGGTAGTGTTTTCATACAATGTCATCCATAGTTCCTTATACTTACGATACGGGGAATCCTAGTGTGGAGTCAACTATGTAAATTGTACATGACTCTTGAGTGATTAAAAAATATGACCCGGTTTTGTACAAGCTCAACCACCTATTAGGAGCTGCAAAACGCGAAAGTTTGTGAGGATTGATGTTTGTTACTCTTTCACACAAAAACTACTAAACGGATTTTGATGAAACTTTACAGTAATATAGTTTATACATCAGAATAAGACATAGGCTACTTTTTATCGGGGTACCATGCGGATGAAGCCGTGGGCCAAGGCTAATCGTCAAAACACTATTATCAACTGCTCAGCCACCGTTCCCTTCGTGACCCGAACATAAAGCACAACGACAGAAGGTATCTGAGTATATACTTTAATGACTCCTTATTGCATTGTCAAGGTTTCAGTGAATTGTCTCTTGTTATTTAATTTTGTCTTGTAGATGAAATTCATTGTGCAATGGAGCCTACAAAACCGTCTAAAAACGTGCTACCTGTTCTAGTCTAGGCGATATCTTTTCTAAATTGACGACCTCTGTGGCGCTGTTGAAGGAACGCCTGAGACGCAGAAGGTTGCGAGTTCAATTCCCGTCGCGAGACAAATGTTTGTATGTTCTGCAAAGATTTGTCTCGTGTCTGAGCGTATGTATAATAATTACTTATCTATTCACAAACAAACATGTATCTAAGTAGTCATGTAGGAGGTTCACATTATACAAGCTCTGCTTACTTTGGGACTAGTGATGCTGAGTGAAAATGTCCAGCATTTTTATATGTCCCGGGAGTGGAACTTGCATCGCAGTAGCCGATGTCTCGTCGATAGGTAAGAACACTTTCTCCAGATGTGACGTCTCTCGTCATACCACAGACTATATACAACTTCTCCATTAATTAATCATTTAAAACTACCTCATAAACATTACAATTCCTTTGTTGAACTCCAAAATGTTCACAGTAAATTCTTATGACTCTAAAATCAATCAATGTGAGATATAGACAGACAGACAGACGTTGTTATGGCTCAATTAAATGGCGTAGTGCTCCCGTGTGGATTACAGTGGTTTCCTTTATTTCAGCTATTTTAATGATTTAAAGAACTTCGTCGCCATTATATTAGAACAAATTTAATAATACTAATAATACTGTACACACATAACCATCTAGTCCCAAAGTAAGTAGAGCTTGTGTTATGGGAACTACAAGACTGATATACTACTTATATACATTTATGATAAAACATTATTCATAAGGATTACAAATGGCTGACTCTTTAAAAATTATAAAACGCCCTTCATAAAGACCCGAAAGACTTAAATAAATAAACGCCGAACAGACACATACTTAGTCCTGACCCCACACTAGGTTTCCCTGTGTCATTGGTATCAGGAACTACGAGTACCGTGGTACCATAACACTCAGACCCGGCACAAATATCTGCAGAGTATTCCGCCAGAGTCGCAACCAGTTACTCGCCCGCAAAAAAATCGTTCTATTTTATTTCACGGTAATTTTCTAGAAGCCCACATATTATATTATATTATATTCTAATAATCATATCGCATGAGACATTCTATTATAGTGACATCGTTAATCTAATGATCCGTATAGATCGAATGGATTTTCCCATGCAGGTATTTTTTTACTGATTAGTGAATTAGTAATCGTTTATTTTTAATATCGTAGCGGACAGTTCACCCTACTATGGAGGGTCAAGTCACCGTCAGTATTATCATCAATAGACTAGCCTAGACGAGCGATCTTAAGCCAACCCTGTTTACCGAAATCCTTCAACATTCTGCTGAACAACTTTCTTTTCACGAATCTCTGTTTTATTACCTTTTTTAGGTACCATTGAACAAATCTGTCATATCTCGACTTAAAACATTAGATAGTATATTTGCTTTTATTCTTAATGTTGTATTTTAACAAGGAAACATTAAATTTTGTAATTTTTTAATAATATTTCAAATGAATATCTAAAAATATGTTAAACTAGCTTCTGCCCATGGCTTCGCCCGCGTGCTACCAGGATAAAAAGTAGCCTATGTGTTATTCTGATGTATAAGCTATATTACTGTAAAGTTTCATCAAAATCCGTTCTTTAGTTTTTGTGTGAATGAGTTACAAACATCCATCCTCACAAACTTTCGCGTTTATAGTAGTAGTATGATGTTTACTTTTCATAGGAATCGCAAACTTTCTTTGTTATGTGTGTATGAGCCAACTTTAGGACTCCGTTACTCGAATCTTTTTGTGAATTTTAATTTCTTCACTGCCCCCTTATCTTCCAGAAACAAAACACACTACATTTTATTGACACTAATAAAACACAGCACTCAAATAACTCACGACCAGAGTCATTATCGAGCTTAAGCCGACAATTATACATGGTGCTTTCTTTAAGCGTTGTTTACGTCGTTTATCTTTGATGGATTATACAGGCTGTTATGATTGCGTTTAGTTATTGCAGTAGTCGACGTATATTTTAGGAAAACAAAAAAAAATGCGTGGTCGTTTTCAGATACATACTCAGTGCGTAGATCTTTGATAATACCAAGTAGGGGGTAGTCAGAGGCACGTTCTATTATTACATTTGGGATACGTGCCCGTGATTTGCTAATAATGCCAGGTAGCCCGTCGCCTCTTACTGAAAAACTAACTGATGGCACATGCCTTCGAATTTATAGTTTTAGGTTATGCCAGTTTCGTCATGATATTTACTTTTATCGTTAAGAGCTCGTGTTAGTGCGCATATAATAATTTTCGCGAGGAAAAATGCGTTAAAAAATATATTTGAAAAAAAAAGAAAATTTTTAAATAGGTTCATAAAAATGACTTTACTCTAAAGTTTAATCAAACATTTTATGATGTCATCGTCTTTTTAACATCGCGCAATTTAAATAACCTGCAAAGCCGAAACACTAAAATACTTTATAGGAGCAGTTATCACCAAACATAATTAAAGCATTGTCTTGAGGCGGGAAAATTACGAAAACCATAAATTGTAAAGCCAAGCGTCTTTAGGATGCCATATTTAAAATAGTCTCATAAAAACGTCCTATTACTACACCAGAAACTCTGACCTCCCTTGAAATTAAACCCTGTACAAAAGTCAACGAGGCAGTTTGAATTGTTGGGGAGACACAGGCCAAGATAAATTGGTTGCAGAAGCTCTGCACCAGAAGCTTTGACCCCTCATGACTTTGAACTCGATACAAAAGTCAACGAGGAAGTAGAAAATATACGGAATTACAAGGGTCGCAGTATTTTGGTCGGAGAATGTCTGAAAAAAACATGACTGTCATCGATCTACCGACTCCTGTTTCTAGAAAGTATAAAATATTTTATTGGTAATTAAGGCTTTAATATGCGATTCTAAGATTAGGATAATAGGTAAAATCATTATAGGACAAGGTACATTGACTTTGTTTTGACTCTGTATTTTTTTAATATCCTGGATAGCTAAAAAAAGATCGAGATTATTTTGATAAGTTTACTTTTCCTATTATGTAATCGCTTTTCAAAAATAATTTATTTAAGTTTATTTTATACAAAACCTTAAAAATAAAATGATTTGTTTTTATTCTAAATGTTGTATTTTATGTTGTACAAGGACACACATTTTTTTTTTAAATAATATTTCATCATATTATCTTCTAAGATTAGGATAATAGGTAAAAACCATTAAAGGACAAGGTACATTGACTTTGTGGTTTTTTTATATCCTGGATAACTATGTCACATGTAAGTAGATCTCTGCTTACTTTATTTATCGGCTCGTCCGGGGAAATAAACAACTAAAACTAGTGTCAGTAATGCTGGTGAAATGACATGCATTGAATTACATGGTAATTTCACCAGCACTCTTCATTTAAACCGGAACACATCAATATGAGTATTATGAGACTTTAGGCCATTAGGTCTCAGGGTCGGTAACGTGAAAGTCTCTGGTATTACAAGCATTAGGCTACGGTAATGCCATATGAGTGTTAAAACATTTATATGGTAAAACGAGAATTTCCAATACTGTGACTAAGTTTCGACACATCCCGAGAGTCTTGGGGTGAGTCATCGCGACGCTCTCCCACCGCGTCCCGTTCGTTTTACAATATCATAATTTTTCAGAATTCACGATTTTTGTGGGTTAAAAATATCGATAGTATTTTTGATTTGAGCTGTATTTTCCTTCTTTGTAAACGATATGAATTAACATGATTTTTCAGGATACATGATTTTTGTGGGTTAAAAATATCGATATTATTTTCGATTCTAGCTGTATTTCCCTTTTTGTTGTCAAATAGTTATTTCCCCTTGATCGGACAACATATGTATCTATTTCCGATTATAGCACAATGCAAACTCTATACTGATACAGTTCAACTTATCTGTCTGTCTGTAACTGATTTTAACTATACAGGATATGGCTATCCATTTACCTAATGACGTCATTATGTGCACAAATTGTATCAAACCACTTTCATTAAACATTTCCGGTGATTATAATTAGGTAATTAACAAACAAAAAGAACTACGCTTACAAATGTATTGATAATTAAGGATCTTCATATACATACTCAGTACATCCGACCTCTGTGGCGCAGTGGGTGAAGGCCCGCCTGAGACGCAAAAGGTTGCGTGTTCGATTCCCGCTGCGGGACAAATGTTTGTAATGTTTGTCTCGGGTCTGGGTGTGTTCTATGTATAATATGTATGTATATACAAAAAAAAGTATATAAGTAGTATATCAGTCGTATACTACTTATATACTTTTTTAAATACTAGCTTTGCTTAGTTTGGGGCTAGATGATGCTGTGTGAAAAATGTCCAGCATTATTTATTTATTTATAGATCTTTTTTGTTTTTTTGGAT
The DNA here is from genome assembly GCA_961405105.1 of Perizoma affinitatum. Lineage (NCBI taxonomy): Eukaryota > Metazoa > Arthropoda > Insecta > Lepidoptera > Geometridae > Perizoma > Perizoma affinitatum. Next base: position 13,977,570 of record OY560188.1, read on the forward strand.
TTACAATTATTTATTTTAGAAAATAGTAAGTTTACAGTATACACCAAAATGCTAACTAACTTAGGTAAAAACTTCAATGTAATCTTAGTTAAAGATTGATGACGGGCTGTAATAAAAAATGTCGACATGCTGATACCAAGATATTGAAGGGAATATCAGATACATTTAAACAAAACAAAACAAACACGCTCACGACTGTCTTCCCCATGGCGGACATCCTCAGATAAATACTCAGTAAGTAGATCTTTGATGATACCAAGTAGGGGGTAGTCAGAGGCACGTCCAAACATTACATTTGGTACATGCCCGCTTTTTGCAAGTAGTAAGCATTCCACGTGACAGGTTGCAAGTCCATCGCCGCTTATTGGAACACTATCTGTTGGCACATGCCTTCGTATTTTTGGTTCCAGGGCATTCCGGTTTCCTCACGATGTATTCCTTCACCGTTTTGAGCACGTTTTAATGCGCACATAAATGTTTCGAGTGGAAAAATTCATTTGTGCACGACCGGGTTCGAACCCACGACCTCCGGATCAGAAATCGGGGAATCGCCCACTAAGCCAACACGGCTTTTTATCAGATACATTTAAATACATTTATTCTCAAAAAGACAAAAAAGTCACTTACATGAGAACTAATCTTCAGATTATTATTTATTATTGTCGTGTAGGTCGTTCTTAAAGTGTAAGCTAGGTTAGTAACTATGGTAGGTGATAAGGTGTGGTAAGTACCTAGTATCTAGACCTACCCATTTAACGTAGTTAACTCAATGAAGTAGGTATTATTAAAAAATGGTGTTAAAAGTGTGATGAGCAAGTCTTGTTTTAAATACGTTAAGCGAGTTTACTTGTTTAATTACTGAGGGTAAGTTATTGTAAAGTTAATGTACGTTAAAACATTACATTGGGTTGCGTTGTTTGCAACTGAATAGCATTGACCGTGACCTGTCACCATATAACAATAATGCTTTTTCAAGGTCAATGCTATACGCACATGCCCCAGGTCAGAACTGAAAAATGGTCAATTTAATTACATTTTTAGTATGTATAAAAAGTTTATTAACATATCTCAGCCGTCTTAGGATACCAGAAGTCAACTGCCGGCCAAAAAGGGAAGCTAGAACGACGAGACGGAGTCGGTCTAGTGACGTTCCTTTTCTGTTCACAGATAATATATTAAGAATCTTACAATAGTGCGGGCGTACTCCCTACAAATTTAATTTATCAAAATATTCTCCGTTAGCTTCAATGCATTTTTTCATATACACAAATCATATATACTTTTAGGATTTCCTCCTCCGTGGTGATCTCGGAAACATGTTTTTCGTACTCTTCGACAGCCTCTTCTGGTGATGAAAATCGTTGACCGCGTATTTGGTTCCTAGTTTTTGGAAACACATAAAAGTCACAAGGTTTCAAGCTGTATGCAGGAACACATATATTCTACGTTTTTAACATTAAAAATTTCGTTTGTCTGTCTGGCCATGTGAGAGCTGGCATTGTCTTGGTGCAAGACGATACGGCATTTATGGTTATTTTTACAGAGTTCGTCAATAACTACCCGCAAAATGGTCGTATAGTATTAATTATTGGTATAACTAATCCATTGTACGACGATTATCCAAAGCAGCAGTAGACATGTCCACTTTTATTTAAAAAAAGCTTAGCTGCACTTTTCACGCGCGCCACTTTGTTGGTTTCGCCTCATCTTAAAAGACCCAAATCTACATCTACATTTGGTAGAGATAACTTTGTTTTGGGGTCGTTACTATAAATCAAAGTTTCGTCACCTTTTATTATGTCCCACACCAAATTTGATTCCCTTTCGATAAGGGGTAAGCATGGTATTGCACCAAGTGACGCGGTCCGTTTTTTGAGCCTCAGTCAAATTGCGAGGGATCCATTGCGAGCACAGCTTTATCACACCCAAATTTTTATATATTATTGATTGTATCTGACTTATGTCTATGTCTAAAGATGCCCATATCTCATGGTAGGTCATATGCCTGTCTGTTTCGATGATACGGAGCACAGCGTTTTTGTTTTTCACTGCGGTGGACGGGGGCGACCATCACAAAATTTGTCACTGAGACACGTAATTTATAAAATAACGCCACATTATAAAAACCAGTGACAGCTAGATGAAACAAACTGTTTTCTACAGCCTAAGAGTTCTATTTTCAAGTACTGTTATTATTTTTTAAATATTGTCCAGGTAAATGGCCAGTTCCGGAAACATAGTGCGCCCTATGTAGCATGCTGGTTTCACCACGATTTTTTCACAGTTTCGTGTGAATTTTACGATCTTCAGATCGAATGTAGTGTACATCCCACTCTAGATATTACAATACGCACATGCCCCAGGTCACGGTAAATGATATTGAACGTGCCGGTGAGTCAGCCTACTACAAGCTCATCGACGCTGCAAGCTGGACGTTCTCTGTGGCGCAGTGGGCGAAGGCCCATCTGAGACGCAGAAGATTGCGAGTTTGATTCCCGCCCCAGCATAAATGTTTATATTTGGAAATATTTGTCTCAGGATCTGAGTATTTTCTATCTATTATGTATGTATTTACAAAAACAAATGTATCTATGTAATATATCAGTCATATAGTTCCTATAACAAAAGCTCTGCTTACTTTGGGACTAGATGTTTCTGTGTGAAACTATCCAGCATTATTTATTTATTGGAACAAACACCGATGTTTCACCATTTGTGAAATCTTACAAAACTATTCTGTATATATTTTGTAAAGTCACTGATATGATCCGTCAGAATTTGAGCTCACGAAGGCAAAGCTAACTCTTTAATTCTATACGTAATTCCGAATTAAAGACTCTCGGAATGAGTTGAAAGTGTTTTCACTGATAGTACCGTACGTAAAAAAAACACAATATGAACAGATTAACATCATGCCAAAAAACTATTACCAAAACAGAGGCGTTCATCAAAATTCTGATTGATATCGCTCCCACTAAAATAAATGTTAGCTTAAGGCGAATCAATAAGAGGTTAAATCACCATCAGTAATTTTGGCACCGAACTATCTGTTGGAGCACGCGATCTTTACATTAGCGCTGGGGAGTAGTCTTATGAACAACATACATAATATTTTTGGAATAGCTAGCAGTTTTATGGCAGAGACTGGCCGCAGACAGGAATCTGTGGCGATGGATGGAGGAGGCCTTTACCAGAAGATGGGTACCTGATAGTTAAGAGAAAAAAACAAAATTGAATTAATGTTTGTTATTATTATTATTATTATGTATTTAGCTTTAGAATTCAGGAATAAATGGCTTTTTATTATTGTTATTATTAGCAGTTTTATGGAAATACCTTTTATTTTACACTAGCTACTGCCTACGGCTTTGCCCGTGTGGTACCAGTCTATGTTCGCAGTACGATATACTACCTGAACTAATCGTATCGCCGCACTGTAAAATCGGACCGCACCTACTGACGGATTCTAAGACGCTGAAAGTCTATAGCAATCTTTCAGATTGAAATCTGTTACAAAGTTACGAATTGAAAATAATAATTTACGTTCATCCACCGTCATCCTCCAACCTTTATGTCAATGTAATTACTAACACTGATCGCAATCTTTTCAATCAAAACAAAACAAACATCCAAAATGATTAAAAAAAAAAAACAAACTGACCCGCCCAATTTCAAGTTTGTTTAACTTGAAATTGGGCGGGTCAATTTATAACTTTTTACATTTGTGGTTGGGGTTTCAGTAACCCACAGACATATGTAGATTTTTAAAAGTATCCAAAGTTAGTTAAGAATTCTAACAAACAAACAAAAAACTGGGAGGTTCCTATTTATAAATTCATAAATACTTTTCATGCTGAGGCTGTTAACACAAAGAAAATACTTACCAATGATATATATTATTCAGTTCGTTCATTGGGAGGCTTTTCGTATTTTAAAAGAATCCCAATCGAATTTATTCAGGAATTATACGAGCGAAAATTAATATCGGTAGATACCAATAATTACATAATTCAACATTATTATTATGAAACTGGAAATAACTCTGTATTCTACCAGCAGTAATAGGACTATAGGTAGAAAACAGAGTTCAAATCACCGACCAGGCAGGAAACCCAAAAGGCTGGTGACTAGCTCGTTGATATGGACAAATTTCGTTAAATAGCTATGCTAATTTTCTGACCGAGGTAGTACCAGTCTTCTGCTCTTTTTAGAGGCCTTTTTTAAATTTAAAGGAACCTCCTACATGTTCGATGAGTTCACTAGCCTGATTGTCTACTCGTGTATAATACACAGCGTATACCTTCATAATTTTTCGATATTTTATAATCTGTGACGTATAGTAATAAGCGTTTGTCCTAAGTTGTTTTATTTTTATTTTGTATGTTTTGAATAGAACAGAATAGAATAGAAAATATTCATTTTTAGCAGAACTATACACACATATGTATATATATTATTTTATTCATACAACTATGTACAAGTAGGTATATACAAAAAATACAGATGAAACAGCTAGCTATCTAAATACCGTTGCAAACGATCTATAGATAGCTCAACTGATCCAGATCACTACCAGGCGGAAGCGTTCCCAAAAATATATATTATGTATATATATTATATTTGTAGAAAGGCTAAATGACATCACAAAGTTTGCGAGAAGTCGGTGGATGAAGGTAACCCAGGATCGTTCATTGCACTCTTTGGGGAGGCCAACGTCCATAAAAATAAATGCCTATTTGAATATCGGATGAATAGACGCGACTCATAGCGTCGTAGCAATCTACAGGTGCCCTAGAAAATATTTACAAACCCGAAAGAGAGGTAACAAAAAAGTCTTAGAACAAAAGCTATCATCTGTGAAGAAAATTTCCACTTTTCGTGACATTATAATATACTTTTCTAGGACATCCTGCTTAGAACACTTGATAATGAAAAAAAAAACAAGTTAAAACCTTTCTTTAAAGCCAATAATATCGTTTAGCCTAACAGGGTTCTTTTGTACTAAACCTTACCCTTCTTTACGAACAGGTAGGCTGCAACTACATACATAAACTGTTCATACTCAAAGCAAACTTAATCATAGAGCTTGGTCAAAAGGTTCACAGGAACTGCAAGGTTAAATTTGTTCAAAACTTTTTGCTCGACTTTTGCATAGCAAGTTCACACACAAAAAAAGGTTTTGTATAAAATGCACGTGTTCGTTAGTTTTTGCAAGTGCATCGCGCAGTTTGTATGAAAACTGTTTTTGTATGAACTTGTATGATTAGCCACCTGATGCTGACATCTGTTAGGCTGAGGCCAGACTGCAGGCGGTGAGCTTCGCGTTTCGAGTCTTTCCGAGAAAACTAACATACATGTATAGACGAGGATAACACTTAGACGGCGGATCAAATGACATTTCAGCATCTAGACTCTCGATTCTTGAGTCAAGAATTTCCCCATTTTGGCATAACATAAACCTGTGTTCTTACATCCGATTTATGGCCAGCTAGCATCGTTTAGAATTAAGTATTATCTACGATCTCTTGGAGTTCTAAGACTTGTAGCTCGAATTTTTGTGTTTTTTTTTGTCAAGTCTGTGGTGGTGCCTAGCAACTAGTATATGGCTACCACTTAGCGCAAAAACGCTTTTTCATGTAATAATTTTAGCAAAATAATAATCGCACGAATCTAGCCGCCCGCAGTATGACCACGGCTTTAGATAACTACGTATAAAGTTGAGGATAAGTTTGACACATATTTCGCAGTTTTGGTAATCTTTTAAACTTTTTGCACTGGAGTGAGGCAGGGGAATATTGGGGGCACAGAGAATATGTCTAGAAAGTTTGACTTTGTATTAAGATAAGTATTATCTGATGTTATGTATCTGACTATATATTTTGGAACTCTCTATTTAGACTAAAAAGGTCCATAAATTTCGGAAGTACACACAATAACTTAACATTTTAAAACATATATATCTTGGTTACTAAACTAATTCCGTATTTTAAAACGGCTACCTATGTATCCACGATAAATTTAAAAATGCTATGAGGACAATCCCGAGACCCACGCCAAATATTTGCAGATCGTACAAACATTTGTCCCGCGGCGGGAATCATTCCCGCAACCTTCTGTATCTCAACCGGGCTTTCGACCACTGCGCCACAGAGGTCGTCATACATACATATTTATATCTATATCCAATACATATTGATAAATCGAACTAAACTAATAAAACAATTATAGGTATGTTAATATTGCAAAATTCCCACCGAGAAATGTCAAATATTTTTATTTCAAGACAAAAAATTGTTACAGACCACTTAATAATAACTATGAACTATTAGTAAGCACTTAAAACTAAATTACCTGTTATCTTATTACTACAGGTAGAAAACAGTCTTACCTATTTTCTTTAATATTATGTAGGTAGATAGATAGTTTAGTTTAAATGACATTTGTGGTGAATTCAAGATCGCTTTCAAAATCAAGTTCAACATAATACGGGTTAAATAGAACGTTGTACAAGTAAAATTATGTAAATCCATAGAACCACTCTCCCACGCCCACAAAAACTGCTAATCCTCACACAAAGAATAGTCAGCTGAACAAACATGAACCAAGTGTCAAAGAAATGTTGAACCTATTTCGAGCTGAGATAAAACTGGAACTGGTTTTGTGAATTCGATTAAAAATCCATGTGTATCTATGAAAACATTGTCTTGAGATCTACTGATAAAAACAGAGTTAAGTCAGCAGCATTAACTTTGTAAATCTACCTGAAAATCCTACTTTACGTGAAAGTTTGTGAGGATGGATGTTTGTGACTATTTCACGCTAAAACTACTGAACGGATTTTGATGAAACTTTACAGTAATATAGCTTATACATCATAATAACACATAGGCTTTTTATCCGGGTACTATGCGGGCGAAACCATGGGCAGAAGCTAGTAAATTATAATTGGTTTGACAGGGATAAATCAAAGCCACAAGCCACAATCAAGAATCAAGAATCTAAGGTCCTATAGTATTCCGTTTTAATCTATTTAAATACGTCAAAGGTGTTAAAAGCTGACCTATAATTGACATTGAACGGACGCTAAGCATTTTGTACCTAAAATATTTACGGAAATATGGCAATTTGAACGCATTAATTATTCATCATTCACACAAAAATCTTAATTATTTACAAATATATCTGTAGGTCGGTTCATAAATCGTATACAAACTACAAAGATAGTACTATCTAGTATATAGTATTAACAATTGATGAATAGCCCCGAACCATGTTTATATATATTCAATAATGCAGAACACATTCTGATCAGTAAGACTATTTAGATAATAATATCACTTTACCCACTTCGACTTCCATATCAAATTTGATTTATACCTTTGTAAGCTGAGTTAAGTCCAGACCGGTCTCAATCGGTTACGAAACAAAGGAATCTACAACGAGGCTGATTGAACGACAGTTTAGGTTTAATCCTTAGATCTAGGTCACACCGTATACCCTACATACAGTAGAACAACTTTTAAGAAATGTTCGCAGTGTGGGAAGGCCAGGCCATCACCCGATGGACCGTTGACATCGTTATGGTTGCGGGTGGATGGAGGTATTCCAAGATCGATATCGTCACTCTTTTTGGGGTCTATGACATTCAGTGAACTTATAGTTTGTTGGTTGGTGATAATAATTATACATACTTATTAATGTGGAGCGTTCCGGTATTCCAGAAGTTCGCTGTCGCTTCAAGTAATGTGCGACCTGTCTTTAAGTAATGTAATTTGGCCTGTGGGCATAATCAAATAATGTGCGACCTGTCTTTAAGTAATGTTTTTGTGGACAAAAGTGTTTTTTGTCCACAAAAAACTAGCATTCTAGCAAACTATCATTCAGCCTACCTGTTGGTAAGCGGTTACCGTAACCTATGGACGCTTGCAACATCATAAGTATCACTCGTGTGTTGCTGAGCCTTAGATATAATGGTGAAAAGTCGCATTTGCCTTTTATTTCACTGGCACCTTCAAACCAGCAAAAGTTTCTCTAAATTTCAGTTTTCAAAACTTTTCTCCCGCAGTTTTAAGATAAAAAAGACGCGTTCCCTTCGCGTTTTCAAAATTCTTTCAGGGCGACTGGTCGAAGCGACGCGTGACAAGAGAGCTGGCTCTTATCTGGGTCAACGCATTAGCATTGCCATTCAGCGTGGCAATGCGGCCAGTTTTTTTGGAACGCTTCCGCCTGGTAGTGATCTGGATCAGTTGAGCTATCAACGGTCTTTAGATAGCTAGCTGTTTCTTCTGTATTTTTTGTATATACCTACTTGTACATAGTTGTATGAATAAAAAGACTGTGTAAAGATCAAAATAGCCATGATATTCATCATCATCTTCTAGATGGAGACGTGCAGCCCACAGTTGGGTACAAGCTTACTCTTTTAACGCCATTTATTCAGGTCCGTCTCGATTCTCATTCTCTGATCTCTTATTTAAAGTATATTAATAATATGTTACAGTTAGTTCTCTGTTTTTGTATTTACTGTGTCTAGATCTTGTTTACGCTCCTGCTTTATGATCTGATTTTACGTCTGAGAATTAGATTCTAGATGTTTTGGTTGTATAAATAAAGTTATAAACGTTGTAGCGTTTTGTTAGACAACTACGGTCGAATGCTTAGTTTTTTATTTATTTACTGTGTTTTGTACTGTAAATTGGTTTTATGAACAGTAAAGAGTTTATCTATATATCTATCTTATTTATTTCTTATGTGTTCCGTACCACCTAAAATATTGATTACTAGTTTTGGCTAAAAAAAACAGTGGAAATAATGCTACAGTAAATATAATTTGGACGTACCTATTAAGGTAGGTACATTAACATTTTCTTTATAGCTCTTAAATCAGGGAGTAAGATATACAATTTTTAAGAGGAAGTGTAGAATTAATATATGGTCCTTGTCAACAATCTATGGAGTTCAGTACTTGGAGTGAGACTCGTAGATCGCATTAGGAACTCCAAAACTCAGATAACTGATGTGGCTCAGAAAATCACCAAATTAAGTGCGACTTTGTCGTTTGTCGTATACTTTTTTTTTGGAGGAATTATGGGTGGACGCCACCATGAAATGGGTTCCGAATGGGCGGCAGCCACGTACAAGGCCCAAATAAAGATGGAGAGAACGGGACGAATACCTTAAGGAGTAGCCCAATTAGCCAGTAGTAGAGATCAGTGGAGAGTGGGAAGAGAGGGCTTAGCCCTGCAGTAGGACATCAGGCCCGATAATACAAGCATAATGATACTAAATAAAAAGGAATTCAAAAGAATTGGTCACAAAATCTATGATACACAAAATAATTCAAAATAATTAATCACAAAATCTCAAATAGAATGTCTATTATTAAAAAACCTTCCACTCAATAGTTTTTAATTTATTTGCTAAAACCCCTTAGTCTAAATAGGATAAACTCAATAATAACCTAGCTAAACTAAATCGGAACAGACAGCTTACGACCTTATAAGACGGCTTATCTTCCTCCTAATGGTATGTTATCTAGTTTTACAACTTTTACAAACCTTTGATTTTTTAGGGCAAGTCGGGAGTCGAGTTTTTGCGTTGTATCTTGAGTTTTAGGGTAAACATTTCAGTTACGGAAATTAAAAGTATATTTTTTTTACAGATCTGATCTTTAAAATAGTTTGAAAGCTTTGCGTAGAGCCACATAATAAAGTAATAGTTAGCCGGTTATAAAGTTAGCCAAAAATATTGAAAAATAATTTAGTGACCTAAGCACGAAAATATAAAAGCCTTTGTCCAGCCATAGTACAATCATAATTAATATTAACACACGGACTGACTGACTAACTACAACGCACAGCCTTAAGTCCTAGAGGCCTGACCTTTAAAGGGCGGAAGATGTTTTTTTGGGTGTTAGGAGAAAGGATTTTCAATCCCAGAGGATGTAGCGGGAAAATTAAGTTTGTACGGAAAAAACTACAGACGACCTCGGTGGCGCAGTGGGCGAAGGCCCGCCTGAGACGCAGGTTGCGGGTTCAATCCCCGCCGCGGGAAAAATGTTTGTATGACCTGCAAATATTTGTCTCGGGTCCGGATGTTTACTATATAAAACATGTATGTATTTACAAAAAAGTTATATAAGTAGTTTATCAGTCATGTACTTCCAATAATACAAGCTCTGCTTAGTTTGAGTCCAGATAATGTTGTGTGTAAAATGTCCAGCATTATTTATATATTTATAAAACTTAATGCAGAAGCTAACAAATAGAAATGATAACCAAACCCCCAAAATTCAGGTACGTTACCCTAAAAACCTTATCGCTAGTCCACAACGTGTCCGAACCTGCCGTCAAAAAAAGTTTTGTTTATATTTTTTTAGTAGCCCAGCTGTTGTGAATATTTTTTGTATCTAATTTTTTTTTTTGCTCAGAGTGGTGAGATATAATGGGTTCTAAACTACCTACTTTTGAGTTTGTGTTCGTTATCTATTTGCAGTTAAGTCGTAGTTAAAGATAAGGTTTCTTTCAATTGAGTATTTAATGACAGAGGTGTAGATATAGTTAAGGTACTTCTGTTTCGTTAGTTGATGAAAACCACACTTTCTGTAGTGTTTTTGAAAGATCTCTGAGGGACAGGTTTTAGTGATAAAAGTTGAAGCCCTTTGATAACGCTAACCAAGTACACTAGCTTTACTAGTTGGAAAGTGAAGCATTCAAGTATGCCGGCTCGCTCATAAATTCCTACTTCACTCATGTTCACACTAATTAGAAATTGTATGAATTTCGGTCGTGTTGGCATAATGGACGGTAGTCCACGTAATGGATTCCAACCCGGTTTGTACCAATGGATTTAACTATCGAAAATATATGCGTGCTTAAAACTGTGAAGGAAAGCATCGTGAGGAAACGGGCATGCCCTTGAATCCAAAATTATGCACTATTCACACAGCTCAAAAAAAAATGCCCGCGTTATTTCAAAGTAAAGCAAGATTTTGCTAAAAGTTTGAAAATTAAAATGTATTCATCTAAGAATATTTATAACTATTCTTCGCTAGGTGGTTTAACACCAAAGCTACCTCTATTTTCTGGCCATTACTTCCGATCCAAAAGACTTTTGTGTGGACTGTAATTTCAACTGTGTTTACACAAAACAGGTGAAGAAAGATAACATGTAATCGATAAAATATATTCCTTGTAGCTACCGTCTGCCTTTAACTTTGGCAAGACGTTAAAACAAAGGCAGACTTGTCAATAGTAGAAAAACATTCACGCTTTTTTGTTTGTTTAGCTCTGGGTGTTGTACTCTTAATTCCTGATACCCACGACACAGCAAATTTTAGTTTGAGATCAGGACTAAACTAAGTGTCGGTTTTTACAGGTTTGACCATAAAATAAATTCTATTATATTCTATATAAGGTTGATAGCACAAGATACATTTTCAAAAGACTTTCCCCTGTTCCCAGGCTTTCACTGCCAAATCCACTCTTCTGTGACGATACACAGAATAATCACCAGCTATTACCGAAGTGGTCATTGCCCACTAAAACCATAATGAAGAAGACACGTATGCTAAATAATACAGATTTGAAGAACAGGTGCGGTATGGATGCAATCTACGTCATAAAGTTGAAACGTGGTGGATTACCAGTGGAATTTTTAGAGTTGTGAGTGTGACTGGTGATGATTTTACTGTGACAGTATAATCAAAACAAACATCAAAAGCTTAAGAGTTTAAAGTAAACCGTACAGTTTTCGATGCCCTGTTGTACAAAGCTAGAATATCTAGTAAAGCGGAGGAAGAAAAGATCTTGTAAAACAGGTAGTATGAGAAGGTCACTTATTAATCATATGCAGTATACACTAATGCTCCAAGAAACGGTAGGTAAGAGGAATACCTTGAAAATGCGGTTAAGTTATGTATGTCCAATACTAATGCTTACTTTCATACTTGCGTTTTTGTTGGATTAAATGTAACCAAATTTGGGCTACTCCAATCTGATACGGGCTCATATGAGCTCTCCTCTTTACTGGATATATTCATATGCATAAAGATTTTACAATTAATAAATTAAAAAAAAAAACAAATTACGCTTTGTTCTTAAATAAGCTTTTTATTTAATGTCAGGGCGCCACAATCAAGCTTAAGGATCATGATATGTTTAATTACTTAATTATTGAATTACAATAAAATAATGGTGATGATCAAATTAAAAGAAAGAAAGAAAAATATTTATTAAGGATGGTGTAAGTCAGCAATATCTAAATAAGTTAGAATAGCCTAATTATAAGTATAACTGGAAAATAAATGCCCCACGCCCCTTACTAATCCATCCACCTAGACAGTTCGATGTCGCCCCTACCTACCTAGCGCTGGACTAAAACTAATAATGTCATGGGACTAATGTATCAGCTCTTAGTAATTCCATCGTGCAATGAACTCTTCGCGGGCTACACTAATCTGTGCGCATCAGCCGGTATTGCAATTTATTAACTCTGGACATGTGTCGCACGCGACAAAACCGGGTTTTACAGGTTTTTTCCGGTATCATCTGGATCGGGCTGTGGATCGGACAATTTGTGAACACGTGTTGGTTCTGTTTGCGAAGTTTACGGTTCCTCTGATGTTAAAATTTTGCAAATACAAGAAATAGCGCTGCTTCGCCTTGTCGGAGCAGCAATAAGCTGAGATAGCCTTTTCAACTCATATTTACCACTGCAGCAAAGACTGCCCTCGTTAGTACTGATTAGCACCCACGTATTGTATTCTACTGTGTTTTTTTTTAATTGTTTGTCCTTGTCATTTTTACGTATATGTACTGTATTTGTACATATGTGTTTAATTAAAAACTATCTATCGATCTATCTAAATATCGCGAATCAAATCATGCCAATTATTGTGAGAAAGAATCACGCAGAGGAATCTTATTTAGAGTTAGTTAGAGATATAATAATAATAATAATAATACTCACATACTATAATCGGCCCAGCGTTAGCCTATTCGAACTCTTCAATAGTTTTGATCGAGTCGAGGAAATGCCTCTTTCCTGATAAATACAATCTGGGTCTCTTCGAGGTAAGAGTGAATAGGTTTCTTTTAACTTATATCAAAATTCGAAGGCATGTGCCATTAAAAGTGAGATTATTTGGTCATTTGAGGTATTAATTGTTCGACACGTTTTTATATTCTATTACAATCTTTATAGTTTTTGAGTAATAAGCAAATTAGTGTTTACTTAGTACAAAAAACAGAACTAGATGTCGGTAGTTAAAAGTTACTTACTAGGCATTATTATCTAAGGCACCCTTAGGTTACATAAACTTAATTACGGTAAATTTAAATTAACACCCTTAGTGCATAGATGTTTGATGATATCAAAAAGTTAGTCAGAGGCACGTCCCAACCTTACAGAATTAATAGTTACCCAAAATTCAACCTCGACGGGAACCCACGACTTCCTGATTGGTACGCGGAGGATATGCCAACTAAGCCACGATATCATTATCAGCCTCGTTTAAATCCTTCCTTTTGATAATCAGTTCAAAACGGTACATCGCGAGAACTTAGTTTTTGTCAAATTTGTTTTTTTGTGTTTATTATCAACATAAAAGTAAACGAGGAACCATGCCAATTCCCTTCAGCTAAATGAATTGTAGGTCCATCAGTGAGTCCCCACTGGTCGAAGTAACATGACTGAAAGTGTAATCAAGAGCTTCATCGAAACAAATCATTTTTAAATGGAGGGCTGAAGGGTGCTGGCTTAAAAACTATTAAAAGCAGCCGCGGATTAACTGACGCGTGTAACTGAAATTGAAGGTGCACTGTAAATGAAATTACAGTATCTCAATTTTGACCTTACAACTTGTAAGCCTTTAAAAAGAGTTGATCAGGGAATTGCTAATCTACTTAGCACTTTATATTTCGGACAGTACCTACCTATCAACGATTTGTTATATAAACGAAAAAAAAAAACTTCCGCTTAGCAGTAATACGAGGTTTTGGGGGTTTGAAAATGTATCTGTTTCTGGTAACCTCAACACAACGAATCGACCTAGTGTAGACAAGACTATGTATAATGTTTGTATGCTGTATGTATATTTATGAAAAACCTGCCTCAGGATAAATAATTAATCTTTGTTACTGGAAGAAACGGCAAAACTCTGGTGCCCACTGCAGCCATATTAATAAAATTATTGTTCCGAAAAAACATGATAGTCTTTAGTTGAGACACTGGACTAGTTCGATGATGATTATACTATGCCAAAGGGTGGCAATCCATGTGAAAGCCCCCAATAATGCTGACGTGAAATAGTTTTCCATAAAAACATGTGCAAACTTATATATCGCGGTCACCACTATAGCGATATTGAAAATATTTTACGGCCTAATACTAAAATATTATTTTCTTGGATTAAGGTCTGAATATAGGTATGGCAGACCAAAGCCAAATCTGAACTAGACTTACTGACTCCGTAAGGGGCTGGTCTTACTGCGCGGTGGCGATTAAAGGAAAATGGTTGTCAAAGTTCGCGTGAATATATTAATTCCTTCACCGCCATCGCCACCGCCGCCGCCACCGCGTCTGTTTGACCGAGCCTAAGATTTTTTTTAAATTAACCTTTTTTTCTATCGTTTCTCTCACTCTATATTAAAGCAGGTCGTTTATTTTGCTAACATCATCTGTCCGCTTACAGATGATGGAATCCAAAACTTTGTGGGCAAATGATTTATTGATTACTAATTTTAGCTCAACGCGGGTAGAAAAAGGCTACACCCGCTTTACCCGGATATGCTTTGGATATTATTTAAAGCGTACATTAAAGCACTTCAGACTAATTAAGACCAGTAATTCACGTTAATAAGGCTTTTCGACACGTCCAGCGAGCCATTAATTTTAATGTCTGTATGTTTGTCCCGGTAATTCACTCATAGCCACCTGATGTCGGTATTGACGGAGTCTGTATTGTTTATTGATTTGGTAGATACAAAATTGATTTCACAGACTGAATGGAGTAATGGGCCATATGATATATCTGTAAAATATTATATTACAACTAGCTTCTGCCCACGGCTTCGCTCGCTTGGTATCCGGATAAAAAGTAGCCTATGTGTTATTCTGATGTATAAGCTATATTACTGTAAAGTTTTATCAAAATCCGTGCAGTAGTTTTTGCGTGATAAGTAACAAACATACATCCTCACAAACATTCGCGTTTATAATATAATAGGAAGAAGGATTATCAATTGATAGATAGATAGATAGATGAACTAATTTATTGCACACCAAAGGCAAGTCCAACAATACAGAAATTAATAAACATACAAGGTACGAAGTACGGTCTTATCGCTAAAAGCGATCTCTTCCAGACAACCTTTGTATGGAGAGGATAAAATGGAATCAGATTGGTGTTCGTTTATTTTTTTATACATTATCGTCTCATTGCTGGGCAAAGATTTCCCCTAAAACATTATATCTCTCCCGGAAAATTTTAATTATAATTTATAGAATAGTTTTTTTTCGCATTCGATAATTATTGTGCCGTGTTGGCCTAGTGGGCGATCCGGATCCGCAGACCGGTTTTTCATTCATGAGATTTTCACCGATGAAGGAAAACATCGTGTAAACCAGCATGTATTAGAAGTAAAATTCGAAGGCATATGAGATCAGTTAGCGTTCCAATAAAGCAGCGATAGACTTGTAACCTGTCATATATTGTGAACTAACTAGGAGTACATGCAAAACGGGGGCCTGTGTTTAGACATGCCTTTGACTACCACCTACTTGGTTTCCTCACAGCCAGAAGGCCAAAGGATATCTATTTCTATAACGGGGAATACAGTCGTGAGCGTGTTTATTTTTTGTCTCCATTTTGCTTTTAAGATTTTGCTGACAATTTTCAAAATAAATAATTCGTTATTGCGGTCATTGTTAGGTATATAGTAGATACTCTACATTTTTCTCTCAGCCATTTTTTATTAACAACCAGTTCATTGACAACCAGTTGTCATATATTTTGTTTTAATATTCCTTTTGTCACGGAGCTCATATTATCTGTCGAAATAATGTTAAAACCATTAACATTTTCATGAGTTCATAATGGAAAAGAGATGTAAATCCATATTATTTGCAAGCGAGTAGGTTAAATGCAGTTTTTAATTTAGTTACTATGGACAAGTAAAGTGTTACCAACTAAAAATGGTGTTGCCACGATTTGTGAGTATAATAAATAAATAAATAATGCTGGACATTCATCACACAGCGTCATCTAGTCCCAAACTAATCAGAACTAGATGATATACTCCTTTTATATTTTTTTGTAAATAAATACATATTATTCATAGAAAAAACCTAGACTAGTATGAATATCATAATTATAGTATGAATATTGTCTGGGGGTTGTGTTACCAGAAAATCTTAGTGTAGGGTCAAGACTCTATGTATGTGACTGTTGGGTGTTATTTTCATAGTGGGTTAAAATACTTAAATCTTAAATACCTACTCAGGTACTTGGTAAAACTATTTTTTA